>CM061539.1:37750000-38988125 GCA_030864215.1 Capsicum pubescens | reverse complement strand
ATCTATTGCATAGGCTCTCTGAAGTTGTTAACATATTACCCAATAATGCAACAGATGGACAATCTATTATACTAGATAAATAATCTGTTGCAATAGATGGTCCATCTATTGTAATAGATGAGACATCTATTACATAGCTTCTCTGAACTTGTGTCAACATTAAACACCCTAGTTTCTAGACCTTAAAAAAATCCTAGAATTTTGGTCTCTGGACCCAATATAACTTATGGGTATGAGCCGTATACTGGGGTATAGATGGTATGTTTCAGTCGTATGTTGACTAGTACTAGTTGGTAGGATTGATTTTGGTTACTGGAATGGATACGACTTAGAGGTACGAGTCGTATTGGTAGGTATGGATTGTTTGGTTCCTTAACTTAATCTTAAACATGGTTACTTGGGTTAGATCTGAGTACGAGTGGATTACCATGAGCTATAAGCCAGGGTACGAGTCGTACCCAGGACTCGTATGGTGGACAATGTCTTTATCTTCCTTGGGTTTAATCTGCTAGAGGTATGGGTGAAGGGTACGAATAGTATGCTGTCAATAAGGCTTGGGTAGGATAAGTCATATACTGGATAGTGTTGGATCCAAAGGTTGAGTATAGGATACTAGTGTAAGGTACCACTCGTATTGGAGGGTATGACAAGTGAGGGTCAGTCGTACCCATGTGACCAGATTTTGTGCAACTTAAGTGGGGGTATTATTGATATTTATCTACTTATCCTAATAATGTCCCACAACTTCTAACCTACTTGGAAGGTTATTTATCCTATTATTCCATTCATTAATACTTTGAAACTCTTCTAAACACTCTAAATTCTCTTAAAAGCTTTTGGGCAAGGGAAGCTAGGGTTTCAACTAGAGGATTAATTTGGGGATTTTCTTGGTGATTTCTTTCCATCATCATCTTGGTTTAAGGCACTTTCTCTTACCTTATTTTGAATTCTATCTAAAAGCATGGTTTTATGAATGTTTTCATGACTTCATTGATTGCATGATTTTGGTTTTCAAATATGATTTGGGGGTTTTGATATTAAATGGTTGATTATGGTTTTCCATGGTTTTAATTGTGCTTTATGTGTATTAATTGTATTTAATGGGAATGGTTTAATGGTAACTGGAATGGGTTTTGGTTATATTATGTCCCCAATGTATTTGACAAAATGTCAATAATAATGTTTTCATTACATTGAGTATTTTTAATGGAACTCTTGTGTGTTTTAAAACTTGGTAAAGGAATTATGCATGGTTTAAATGGCTTGGAAAGGTAAAAGGCTAAATGGTTATGCTTGTGGGGTACATGGAATCCCCCAAGTGGTTTAATATGGTAAATGTAAGGGCACTTGGAAGTCCTCTTAAGCTTATATATGGTATGTTATGGATAGTACTTGCAAGTATGGTCGGTATGACAACACTACCACTAAATTGCCTTGGTTAATAAATGGTAAATGGATTGGTTGGTTTCTTGGTAATGGTTTTAATTGGTCAATAATAGAGGTATATAGTAAATCCATGGAAAGTGAAGGTCCAGGAGGGACCAAAACTGGAAACTCATATTTGCCGATGTGAGGTTGGTCTTTATGATCGTGTGCATGATGTCACACTATATTTTTAGGAATGTACCAGTCATCCCAAGTTTTTCTTCCCTGATCGTGCAGCTTCATGTACTGGGGTCCTTTCAGCAGGGGGAGATAAACCCATTTAGCCCTGGGTAGTTTAAGACGGCAAAGCTATACAACCCAGCTAAGGATTTTAAAGATATACTAAAACCCGATCCCTCTTTCCCGACATGGTTATATGCATATATGTATGTTTGTATGCATATGGATGGTTCTACTTGGTTTTATAAATGTCATTATTTTATCCTTATCTTGAGATCATGCTTTCGTTCACCCGCTAACCCATCTACGGGTGGCTGTATACCCACGCTATGTAGGAACCAGCCATTTTACTTCTCCTACATAGTGATTTACTCAGGAATCAATATTTGTACTTAAGTGGTGAGCTTCCATCCTTTATGAAGGCCTTATTTCATGTTATGGATATTTTTAAACACTTGATTTTATTTTTATATTGGTTTTCGCCATGGTTGTGGTACTGTTGTGGTTTGGAATAGGCGGGATCGATATAGGTTTCATCCTTAGCATTGGTATTGGTATTAAGGTTGGCATCATCGAACATAATTTCTCAATATTCCATTGTATTTCATTTTGGGATTAATTATACTATATTTTGGAACATCTTTGGTTATGGTCTGGTTTATGACCCTTGTTTCGGTATTGTTTTGGTATGGTTGGATTGTTCATATGGAATGGTTGGACTCAGTTATATCAGTCACGGTTGTGATCTTATCCCAGAGTTTTCATGTGAGATGTAACATTATCTTGTTACATGCTCAAACTTTAGCAAACTCAAGGCAGACGGCTGAAGGTAGGGTTGGGTAATGGTGTGGTCTCCGATCCTAGTCAAACTTGGCACACCTATTATGACAAGGCCACGAGATGGGTCATGTAAACTTGATATTAGAGCCTAGGTTCATGGTTAATTGGGAGTCCACTAATCCGTGTCGAGTAGAGTCTCTTTTAGGGGTGTGTAGCATGCTATACTCATAAGGGAGAGGCTACAAGGCATTTAGGAATGTCTCACTTTCTTGGTATTCTATTTTCAAGCCTGGAGTCTCAGTCCTAGAATCTTCTCTAATCCTTGTTTGTTCGTCTTTCAGATCATGCCTCGTAGTTCTAAAACACAAGAAAATTCTTCTATCCTATTTGGGGATAATGCTGAAGGGGTGCATCCTATTTCTGGGGTTCATCTTTAATCTGACGGTCCTATCCTTGATAGTTCTGGAGTTCCACCAATTTCTACTAGTCCTCCTCACGGTAAGGTGACTAATGTTGAATTTTGTTAGTCTATTCATGTTATTGCTCAGATGGTCGCTGCTCAGGCTGAGCAGGGTGCAATTGGTGCTTTGTCTGCTGAGGCCACAAGGGTTGTAAATTTATGAAGATGGATCCTCCCACTTTTTCTGGAGTGAAGGTAGAGAAGGATCCACAAGGCTTCTTGGATAAAATAGAAAAAATATTTTGGGTGATGCAGGCTACCAATGTGGAGGGGCTAAACTTTGTAGCTTATCAACTCAAAGATATTGCATATCAGTTGTATAAAGAGTGGGACAGGGATAGGGGTAATGTGGAAAAATCTATCATGTGGGATACTTTTTCTAAGGTCTTCATAGATTGGTTCTTTCCCCAAGAGTTAAGGGAAACAAAGATGGATAATTTTGTGAACCTCAAGCAGGGAAGGATGTCTATCAAGTAATATGCCTTGAAGTTTCATCAATTGGGAAGGTATGCTCCTGATTTAGTTGTTGACATGCGGGCAAGAATGAGGAAGTTTGCTTCTGGGTTAAATAGGGATTTGATTTTGGAGAGCAAGACTACCTTGCTGATTAAAGATATGGACATCTCTAGGTTGACTATTCATATGTAGAAGGTAGAGAATGAGATAGGTTAAGAGGGGCAGGTTTTCTAACCAGGGAGGTGCTCAGTCTCTGGGTGTCGAGATGGTGGCAAATAGCAAAAAAAGAAGTGTGGGAGTTCTGGTTCCTTCTCTCCTACTAGTTCTCCTTACTAGTCGAGCGACAAGCATCATCAAGGTGGTGATAATTTTTGGGTGCAAGGTTCCCAATCTCAGGCAAGCGGAGGTCAATCAGTTTCTTCATACCTTTCTTGTCGGTTCTGTGGTCGTCCTTATTAATTAAGGGATTTTTTTATTAATAATGTTGCTACAGGGGTGAATAGTATTCCTGTGTCTTCATATTTTACTCCTACACCTGGTGGTGTTACATCTACTTTTGTTACTGCTCTTTGTTCTAGTGTTGGTCGGAATAGGTTGTATTCTTTGGCATCCCAACAGGAATTTGAGGTATCACCTGATGTCACTACTGGTATGTTACAATTTTTTTCTTATGACATATATTATTTGCTTGATCTGGGGTCCACTCTCTCCTATGTGACTCTGTAAGTGGTTGTATCTTTTAGTTTCAAAGTGAAAGTTATTTTTGGATTTTTTTTCTATTTCTACCTAAGTAGGTGACTCTATTATTGCTAAGAGAGTCTATAGGAGATGTGTGGTATTTTTTGGTGGCAACCAGACCTTGGTGGATCGATTTAAGTTGGGTATGGAGGATTTCGATGTCATTTTAGGTATGGATAGGTTGCACTTTTGTTACACACCCTTGGATTGTTAGACCTTTAGGGTTATCTTTAGGTTTCTTAGTTAGACCGTTATAGATTAGGAGGGTGGTTTTTTAGCTCCTAGGGGGAGATTTATTTCTTATCTTAGAGCTCGAAGTTTAATTTCTAAAGGTTGTCTTTATCACTTGGTCTGGGTTAAATATTCTAACTTGGAAGGTCCTTCATTCCAGTCAGTTCTAGTGGTTAATGTGTTTCTAGAGGTCTTTTAGGATTATCTTCCTAATGTTTCTTCGGATAGGTAAGTAGAGTTCGGTATTGAATTGGTTTTGGACACTCATCTAATTTCTATTCCTCCGTATAGAATGGCTTTGGCTGAGTTCAGAGAACTCAAGAAGAAACTTAAGGATCTTCTAGATAAGGGATTTATTCATCTTAGTGTATCTACATGGGGTGCATCGTTGCTGTTTGTGCGCAAGAAGGATGGTTCTCTTTGGATGTGCATTGACTATAGGTAGTCGAACAAGGTGACGGTCAAGAACAAGTACCCGCTTGTAAGGATAGATAATCTGTTCGACCAGTTGTAAGGTGCCAAATTCTTTTCTAAGATAGATCTTTGGTCTGCGTATTATCAGCTAAAGATTAGGGCGGTGGATATCCCTAAGATGTCTTTTCGTACTCAATATAGGCACTTTGAGTTTTTGGTAATGTCATTTAGATTGACTAATGCTCTGGTGGCATTTATGGATTGACGAACAGGGGTTTTCATCAGTATTTGGATCTTTTTGTTACTGTATTTATTAATGACATTCTGGTTTATTTGAAGAGTGAGGTAGATCATGCTAATCACCTCCGTGTGGTGTTTCAGACCTTAAAGGAACAATATTTGTATACCAAGTTCTCTAAGTGTGGGTTTTGGTTGAATACTGTAACTTTCTTAGGTCATATTATTTCTAGTGAAGGGATCATGGTGGATCCGTAAAAGGTTGTAGTTTTGAAGAGGTGTCCTAAACCCACAACTCCATCCAATATTTAGAGTTTCTTGGGTTTATCCAGATATCATAGACGGTTTGTGGAAAGTTTTTCATCATAGCTTCTCCTTTGACTAAGTTGTCTCAGAAGAAGGTTAAGTTTTCATAGTCAAATGCTTGTGAAGGGAGTTTTGAGAAGTTGAAGGATAAGTTAACTTTAGCTCCAATTTTGACTTTTCCAGAAGGCAATGATGGGTTCATGGTTTATACTGATGCATCTCTGGTAGGGCTTGGTTGTGTGTTGATGCAACATAGGAAAATAATTGTCAATGCTTCCACGCAGTTGAAATGCATGAGAGGAATTATCCTACTCATGATTTGGAGTTATTGGAGGTTGTGTTTTCTTTGAAAATATGGTGGCATTATTTGTACTGTGTGCTTGTGGATATCTTTTTTGCTCATAAGAGTTTACAGTATGTGTCACTCAGAAGGAGCTTAATCTCAGGCAGATGAGATGGCTTGAACTTCTCAAGGACTACGGTATGAGTCTTCACTACCACCCAGGTAGGGCTAACGTGGTTGCTGATTCTCTTAGCAGGTTATCCGTGGAGATTTTAGCTCATGTGGAGGAAGAAAAGCAAGAATTGGTGAAGGATATTCACCTCTTGGCTAATCTGGGAGTTCATCTCTTGGACTCAAGGATGGTGGTTAATGGTGTAAGAAGTGGTTCTATCATTTCTTGGTGCAGAGATTAAGGAGAAGCAAGTTCTAGATCCTATCTTGATGAAAATCAAGAGTGACATTGGTAGGCAAAAAGTAATGGTGTTTGAGATCAGTGGTGATGGTACTTTACGGTACCAAGGGAGGTTGTGTGTTCCTATTGTCTACTGTTTACGACAAATGATTTTGGTTGAGGCATATGAATCGCGCTATGTCATTCATCTCAGCTCGACTAAGATGTATCATAATCTCAAGGAGATCTATTGGTGGAATATCATGAAGAGGGATGTGGCTGATTTTGTGGCCAAGTGCATGGTGTGTCAACAGGTTAAGGTTGAGCACATGAGGCTATAAGAGTTGTATCAAGAAATGACTTGACCAAATGGAAATGGAAAATGATCAACATGGACTTCATTATAGATATTCCTCAGTCTCAAAATTAATATGATTTGATTTGGGTCATCATGGACAGAATGACTAAGTCTTCCCACTTTTTTCCATCGCGGACTACCTTCTTGGTAGAAAATTATGAGAAGTTGTATCTTCAGGAGATCGTGAAGCTGCATGGGTGACTGTTTTGATTATTATTATCATGGCACACAGTTTACATCTTACTTTTAGCGATTTTTTCAAAAAGGGTTGGGGACTAAGGTTAGTCTGAGTCCTGCTTTCCACCCCCAGATGGATGGGCAAGAGGAGAGAACTATTCAGACACTGGAGGATATGCTTCAGTCCTATGTGATTGATTAAGGTGGCAATTGGGTTGAGCATGTACCTTTGGTGAAGTTTTCTTACAACAATAGTTATCATTCTAGTATTGGTATGGCCCCTTTTGAGGTATTTATGGTAGGAGGTGTAGATCTCCTATCGATTTGTTTGATCTTGGTAAGGTAAATATGTTTCATCTTGACTTGGTTTACCAGGATATGGAGAAGGTAAAGGTGATTTGGGAGAGGCTTAAGGCTTTCCAAAGTCGCCAAAAGTCCTATGTGGATGTTAGGTGTAGAGACTTGGAGTTTGAGGTTGGGGATATGGTTTTCCTCAATGTACGTCCCATGAAGAGAGTAGTATGGTTTGTTAAGAATGGGAAGCTCAGTCCCCGGTATATTGGTCCTTATGAGGTTTTGCAGAGAATTGGTAATATTGATTATGAGCTGGATTGCCCTCTAACTTGAGCTTGGTTCATCCGATCTTCCATGTTGAGGAAGTGCATTGGTAATCCTTCTTCGATCGTTCCTTTGGAAGGATTGGGTCTCACAGATCCTCTGTCTTATTAAAAAATCCTGATTGAGATCTTAGATAGGCAATTTCATCAATTGAGGACCAAGGATATAGCTTTGGTTAGGGTTCTTTAGCGGAACCATAAGGTGGAAGAAGCTACATGGGAAGCGGAAGAGGACGTGAAGTCCAAATATCCACATTTATTTTATTCTCCTAGGGTTCATACAGAAAGTATATGTCTTTAACACATATTTATTTTTTGAATTTGTTAAAGGAAAGATTAACATCTTTTTCTCTTTGTTTTCAAATTTTGTTAAAGATTAGGAATATATTTGATAAGATAATTCAAATGACTCGTGTGTGTGGTTACCCCTACCTTGTCCTTCATTCGGGGCTGAATGTTCCTTGTGGGAGAGACTGAAACCCCCTGGTTTCTGTACCTTAGAAAATTTTCTGGAATTCTGGTCTCTAGACCCGATACAACTAATGGGTATGAGCCGCATGTTGGGGTATGGATGGTATGGTCCAGTCATATGCTAACCAGCGTTAGTTGGTGTGATGGATTTTGGCTACTGGAATGGATACAACTTAGGGGTACGAGTTATATTAGTGGGTACAGATCATTTGGTTCCTTAACTTAATCTTAGACTTGGTTACTTAGGTTTGATCTTAGTATGAGTGGCTCACCATGAGCTATAAGTTAGGGTACGAGTCATACCCAGGACTCGTATAGTGGATAGTGTCTAAATCTTTCTTGGGCTTAATCTGCCAGGGGTACGGGTGAAGGGTACGAATCATATGTTGTTAATATGACTTGGGTAGGGTGAGTTATATGCTGGATAGTGTTTGATCCAATGGTTGAGTCTAGGATACGAGTGAAGGGTACCACTCATATTGGAGGGTATGACTCGTGAGGGTCATTCGTACCCTTGTGAGATTTTGTGCAACTTAAGTGGGGGTATTCTGGATATTTCCCCACTTATACTAATAGGTCCCACGACCTCTAACCTGCTTGGAAGGTTGTTTACCCTATTATTCCATTCATTAACACTTAGAAACTCTTCTAAACACTCTATAATTCTCTCAAAAGCTTTTGGGCAAGGAAAGCTAGGGTTTCAACTAGAGGATTAATTTAAGGCTTGTCTTGATGATTTCTTTCCATCATCATCTTGGTTTAAGGCATGTTCTTTTCCCTCATTGTTAATTCTATCTAAAAGCATGGTTTTATTAATGTTTTCATGACTTCATTAATTGTATGATTTTGGTTTTCAAATATGATTTGGGGGTTCTGATATTAAATGGTTGGTTCTGGTTTTCCATGGTTTTAATTGTGCTTTATGTGCATTAATGGTGGTTTTGGATAATTGCATGGGAATTGTTTAATGGTAATAGGAATTGGTTTTGGTTATATTATGCCTCCAATATGTTTGACAAAATACCTATAATAATATTTTTATTGCATTATTTTAAAACATGGTAAAGGAATTATGCATGGCTTAAATGGCTTGGAAAGGTAAAAGTCTAAATGGTTATGCTTGTGGAGTATATGGAATCCCCCAAGTGGTTTAATATGGTAAATGGAAGGGCACTTGGAAGTCCCCGTAAACCTATATGTGGTTGGCTATGCATAGTACTTGCAAGTGTGGTCAGTATGACAATACCACCACTAAATGGACTTGGTTAATAAATGTTAAATGGATTGGTTGCTTTCTTGGTAATGGTTTTAATTGGGAAATAATGGTAGGATGTATAGAAAAGCCATGGAAGGTGGAGGTCCCGGGGGACCAAAACTGGAAACTCATATTTGCCGATGTGAGGTTGGTCTTGATGACTGTGTGCATGATGTCACACTTTTTTTTAGGGATGTACTAGTCATCCCAAGTTTTTCTTCACTGGTAGTGTGGATTCACGCACTGGAGACCTTTCAGCAGGGGGGAGCATAACCCATATAGCCTATGGGTGGTTTAGGACGGCAAAGCTACACAACCCAGGTAAAGATTTTAAAGGCATACTAGACCCAATCCTTCTTTCCCAGCATGGTTATATGTATATTTGTATGGTTGTGTGCATATGGATGGTTTTACTTGGTTTTATAAATGAAATTATTTTATCTTTATCCTAAGATCATGCTAGCGTTCACCCGCTAACCCATCTATTAGAGATTGTATACCCACACTATGAAGGAACCGGCCGTTCTACTCCTCCTACATAGTGATTGGCTTATGGATCAGTATTTAGTCTGAAGTGGTGAGCTTCCATCCTTTCGAAAGGATCCATTTCATGTTATGGATATTCTTAGACACTTGATTTTATTTTGGATATTGGTTTTTTCCATGGTTGGGGGCATGTCCGAACCTAATTTTATTACTCTTTTGGTTTGAGGCCTTGTGGTACAGCTATAGTTTAGAATGGGCGGGATCGATACAGGTGTCAGCCTTAGCATTGGTATTGGTATTTAGGTTGGCATCATCAGACATAATTTCTTACTGCTCCATCGTATTTCATTTTGGGATTAATTATATTATGTTTTGGAACATCTTTGGTTATAGCCAAGTTTATGACCCTTTTTTCGGTATTGATTTGGTATGGTTAGATTGTTGGTATGGGATGGTTGGACTCGGTTGGGTCAGTCACATTTGTGATTTTATCCCAGAGTCTTCATATGAGTTGTTACACTATCTTTTTACATGCTCGAACTTCAGCCAACTTAGGGAAGGCAGTTGGAGGTTGGGTTAGGTAACGGGGGTGGTCTCTGGTCCTGGTCAGACTTGGGACGCCCATTACGACAAGTCCCCCGGTCGGGTCTCATCACAACAGATTACCCAATCTACTGCAACTTATGCAACAGATGGGTAATCTGTTTCAATAAATGACTTAAAATGTAAGGAATAAAATAGATTGAAGGTTAGAAAAAGAAAACTTACCGGTCCTCGTATCACACCTTCATATTTGTCATGTTCTTTAAGTTTATTATCCTAAATTCATGCGTGTGGAACAATTGTGAGGCCTTTTTGTATCTTATGTGTGTGATTAGACTTGACTTCTTGGCGGGGTGAACCATCCTTTATATGTTCACCTTCTTCAGTGGTCCTGCTCTCCAGTGGCCCCCTGAACATTGGAAGTGGCCACTTGAACTTGCTGCTCAACATTGGAAGGAGGAGGAGTTTCAATTTTTCTTGATTTAATACTTGAGAGTGCCTTTGTAATTGTTTTTTTTTCCTCTTAACCTTCAATGGAGTGAATTTCTATGACAACTTCCTTGATGGTATGGAATCCCTCTTGGATGTCAATTCCTTGACAACCACAGCCAAAGCATCTATTCTTTTAATGAGTTCTTCTTGTCTATCCTTTCACTCTTGGCATTTACAAATAGAACATGAGCTTGAAGAGGGACCACTGAAGGGGGCGAGTCCACCACATCCATCATGCTCAACTCTAGTTTCAAACAAATTTTTTCACGAGCATCAACAACATGCTCATCATAATGCCTAACACCAACATTAACATGCCTGGCATCAATGTCACTAACTCCACTACCAGTACCAGTACCAACTCCATCACCAATACCATCACTGTCACCATCACCACCATCACTAGCACCCAAATCTATTGTAGCAGGATGTTCATTAAGAACCTCAATATAAGGGTCAGCAAGAATATACTGACCTTCCCTAGATGCTCTTTTGATGGCTCTTGCTCCAGCCAATTCTTTCTTTATTAAATCCACCATTGGGTCTGGTTTTGTTTGAACAATGCCTAGAGTAACAAAAGAAGGAATCTCCTACTCTTGCTCAGTAGGTACAAGCCAGGAATGCACAACCTATAAATAAAAGTAGATATGTTAAAATCAAATAATAGTTTGCAGTAAATTAGGTAATATGTTAACACATAGAATCTATGCAACATATAAGTAATTTGTTGCAACAAATGAGTCATATGTTGCAACAGATGGTTTATCTATTCCAACATATTACCCATCTGTTTCATAATTTGTAGTATATGGGAAATTTGCTAACACAGGTTTAGTGAACATAAGAAAAAGATAGGTAATCTGTTACAACAGATTACCTATGTATTGCAACAAATTATCCATTTGTTGCACCAGTTACGGTAGATGTGTAATCTACAGAGATAAGTTGCAATAGATGCTCAAGGGGATTCATTTTTAGGTTGTTCTTGGCAGACAACCACCTAAGGATCCTTGGATGAGAAACCTCATCCGAGTAGTCCTTGACCTACTATCGAAGGTGAGGAATGGATTCAAATACCCAAGCCCAAAAATGTAAACATGATGCAAATAAAAAAAAGTTAGAATAATAATTCAATAGTATAAATAACTGAAAAAGTAAAGAACTAGTGATAAAATTCACCATGAAAACCCAAGGAAAATCGTATAAGTTGACCGTCTTTGGGGATAACTTTGTCAATAAATATATGACATCAAGAAATAACTTTAACATCCCCATGGATAACTGTTGAATTTATCAAAATTCTGAGCAAGCACCAACAATTCAGGTTCTATGACTTATTAAGGTCTCTATCCCATATAATGGAAAGCACAAACCAAACTAAGAACAATGGCTCCTTGTAATTCCTTGGAACCTTTTTATTCTGGATATCTAATAACAACCCCTTGTCTTTGTAGCTAGGTCCAACAATGACTAACAACTCGTCTATTTTTTCATTGCCTTTGTTGGTTTTGGTGGACGGTGGCTTTGTCAATGTCTTGCCTGTTATCCTCCTAAGTTTACATTTTAATAATGACAAACTAATAAGTAGATCTTTGCAAGATTTTGGAGGACTGCTGAATGAAGGAAATAAGGAAGCTGACTCTAGGAATAGAAGGACATCAAATCAAGATCTGCGGCATCCAAGCGAATCAATCAAAATAAAAACAATCGAAAGGAAAATCTCGGTCCCAAAAATGTAGCAAATCAAATCAATCACAACGAAGTAAAAGAAAGAAAAGATCACAAATAAACTTGGAAGAGCATCAATCACTACAAAGAAAAAAAGGAAGAAAAGATCACGGACATATCTGATATGTACGTGAGTAAAAGTCGTATATGGATATATATGATATGGACATATCATACAGCTATATTCCCCAATCAAGGAATCAATTAAAATCCTTGATTGAGAAGAAATCTCTTGGGTTTCCTTACGAAGAGTAGTAGCAGAAGACTATAAAAGAAGAATACTAAAGATGGACAAGAGTTACGCAACTTCAAGAAGAATCTCAAAGTGTCTCAATCTTAGTCGAAGCTTTGTAACTCTTAGTTTACAATTGTTGTATAAAAAGTAGGATCAATTCAACTTTATAACACAAACTAAAGATGAGTCACAAGACATGAAGAACAAAATTAGTCTTCGAAATTTGTTTCCCATTATTGTACTCGAGCTCGACATTGAACGATATAAGGAAACATTAAAACCCAAAGAGACTGGAAGTAGGCAGCGCATTGGTGTTCTGAACCAGAATAAATCTCTGTGTCTTTACTTTACGTTTGATTATTTATTTACTTAATTATTTCAAATATAATCTATTTTGTGAAGTATACTGATCTGCAGGCGAGTTAATTATGAGGAGCCAGTAGTTGACTCATACAAAAAATTTAATTCACCCCCTCTCTTAAATTTGAATTAATATCAGAGAAAGTCTCACCTATAATGTTTCTTAACCGTGAGCAAAGATCAAATGGTCAATTATCAAATTCCCAGTGCTCTTATTCAAGATGGTCACTCCTCCACAAGACCACCATACTTTAATAGATAGAACTACTCTTACTGGGAAAATAGATTCAGAATCTTTTTCCAATCAAATAACTTTCAAGCCGGGGTTGTCATCAAGAAGGGTCCAATGCCAATTCCAGGACTCAAAGAGAAGCAAAAGGACAAAGATAGCCAATCTAGCAGTATTGATATAGAAGACCTTGAAAGTTTCGAGTTCACCAAAGATTCCAAACTAATGCACGTGCCATAAGTTTACTTCTTTGTGCAGTTAGCGGAGAAGGATACAACAAGATATCAACTTGCGAGACTGCAAAATAAATATGGGAAAAATTGGAGGTAACCTATGAAGGAACCACCAAAGTCAAGAAGTCAAATATTACTACCCTGGTCTATAAATACAAACTTTTCAAAATGGAAGAGAATGTGAATACTGAAACAATGTTTGCCTGATTAAGAAAGATCATATGAGAACTAAATTCACTGGGGATGATCTATGCACATAGCCTACAAGTCCAGAAGCTAGTCCGAAGTCTCTCAAAAATTTGGGAAACCAAGGCTGCCATTTTGGAGGATGGGGATCTTTACAACATGATATATGATGAACTATGAGGTAACCTCATTGCATATGAATAAAATTATATCAACAGGTACCACAAGGAGGTAAAGAAGAAGCCAGTAGCCTTCAACGCTACTCCAACTGAAGAAGAGTACTTTGTGGAAGATGTTAATAGTGAAGGAATGGACCTTATTAATCATAGAGTAAGGCATATCATGAGACAGAGATAAGAAAAGATCCCAAGGAGTCAAAAATAATGACTCTGCGAGAAATGATGATCGGTGTTATCACTGTAGAAGGCCTTCACACTTTAAACAAAACTATCCAGAAATAAAAAGAAGAATATCTAGGAAGAATCAAAATTTTGGAGCCAGGAGTGATGAAGATGAAATAGAAGAAGAAATAAAAGCTGCCAATAAAATCTTCAAGAAAACTGGTGAATCTAGAGGAGAACAGGTATGCAAGAGCTATAATAAAGGAATGTGGGTCATTGATCGCAGATGTTCTAGACACATTACCAAAAAGAAAGAGAGTTTTTAAACTCTAAAGAAAATAGATGGGGAATCAGTTAGATTCAGTGACAATGTTAGAGGTAAAGTCATTGGAGTCGGCTCAGTAAAAATTGGCTCATCATATGATTTCACTGAAAAATATCTAGTAGACAACCTTAAACATAATTTGTTTAACAATAGTCAGTTCTGTGATGCTAGATTTGGAGTCTTCTTTAAAGATGAACATTGCTCAATCAAAAATGACAAAAGAAACATCTTTCTTATTGGTGAATATATTGATAATATTTATGTTTTAAATAGTCCTAACTTTGCTACCTTAACTTGACTCACTGTGCAAAACAATGATATTTTGTTGTGGCATAGAAAATTTGGGCATGCTAGTATGTATATCATTGAGAAGTTGTCCAAACTAAAATTGGTGAAGGGTCTGCCAAAACTCATGTTTGATAAGGATCGCATATGTGATGCCTGCCAATTAGGTAAATAGATCCAGACATCATTCAAATTTAAAGACATTATCTCTTTTACCAAACCTCTTCAAATAATCCACATGGATATGTCTGGTTCTACCAAGACTGCAAGCATTGGTGGAAAGAGATGTTTTCATTATAGTTGATAATTACTCATGTTTTACTTGGGTAATGTTTCTTGATCACAAACATAAGACTTTCACAAACTTTGAGATTTTTTGTAAAAAGGTACAGAGAGAAGCTAGACACCTTATCACTTATGTTCACAGTGATAACGAAGGTGAATTCAAAAATAAGGCATTTAAAGAGTATTGTTCTTAGAATGGATACTCTCAGAATATCTTTTCACCTCAGTCTCCTCAGTAAAATGGTTTAGTAGAGCGAAAGAATCAATCTTCCTAGGAAACTTCCAGGACCATGTTGTCGGAACATAATCTCCCAAATCACTTTTTGGCAGAAGAAGTAAGAACAACATGTCACATCATCAACAGATGTCTGATCAAACTTGGTCTAAAAAACACCTTATGAACTCTGGAGAGAAAAGAAGCCCAACATTAGGTATTTCCATTCTTTTGGCTTCAAATGTTTTATTTACAACAATGGTAAGAAGAACTTGAGAAAATTTGATCCACGAAGTGATGAAGGTATTTTCCTTGGGTACTCTCCCACTAGTCATGCTTACAGGGCCTTTAATAAAAAACTTTGTATGTGTAGGAATCTATTCATATAGTATTTGATGAATCTAATCACCTCCTATGAGTTTAAGTGCTGATGAAGAACATGTGAGTAATCTATAATTTGGAGAAAATAACAGCACAACCTATAAGCCATCAGCAGACAAGTGACTACACCCCCTCAAGAGTCGACTCCCATAATAGAAATAGTGAAACCAAGTATTCCAAGAGAATGGAAACATGATTCTAGATATCCAAATGAACTCATCATAAAAAATCCAGAAGATAGAGTGCAAACAAGGGCATTATTGAGAAGACAAGTTTCTATTGCCCTCATGTCTCAAATTGAACCAAAGAGTCTTATTGACAGCCGTTAAAAGGATCATCTAATATCTTATAAGAACTCAAGACATTGGACTATGGTACCCTTGCCCTTCTCATTTTGAATTAATTAGATATTTAGATGCTGACTTTGCAGGTGATAAAAGTCATAGAAAAAGCACCAGTGAAACTTGTCAAATTCTTGGTGATGCCCTGATTTCATGGCACAGCAAGAATCAAACTTCAGTTGCACTTTCAACAACAACAGTTAGTACATTGTCGTCGGAAGTTATGGTACTCAAATTTTATGGATTATGCATGAACTACTACATTTTAATTTGTCTTTTGAATTTGTTCCCATTATGTGCGATAATACCAGTGCTATTAGTATATCTAAATATACTATGCATCATTCTATGGTAAAACATATTGATATCAAGAATTATTTTATTCATGATCATGTAGAAAATGGAGATTTTTCATTAACATTTTTTATTCTAAAAATCAACTGACAGATATTTTTACAAAACCCCTGTTAGAAGAGAGATTTTGTTACCTTAGAAAAAAACTGGGTATTCTTAGTATTAATGACTTGTGATCTTTATTTTTGGAAAATTAATTTCTATTCTAATTGTTTGGTTATTTTTTAAAAAAACATATTAAGGAAAATCATTATCCTTATCGATTTTCACGCCTCTGCACCCGTTTACCTCCCCAACACTCCTTCAACGACCAGTCTTTCACTTTTATCCGTTACCATTTCCCTTGTATCTTTTCAGCTTCCCCTCATCTATCTTTTTCAATAATCGCATACTTCCTCCCACTCTTTCTATGGTTTTCCTAACCATTCTCTCTCCTCTACATCTATCTCTTTTAAAATTTACCTTCTTCTCTCTCCATGACCAGAACCCGTTCACTGGCAACCATGTCCAAATCTCTTCCTAGATCTCTCCATGACAACCCTGTTCTTCTCTCTAAGTCATCGATGAGTTCTTAATGGAATCTTAGTCAACTCTCATTAAGAGACATCATCCTAATCCCAGTTCATCCCCCTCTGCCAAGAAACCTCATCCAAGATCTCTTCTCTGTCTCCCTCCAGAGGATATGCATAAGTTCTGGACATGCTTTCACAAAGATCAATTCCTTTCCTTTAAGGGTCGCTCCATTGTACCCGATTGCATTATCAATCTTCGTCAGTTAAAAGTCTACTTATGTAATATCAATCACTTCTTTAAGTTTAAAGATTTGTCCCTTGTCTTTCGTCTCTATGGACTTTTGGTCTATGAGGACCCAATTTACATATTTTATGGGAATCTTTTCCTCTCGCCTGGTAGTGGCAAACTCGAGACTCTTGTGCTTGGCAAGAGAATCCTTGTGAATGATTTTCTATTCGAGAATGCCTTTACTACTAAGTTTTCTGGTAACATCTATTTTATTAATGGTAATTGGCTGAATGATTTTGAGGCCAGCTTTGAAGAAGCTAAGAAATATTTGTCAGAAACTGACTCTACTTCGACCAATTTTGGTCCCCTGTCCCTCTGTTTCAAGTTTTGTATTATGGCTCACATAATGCCACTGCACTAATTCCCTAAAAAGAATCTCTGAGCAATATCACTGATCGAGATATTTTTGTACTGTATTATTTGGTTAAGAAAATCAAAATCAATTGGGTAACATGGATCCATGAGTACATGCTTGAAAGTGCATTTGATGCCCATACCTCTGTCAGTTTACCCTATGGCCTGCTCATTACTCGGATTCTTCTGTAGTACTCCATTGATCTATCTACTTACACCCTAGTGGAGGTTGTTGCCACCTATGATTCCAAGATGTTTGCAAGTATGGAGTATGTCTTGGTTGAAGAGGAATGGTGAAAGAAGGATTCTGCTCGAACAAGGTCAGAACTTCCCAAGGTAAGCAAATCTATCTCTAACCCTATGGTGCCTATTTTGAAGGACTTAGAGGAGATTAAGGATCAGTTCAAGGCGATCAAGGATAGTGTTGCGGTGTTGAAAAAGTCAACTTCTAAAATTTTAGACCTCGGGAAAAGTACCAGTATAGACATAGGCGTGGTTATATTGGCTCTTGATGGGTTCAAATAGGAAGGTATAAAATTGTTCACTCGGATGTTCACCCAAAGGGATTCCCTCAAGACCTAAGTACACTCCTCCAATGATGATCTAGCTATCTCTGTCTAGAATTCATATTCCTTATCCTTAAAAATGTTGAAAAATAATATGATACCTTCTATCATAACATACATAAAACTCTGACCTACTTTCTCAAGAAGCGGTGAACAATGATGACTCTTTTTTTGTGTTTTATTCCAAAAGGGGTCCTGTCCCTTGTGTTGATGGGTTGTAAGATGATTTGTTACATACTATCTTCTCCACTATTTTCCTCTTCCTATTTAATAGATTATATATATATGTTTCTTGTCTATTGTTTTATTTTTTAATTATGTCAAAAGCGGGTGAAAGATAGGAGCATCATGAACTCGGGAAATGCTTACTAGTTAGGGGGAGAAAGTCGACTGACGAGTTACGATACTCGACCAATACTCAAGATATATGTACAAGTCAGGAGAGCAAGCTGACAGATAGGGAAGTCAACTGATGTTTATACTCATTTGTCATTATAAAAAGGGGGAGATTGTTAGCCTCCCAAGTTTATGTTTTAATAATGACAAATTAATGAGTGGATATTTTTAGGATTTTGGAGGACTGTTGAATAAAGAAAATAAGGAAGTCATCACCAAGAATAGAAGGAGCGAATCAATCAAAATAAAAATAATTGGAAGAAATATCTCAGTCCCAGAAATACAGCAGATCAAATCAATCACAATGAAGTAAAAGGAAGAAAAGATCACAAACAAACTTGGAAGAGCATCAATCACTACAAAGAACAAAAGGAAGAAAAGATCACGGACATATCTGATATGGATGTGAGTAAAAGTTGTATATGGATATATATGATATGTACATATCATACGCTATATTCCTTAATCAAGGAATCAATTAAAATCCTTGATTGAGAATAAATCTCTTGGATTTCCTTACGAAGAGTAGTAGCAGAAGACTATAAAAGAAGAAGACTAAAGATGGACAAAAGTTATGCAACTTTAAGAAGAATCTCAAAGTGTCTCAATCTTAGTCTCATGAAGCTTTGTTACTCTTAGTTTACAGTTATTGTATAAAGAGTAGGATCAAGCCAACTTTGTAACACAAACTGAAGCTGTGTCACAAGATCTGAAGAACAAAATAAGTCTTCAAAACTTGTTTTGCATCATTGTGCTAGATCTCGACATTGAACGATCTAAGGAAACATTGAAACCCAAGGGGACTAGAAGTAGGCACCACATTGGTGTCTTTACTTTAAGTTCAATTATTTTTTTTCTTAATTATTTTAAATCTAATTTATTTTGTGTAGTGTACTGATCTACAGGCGAGCCGACTGTGAGGAGCCATCAGTTGACTCATAAAAAAATTTCAATTCACCCTCCTCCCTCTTGAAATTCATTGCCTTTCTTTGATGGTAGTTTAGGGGTCCAACATGCCTTTTACTTTTGATTGGTGTTACTTTGGGAAGAGGTTCTAATGGATAATGGAATTTCAAGAAGCCACTAAGGGAAACTCTTTTATGCCAAAACAAACCGGCTTGCCACAATAGTTTATCCATATTTATCTATCTTTTTGTCCTCCTTCTTCAAATATTCATTATCACCCTTATACTTGGTCCTGCACTCGAGAAGACCACATATCATATGCTATATGTAGTTTTGATGATTAGCATCTAACTACAAGGGACCAGGTCCCTGGATGAGCAAGATACAGTACAACTGGTATGCGTAGTCTGCACAGTTTTGTCATCTTGTGTAACAAACTTTCAGGTGCTATTTTGTACTAATTAGGATAGATGGCCCGATGATCTTTTATCCTTAATCATTACTCAGGTATAAAATCAAAAAATGGCCTCTTCATCAAGTGGGTTTTTGCAAATATAAAGAGTGAAAAGAGGCAGCAAAACTCTATTCCAAGATTGCTCATGTTCTTATCTTTGTAATATGCTTGAAGAGTGAGCGAGTGTTCTTGAGTACTAATTTTTAAGAGAATTACTCAATCAATAAGAGTAATTTCTTGTTCTTTTGTTAAGAAAGGTACTTAGGTAGAGTTGCATAAGCTAGTTTCTAATTAGAGTTAATCAGTAGAGATGGTCCTTGGTAGAGTTACCAAGATGATCTTGTAGTAGAGTTGCTACAAGCGAAAGGAGCCTAAAGGTAAGCTAAAATCTAGACTATAATCAGAATTTTAATTAAAGTGGATTTTTCACGTTCTTGTGAGGGTAAGTCATGGTTTTTTCCTTACTGGGTTTGCACGTATAAATCTATGTGTTTTTTATCTTCCTATAGTATCCTTTTATTTTCTACACGATTAGTTTTTGTTTTTCTATGATTGATTTTGAGGACCTAGTAATTGGTATCAGAGCGGGGTCACTGTAAAAGTTTCACACCTGTCTCGACTATCATGGTTGCTCCACCTAATCTAGAAGAGGGGAAATCTACTACTAGACTACCAAGATTTAATAGGCAGTATTATGGGTGGTGGAAAACCAGGATGTTTGACTTCATTATAGCTAAAGATAGTGAACTTATGGACATAATCATCGATGGTCCTCATGTTCTAGCTAAAGAATTCAAAGAAGAATATGCTACAAAAATGGTGATAAAAAGTAGGAGAGAGTATAATTATGAAGATAGAAGAAAGGTAGAGAAAACCTACAAGTCCAAGAAATTGCTAGTCTTTGGTATAGGGCTTGATGACTATAATAGGATCTCAGCTTGTGAAAATGCAAAAAGAAATCTGGGATTGCTTGAGGACTGCACATGAAGGTACTAATAATGTGAAGGATTCTAAAGTAGATATGTTGACTACTCAGTATGAAACCTTCACCATGAAATAAGAAGAAACAATCCAAGAAATGCATACAAGATTCACTTCTATCACTAATGAGCTTCAGTGCCTAGAAAAGTTATTCTATTGTATAAGGAAGTGAGAAAAGCCCTTGTTGTTCATCCTAAGTCCTATAAAAGAAAAGAAGATGCCATAACAGAAGTAAGAAATCTAAATACTCTCACCATGGATGAACTGATTGGAACTTTAAAGACCTATGAGCTCAAGAAACTGCAAGGGCTGGAGAAGAAGGAAACAAAAGGAGAAAAATCCCTGGCATTGAAAACTTCTAAATATGATCCAGTTGATAATGAAGACACTGATATTGCCTATTTGTAAAATAGGATCGTGACATCCATAAAGATGAGTGGTTAGTTCCAAATAAAAGAAAGCAGCAGAAAAAAGAGAAGTAGTACTAAGGTATGTCAAAAATGTGGAAGTCTTGAGCATTTCATTAATGACTGTCCATTGCACAAAATGGATTACCAGGGATACCTCAAGACTGGAGGTGACAAATAAAAGTATAGGGACCAGGTCTCTAAAAATTCAAGAAGGAAGACAGCAGCTGAGTATGCTGTAAAACAAGCTCTAGCAGCATAGGGAGACTCATCTAGTGATTCAAATAAAAATGAGAAGACTGGAGATATTTCTATGCTTGCAGAGGAAGAAATTTCAATTATCTATGATTTCTTGTTTGATTTTATGGAAAACATCAAAGATGAAGAAGAAAATAAGGTAACACTTTCTAATCTTAAAGAAAACTTGGACAACTATTCTACTAGAAAGATAAAAAAGCTTACAAATATGCTGATTGACTCTATGTATGAAATGATTGAGAAAAATTTGTTCTAGAAGAAAAGGTGGAAAGTCAAGTTCTTGAGTTGATTTCTCAAAATCTCCAAATATCTGAAATCAAAGAGCAAGTTACTAAGTTAAAATCTAAAAACCTGAATTTAGTTAATCAACTAAAGAAAGGGAAAATGCTTGTGACAAAGAAAAGAATAATGCTATAGAAGAAAAATAGATAATCAGGAGCTTTAGTTCATAGCCTTGACTCTCCAGATATCAGAAATTGAACAACAGGTTGCTAAGATGAAACTTGAAAATCTTAGTTTGGTAAATCAACCAGAGAGAGTAGATGTTTCTAAGTGTAAAGGAAAGAAAGAAGCCTCAAAGTTTTAAGTTGAGATTAAAGAAAAATTGGAGGATTCATAAAAGTTTCTCATAAATGCACTTTCAAAAATGGAGAGTTAGAAAGGGACCTGATACTCTGAGAAAAGAACTTAAAAAATCCCTACAATGGACTACATCTTCTCAGATCCTTTCTAACCTAACTTGTCAAGATGCTAATAATGGGAAATGTTTTGGTTATTAAAAGGGAATCCAAGTTTGCGGGTCTTAAGGGAATATTTCTCATTATGCTAAGAACAAGGTCCACAGGTCTCTATTCACTCACTTTAGAAGAGATGGACACCTGAAAAAAGATTGTCAAAGCTGGCTCAGAGCAAGAATGACAAATGTTAGATATGTTCACCAGGGAAGCACCTATCCCAAAGGTGTAAGACCTTGGAAGAATATGAAGAATATTATACTACCTAAATGGAAAAAGAAGGATGTAATCACACTTCTGTCCTCCTACTGGGAACTCAAACTCAAATGGGTTCCAAAGTTTACCAAATGATTGAAAGTAAAGGAGGGTGAAAGGGTTTGCAATCAGAAAAATCTTTTAGATATGTAATTTCTCAAGGATATGAATGGAAGGTCTTATTGTATTTTCTTTCCTAAGAAACTTCAAGTTAAAGGTGTTTATGTTATTAGCATTCCCATCCCAAAGATGTAAAAAAAGCTGGCAATTTTAAAGCAAGGCTAAAGGAACTCTAGATATTTTAAGAATACCAAGTCTAGGACATGGTCCTCAGACTTATTTCCAAAAAAAATCATAGTATCATTTGGTGTAATGAATCTATCAAGAAAATGCTGGGATTGATCAAACTAACCTGACCTACTATCAAGTGAATCAGTGTCTCCTCACAAAATTAGTTATGTTCAAGAGTAGGTATACTTGGTAAATTAGTAATTATTGGTATAACTCAATACCATACCTTTGCAGGTATACACCCATGGGAACAACTTTAGAGGTGGACAAATGTGACAAGCACAAAGTTGAAGATTTATTTAAACTAGAGAAGGACCTGGTCCCATCTCTCAGATAAGTATCTTATATGTGCAAATTTTGTCTGTTCTACCAAGAAAAAGTCGTATCTTCCTTGTCCTTGTGTCAGAATAAGGTTGTCCTATTCAAAAAGAGAAGGTGAGTCACCTAAAATTTGATATTGTTTATATCTTGTTCCCCCATAAAACCCTTCCTTGTGCTCGTTATCCCTTAAATCTTCCTATACCCACTCCTTGTATCAAAAAGGGAAAATCCAAAATTCTAAGTAGCCCCTCCAAAATAAAGACCTTCTTGATGGATCCAACTCTTCCATTTTCATGTCCTTTAAAGGATTTTGATCTTAGCATTGTGAAAAATTCCTTCCTAAACCTTCCTTAAAAAATCCTTATTCTCCTACTCTTCCACAACTTAACTCTTTCATCACTCAACTTGTTAATAAAGAATCTTCCCTGAATCTTCAAAATTGTTCTTATGATATTGTGGTGGATAAAACTTAGGTGGATGAAAACCTCATTTTGTTGTCAAAAAGCTCAGGAAAGAGCGCAGTTGATCACAAGGAAAATAATATTAGTAAAACACCAAGAATCTCTAGAAAATGGTCTGGAAGTTTTATTGAGAAACAACTGACTCTTGAGGGACCTGGTTCGAAGAAGATAAAAGTAGTTGAAAGGGAATATTTGATCACTTATACTAGAATAAAGAATGTGAAAAAAAGTAAGACTATATCCAAGGAAGTAAGAAATAGGTTCTTGAAGAATCAAAAGGTGATAAGTGGAAGGATCTTTGATTCAAATATGCTAAAAGAACCTGGTATGGTGGAACTTGTTGAGCAGGTTAAACATCAAGGTTGGATGTATCTCATGGAAGGACCTATTCCCAATGTTTTGATGAGATAGTCAGGGAATTTTATTTCAGTTTGGAATTAAAGATTTCACATTAACATTATCATTTCCATTATCATTGTTAGGATTCGGGGCATGTCTAGACTTAGATTATTTTTGAATTAGTAGAGACTTTGTGGTTGTTACTGTGTATTAGGTATTTATGTTGACATGCTTAGATGTATATGGGTTTGTTAAACTTATTATCTTGTTATTTGTTTGGATTTTAGCTGTTCTAGGTGTGTTATATCATGTTTGTCTTGGTAAAGGGGTTAGTCTTTGGTCCTCGGTGGACTTGAGATGCCAGCCACGGCTAGGCCCTAGTTTGGGTTGTGACAAAGATTGTATCAGAGTATTGGTATGGTGTCGTTTGGTGTCTAAAAAGCTATGTCAAGTAGAGTCTCTTTTATAGGTGTATAGCATACCATACTTGTAAGGGAGAGGCTATGAGACATTTAGGAATGTTTTCCTTTCTTTTTATTCTATTTCGGGATTTAGAGTATAAGGTCTTGAATATCCTCTAATCCTTATTTGTTTGGATTATAGATCATGTCTCCAAGAAGATATAATGCATATGGAAACTCTTTTATCCTATCTGAGGACAATGTTGATGAAGCTTGTTCTACTTATAGAGTTCAGACCTGATCTAGGTCTCTATTCCTGATTGCTCTCGTGGAGTTCTATCAACCCCTACCAATCCTCTTTGGGGCCCTTGGGCTATTTGTGATCATACCCCAATGGCCTAGGTAGATATTTCTAATGCTGAGTTTCATCGATCTATTCTTTTATTGACCCAGTTGGTGATATTTCAGTCACATTAGTCAGGTCCTGTTGGTACTATTTTGAGTTCTTCTGAGGTTACTTGAGTCAGATAGTTTATGAGGCTCAATTCTCCGACCATTACTGGCTTTAAGGTTGAGGAGGATCCTCAAGGATTTATAAATGAGATGGAGAAGATTTCTCGTGTGATGCATGCTACTGATGTGGAGGGTATGGAGTTCATTGCTTATAAATTGAATGATGTGGCATACCAGTGGTATGAGGAGTATGATTAGTCTAGGGGAAATAATACTGAGTCTACTTTGTGAGATGATTTTTTTGGTGTCTTTCTTGATTGCTTCTTTCCTCAAGAGTTAAGAAAGGCAAAAGTTGAGGAATTCGTGAATTTGAAATAGGATAGGATGATTGTGAAAGAGTATGCCCAAAAATTTCATTAATTGTCCAGCTATGCTCCTAAGTTAGTGTCTAGCATGAGGCTAAGATAAGGAAGTTTGCTTCACGTTTGTCTTAAGACTTGGTATTAGAGTGCAAGATTGCCTTGCTAAATAGTGACGTAGACATCTCGAGTATTTTGGTGTGTATACAGATGGTTGAAGATGAGAAAAAGAAATAAGTTGATATAGGGGAGAGGAAAAGTAAGAGATCTCGATTCTCTGAGCAGAGTGGAGGTTAGTATAATTATGCAAAGGATGGAAGGTAGTGGTCTAAGAAGAAGTGGGGGAATTTTAGTTAGTATTCCATGGCTAGTACTCCAAATCCTAAGTTGTATAGTGATCGTCTTTTTGAGAGAAATAGTAGGTTTAAGGAACAAGGTGCCTAATCTTAGTCCAGTGGGGCCCAGTCATCTCACTCTCATCCTTCTTGTAGATTTTGTGGACAATCTATGGTTTTTGTGATGAGGAGAGGAATAATTGTTTAAAATGTGTCCAACCTGGCCATATTCAGAGGAACTATCCTTCTGGCAACGTTACTTTTGGGGATAATAAAGTCCCGATTGCTACTTCTTCAGCCACTAAACCAAAGGGTGCTACTTCTGGCTCCAGCACTGGTCAGAACCGTTTATATACTTTTTCCACCCATTAGGATTTGGAGGCATCTCCTAATGTTTTTACTGGAACGTTAAAACTTTTCTCTTGTGATGTATATTGTCTGTTTGATCCAGTATCTACCCTTCTTATGTGACCCCCATATGTGGCTATTCATTTTGGTTTTGGTCCTAAATTTATCTTGGTCCCTTTTTTGTGTCCACCCCAGTAGGTGACTATATTATGGCTAGAAGAGTCTATAGGGGTTGTGTGGTATATATTTGTGGTAGGAAGATGCTAACGAATCTAATAGAGTTGGATATGTTAGATTTTGATGTCATTTTGGGATGAATTGGTTGCACTCATTCTATATGTCTCTTAATTGTAGGACCCGAAAGGTCAGTTTAAAATTCCTGAATGAGCCAACGATTGAGTAGGAAGGGAGTTCCCTAGTGCCTAAGGGGAGATTCATTTCATATTTTAGAGCTCAAAAATTAATTTCCAAGGGGTGTCTTTAAAATTTTGTTCGAGTTAAAGATTGTAACTCGGAGGGTCCTTCATTAAAGTCCATTCTCGTGGTTAATGAATTTCCTAGGATTTTCCCTGATGACCTTCCCAGTGTTACTCGTAATAGGAAAATTGATTTTGGGATTGATCTTCTTTTGGAAACTCGTCCTATATCTATCCCTCCTTATAGAATGGCTCCAGTTGAGTTGAAAGAACTCATGGAGCAGTTGAAATATCTTCTTAACAAGGGTTTTATTTGCCCCAGTGTTTCTCTGTGGGGTTCTCTGGTACTCTTTGTGTGTAAGAAGGATGGGTCCGTTCGAATGTATATAGATTATCACTAGTTGAATAAGGTGACTGTGAAGAATAAGTATCCTCTTCCTAGGATTGACGATTGATTTGATCAACTTTAAGTAGCTAAGTAATTTTCTTAGATTTATCTTTGATTGGGTTATCATCAGCTGAATATTAGGGAGGTGGATATCCCTAAGACTACTTTCCAAACTCGGTATGGTCATTTTGAGTTTTTAGTGATGTCTTTTGGTTTGACAAATGCCCCGTCCACATTTATGGACCTTACAAATTAGGTTCTTAGATTTTTTTGTAATTATGTTTATTGATGATTTTTTGGTGTATTCAAACAGTGAGGTGGATTATTCCTATCACCTCTACATAGTGTTACAAACTCTCAAGGATCAGTGGTTGTATGCAAAAATTTTCAAGTGTGAGTTTTGGTTGAATATTGTTACTTTTTTTGGCCATGTGTTTCTAGTGAGGGGATTATGATGGATCTGCAAAAAGGTACAATGGTTAAGAAGTGGCCCAGACCTACGACTCCAACCAACATTTAGAGCTTTTTGGGCTTGGCTAGATATTATAGGAGGTTTGTGGAGAGTTTCTCTTCAATTGTTGTTCCATTCACTAGACCGACTCAGAAAAAGGTAAAGTTTTTATGGTCTGATTCTTGAGAGGGTAGTTTTGAGAAATTGAAGGATATGATGACTTTTGCTCCTGTTTTGTCCCTGCCCGAGGGTACTGGTGGCTTCGTGGTTTACTGTGATACATCCCGTATGGAACTTGGTTGTGTGCTAATGAAGCTTGGTAAGGTGATAGCATATGCTTCTAGGAAGATGAAAGTGCATAAGAAGAACTATCTGAATCATGATTTGGAGTTGTTGGTTGTGGTCTTTGAAGATCTGGCATCACTATTTATATGGGGTTTATGTTGACATCTTCTCAAACCATAAGAGTTTACAATATGTGTTCACCCAGAAGGATTTGAATCTCAGGAAGAGAGATGGCTTGAGTTGCCCAAAGACTATGATATGAGTCTTCATTATCATCCAGGTAAAGCTAACATGGTTGTTGATGCTCTTAGTAGGTTTTCCATAGGGAGATTATCTTATGTTGATAAGGAGAAGTGAGGTTTAGTGAAGGATATTCACCATTTGGAAAATCTTGGGGCACGTCTCTTGGACTCCGAGGATAGAGGTGTGATTGTGTAAGAGGTGGTGAAGTCATCTCTTTGTACTGAGGTGAAAGAGAAATGGGTTTTGGATTCGATCTTGATAAGGATTAAGGACGATGTGGGCCAGCAGAAAGTAATAGACTTTGAGATTGGTGGTGTTGGTATCTTGAGATACCAAACCAGGTTGTGTTTCCTCGATGTTGATGATCTACGAGAGAGGATCTTGGTTGAGGATCATGAATCGAGGTAGACTGTTCATCCTAGTTAGAAGAAGATGTACCATGATTTGAAAGAGATCTATTGGTGGAATAGCATAAAGTAGGATGTGGCAAATTTTGTGGCCAGGTGTATGATTTGTCAGCAAGTGAAGGTGGAGCACTTGAGACCTGGTGGATTATCTCAAGAGATTGAATTGCCCGAATAGAAGTGGGAAGTGATTAATATGGATTTCATTACTGGTCTTCTGTGGTCCCGCCATCAGTTTGATTCGATTTGGGTTATCATGGATAGGATGACTAAGTCTTCTCATTTCCTACCTATGAGGACTAATTACCCTATTGAGGATTGTGCAAAGTTGTTCATTAAGGAAATTGTCAAGTTACATGGTGGGCCTGTTTCTATTATATCTGATCGCATTACCCAATTCTCCTCTCACTGTTGGCATTTCTTTCAGAGATGTTTGGGGAACTAAAGTGAACCTTAGCACTGCTTTCCATCCTCAGATGGATGGATAAGCGCAGAATACCATTCAGACTTTGCAAGATATGCTAAGGTCTTGTGTGCTAGACTTTAGTGGTAGTTGGGTTGATCATTTTCCCCTCATAGAGTTTGCATATAATAACAGCTATCACGCACGTATTGGGATGCCTCCTTTCAAGGATCTTTATGGTAGGAGGTGTAGATCTCCTATTGGGTGGTTTGAGGTTGGCGAAAATAGATTATATGGTCCAAACTTGGTTCACCAAGCCATAGAGAAGGTGGAGGTGATTAGAGACAGGGTTAAGACCGCCCGGAGTCACCAAAGGTCCTATGCGGATATGAGGTGAAAGGACTTGAAATTTGATACGGATGATTTGGTGTTCTTAAAGATGTCTCCCATGAAAGAAGTGATGCGATTCAGAAGGAAGGGAAAGCCAGTCCTCGTTATGTTGGTCCATACCAAATTTTGAAGTGAGTGAGCAGTGTTGACACAACCCGAACCAAGGCCTTGTCGTAATAGGCACTAAGGCCCAACATGGACCGGAGGCCACCCCATTACCCAAACCAACTAACCACGCACATACCCTGAGTCAGATGAATTTCGAACGTATAACAAGATAGAGCGATTACCAGCACAAGACTTTGGGATAGGTCCAAGACCATGACCAACCCAAACAAGTCTATCCATCCAATGCTCAACTAAAAATCGTAACCAAACCAAAATAATAACTAAGTCCATATCATACCATAACAAAATGGAACAATCACAAATCAAATACAGTCATACGACATCAGCCCCAATACTAATACCAATACCAAGGCTGACACCACTACCGACACCGCCCATACCAACCTATAATAGTCTCACAAACCTCGATCCAAAGTCAAAACCACATCTGGACTGAACATGCCCCACCATAGCCAAAACCAATGTCCAAGACTAAACCAATGGAAACATAAAAAACTAAAACTAGAAATTGAGCCTTCTAAAGTATGGAAAATCATCACTTCAAGTCAACACAAGCTGTTTCTGAGTCCAATCACCGAGTAGGAGGTGTAGTATAACAAACACCTACATCGCATGGGGATACAGCATCGAAGACGGTTAGCGGTTAAATTGCTAGAATGTAACTCAGGGATTAGGATAAAATAGTGCCACCATTTCAAAAATAATCAATCAATGCAATACATATATATACATATACATATATACATATTTACACTATGTCGAGATAGGAAAAAAGATTAGCATGAACTTTGGAATTCATTAACTTGGGTTGTGTAGCATGACCGTCATAGAACAAGGCACCCACGGTCTATATGGGACCAGCTCATCCCTAGATGGAAGAGCCCCAGTGTGTATAGCCGTACGAACCAGAGAATATTCATATTCGTATATGCCTTTATGGGGGACTCGAACCTCCCGACATAATCAAGGTGACTTAAGCACCAATACATGTAATAAGGGGGACTCGACCTCCCTTTCATATATTTATTTGGGGGATTCGAACCTCCCGATAATAAGACACCCGCACCCACTAGTGCAGTTTCCAGCGTTAGTCCTTCAGACTCCACTTTCACGGCCCGGCTACACATCCCGCTATTAGTCCCAATTTAAAACCATCATTTCATATTCACAACCATTAAACCAATTACTTAACCAAAGGCACTTCGTTGGTATCGTCAGACCAACACTACTTGCAAGTATTCCACATGCTATTTCCATTATCTATCAACCACCCATTCATTTCACTTTTGGACTCGAACCCATCGTCTAACAAAGACACTTGTTCAATTAAAAGTGTTGGGACTCGAACCCATTATCAAGTGAAAACATAAATTAATTTAATGTTAGGAACTCAAACCCATGTAGCCGATTAAACCACCAAAGTTACCATTAAAATCATTACATGGCCAACAATGCCTTCACAAAACCATTTACCAACCATTCATATTCATTATGCCAATGTCTTAGTCCAAAACATCATTAACATGTGACTAGTTTATTCTTTTAGGCATTTCCACAAACACCTTGAGGGCATACTATTATCAAGACCAAAATCAAGGTAAAAACCCATCAAGTTTAGGGTTACCCATGACCCACTGTTGAAACCACAATTACCAAGCACCCATATATGCAAGCCATCATAAAAAACATATATAAACACAAGTTAAACTAAGAGTAAACAACACTCAACCATATGCAACAAAACCCTCAATTTTGATTTTCAAAACCACCATTTAATAAACAAAATCACACTTTAAAACATATGATATTTATGAACTAACAATGAGGGAAGAGTCACATGCCTTGTTCAAAAAGATTTTTGAAAGATACTTGACTCTTAAGCCTCTAGAAGAACACCTTTAAAGAATCCTAGCCCCAATCTTAGAGAGAGAATTAAGAAAGGATTTTGATATTTTTGATCTTTCAATAGTAGGTTATGAGAGGCCACATCTTTTAAGACGTGGTGACTTAAGGTTTTTGGGGTGAGAAATGCTTGGAATACCCTCAGCCTAAAAGCTAAAAACATAGTCGCAGAAGGGTAAGACCACACCCCCTAAATCGTACCCTAGGGTTTGAGTGGTACCCTTATCTCGTACCCTAGACATCACCTTGGACCACGACCACAAAGGACTAAGCCGTATCCTTACATATGACAAGTACCCTTAGAATTGTACCTTGGTGAGAATCATCTAGACTAAACTTAGGGAATCATACGGCTTAACAACATACACCTCTTACCATATCATACGACTAGTAAGATGCCTAGTCTAACCTTAGACATAACCCAACCAAACTACACTGACTACCATACGAGAGGGGGACCTTAAATCGTATCTTAGCATACAACTAGAATGCTCAAATTGTATATTATCCAGAAACTAAAACTCAGGAATTTTTCTAAGGGTCAAAGGACAAGGTGTTTCAATTCTCCCCCACTGGGATCATTCGTCCTCGAATAATGGATAAGGCAAGCACAAGCACGAGTTAACACATTATTACACATCAAATTAACCTTTAACCAAGTTAGAAAACAAAGATGTGATGAAGAAAAAATACCTTCTGCATGAATATCTGGAGCAAGGAACAAATGCAGATACTTTGACTTTATGTCCTCTTCCGCCTCCCAAGCAACTTCTTCAATCTTATGGTTCCTCCAAAAAACCATTACGGAAGCCATATCCTTTGTCTGCAACCGACAAACTTGATGTTCTAAGATCATAATCGGGACTACCTCATAAGATAAGGAGTCTGAAATACCCAAATCTTCCAAAGGAACAACCGGTGAAGGATCATCCACACACTTCCTCAACATAGAGACATAGAAAATCGGATAAATGGAGCTCAAACTAAAGGGCAACTCCAATTCATGGGATACATTGCCAACCCTCTTCAAAACCAAGTAGGGATAAACATACCGAGGACTTAACTTCTCTTTACTTTCAAACCATATCACTCTCTTCACAGTAGATACCTTCAAGAATGCCCAATCACTAACATTGAGATCCAACTCCCTATACCTCACATTCACATAGGAATTTTGGCGACTTTGAGCGGCTTTCAATCTATCACAAATCACCTTTAGCTTCTCCAAGGCTTGGTGAACCAAATCAAGGCCAAACAACTTACCCTCACCAACGTAATACCACCTAATAGGAGAACGACATCTCTTACCACACAATGCCTTAAAAGGAGCCATACTAATGCTAGAGTAATAACTATTATTATAAGCATATTCAATCAAAGGCAAATGGTCTAACCAACTACCACCATAGTCAATTACGCAAGCACGAAGCATATCTTCCAATGTTTGGATAGTCCTCTCCGCTTGTCCATCCGACTGCGGGTGGAAAGAGGTACTAAGGCATACCTTAGTTCCTAAACCTTTCTGGAACGACTTCCAAAAGTGAGATGAAAATGGAGTACCACGATCCAAAATAATAAAAATTGGAGCACCATGCAACTTCCCAATCTTCGCAAAATACAACTTGGTATAATCCTCCACCGAATAACTAATCCTCACTGGACCCCCTATTTACCCCTCATCTCATTTAAAATAGAACAAAATAGCCAAAAAATAACATAGCCACAGACCTCATCGCGGATACTATCCTCCGTGTCATGGGCCTATCACAGAGACCTGACCTTCGTGACACAGAGGCTAACTTGGAGACTAGCCTCCATGATATGAAGCTATCACGAAGGCATGCTACCTCCGTGACCCAAAACTACCCCATACCTCATTCAAAGATTTTAGAACTCTTCTGAGTTACCCTTTTAACATCCCAAAACATAATTTGAGTCAAAAATTGATATTTCAAGCACGGGAAGACCAAAAATAAAATACTTGAAATTTTGAGGGTGTTAGATTATCCCCCTTAGGATCATTTGTCTTTGAATGATGAGATAGGATACACTTTGCACGAGAATAATAACAACACACCAGAATCAAAAGTTAAACCCGAACATTAACAAAGAAGAATGGAAGTCATACCTCAAGTCTCTTCATTCGTCACATGGAATAGAAATGTATACTTAGCCTTCATATCCTCTTCCACTTCCCAAGTGGCTTCTTCTACTTTATGGTTCCTCCAAAGGAATTTTAGCAATGCTACATCTTTAGTCCGCAACCTACAAATTTATCTATCCAAGATTGCTATCAGGATCTCTTTGTAGGACAGAGAATTCTAGACAACAACATTCTCAATAGGAAACACCAAGGAAGGATCACCTACACATTTACTCAACATAGACACATGAAACACAAGGTGTATAGAACCGAAACTCAGAGGCAATTCTAACTCATAGGCAACATTTCCTACTTCCTTCAAAATCAAATAAGGACCGACATAACGGGGGATGAGCCTCTACTTTTTAAAAAAATGCATCACTCCCCTCATGGGAGACACCTTTAAGATACTCAATCAGCCACGTCAAACTCCAAATTGCTTCGCCTCATGTCCATATAAGACTTTTGGCAACTTTGGGCAGTCTTAAGCCTATCCTAAATCACCTTCACTTTCTCCATAGCTTGATGGACTAAATCAGGATCGAACAACCTCACCTCACCAACTTTGAACCACCTAATAGGAGATCTACATCTTGTACCATACAATGCCTCAAAAAGAGCCACACCAATGCTAGAATAATAATTGTTATTATAAGCAAACTCGACAAGAGGTAAATGGTCAACCCAACTACCACCAAAGTTAACGACACAAGCCCGAAGTATTTCCTCTAATGTCTGAATGGTCCTTTCTGTTTGTCCATCGGTCTGCGGGTGGAAAATGGTACTAAGGCTCACTTTAGTCCCTAAACCTCACTGAAATGACCGCCAAAAATAAGATGAGAACTGAGTACCCCAAACAGAAATAATGGAAATAGGAGTACCGTGTAACTTCACAACCTCCTGAATAAATAACTTTGCATAGTCCTCAGCAGAATAATTAGTCCTCACTAGCATGAAGTGAGAAGACTTAGTCATCATATCCATGATGACCCAAATAGAATCAAACTAGTTCTGAGACCATGAAAGCTGGTAAAAAATCCATATTTATCACTTACTATTTCCATATAGGCAACTCAAATTTTTGAGATAACTCACCAGGCCTCAAGTGTTCCACTTTCACTTGTTGACATACTAAGCACTTAGCTAAAAAATTAGCCACATCCCTCTTCATATTATTCCACCAATAGATATCCTTATGGTCATTTTACATCTTCGTCGAATCAAGATTAATTCAATAACGCGACTCATAAGCTTGGGCCAAAATTCTACCTCGCAGCCCATCCACATCAGGAACACATAACCTGCCTTGGTACCTCAAGATACCATCCCCACTAATCTCAAAAGCTATCACCTTCTACTTACCCACTTTATCCTTGATTTGTATCAAGATAGGATCTAACACTTGCTTCCCCTTTATCTCAACACTAAGCGATGATTTTTCCACCTCTTGCACAAACACACCACCATCTTCAAAATCTAAGAGATGAACTCCTGAACTTGCCAAGTGGTGGATATCCTTTACCAAGTCCTGCTTCTCCTCATCTATATAGTACAGACTCCTCATAGATAGCCTACTAAAAGAATCAACAACCATGTTAGCCTTACCTGGATGATAGTGAAGACTTATGTCATAGTCCTTGAGCAACTCAAGCTATTTCTATTGCCTGATATTCAATTCCTTCTAGGTAAACATATACTACAGGCTCTTATGATCTGAAAAAATATCAAAATGGACCCCATATAGATAGTGATCCCAAATCATCAATGCAAACACCATACCAACAACTCTAAATCATGAGTCGAATAATTCCTCTCATGAAATTCCAATCGCCTAAAAGTATATGCTACCACATTGCCAAGCTGCATCAATACATAAACAAGTCCTACACGGGACGTATTGTAATAAAATATGAAGCCATTATTACCCTAAGGCAGGGTCAAAACTTAAGCAGAAGTCAATTTATCCTTTATCTTTTCAAAATTCTCCTCACAAGCATCAAACTAAAGAAACTTTACCTTCTTTTGAGTCAACCTAGTCAAAGGTGCAGCATCCGTCGAAAATCTCTCTACAAACCTCCTATAATAACCTGCTAAACCCAAGAAACACCTAATATTAGTTAGAGATGTGGGTCTAGGCCACTTCATAACCACTGCAACCTTCTAAGGATCCATCATGATCCCTTCGCTAGAAATAACATGACCTAGAAAAGTAACAGCATTCAACCAAAATTCACACTTAGAAAACTTAGCATACAATTATTGGTCCTTTAGAGTCTGCAACACAACACGAAGGTGATTGTCATAATCCACCTTGTTATTCGATTACATCAAAATATCATCAATAAATCCAATCATAAATGAATCCAAAAACTAACGAAACACCCGGTTCATGAGATCCATAAATGTCACCAGGACATTGGTCAAACCAAAATGACATGACCAAGAATTCAAAATGCCCATACCGAGTATGAAAGGATGTCTTAGGGATATCCTTCTCCCTAATATTTAGTTAATGATAACTCGAATGAAGATCAATCTTAGAGAAATACTTAACACCATGAAGTTGGTCAAATAAATCATCTATTCTTGGAAGAGGATACTTATTCTTTATTGTCACCTAATTCAATTACCAATAATCAATACACATCTGAAGGGAACCATCCTTCTTACGCATGAAAAGAATGGGATCACCCTACGAAGACACACAAGGCCAGATAAAGCCCTTGTCAAAAAGATCTTTCAATTGCTCTTTGAGCTTCTTCAACTCAGTCGGAGCAATTTTATAAAAAGGGATAGATATAAAGTGAGTATCCAAAACTAGATCAATCCAAAATTAATTTCCCTATTAGGAGGAACACCAGGAACATCATCAAGGAAGACCTTGAGAAATTCACTAACCACGAGAATGGATTATAAATAAGGTCCTTCTGAGTTAGAATCTTTAACCCAGACCAAATGATAAAGACACCCCTTGGAAATGAATTTTTGGGCTCTAAGATATGATATGAACCTCTCCATAGGCACTAAGGAACTCTCTTCCAATTCAGTAACCGGCTCATTAAGAAATTTAAAGATAACCTTACAGGTCCAATAGTCTACGGAGGCATAACATAAATGCAATCAATCCATCCTTAGAATGATATCAAAATATATCATGTCTAACTCAAAAAGGTCCACCAAAGTTTCCCTATCGCTAATAAATACCAGTAAACTCCTATAGACTTTTCTGGCAACCACAGAGTCACCCATCGGGGTAGAAATAAAAAAAGGGTCTGAAATACACTCAGGACTAAAGCCAAAATTCACAGCCACAAATAAGGTCACATAAAAAAAAGTAGACCCCGGATCAAGCAAGCAATACACATTACGAGAGAAAAGTTTCAACATACCAGTGATGACATCAGGTGATGCCTCAGACTCCTGATGGGTAGTGAGAGCATAAAGACAATTTCGACCAGTGCCAGAGCCAAAGTGGTACCCTTTGGTGAAGGAGCTGATGAAGAGGCAACAGGAATTTTATTTTCCCTCGTAGCAACATCGCTTGAAGGATAATTCCTCTGAATATGGCCTGGTTGTCTGCATTTATAACACTTATTCCTCCCCTTATCATAAAAACTGTAGTATATCTACCCACAAGTCAGTAATAGAGATATAATAAAGCTGACTAGGACCTACTGTCCTGAGATTGGGAACCTTGTGCCCGATAACCATCACCACTCCAAACACAAAAATCCCCAGATAGCCTTGGATAAGGAGCACTAGCCATCTATTAAGAACCAGAGTTGCCCTAATTCTTCTTAGACAATTTACCATCATATCTACCACTCTATTTTTTATCTCTACCCTGGTCTGAATATTAAAAATTCTTACCTTACCTGCCACCCATATCTGCTTGCTTTTTCTTCTCCTCCTCAACCTACTGCATATACACTACTAGTCTAGAAATGTCCATATCCTTTTTAAACAAGGCAACTTTGCTCTCCAAAACCAACTCATGAGACAAACCAGAAGAAAATTTCCTCATTCTAGCCCTCATGCTAGACACTAGTTTGGTAACATATTGAGACAACTGGTGAAATTTCAAGGTATACTCTTTACTGTTATTCTACCTTGCTTCAAGTTCACAAACTCCTCTATTTTTGTCTCTCTCAACTCTTGAGGAAAGAAGCGGTCAAGAAAAGTACTAAAGAAGTCATCCCATAAAGCAGACTCATCACTATCTTCCCTAAGTTGTTCCCACTCTCCATACCATTGGTATGCTACATCCTTCAATTAATAGGTAGCAAATTCCATACCCTCTATCTTAGTAGCATGCATAGCCCAAAAGATTTTTTCCATCTCATCTATAAGAATCTAAGGATCCTCTACTATCTTAGTACCCATGTAAGTAGGAGGGACTAACCTCATAAACTGACCAACTCTAGTGGCCTCAGAAGAACTCACAACAATACTAGCAGAACCCATCTGACATGACAGGGATGTCACTAACTGGGTAAACAGATAAATAAAGTGGAAAAACTCAGTATTATTAATATCTCCTTGAGGTGGTTGAGTCTGAGTTCCACTAGTCGGAGAAAGATCAGTGGAGACAGGTGGAACTCTATGGGGAAAATCAGAAGCAGCAGCCCTAGACCAGGTCTGTACCCTATAAGTTGGATGAGATCTACCAACATTGTCCCCAAGCATGACAAATGAGTTTCCATTAGCTTTAGATCGTCGGAGGAATGATTTGAAAGATGAATAAACGGGATTTAGAGGAATACAAGACCTTAGACTCTATAGCCCAAGAGTAATACAACAAAAAAGAAAAAAAAAGAAACATTCTTAAATGCCTCGTATTCTTTCCCTTATGAGTGTGGTGCGCTGCACACCCCTAAAAGAACCTCTACTTGACACGGATTTATGGACACTCCCTGACACCAAAACCTTAGGTCTAATAATAATTTTTTCATAACTCAAACCAGGGCCTAGCCGTGATGGGCATCCCAAGTCTACCAAGGATCGGGACCATCCCTTGATCTTATTCTAATACAACTAAGAACACGCGACAGTGGAAGAATATCAATATAAGACAAAAATTAAATAAGAGATCCAAGAATATTATGTAAAGGATCAACATTTCAAGCATATACAATACCCAATTCCACAATATCCATAAATCTTCTAACAAAATTTGAGAACCAATAAAGTGTCAGGACATGCCCCCGACCCTAGCCAAAAATAAATATGAAATAAAGTCTAAAGCATAATATACCAAAACATGAAATGTAGACTTTTGAAACATGGAAGCTCACCACTTCAACTCAGACTCACGAGCTGATCCTAAATCCTAGTCATTGAGCATGAGGAATAGAAGTATGTCCAAATCCTGCATCATGGGAATACAATATATGTAGACAGGTAGTGGGTTAAGCGCTAGTATGTAACTCAGGGATAAAGATAGTATAATTACATGATCTATAGTTCATAAAAACATTCGAAATCCAATGCATATGTTATACATAGGTATAAACATGTCAAGTCGGGAAAAGGGAAAAAGGTTTATCATGTAGCAAAACTTTAACCTGGACTATGTAGCTCAACAATCATAAGGGCACCCAGGGCTATATGGGTCCATCTTCCCTTGCTGAACGGGCCCCAATGCGTGTTAGCCGTATGAACTGGAGGTATCAAGGAAGACTAAGGAATGCCCCAACCCACATCAGTCCAGGATAAAAATATCAATAGTGTGAACTAAGCACACAAGTAATCAAGACCAACCCTTATGCTGACAAATGTGAGTTTCGAGTACAAGTCATCCAAGACCCACAACTTCACGGTTTTGCTATATAACCTCCTTTAAGACTAATTTAAAACAAGTTTCACATAACCCATTTATTAATCAATTAACCATCTATTAAGGCACAACATGGGTATCTTCATACCTTTACACTTACAAACTTCTCTTTATGCCATAACAATCACATTACTTGGGGGAATACCTCGACCCCCTTTTTGTTCATTAAATCAAAACATAGCCAACAAGGCCTTTAAAATCCATGTTCATTGTTTAACCATTTTAAGCCTTGCAATTACATAGGTGGGTAAGTCAAACTAAGTGATCAAAATCATATTCATTGATAATTTCACAAACAGGTTGAGGCCACATAATTTTTAAAACTATAACTAAGTAAATTAGGAAAATCCATAGAACTCCAAAATCTATTTACCATTTCCATGCATCCTACAATGTTCAAAATCATAAGTAAGAGATGAACATTGCATAAATAAACATGGAAAATCAATTAAATACCAACCATGTCAAAAATCCCTCAACTATATCAATACCCATATCAAAACCATGCATTAACAACTAATTGATGTCATTATGAAAATACAAGTTCAAAGGAAAGAGGTACATGCCTTAATTGCCAATAATTTTAAAGAAAACCACACCCTTAAACCCGAGATGATCACCTCCTTGAACCCTACACTTGAGTTGAAAAGGAGATTTTGAGAGACAAAGGTTGAGAGTAATATGCATGAATTTCGTAGGAAGAAAACAGATGAAAATAGGCCCTTATGATGTTTAAAAGTCATTTATAGGTGAAAGGACCTCTTTAACCCTCATCCCATTTAAAATAGAACAAAACAAGCAAAAAATAACATAGGACCATGGAAAAGACCTCATCGTAGAGACTAGCCTCTATGTCACAGACCCTATCACAGAGATCCATCCTCCATGACACAGAGGCTAACACGGAGAGTAGACTCTATAACACGGGTCTATCATAGAGGCTTGCTACCTTCGTGATCCAAAACTACCCCAAACCCCATTCAAAAATTTCAAAACTCTTTCGGGTTACCCTTTTAACATCCACGAACATAATTTGAGTCAAAAATTAATATTTTAAATAGGAAAGATCAAAAATAAAATACCCAAAATTTTGAGGGTGTTATAGCCTTGTTCCCTATACCAGCATTTTAATATAAGTATATATGTATGCATTCATGTGTGTGAACATGTACATTAAGTTGAATTGGATTTTGAATTATTTTTACTTTATCTTTATCCCTGAGCTACATGCTAGTTCTCAATCCACTAATCATCTCTGGACGTTGTATCCCCACGTGATACAACATCCGAAGGCAATTCAACTTTTATTGCACAGTGCTAGTGGATTGGCTCGGTTCGTCGGTCGTTTGTAGTGAAGTGGTGAGCTTTCATTTTATATAAGACTTGATCATTCCATCGGTTTTATTTAATAAACTATAATTAAAAAGTTCACATTAACATTATCATTGTTATTTTCATTGTCAGGGTCGAGGGAAACTTAGATTATTTTCGGATTAGTAGAGGCTTTGTGGATGTTACTGTAGATTGGGTATTAATATTGAAATACTTAGATGTTTGTGAGTTGTTACTCTTATTATCTTGTTATATGTTCGGATTTCAGCAGTTGTTGGGTGTGTTATATCCTGTTTGGCTAGGCAAAGGGGGTGGTATTAGATCCTCGGTGGACATGGGATACCCTTCATGGCCAGGCCCTGGTTCAGGCTGACAATTGAAGTTTAAGTTTGTGCAATTTTTACAACAACAACAACAAGAAATCATATTTTACTTAAAAAAAACTAAAGTTCAACAACCATAGAGAACAACTATAATAAAAACTAGAGTTTTCTCGAGTTTTTCTTACTTATTTTAGCATCAAAACTCAAAATTGTTAACCCATTCTTGAAGATAATACAACTAAAACTCTTCATTTTTATCATTAACTAAAAATCTCTAATTTTTTTAAAAAAACAACAAATATCGAACTCTACTACCTATAAAGATAGAGAAAATGACAGCTACAAGGAAGAAGAAAGAAAAAATGACAATTGATGTGGTCGAAAATTGGAAAAAAAACGATTTGTTGTGAAGGGTTTAAGCAATCCATTGGAACAAGGTTGAGTAGTTAAGACGAGAAGAAGCTAAAATATTTTTTGAGAGATTTGAAAACTGATGAAATGATTGCATTTGACCCCTTGTACGCATTAATTGGTGGGTTGATTTGTATTTTGAAAAATAATAACAAGTTTTAAAAATGTTAATTTGGTCCCAATTATCTTATCTTAATTAATTTAATAAAAGATATTTTGACCCTTTCCTTTGGTCAAAACTAACTAAATTTAATTTGATGTGAAACTGATTTATATTAAACCATTCTCTTGTTAGTAATAAATAAAATTAATTTCACTAAAATTAGCTTTTATTTAATAAGTTCAATTGAAACTTTAAAGATTTCATCCAATAGATTAACCATCTATTGCAATAGATGGGTTATCTGTTGAAATTAAAATAGGTCCTCCAGCAGATGACCTACCTGTTGCAATAGATGGGTCATCTGTTAGTTAACTGGCACGAATTATTCCAACAGATTCACTATCTATTGCAGCAGATGGATATGAAATCAAAACAATCTTATATTGGTTTGATTCTTCCAACATATGGACCATCTGTTGCAACAAATGCCTAGATCTGTTTAATAATTTCCAATAGATGAGACATCTATTGCAACAGACTAGTCCTCTGTTGCAGCAAATGTCTATATTTATTTAATAATTTTTAATAAATGTGTTATCTGTTGCAACAGATAATACATCTATTGCAATATTTGAATTAAGTAATCCATTTCAGTTAATAAGTGTAAATCTAAGGATAAAATGGAATTCATGAGAAAATAATTGATCATCAATTAAAATAAAATTTATAAAAAAAACAAATCCAAGCCTTCATAAATTACTTTAAATAATTCAACAAATAAATAAAATATAAAATTGTATGGGTACAAATGATGAATATTTACAATTTAAGCTTCAAATCCAATATTAAAGGAATAAAACGATAGAAATCTACTCAATATTGACTAGTTGTATTTCATCCACTGGTATGAAATTCGTCTTTGGTCATGGTGGATCGTCACTGTCGCTTACGTACCCTTTTTGAGCCTTCACACTTCCATGATTTCACAAAAGTGTAGCATATCTTTTATGGAGTAATTTGGCATCAACTCTATCACTTGATACTTGTAATCCATCGCTCAAACACTCAACGTAAGTGATAACAAAAATACCACAATCCCTACATTTATAAAACTCTATTGATCTAGTTAATGTAAGAGTTGCAAATTTTATGAAAATAAATCATGATAAGTACTTATAGGCTACCAATGAATTGTTGAGCAATTATTTCAACATATTCTACATCAATGAATTAGCCTATAGAAAATAGTTATCACCTATTTTATCCTAGTATGCTTCAATCATCGACCAATCAGTACGAATCTTTTGATCCAAAAAGCCACCTAAATGAAGGTAAGTAGGTAACATTATGGCCAGCTTTTGTATCTCGGACAATGGCTCAGAATGTCTCTTTGCCGACATTGAGTTATAAACTCGGACGCGCCTCTCTTTTAAAACAACCACTCCCAACATAAAATAGAGCTCAACATCACAATTAACTGAGATGTACACTTCGTTGATCAAATGCCAAGGTAGGACAACTGGAATGCCAAAATCTTTGATGATTTGCTAAAATATTCCTCATTTTGAGCAACTTCCAGATAATTTTGATGATACATTTTGTAGGTCTTATTGATGTATACTTTGAACAAATAGTTGGTTGTCATGTATCTGTATTGTTATTGTGTTTGCAACTTTGCATTCTTTTGAAAGTAGTAAATATGACATCGATGTGCTGCACATATTATCAAACATTACAATTAAGTAAAAATAAAATTATTTAACAGATACAAATAAAAAAAATAGACATCAAATGTAGTATTAATAGTCAGATAAATGGCATTTAAACCTCATTATTCTAACAAGTGTTGGGCTGTGACATCAAATAGAATCAATTTTTCATTTTGGGATGTGAAATAATAAAGTTGAACATATCAATTTCAAGACCCAATTATTTTAATTTGTAGTGGTTGTCCTTTTGTTTTCTGCATGATTTATATGTGTTAATACCATGTTTGTATAAGAAGAAGTTTACGAATCAAATTTTTTAAAAATAATTTATGTTGGTACTACTTGTTGGCATGATATTTTAACAGCTCATCGATAATCCATTCTAAATAAGTGTTGATCAACTGTGTTGGAGCCTCGTCCGAGATGTTGAACCCTTCAAATGAATAATTTTGACTTTCTTCCGAACTTTCATCCAATCTGAAAGACTTCACTTTTTCTGCCTCTTTGGAAGCAGTTAACGGATTATCAACTGTGATACTATGCTGTTTAGCAGTAACATATACTGTGAAATCTAGCTGAAAAGCTAAAATTATCAATGCTTATCACAAATATACAAACAAATTGAAACATAAGAAGATACATAAAGTTATGCAACAGATGGATAATATGTTGCAACAGATATCCCATCTGATGCAACAGATTACCCATCTGTTACGATAGATTGGATATCTGTTAGAATAGATGATAAATATTTACCTTTATCAGCTCATGTTGTTCTCTTGTGACCCTTATACATTGCTCAACAGTGAAAGAAAGAGGAGTTATAATTTTTGTTTTTTTGATATTTGATAATACCTTGAAAATTGTTTTTTTTCTCCTCTTGAATGGATCTGAAATTCTCTTTTACGGAATGACACCCCTCTTAGATGTCAATTCCTCTACAATAACAGTTAATGCATTCATAGAATTAACTACTCCATCATATTTTTTTCTTGCACTCTTGACATTTGCATGCATAACATAAGCTAGGAGGGGCAAGATCTCCAGATGATTGACTATCCTTTTTGTGTGAGAAATCTATAGTATGCCAATTTAAAGAAGGGGTATATCGACCATCAAAATTAGTATGATCATAATCATGATCATTTCTTGTTTCAAAAACTGCAAGAGGAGCATTACCTAACTTATCAACACCACCAACCTTAATAGTAGCACCATCACTACTATCACCACCAACAACAACTCCATCACCACCACTATTACCAATACCAACTCTAGCACCACCAATAGCACTATCGACAATAACATCACCAAGAATAATCCCACCATCCAAAAGTATTTTTCTTTTGATGGTTATTACTCCAACCAATTCCTTTTTTATTCTATCAATTACCTTAGGGTCCGATAAAGTTTGTACAGACCGTAAAGTAATAAAAAATAACATCTTCAATTCTCGATTAGTTGGAATAAGTCACGAATGCATAAAATAAAATAAATCAGTACATCTATTAGAATGATGATTAAATCATTGAAATAAATTATTAATTAAAATAATATTAAAATTAAAATTAGACTTACTGCTTTCTCGAGGGGTTGAAAAGATCTAAAAAAATTGCTTTTTTATCATTTTTGACCGACAATCATCTCATGATTCTCGGACATAAAGATTCTTCTTGGTAGTCACTTATTGCCTGAGTTAAGGAATGACTTCAAATGCCCAAGCCTATAAAATTATGTCAATAAATCAAAAGCAGTATTTAATAAAAAATAAATAAAACATAAAAAATATATATTTACCATGAAAGCCATGAAAAGTCATATAAGTTGATTGTCTTTCGCGTTAACAGAGTCAACAAATATTTGACAGTCATTTTGAAGCTTTCATGGCGCCAAGGATAGCGGTTAAATACCTCAAGATCCTTGAAGAGATTTATTAAACCAAGTGGTATGTTTTTGTTAACGTCTCTCGCCCAAAGAATATTATATACAAACCAAACCAAACCAAGCACAATGATTGTTTTTTCTTTAAAAGTTTTTACCTTTCAACTTTTTTATCAGATTTACATTCTTAAAACTTGGACCAACAAGGGACAACAAGTCATCACCATCACATGACTTGACTTTTGGTTTGCGGGGTACTTTTTTTTGTGTTACGATAGGTATAGGTTGACAAGGAGGATAACAATTTAGTCTAGTAACTATGACAAGCTACTTCCAACCAAAACAAACTGGCATGCCACAGTAATTAATCCACACCTCATCAATCTTATTTTTATTTTCATACATAAACCTATATTTGAGAAGATCATACACCATGGTCATTTAAAAATGAGCATTATTTTTCTCTGACAAAATCATGATATTTTCCAAAATAGCTATCTCTGAAATAAGCATTCAAATTTCTTTTCTCAAAGTATTTTTTTTGAAGATATCAAAAGATTTTTCCATGACTGAATTTACCACACAATCACCAATTAAATTTGTGACACCATCACACTGAATTCTCACAGATTAACTATCAATATTGAAGGTCTCGACAAACTCTTTAGTGGAATGACTACTAGGATTAATATTCGCATTTGGATCATGTTGATTTTTTGAACTAAATTCAACATCTCTTTTGAAGTTTTTCCTTTCCTTATGTTCATTTTCTTTTTCTTCTACTTCTGATTGAGATATCGCTTGTACAACAAGCTCATATAGTGGTGAATGTAGCCTAACTACTTCACTTATTTCTTTACTTGGACTTGATTCACTTTCTTTTCTTTTGGGAGACATATTATCTATAAGTAGAGAAAAATAAAAAAAATTATAATTGATTTATGCATCATTTAAAAAGGATAACAATAAATCTAACAAGTACAACACAGTAAAGTAATATTTCCAACAAATCACTTATCTATTGTAACAAATGAATGATCTGTTGGAAATAATAAAAATAGTTTCAATACTGTTTTGATTTCTTCCAACAGATTATCCAGCTATTGCAACAGATGACTAATCTATTGCAATAGATCTGTTGCAACAGGTGAGTGATCTGTTGGAAGAAATAAAATAGTTTCATTATTTTTTAGATTTCTTCCAACAGGTTACTCCTCTGTTGCAATAGATTACTCATCTGTTGGAAGAAATCAAATGTCTTGACAGTCATCTGTTGGAATAACTGTAAGGATTTCATCCAACAGATGACCCATCTGTTGCAACAGATGAGTCATCTGTTGAAATAATTGCTTTATGTTTTCAATAGATGAACCATCTATTGCAACAGATGGTTCATTTATTGAAAAAATAAGAGAAAATTAATAATATAACACAAAGAAATCAACACCACCAACACCAACACACACAACAAGAACATTAACATTTACCACCAACACCAAGACACACAACAAGAACATTAATATTTACCACCAACACACCAATCCAATAATCCAACACACACCTAACAACACCAACATTGTACAAACACAAACAACAAAAAACTTCAAAAAATACAATAATCACGAACAAATTAACAGTTTGGATTTGATCATAATAGATATCTCTAAAAAAAATTAAAATTCAAGTTTCACTATTTTTACAACAATGTTCAAGAACAAGAACTGTCGTAACAACAATAAAATTATATTTTACTTTGTAAGATATCATATTTATATCAATCATATTAAGAAAAGAAATACCACAAATTAGGATTTTCTTCAGTTCTCATTTCATTTTTAAGCAATAAATATTAAAATTACTAACCCATATTAGAAGAGAAGTTAACTCAAGTTTCTCTTTTTTTATAACTAAAAAGTCTTAATTTTTACCTGTGAAAGTCAAAAAGGAATGATGAAGTACTCGAAGCTGTTTTCACCGTCGAATGCTCTCACATCGATTGACAGTTGAAATTCAAAAAGAAACGATGAAGAAGTTGAAATTATTATCGCCAGAGGTTGAAAGTTGTCAAATATTAAAAGTTGTCGATTTGTTGATGATGATTTTGTAGAACTATTGGGAAAAGTTTGAGAGAGGGAGGGAGAGGGAGTTGTGACGTTGGAGAGAGAGGAGGGAGTTTTATTGTGGGTTGACTAGTATTTTTAAACATATTAAAAAAATTAAAATATTAATTGAGTTCTCAATTAACTTAATCAAATTTTAATTAAATTTTCGACTCTTCTCTTTGATCAAACTCGCCAATACTCAAATAAAAGCTTAAAAGACACTTTGGTTCAATTTTCTCCATGTATTCACTAGGTCCAGTCAAAATCTTGTCCAAGCCCTGAATTCTGTTAAACATTATGGGGTCGTTTGGTGTGAGGGATAAGAGCAGATAATTCAGGGATAAATTTTAATGTATCATAATTGCTTCTTTGGTTGTACAACTTGGGATAACTTATCCCTGGAATTATTAATTAGTACCAGGATAAGTTATCCCTCCTTCTTGGTGGTATAATAATACTGAATAAGTTATCCTTGATTAAAGTAATTAAAATGGCAAAAGTACCCCCACAGACTCTTTTTATAATCACTTTTCACATCCATGCACATTCACAATATTTTTGATACCATTTATTATATCATTCACAACCTCCACTACTTGTTATTTTATGACAATTCTTCATATATTTTATTTAAAAACTTACAATATATGAATATATTTTTTATTTATGAATATATTATACGTTAAATTTATTTAAATAATTATTTTATTTATTTATATATTTTGATTTCTCTAAAGAATAATAAAATTGTTGACTCCATTGTTGAATTACATATTTTAAATAAATAGTTTTTTAATCACTTGAAAATTGATATTATATATATCAATTAAAATGAATTTTAATTTTCTATATTATATGAGTGACATGTGTTTAAATGAAATGCCATAAACAACAAATCTTCTTTTACCTTAACAAACTTAAGCTGGAAGTTTTATTTCAAACTAAGATGTAGTATTTTTTTTTTAAACACACACGGCATAATCATGGAAGGCACATAAAAAAAAATTAAAGTTAAATAAGATGAAAGTTTTAATTTCAAAAATACAATATATAATCATGGAAATGCACGCACACATAAAAAAATTTAGCTAAATAAGATGAAATTTTTATTTTTTAAGGATTAATATTTAAAGTTTGAAAATAAATTATATATAAAAAAAAGCTAAATAAAATGGAGCGTATTTTTGTAATCAATAAAATTATTATTAAAAATTATATTGTGCATATTAATTTAAATACAATAAATCAAATACTCAACAAAAAATAATTTCAACATAATTAATTTTAATATAACTTATTCAGCATAACTTACCCCATTTAACTAAACCCTTTCAAACCAAACAACCCCTCTTTGCTCTGATCGAGTTCTCCAAAATAAATCACGTCAAACTCTCCAAAGTATGAATTTTTTATAATTCAGAAAAATTTGCCCAGTTCCATCCTATTTTGTACTATCCAGTACATTACAGGTCTAGAAACCTTTGGATTCTTAGAGTATTTTAATTTTTTTAATCAAAATTCCAATTTTAATTTTGCCCTAAATTTTTAATTTCATTCAAAATGTTTCAATTCATATGAAATTTATACAAGAATGAACGTTGCCAAATATAATTGATTCTTGAATCTTTTGATTTTTCCCAAAATCCTAGATTCATTTTTGACCTAATTCATCTGAATTTCTTTCATCTATAAATACCCTTCATTTTCCACTTGTTTGAAATGAGAGATTCTCTGAGTTTTGAATCAATTTCTAAAGGGTCTTTGAAGTTTTCAACATCCTTTACAAACTTTCATGATACAATGAAGAAACTTTTCTTTTACCATTGAGAAATCGGGGAATTTTTGAATCATAAAAAATTTAATGAAGTCATCAACTCACTTGTCTCGGTCCCTGATTGAAAAATGGGTGAAAATTATTTCTCTGGGTTTGGGGACTTACTATATTCTTGATATTTTGTTATTGATTGTGTGGTTCGTGAGAGATATATAAGCCCTCCATTGAATCTCTTGAGTATAATCTTTCCTTTACTTCCATATAAGTTAAATAATGGTGCTTACTAATCTTTGATTCTTCTTTCTTCTATCTACTGCTTCCCCTTGGTGCATTTTGTTTGGTTGTGTTTCTCTATGATTTGAGATAGTGATTGAAAGACGCCCTCCTATGTTACTTAAAAAATGTACAAGTAGATATGTGTTAATTATGATAAATGTTAAAGATGTTAATTGTTTATCATGAGACTATTATTAATTAAGTTATCTTGTTAACTATGTTATTATTTATTTGTTAAATATGAGAAGACCATTTAAAAATATACAAGCTTTTAGAAAAATAAAAAGAATTTTAATTAGTTACTACTCAGAATATAAGAAGTTAAATGAAAAAAAAAATCCTCACAGATTAGCTTACTTAATTACTTTAATATCTAGTAATGAGGCAAAATTAATAATTCATTTAAAATCTAAAAGAATGAGATACATACCACCTAATTATGATAAAATTAGATTTCGGTATCCACCAAAATATTATAAAGATGAATAATATAACAAAATTTTAAAAATATAAAGAATTAAAACAAATAATATCTGAAAAGCGGAGAGAATTAAAAATAAGAAAAGAAAGACTACAATATAACATGATTGTTGGAGTATGTCAAAAATCAATAAATGCACAAAAAAAAGAAATATCATATTTAGAATCACAAATAGATAGTGTAGAATACATATATCAACATGATCTATACACCATCAAGTAGATAAAATGAACAAAGAAGAATTTATAATAGATGAAAAAACATGTGAAAACCATGAAGGATTAAAAATAAGAATAGTATTTTCCAATTTAAGAAGAAGATATAAGAAAATAGGTTATATTTAATGTTAGAAAAAAAAGAATTAAAATTAGAAGATAAATTAACAACTATGGTAAGAATAACAAAAGAAAATGAAGAAATAGATAGGAAAAAAGAAATAGATAAAATAAAACAACAGACTACAGAAGAAATACGAAAAATAGAGGAAACTAAAAATAGTAGGATTGCTGAATTAGAAAAAGAATTACAAATGCTAAAAGAACTGTATGAAAAAAGACAGAAAGAAAAAAAAAAGAAAAGGATAAAGAAAAAAAATTATTAATTGAGATAAATCAATTTATAGAAAAATAAGAAAATAAAAAATTAAAAACTAATGAAATAGAAAATAAACATAATAGATACTGAAGAAACAGATAATTATGATTCGGAAGATAGTGAAACATATATAGAAATCTTAACAAATATAGAAAAATTAGAAATTAATGAAAAACAAGAAGTAATTAATAAAGAAAACTTAAAAAATACAAACACGGAAATAAATACTCTTGATAAAGAAGATGATGAAAATATAATACCTAGTACATCAGAAATAAAAAAACCTAGATATCATTATAAAGATAAGTTTAAAAAATTTAACCTAAAAAATAAATATAACAAATGGACACCAAAACAGATAATTAATAAAAATTATAACTTCTTAGACTTAGACTGTGTAATAGATGTAGATAAAATGATACAATTATGGATAAGATATATAGCAAAATAATTATTAGACAATGGTATAAATGCAATAGATACACCTAAATATATAGAAAGAACACTAATAGGAACAACAAAATTATGGTTTTTAAATTTAACTGAAGATAGTAAAAATGTATTAAGGAATGATAAAGAAATAAAAGGAACAACAGTAACTAAACCAACACCTATAGACATATTGAAAAAATATGAAATGATTATAAGAGATGAATTTAGCAGTATGACAACAGAAAAAGAAGAACAAAACAAAGAAAAAGATACAAATAGGACTTTAAAGTAAAAACTAGCAATATGTAATATGTACTATATAGATGAATATACGTGCGCATTTAAAGAATACTATTATAAGGGAGCATATAATAAAGAAGAAAGTAAAGAAGTTAGAAGATTATATTTTAGTAAATTACCTGAACCATTTAGTTTAAAAATAATAAAGAGTTGGGATGAAGCAAACATAGTAGATACTCTAGGAGCAAGAATAAAATTTCTACAATAATGGTATAGAAATTTATGTGAAAAATACAGAGAAGAAATAAAAATGAAAAAAACATTAATAAAAAATTTAGCATGTTGCAAAGATTAAATAGCACCTCAATTTGAATGTGAAGAAAGATTTTATAAGAAAAGAAAAAGACATAAGAAATATAAGAAATACAAAAAACCAAAATATAAATATAAGAAACCAAGAAAAAGATATTATGTAAAAAATTATAAACATAAAAGACCATATAGGAAAAAGAAATCTATAAAAGAATATACTTGTTATAATTGTGAAAAACTAGGACATTTAGCTAGAGATTGTAAAATGCCTAAGAATCCAAAAAAGAAACAAATATAAAAAATAAAGATAGAAAATACAGAATATATGCAAATAGATTATATAGATTACGAATTAGAAAGTGACGATAGTATATATGAAATTTCGGATAATGAAACAGATAATGAAATAGATAGTAAATCAGATGAATCAAATGACTGAAGAAGATATAAAAATGAATCAAATAACTGAAGAAGATACAAAAATAATAACAAAGGAAGAATATTTAAATGAAGAAGAAACAGATCAAAAAATAATATTTGATAATAATATATTTGACGAAATAAAAGGAAAAGAATTAGATCAAAGTGTCGAAAAAATATTTAAAATACCAACAATAAAAAACATATATAGTAGACGAAAAGAAGAATACTACGTAGTAAGCCAAAAAGAACATGTAATAGACTGTAGATATGCAAAAGGAAGTGTTAGTATACCACTAGTAACAAAAAGAATAATTAATAAAGAAATAAACGATATAAAAAGTAAAGACCCAATAAAATATGTACACCTTGGAATAACAGAGATATTAATAAAAACATGTTTTAGAGAAGGAATAGATACACCAATAGAATTATATTTAGCAGATGATAGAATTATAAAACCTATAGAAAAAAGTATAATAACTGCCATAAAAGAAAATTTAATATACCAAAAATTTAAATTTATAATAAGTGGAAATTATTCAGTAGCAATAACAGATAAAAACATAGATAAATCATTAGTATTATATTGAAAAATATCAGGAACAGAACTAACCCCAGGAAGTAAAATATTTACAGCAAGATGTAAAAACCTATATGTATTAACAACAAAACATAAAATAACGAAAAAAAATAAAATTAATAAAATACAAATAGAAAGTCATTTTGAACAGTTTGCAAAAACAATTGATAACAATGATTATAGTTACAAAGACATGGATATAGAAAAAGATTTAGAAATAATAAATGATAGAATAAGTACAACAAAAAGAATAGCTATCGAAAAAACAGAATCATCAAGATCATCAAAAATAACAAATTATGAAATAACTTCAACAGTTAATTTAACTCAATATTATAGAACGAGAACAATAAATGAAAAAGAATATTTAATACTTCTAAATACATGACAAGAAGAAAGTTATATTGCAAAATATCTAGTGAAAAATGAAGAAATAAAATCTAATAGTAATATATGCCCAGATCTACTAAGAAGTTTAATAACTACTAAAGATACAACAGAAAAGGAAATAATAATAGGAGTTAGCAAAATAAAAATAAAATTTGAAATAAAGGAAGATATGAAAAAAGCAGACATAATATTAGGAATACAATAGTTAGAACAAGTAAAACCCTACAATATAGAACATACACAAATAACCATAACCTATAATAGAGAAAAATTATTGATAAAAAGAGCTTTGACATGATATGAAAATATATGTACTTATGAAAATAATAGTAGAAGGATATTAAAATAGATATTATACATCAATGATAGATACAGGAGCAGAAGCCAACTTATGTAGATATAATTGTTTACCAGAAGACAAATGGGATAAGCTAAAAACACCAATAGTAGTAAAATGATTTAATAATGAAGAAAGCTTAATTACCTATAAAGCTAAAAATGTAAAAATACAAGTATGGGATAAGATATTAACAATAGAAGAGATCTATAATTATAAACTAACATCAAAAGATATGCTTTTAGGAATGTCATTTTTAGATAAACTATACCCACATATAATAACTAGAACACACTGGTGGTTTACAACACCATGTAAACAAAAGGTAAGAGCAAAAAGAGTTATTAATAAAATAAGAAAGAAAACTGATTGGATAAAAGGAAGTGAAAAAATCACACAAAAATTAGAAAATATAAAAAATACTGAAGACACAATAGAACTAGTTATATTTTCAATAAATAAAGAAGAGATGACTATGTTTTCAATAGATAAGGTAGGAATAATAAAGAAAAAATTAAGACAATTATACAGTGAAGATCCATTAAAAGGATGGAAAAAACTTAAAACTACTGTAAAAATTGAGCTAATAGATAAAAATAGCATAATAACCCAGAAACCATTAACATATAACTTTGATGATTTAAAAGAATTTAAAATGCATAATATCTAGATGAATTTATTTCTGATATTTATTTCATTTTTGGGTTTTTAGGCATTTTACAATCTCTAGCTAAATGTCCTAGTTTTCCACAATTATAACAAGTACATTCTTTTATAGATTTCTTTTTCCTATATGGTCTTTTATGTTTATAATTTTTTACATAATATCTTTTTCTTGGTTTCTTATATTTATATTTTGATTTTTTTGTATTTCTTATATTTCTTATGTCTTTTTCTTTTCTTATAATATCTTTCTTCACATCCAAATTGAGGTGCTATTTTATCTTTGCAACATGCTAAATTTCTTATTAATGTTTTTCTATTTTTATTTCTTCTCTATATTTTTTACACAAATTTCTATACCATTGTTATAAAAATTTTATTCTTGCTCTTAGGGTATCTTCTATTTTTGCTTCATCCCAACTCTTTATTATTTTTGAACTAAATGGTTCAGGTAATTTACTAAAATATAATCTTCTTATTTCTTTGCTTTCTTCTATATTATATGTTCCTTTATAATAATATTCTTTAAATGCGCACGCATATTCATCTATATAACACTTATTACATATTTTTAATTTTAACATTAAATTCCTATTCATATCTTTTTCTTTAGATTGTTCTTCTTCTTCTTCTGTTGTTATACTGCTAAATTCATCTCTTATAGCTACTTCATATTTTTTCAATATTTCTATTGATGATATTTTAGTAATTGTTGATGTTCCTTCTGTTTTTTTATCGGATCTTAATACTTTTTTACTTGCTTCGGCTAGGTTTAATAACCATAATTTTATTGTTCCTATTAATGTCCTTTCTATATATTCTGGTGTATTTGTTGTATCTATATTATTATCTAATAATTGTTTTGACATGTATCCTGCCCATAATTGTATTATTTTATTTGTATCTATTACACAATCTAAATCTAAAAAGTTATAATTTTTATTAATTATTTGTTTTGGTGTCCATTTGTTATATTCATTTTTTAGGTTATATTTTTTAAACTTATCTTTATAATAATATGTAGGTTTTCTTATTTCTTACGTACTAGGTATTATGTTTTCATCGTCTTCTTTATTAAGAGTATTTATTTCCGTGTTTGTATTTTCTAAGTTTTCTTTATTAATTACTTCTTGTTTTTCATTAATTTTTAGTTTTTCTAGAATTTCTATATATGTTTCACTACCTTCCGAATCATAATTATCTGTTTCTTCAGCATCTATTGTATTTATTTCTAATTCACTGGTTTCTGATTTTTTATTTTTTATTTCTAGTTTTTCTTTAAATTGATTTATCTCGTTTAATAATTTTTGTTCTTTATCTTTTTCTTCTTTTTCTTTTTGTCTTTTTTTCATACAGGTCTTTTAGTATTTGTAGTTCTTTTTCTAATTCAACAATCCTATTATTTTTAGTTTCTTCTCTTTTTCGTATTTCTTCTGTAGTTTGTTGTTTTATTTTATCTATTTCTTTTTTTTCTATCTATTTCTTCATTTTCTCTTTCTATTCTTACCATGACTGCCAACTTATCTTCTAATTTTAATTCTTCTTTTTCTAACATTAAATATAAATGTTCACCTATTTTCTTATATCTTCTTCCTAAATTAGAGAATACTATTTTTATTTTTAATCCTTTGTGATTTTCATATATTTTTTCATCTATTATAAATTCTTCTTTGTTTATTTTATTTAAATGTATATAGGTTATGTTGATATATATATTCTAGAATATCTATTGTTGATTCTAAATTTGATATTTCTTCCTTTTGTGGATTTATTGAATTTTTACAAACTCCGACAATTATGTTATACTGTAGTCTTTCTATTCTTATTTTTAATTCTTTACGTTTTTCAGATATTATTTATTTTAATTCTTTATATTTTTGTAATTTTTGTTCGTTATTCATCTAAACAATATTTGCTATTAAATCCAAATATATATTAAATAACATAGTCTCTGATACCAATTGGAGGAGGGTGCGGATAACTTGGGTAACTTAAATAGATCCATTAGAAACAAATATAAGATATCGAGATGGACAGAATCTCTAAATTGTTTGTTTTTCCACCTTGTAAATCATGAATTTATAGTTGACTTGTAAATCATGGATTTAATGGATTTATAGTTAGATTTTTTTATGACCCCAATGGTTCTCTACATATCCTTTAGAATCTTAACAAAAGAAGGTTTTCTCATAGCTACAAATAATCAGATTGAGCTAATAACACTCCTGGATGGTCTAACTATAACTGAAGCAAAGCACCTATTACCGATTGAAATTGATACTGATTCAGTGGAAGTGATCAAAATGCTACAAAATGGTAACATGATGTATAATAGTATTGTTCATACATGCAGGTCCAAGCTAAGGAAGTTGGGATGTCCAGCGATTAACCATATCTATCGAGAACAAAATGGAGTCGCAGATGCACTAGCCAAAACGACGCACGGGCGATAATTTTTGAACAAGCTGATATTTTGCTAGTTCCTCCAATGTATGCCAGGCAGAAACTACAGGCAGACATCTTAGGAACTACCTATCTAAGAATAGTTAGGAATCTTAGTGATGCACAACCTACTATGTGCCAATATGTAACTTCCATTGTTGATTTTGATCTAGATTGATGACTCCTGGATGTGTCTTGTAAAGCTTATGCTACTATTATGAAATGAATTCCTCTGTTAACCAAAAAAAAAGATAGTAGTTGACTTTCTTTGAGATAAATCTATAGTAATTTTGTAGAGAAGTGAGCTTTGAAAGATCGTGTCAATATAATAGATTTTAACAGTGTCAAACCTCTTTGATTCCTTTGCCTAGTTTATGATACTATTCAAAGTTACTGTAGAAAAAGGGAATTATTTTTTTTCTAGTTTCTAAAGGATGGTTGGCTTCTCAGGTTGTTCTAAAGACCATTTGATATAGTTACACTGGCTATGAAAGTTAATAACTATAACTTCCTGAGTCTGTACCCCGGACGCTACACGGTGCTTACGACCTCGATGGACCATAAGCTAACCCATGACTGATATCTGCTGTGAGCACTAAGTAACATCACTGAAATAAATACAGAAAAACAGGTTAAAATCCATAAGGTTCAAAACCTGAAATACTGAATAAAATACCAACTGAAATAATAAGTTGTACAACTGAATACTGTCTGAAAAACCTCTAACTGAACTTTCTAAATGTGGAGTTTATGGGACAAGCCCCTAACTAACTCCAACTACTGAACTACTGATAAACTGATAACTAAAATAAAAGTATGCCCTCGATAGATGAGGACTCACTACTAAATCTACTGCTGATAATTCGAGTTGTTAAGTGCGATCAGGAGCCTGTGCGTCTGAACCTATGATATAAGACATCATAGCGCAAAAGAAAAGTATGCGTCAGTACTTTAAATGTACTGGTATGCTAAGTGAGGTAGGCTGATATGCATGGGTTCATATGCATAAATGTCAACTAGCTGAATAACATGGACATAATTGAATAAGAGTACATGCATGATTACATAAACTTTGATTGAGATCATGTTAACACTGGATGCTGAGTTTTGAATACTGATTAACTGATATTTGAGTTTACTGATACTATAGTACTGATAACTGAGTGACTGATAGCTGGATTTACTGATAGATGTGTTACTGATAACTGGGTGACTGTTTCTGACAGTCCTAATTTCGTAGAACTGAACTGAGTTCTATACTGAGCTGGGTGAATGTGTTTGATAGTCCTAATTATGTAGAAATAAACTGAGTTCTATACTGAGACTGAAACTAAAACTTTGAGAGGTAATTATATAACCGACATGCCCCAAATCTGAGCTGATAGGGGTCCAACTTGTGACCCCTATTGGAAGGGTGATAGTACCGTTCCATGGGTACTAACACTGGTTATGGAGTCAGTCCTAATCTAGCGGGTGACCCTTGAGATCATTCCTAACTAGCGAGTGATCCCAGAGAATGTCAGTCCTATCTAAAGGGTGACATCTCATAACCTATGCTGGCTACGTAGTTCTGAAACACAAGGACTGCTTCAAAGAATCACACCCTCTACTGGAAGGTGAGTCCCCATCCTTGGGTTCATTCGGTGCTGAATCCTACTCCTAACTGAATAGACACTGAACGGATTTATAAACTGTACTAGTCTGGACTGAACTCTTACTGATCGTGTTAACTGACTGAACTGGACTAAGTTCACTGAGTTCTGATGTCTAGCTGAATATACTGAGTTCTGTACTGACTGAATACTACTGATCGTGACATTACTAAGATTATTCTGTAACTACTGTATCTCTAGGTAAACAACTAGATTTTCAGGTACTGAATACCCCCTGGACTTGATAGCATGATCTTGAAAAGCATAGACATAATCAATTGTCCACAATTTATTCACTGAGATATTTTATCAAACACTTAGAGGTTATGGACTTGTACATGAATGAGAACACATGGTAACGTCTCATGATTACCCTATTCAATTCACATGGTCATTCTATCAAGCACGTGGAGATTAATACTTAAATATGGGCCAATTTACCAAACACATGGGGATCATAGACATGGACATAGAAATATCTTAAACATGGGAGCATAGCATGATTACATAACTAAGATCATGAATTGAGGAATTCACATATAATCTGCTTGAAATAGGACATGAGTGTTTCATTAAAACATGTAAAGTTCATATCTTGAACGTAGGAATGTCTTAAACATGAGGGAACAATAGAGTTACATGGCAAAGTTCATATCTTGGAAATTTATCTTGAAATTGACTTAACATGATATGGAAATTTCATCAAACATGTGGAAGGCATGAATTTAAAACATGAGAATATTGCTAAACATCTTTAGGATCTATCATGGAATTTACTTGAATAAAGCTTGGAAAATTCTAATTCATAGCATTAGGAATCTAAAATCTTTCATGGAATCATACATGGGCTGAATTGAATTAAAAACATCATGAAAACATGAAATTCAATCTTTCTTGAACATACAAAATACCATAGTAATGGAAGATTCATTATTTAATTAAAAGAAAAGAGTTTTTGGGGCTCCATGGGTGAAAGAGGACCCATGGATGAACTCCCACATACATGTCAAATAAATTTACATGAATCTTGTACTAAATCATGGATTAGAAATCTAAATAACATCATAATCATGAATACAATCAATTCAACATGAAATTCATGAAAGAAATCAACTTGTAAATTTAAAAGGGGTCCTTGAACTCCAAGGGTGGAAGAAAACCCTTGGATGAACACCCAACATACCTTGATGCTTGAATTTGTGAAGGTTGATGGTGAATTTTTTGAATCTTGATCTTGACTTTGATGGGTTAGGGTTTGTGTCTTGAGAGAATTTGAGAGAAAGTGAGTGTATTTTGCTTATTGAGGGTTGAATTTCATGTTTTAGGGGTTGATTAAGGGTGAAAAATGACCCACATACCCCTCTGGACGTGGTTTTTAATAACTGAAAGCGTGCCCAGTGACGCACAGCCTGACGTGTCGCGTCGATGGGATCGACGCTATAGCTGACGTGCTGCATCGATGGGATCGATGCTATGGCCGACATGCCGCGTCGAGTCCGCGTCAACTCACTGGAATTTGACACCGAAAGCTGGGTAAAACATTTATTGATGCGATAGTCGGCGCGGCGCATTGAGATCGCGTCGATCCACTAGTTTGAACTCCCAAACTTGATTCAAATGAGATCTAAAAAATTCAAAACTAATCCGAAGTGACCTACTGACATTCCTGCTCATGAATCAACCTAAGAATCGATATTTTAAGGTTATAAGAGTCGTGAAATAGGATCGCCAACTTATGAAGGCTAAAATACTTCTAATTATAAACACTTAGCTGAAATTTCTAAGTCTGGGACCTATTTTCAAGCTTTAACGGACTGAGTTAAGCTTAGAATTTTGTGGGGTCTTACAATAACCTAAGACAACTAGAAAAAAATATATTCTTATGATGCGACATGAAGATTTGAGGTCCTCTTTTGGCCTAAAATCTTCGCATCTAGAAAGTTCTTAAGATGAGTATTTTGATTGTTCAAATGAAGTTTTATGACTTTGATACCATAGGTAATCTATCTTTTTCACAAATCTATTATCTTTGATCTATGCATAGTTGTGACTGTTCAGAATTTTGACAGCAAATTAACGATTTATTTAAAGTGCCCTTTTCTTTTCAAGTTGTGGTCACTTTTGAAATTGCCCAATGGTGTTTTTGAGTAAACTTCTCTTGTTTTATTATTTTCACTTATTCCCTATGTTGTCATGAATCAGTGCATTCTTGTGGACCCAATGTATTTGTCAATTTGGTCAGTTTGTCTTTGTGATTCCACATATTTGCCTTAAAAAAGAAATCTGTCTGTGTGTTTAAATTGCCAAGAATGTTCAATTGGGTTGAAGCTCTTCTCATATTGTGGTGATTATTTTTAAGTAAAGAATGACATTCTTTCTTGTGTTTGTCTTGATTTGAAGGAATATATTTCTGCTCTTCTTCCTTTACATGAACTCTCCCTCCACGAGTACAATGGACTTTTACTTTGTATTTTCAATGTAATGATTTTCACGGTGATTTTTCTTATTTTCATATATTTTCGGTGTTTAGAGATTTTTTGCTGGAACTGGTAATTTGATTTTCGGACGGTTTGTTTGAGAATTTTAGAAATACCAAATATGTTGTAGAATACGTAATTTAAATTGAAATTTAGTAGAAATATAATTTATTGCCTTTCAAAATATTTTTGATATTGATTAAATTCTTTAAGTTATGGTATGTTTATATTACTTTATAATAGCTTTTTATAGTCTATTAATATTTTAAACGGAGATAGTAAATCTAGAAATATTAAAATATTACTATTATATAATAGAGGTTTTATTAAAAATAATTTTCTACTAATTATGGTATATTTAAAATATTATATTTATTTTACCACTAACTTATGCAATACCTGAATATATACACAGCGGGATTAAATTTGTTAATAAACATATAACAATATGTATGTATACGTGACATATTTCACACTAGGTATCCAATGTGCTAAGTTTCAAGCATAGATGTTATAAAGGTTAGTGGTTAATATCTTATCCTTTAAGTTCGAATATATATATATATATATATATATATATATATATATATATATATATATATATATATATATTGTTTGTTTGTTAATTGTGGAGAGATTTGAGTGCTTAAAAACTTGATCAATCTTTAATTTTAGAATACATATAACGTATACTCATTATATATCATTGTTCTTTAAAGAAAGGCTTGTAAATATTCAGCACTCTTCATATCTTCTAAGAAAAAATATAAACTTTGACTTTATATTTCATCTCCAAAAGAAATCAAGTAGTCCAAGCTCGGTTCTAGTGACACTATTAGGAGGTTTCGTGGAAAGACATTTTATCTTTGCCGTGCAGGTAGAGTAGGCTTACCCTACCTTTAGATTGAGCTTATATACGGAGATTGTGTACTATTCTGCTAGTTTTGGATAAGTACTTGTAGTTGTGTAATGTTTGATATATATATAACATGCCTTATTTATCCGGTTCGGATCCTGTTCTAGTAAATTTTGATATCTTATCTTTCAGTATGATATAGCATCTATCCCTTTAGGACGTGAAATTAAATTGTGAAACCTTGAACTATCCCTTAAAAATTAAGATATGTGAATTGTTAACTAAATATATTTTAACTTTTGTTTAGGTTCAGCATATACTTTATTTCTGTCATTGATTATGTTATGATACCACGTTGGCATTTGTTATGGTCTAGTATAAATTTTAATTTTTTAATTGGGTATGGTTACTATGAATTTTGATTTGAGTTCGCCATCTATGTATGATGATTTTGGAATTCAGCTACTGATCACTATTATTCTGGAAATTGTGGTTACTTTGAGTTTTGGTTTAAGTTCAATATCAAATTATGAGTTCTGTTGTGTATCATATATGTAACCTCTCATTATTACCCACTATTTACTATTCCAATTCGGCATGTGGCCTTTTGTTATTATCCACCACTACCGATTTAAGCTCGAGTCTGGCCTCTCGTTACTACCCATTAGTTCGGTTCAAGTTCGATGCATATTTGGATGACTACTATAATTTCGTGGGATGGAATTCAGTTACGAATTATTTATGTTATTTTTATTGATTATTTCTTGTGTGTCCCTCCGGCTTATGAGGTAATAGTTGGGTTAATTGTCTTCTTTTGTATGTCTAGTGGGCTTATGGGGCCCTAGTTAGGTTATGGTTGATTTGTCTGTTATTATCGCATTATTTACTTTCTGCATCACTTATATTTATTTCGTTACCGCATTGGTATAGTTTGGTAGTTGTTCACCTTTCTATTCCTGTTTACTATTGACTTAGATTACATCCTCGCATTTTAGTTATACTTTTCCTATATTGAGCTCAGTCGATCGATGATGCCTACTGAGTACCCGTTGTCTTGGTACTCATACTACACTTCTGTATCTTTTTCCTGATAGAAATTTGAGTACTAGCAGTCGATGTTGAATCAGTTCCTACCGTACAATACTGACTCAAATCAGGTGAGCTTGCTATCTCCGAGGTTGATCCTCCTCTATTTATTCTAGTTTAGTCTTTGATATTCGATACTGCTTGTATATATTGTGTATATTTGGGTTCTGCCTAGTACTCTGGTTATAATTTAGTAGTGACTCTAGTACCGACCTTACCATGTGAGATTCATTCGTACATTTGATCTTTTTTGTCATGACCCAACTTAGGACCTGACTGTGACAGGTATTTCAAGCCCGCCGTGGGACAGAGATCACCCCTATAGCTTGTCCTATCCAAACATAATCCAAATAATAATAAAGTGGAAGACAACTAGAGAATAAAGATAAAACAATAATTGAACTAAAGAATAAACTCTAAGAGTCAACAACACCATTCAACCCATATATGTTTACAAAAGTCTCTAAACCAATCTGAATATCAAATAAGGTCGGGACATGCCCCCATCATGACAGTGAAAATGACAATGATAATGTTAATGTGAACTTTTCAATTCTAAAATATGAAAAGAAATAGATGAAATGACTAAGATTTTTGGAGGATAGAAGTTTACCACTTCACCGCGAACCAACCAATAAACCAGATCACCTAATGGTGCATGTGGATAAAAGAAGTGTCTTCAGACTTTATGAAGTAATGTATCATCCTAGGATGGTTAGCGGGGTGAGTGCTAGAATGCAACTCAAGATAGTAATAAAATAATGTCATTTTAAAATCAAGTCCAACCTCAGTGTACATGTTCACATACATGCATATATATATATATATATATATTTATAAGATGTTGGAATATGGATCAAGGTTTATCATGAGATTTAAAACTATTAATCTAGTCCTAAGGGTACCTACGGGCTATATGAGTTCAGCTCTCCCAACTGAAAGGGCTCCAACACATATTAACCACACGAATTGGATAAATCCAAGGAAGGGCCAGGGAATGACTCAACCCCAGCCAATCTAAAGTATGTATAAAGTGTAAACTATGCACACAGTCATAAAAATCCCTAGCCGATAAACGTGGCTTTTAGTATTGGTCCCCCGGACCTCTACTTTCCACGATGAGCCTTAGATGACCAACCCTTAGAAATCATAGCTTTGTTCTTGACTTGAGAATTTTGAGAGAGAAGAGTGTGTTTATGTTATATTTAATGGGTGTAAATAGGGCTAAGAGAATATTTTAAGTCGTGGGAATAGTGTAAAGGAAGGAAAAAGACCAAATTACTCTAAATGAAAACATGCAGGAAATAACTCCCAGTAGCTACGGATCAGGTGATGACTCGTAATGACTAGCTATGAGTCATTGCCTGGACTCGTTGTCTGGGTAGTGGCTTAGGGTAATCTCACTGGTTTGGTTATGAGTTACACCTTATGACTTGTGACCAGACCTTGCATCTCGTAGGTTCCTAGTCACACTCAAGGAAGAAACATTGGACCATCTCACCGGTTATACCACGATTGGCTCTATACTACTCGTGCAGAGTCTTCACAACTCGCCACCTGACTCGTAACCTAAGAAGTAAGCACAATCATTTAGAAAAATTCAGAGTTCAATACCCAGGGTATTACATTACCCTCCCTAGGATCATTCATCCTTGAATGAAGAGTTAAGGCATCTATTAGCACAAATACAAGCTATAATGCAACCACAAAATCATGAATAAAATCCAAAAAGTGACGAGCAAAAAAAGGAACTGATACCTCAAATATTTTTATCCAATGTGGAGAACAAGAATAAATATTTGGACTTTATGTCATCTTTGTATTTTCAAGTTGCTTTCTCTACCTTTTGATTCCCCTAAAGAACTTTCACGAAGCTATATCCTTAGTACTCAATCGACAGACTTGCCTATCAAATATCTCCACCGTAACTTTCTTATACGATAGAGAATTCAAAATAACAACATTCTCAATAGGCACAATTAAAGAAGGATCATCCATGTACTTCTTCAACATCGACACATAAAAAATTGGATGAGTGGAACCTAAACTCACAGGCAGCTCTAATTCATAGACAACCTTCCTAATTCTCCTTAAAATCTGATATGAACCAACATAATAGAGACTGAGCTTTCCAAAATTAGCTTATATGTGAATATACTTTACCAATACTCGCTTCATCTTATCCACATGAGATAAACTCTTTATGGACAACTTGCTAAGAGAATCAGAACCCACATTAGCTTTACCTGGATGGTAGTGGAGACTCATGTCATATATTTGATTCTGTTACATTAGGATAAGGAAGTGGTCTCCAGTATGGGGATGAATGATCCTAAGGAGGGGATAATCTAAGACCTTTAAAATTTTGATCAATTTATTTTTGACCTTCCCATGTTTATAAGATCAATTTTTGACTTAAATTGTGTTTAGGGATGTTAAAAGGGTAATTTGGGAAATTTTTAGAATTTTTAGAAAGGGTTTGGGGCTATTTTGGAACTCTGAGGCAGTGTTCCTCCGCGATATCATCGTGTCACAGAGTTTACCCTCTGTGATATTAGCGTGGCACGAAGAGTAACCTCCGTGATATTGGCATACAACGCTAAGGTGTAATTTTTGTCTAATCTTGTTTTTTTTACTTAAAGGTGAGGGGATTTTGGTCTTTTCACCTTTTCTATGACTTTTAAACATAACATAGTCCCATTCCCATTAGTTTTAAAAGATCAAATCCCTCTATATCACTCTCAAACACAAAACCCAAGAACATACAAGGGTTTCCCTGTGCATTCATCATCGGTGCTTCAAACTTCAAATTGATAACAAATTCTTGTGTGTTTCAGGCACGTGTCTCTTCCCTAAGCTAATTTCATACCAAAACATGTGTTAAATTATTGTCCATGTGGTTTAATTATTGGGTTTTGCATATGGGCTGAGGGATTTGGAATGGTCATTTCATGAATTGAGTTCCCATGGTTTTGAATTGGTTGTTTATGCTTTATTCTCATGATATTGAACTAAATAAATGCATGGATGTGGGAATTGGGATGGGGAACATGGGTTTTCCCAAATTTTATGGTTCAATGGTTTGGAATGGGCTTTAACCTCAACCTAACTTGTGAAATTGGTTTGAAACATGGATATATACATTCTACCTCACTTTTGAAACCTTACATTACATAAAAGGTAAATGGAACATAAATTGGTTTTGAAAGGTCTTGGCGGCTATGGATTGGTTTTAAATTGGAAACTTTGGAGTCAATTTGGCAAAGTGGTTTTAGTTTGGCATAATGAAATTGACTTGCAAGCTTAACTTTATTTCGTATGCTGATGCCAATGGTAAATACCTAATTCGAAGACTCCTTGGTTGATGGATGATAATATGTGTAAATGGTTTTAATTTGGGCTTAAAGGGGGTTGTGTAGCTCGTTGTGGAAGGTGGAGGTCCCCGGGGGATCGATACTAGAAACCACATTTGCCGGCGTGAGGGCCTTTATGACTGCGTGCATAGTTCACACATTATACATATTTTTTGGAATGGTTGAAGCCTCGATGGCTTTGGCCCTTCCTTGGAGTTCTCTGATTCATGCGGCTAACACACACCAGGGCCCTTTCAGTAGGGGGACTTGAATCCATATAAGCCGTGGGTGCTCTTAGGACGGTTAGAGCTACACAATCTAGGATAATGGTTTTAAATCTCATGCTTAAACCTTGTTCTCTATTCCGACATCTTATATATATGTATACATAATATGTGCATGTGGTTTTGTTTGGTTTTGGACATGGCATTATTTTATCCTAATCCTGAGTTACAGACCAGTGCTTATCTTACTGACCATCCTAGAATGCTACATTGTTTCATAATGTAACGTCCAAAGGCACTTCCTTTACCCATATGCAATGTTAGATGGATTAGCACGTTCGTCAAGTAAGTGTGAAGTGGTGAGCCTCCATCCTTCGAAAGTCCTTATAATTTCCATATTCTTTTATTTTGACTTAGTAACTTTGGATTCTTTTGTTCATGGTCGGGGGCACGTCCGACTGGTTTGGTATTTTGGTTTTAGAACCTATTATGGAAAAATGTGGGTTGGTTTATTATTTGTTTTGACTCTTAGATTTCATTTGAGTTATTTATCCATCTTTTTATTACTATTAATTTGGATTCAACATTGTTATTGTTACTATATTGTGCTCTTGAGGTTGGGCAAAGAGGGTGGTCTTCGATCCCTGGTGGACTTGGGGTACCTGTCACGACCATACCTTCTTTCGAGTTGTGACACATTTTGAATATATTATTCATGCTTTGATTAATGATTTTTGGGACTGATTGGGTAGATTATTATGGAGATTTGAATAGGAAACATGAATTTCCCCAAATTGATTGATTTTGGCTTGAAATTGGCATTAACCATAACCCACCTGGTAAATTTTGTTTTGAACATAGACATGTGCATACTTTGACTTGTATTTTTGAAACCATTGCATAACATTAATGGACAAGTAGATAAAAAAGGATTTGAAAGGCCTTGGTGGCCATGGTTTTGGATTTTAGAAGAAACCTTGGAGTCAATTGTTTAATTGTAATGGATTGAAATAATTATATAAGCTTGCAAGAATAATTGGTATGATGATACCAAGTGGTAAATGTATTAAAATAAGACTTCTTGGTTTATGATTTGGATTATGTGCAAAGTGATTTTTAATTTGGGCATAAAAGGAGTTGTGTAGCACATCGTGAAGGTGAAGGTCCCGGGGGAACTAACACTAGAAATCACATTTGTCGATGTGGGGGTCTATATAAATGTGTGCTTAATCTACACATTGTATTTTGGAAATGGCTAGAGCCTTGGTGTTTTTATCCCTTCCTTCTAATTCCTCGATTCGTGCGGCAAACACATACTAGGTCCCTTTCAGCAGGGAAAGCTGAACCCATATAGCCTGTGGGTTCCCTTATGATGGATGTAGCTACACAGTCCAGGATAATATTTTATAATCTCATGTTCATGACCCTTGCCCCTATCCCTACATCCTATATATATATATATATATGAATATGTGTGCATGTGGTTTTGATTTGTTTTGGAAACAACATTACTTTATCACTTTTCCTAAGTTACATGTCAGTGCTTATCCCACTGACTGTCCCTATACGCTTCATCGTGTCATGATTTAGGGTACTAGGGTTTTTTTATTGCTCTTGTCCAGCGTTAGGTAGTTTGGTGCGTTGGTTGAGTTGCTTTAAAGTAGTGAACCTCCATCTTTTGAAAAGCATTGCCATTTCATTAGGTTTCTTTTTAGATTTTTGAAATTGTGAACTCTCTTTGTCATGGTCAGGGGCATGTCTCAACCTAGTTTGGTATTCTGGTTTAGAGGCTTTTATAGACAAGTGTGGGATTGACTATTCGGTTTAATTCTTAAAATTTTTAGTTTGTTTATCTATCCTTCTTAATATTACTATTTGGTTGGCTTTTGCTATATTCTTTTATTGTGTTCAAGATGTTAGGCTAAGGGAGTGGTGTCCTTCTCACGGTGGGCTTGAGATACCTATCACGACTAGGCCCTGGTTTGGGTCATGACATTATAACTACTTTCGTAGGTGATTCCTTAGTAGTGGATTGGGCATATAGATCTTGTTTGGTGACTTCTCAGGAGTTTGATACTCACATTAATCCCATTGTCCTAGATATAGTAGATTTTGATGATATTTTAGGCATGGATTGGTTATCTCCTTACCATACGGTCTTAGATTATTTTGGTAAGACTGTTACTTTAGCCTTGCCTTGCGTACCCCCAGTTGTATGGTAGGGTTCTTTTAGCCATATGCCAATGAGGATTATTTCTTATATTCATGCTAAGAGGCTGATATTGAGGGGTTATGGGTCATTTCTTGCATATGTTTTAGATGTTAGTGCTGAGAGTCCATCACTTGACTCCACCCTATTGTTTGAGAGTTTCCTGATGTGTTTTTGACTGACCTACCTGGTCTTCCACCTGAGAATGATATAGAATTTATTATTGACTTTGAGATAGGCACCGATCCATTTCCATGGCTCCTTATTACATGACTTTTGCTGAGATAAAAGAGCTAAATAGTTAGCTTTAGGATCTTCCGGGTAAAGGCTTTATTAGACCAAATGTGTAACACCCCGTAAATTTTTTCGTACACTTATCGCGATTATATGGAGTCCTATAGGCTTGCGTATGGGTTAAATTAAGTTTATGGTGTTCGGAAGTATCCCGTCAATAGTTGTATGTGTAGGTATTGGAATAAGCTTTCCAACGATATAAAGTTTTCCCAAAATAGAGGAGTATTTCATATAAGCGAGCACATTCGAAATTTCAAAACGGTGGCCGGGAAGCCTGTGAACAGTAAATCTGCAGGAAAATTACTGCAGCTAGGCAATTTTTTTTTGGATCAACTTTAGATGATCATAACTCCTTGTACAAAAACAACTGTGTGAGCTGCTATATATCGACGAAAATCTCCGAGAGTATTCTTTCCGATGAAATTGGTTTCATCCAAATCCAATGTCTGAGTAAGGAGCTATACCCGTTTTACTACAGCCTATAAAAAAAACAGAATTTTGGGACAGATTTTTGGGTCAACTTTAAACTACTATAACTCCTTGTACAGGAAGAACTGGGTGGTATACTTTATATGAAAATGAAATCCCTTTGAATTATATTTCCAATTCAATTGGTTTCACCCAAATCCGTTACCGGAGCAAAGAGTTATGATCGATTTACTTCAGCCTGTCAAAACTGTCCACTGGAGACAGATTCGGATTTATTTAAATTTTTAGGGCAAAATGGTCATTTTCTATTACCTCTTGGACGAAAAATTGGTCTTTATAAACATACACTTAGCCTCATATATATCATATATCATCCAATTATTAAGAGAAGGTGAAACCCTAGCCTAATTTCAACTTCAAATATTTTGTGATTCAACCGTAGAAAATTCGAATTGGTTCCGTAGTTGTGTTCACCATCTCGAAAGCTTCGAGAAGCACCCCATGGTTATGTAAGGAGGATTCTAAATACAAGATTTCATTGTTAAGGTATGAATATTGTTTATTCTTGATTCCTATCCATGAATAAGTATTGATAAGGGATTATGAGTATTGTCTTGATGTTGGAAGATAACTAGAAACATAGTTATGAATTGTTTTGTATAAATTGTTAGTAGTAAATTATGGAAGTTGTTGTATTGGATTATGGAGGATGAATTTTGGTGATATATCATTATATTAGTGGTTATGTATGCCTAGTGATCATGTTGGTATTGGATGGTGATTAAGAGGGGAAATAAAGGCTAAGAGTGATGTTGAGGGATATTGCATGAAAATGCATGATATGTGAATGCAATAAGAGTATAAGAGGATGTATGTAGCACTCTTATTGATGAGTTAAAGGATTACCTCCTAGACATTATTTGGTGAAGTTAATACTTAAATGGTAAGGTTTGGTTGCTAATACTAGTTTGCCACAAATGACTTATTGTAGATAAGTGTTCGAAGAGTACGGGAAGTCAAGTTGGACTTGTATTGAAGTGGTTATATCAAGGTATGTAAGACATACTCTATCTAATCTTTGGCATGAATAATTACCCATGGCACTCTCAAGTAAGCTTCCAACATTGTCCTACGACACATGACACATAATAACATCATATGATCTTTGGCACTACCAATGGAACTTGTTTTCACTTTTAAGATGTCCGGCTAGTCAAAAAAAATGTCCATATACTATTGTTGACTCCGAAATGGTTTAATGAGGTATCCATGATTCTCTACTTCATTTTCATGATATTGATTACCTATTTATATGTTTTTCCTATTGAAGTATCATGGTTTCAAGTTCCATAAGGTGTGACCACAAAGTAACCAATCTCAAAGATTAATTGAAGTAAGAAATGGAATGTCTTTATTTTAAATTGTTGATATGATGTATTGTATTAGTACCACTGATCAGTTGGCCATTGTATTATAAAGATTATGTATATACGCTATTCCAGGGGTGGTCCCTGATGTATTGTATTAGTACCACTGATCAGTTGGCCATTGTATGACATATGTTATGTATTGATAAGGAATACGGAAAGTAATGATATGAAAGTAATGTGCAGGTATCCCATCAGCTCTTTTAAGTGTGGTCTACTCATACTGTTTATTCACTGGTATCTGGGTTCTGTTGATCTTTTGTATCTCATCTTGATACTCACTGCCTTACATACTCAGTACATATTTCTGTACTGACGTCCCTCACGGGAGACCTGTATTCATGCCTACAGGAACAGGTACTTCAGGTCGTACATCTCCGCAGTAAGAGCCAGGATATTCTGTTGATAGTGGTGAGCTCCAGTTGTTTCGGGGCATCCCAAGTCGTTTCTATATGTATTTTTGGTATTTGTATAAAAGTCTTTTGTGGGCGGGAGTTTTTCCCAACCCTAACTCAGTTGTGTATCTATGTAGAGGCTTTTGTAGACATATTGTACAGCCATATGAGTGTTTGGTTGATAGACGTGATGGCTCTGACGGCCAATTACTGTTTATATATATATGCGTGTCTGCTGGGCTGATACAGGTACTGTTTTTCTTCTATTTACAATGAAGTGCTGCCCAAATTTCTAATTTTCATAAGTAATGTAAATGTGAAAGTATAGGTTATGAACGGGTTCTCCCGGGCCTCCTCGGCTACGGGTGCCAGTCCGCTCCAATGGGATTTGGGGCGTGACAAAATGTATCACCATGGTGTGCTTTAGTATTATTTGTAAAGAATAAAGATGGATCTATGCGTATATGTATTGACTACAGGCAGTTACATGACTCTTGCTGAGATAAAGGAGCTAAATAGTTAGCTTTAGGATCTTCTGGGTAAGGGCTTTATCTAACCAAGTGTATATCCATGGTGTGCTTTAGTATTATTTGTAAAGAATAAAAATGGATCTATAAGAATATGTATTCACTACAGGCAGTTGAATAGAGTAATTGTGAACTCATATCGATGATTTATTTGACTATCTTCAAGGTTTAGCAATGTTTTCTAAGATAGATTTGAGGTCTGTTACCATCAGTTAAGAGTTAGGGTTGCGTACATTCCTAAGATAGCCTCAAACACTCATTACGGTCATTATGAGTTGCTGGTGATGTCTTTTGGGCTGACCAAGGCCCACCAACTTTTATGGATCTGATGAATCACATTTTCAGGCCATATTTGGACTCCATCATGATAGTATTTATTGATGACATTCCATTATATTCAAGAAGTAGGGAGGAACACGAGCAACATTTGAGGACTATGCTCCACACTTTGAGAGATCATCGGCATTATACCAAGTTCTCAAAGTGCGAGTTTTGTCTTAGGTCTGTAGCTTTCTTGAGGCACGTAGTGCCCAAGGATGGGATTATGATGGACCCGACAAAGATTGAGGCTATTCATAGTTGGGCTAAGCTTACACCATCTTTTGAGGTTCACAGTTTTGTTGGGTTGGCAGGTTACTACAGGTGGTTCATTGAAGGCTTTTCTTCTATTGCATCCCCTATGAATAGATTGAACAGTAAGGAAGTTCCATTTCAGTAGTCTACAAGCTGTGAGGCAAGCCTTCTAAAGCTCAAGGATTTACTTACGTTAACTCATGTTCTGACACTTTCGATTGAGGAAGAGGGTTTTACTATTTATTATTATACATTTGGAGTTAGTTTGGGGTGTGTTCTAATGTAGAGGGGCTATGTTATTGCATATGCATCAAGGTAGATAAAGGTGCATGAGTGCAACTACCCCATCATGACTTGGAGTTGGCAGCGGTAATATTTGTGCTTAGGATTTGGAAATAATATTTGTATGGGGTTCGTTGTGGTGGATGTTGTGATGACCCTCACAGTTATTTTTCTTATTCTCACATACTTTCAGTGTCTAGTTATTTTTATAACTACCCCAAGTCAGTTATGACTTGCTGGGACTGTTAGTTTTCGGGTATCATTTGAGAATTTTAGAAATACCAAATATGTTGTAGAATGCATAATTTAAACTAGCATTTAGTAGAAATATAATTTAATGCCTTCTAAAATATTTTTTACATTGACTAAATTCTTTAAGGTATGATATATTTATATTACTTTATATCATTTTTTATAGTCTATTAATATTTTAAGCGGAGATAGTAAATCTAGAAATGTTAACATATTACTATTATATAATAGAAGTTTTATTAGAAATAATTTTCTATAATTATGGTATATTGAAAATATTATATTTATTTTACCACAAACCTATGCAATACCCGAATATATACATAACAGGATTAAATTTATTAATAAACATATAGCAATATATATGTATACATGACATATGACATATTAGGTGTCCAATGTGTTAAGTGTCAAACATAGATGTTATTAAGGTCAGTGGCTAGGCCACATCACAGTTAATATCTTATCCTTTAAGTTCGACCCTTAGCATATATATATATATATATATATATATATATATATATATATATATATATATATATATATATAGTTTGTTAGTTGTGGAGAGATTTGAGTTCTTAAAAACTTGGTCAATCTTTAATTTTAGAATATATATATCGCGTGCTCATTATATATCATTGCTCTTTAAATAAAGGCTTGAAAATATTCAACATTCTTCATATTTTTTTTAAAAAATATATACTTTGACATTATATTTTATCTCTAAAAGAAATCAAGTTGTTCAAGCTCGGGTTCTAGTGACACTATTCGGAGGCTTCGCAAAAAGATATTTTAGCTTTGGCATCCTGGTAGGATAGGATTACCTTACATTTAGTTGAGCTTATTTACAGAGATTGTATACTATTATGCTAGTTTTGGATAAGTACTTGTAGTTGCGTACCATTTGATATATATAACATGCCTTATTTTTCTGATTAGGATCCCGTTCTAGTAAATTTTCTATATTTATGGTATATTATCTTTCAGTATGATATAGCATCTATCCCTTTAGGATGTGAAATTAAATTGTGAAACTTTGAATTATCCCTTAAAAATTAAGAGATGCGAATGTTTAACTAAACGTATTTTAACTTCTGTTTAGGTTCAACATATACTTTATTTCTGTCATTGATTGTGTTTTGGTACCATGTTGACATTGGTTATGGTGTATTATGGATTTTAATTTTTTTAGTTGGGTATGATTACTATAAGTTTTAGTTCGAGTCTGGTATTTGGGTATGATGATTTGGGAATTCTGGTACCGATTACTATTGTTCTGAGAATTGTGGTTACTCCGAGTTTCGTTTTAAGTCTGACATCTGATTATGAGTTCTATTGTATATTATATATATGGCCTTTTATTATCACCTACTATTTTCTGTTCAAGTCCGGCATGTGGACTCTTGTTAATATCCACCACTACAGGTTCAATCCTGACGTTTGGCCTCTCGTTACTACCTATTGGTGTCGGTTCAAGTTTGGTGCACATATGGATGACTACTATGATTTCGTGGGATGAAATTTAGTTATGGATTATTTATGTTATTTTCGTTAATTATTTCTTACGTGTCCCACTGTCTTGGTGGCACAGTTGGGTTAATTTCTTCTTTAGTGTGCCTAGATGGCTTATGGGAGGCCGGTTAGGTTATGATTGATTTGTCTATTATTACCGTGTTATTTACTTTCTATATCACTTATATTTTTTTTCTTATCGCATTGGTATAGGTGGTAGTTGTTTACCTTTCTATCCCTATTTACTATTGACTTAGATTACACCCTCTTATTTTTGTTATACTTTTCCTGTATTGAGCTCAATCGGGAGATGATGCCTATTGAGTACCCATTGCTTTGTTACTCATACTATACTTCTTCATTTTATCCTGATGCAGATCCGAGTAATAGTAGTTGACATTGACTTAGATCCTGTAGTTCAGTAATGACTCAGATCAGGGTGAGCTTGCTATCATCGGAGGCTCCTCTCCTCTATCTATTCCAGTTTACTATTTTGTATTCGAGACTGCTTGTATATATTGTGTATATTTTGAATTCTGTCTAGTACTCTGGTTATCATTTAATAGTGGCTCTAGTATCGACCTTACCAGGTCTTAGGAGGGATCTGTTGGTACATTTGGTCCCTTTTCCTTCTCTTATTTTGATATATTATATATGTTTCCTTTATGTTTATCACTTTTTATTGGTTCAACTATCATTGTACGCATTCTTTTCTGGTTTCTGCCTGTTAGCTCGTTATCTATTATTTCGGGTTATGACTTGGATTTCCTATTGGTGGGATAAGGTAGGCGCCATCACAACTTGCGAAATCAAATCATGACATCAAAATGGGCCAAGATTAACTCCTATCAGGTCAAGCCTCAAACCTAAGCCCAAAGTGTCTAGCATACATAAAAAATAGGGAGTATACATGACATATGAAAGAAATATTTGGAAAGGAAAACTAATATACAAGTTTAAAAGAGAAAATAAGGCTATTATACAATTGGTATACCTTGTGATGCAGGAAGAGAAATGGAGAACAATACATAATAATCAAAGTCCATGCATTGTTAATCAAAGTCCAATTTGGCAGATCCAGTGGTCCAAGGGCCCAATATTAACCCTTTCCCATTAATTTATGTATAAATAACATAAATACCAACCTTTTAAAAGTAATTACACTCTCTCCCTCTTTTTTAATTACTTTACTCTCTCTCCCTATTAATATACATAACAAAGCCGACATATACATAACATTCTGTGTATATGTGGAATTTTTGTAATATGTTTAGGGAGTTGGAATTTTTTGTAATATTGAAAACATAAGTTGTGTATTTGTGTATTTTTTTAGTATTTTCCATTGTTCATTATTATTTTGGTGAAGATTAATATTAACTAACCTAAAAGAATCCCCTGCAGTTGCCATTTAATTTTATCCTTGCTTCCCCTTGTCATGTGTACTAAAAAAATCATCATTTAATTTCTTTTTCATTAAAATGGATGTTATCATATGGTTGTGTTGATAAGTTTTTGATATAAATTAATTTTTCTCTTGAAAGTGTTTTAATAGTTTTTTTGTTTAATTTGGATTTTTATAAATAATAACAAATTATTGGTCCAACAACACTTGCCCCGATCCAACCCGGGTCAAATAAAACTTGACAAAAATAGAAAAGGAAAAACAAAACAAAACAAATACACACTTAGTGTAAGTAGGGTTTCCAAATTGAACAAAGTGGCTTCCTTTTCTTTCTCTACAGTGATCTGCGCCTCTTCCTCTGTATAAGCTCATTTCTCCTCCATGTTGCGATTGAAAAGGATAGTGAATGCCTTCTCTTCTTTGTGTTGTAGTTTTGTGATGCTTGTATGTACCTTGTAACTACCATGCTTCTTCTCTCTTTCTTTTTGTTGTTCCAGCTCCCAAACGTAAGTACATCTTTCTCTATTAGATTGTATTCTCAACTAATCTTGATTTCTTCAGCTGATTTTCTCTGAATTTCTTTAACTTATGCGTATGCATCCTAAAATTAGCTTTGTTTCTGTTCATATCTGGATGACAAGCAGCTAAATCTTCCCATGGTGATATGAATTGTTTTTTCTGGTTCCGATTGAAAAGGATAGTGAATGCCTTCTCTTCTTTCTATTGTAGCTTTGTAATGCTTATATGTGCCTTGTAACTACCACGCCTTGTCCCCTGTTTTCCCTTTATCCTTCAATTGGTGTAATCTTTAAATAGGGTTTGTTCCATTTATCACTATTAACAATAGCTTTACCTCTTTGATGTAACTGCTGAAAACTAATAAAACTGACTGTTCCTCCCGACTCTATAGATAAATTAGCAAGATAATCTGCTAGCTTGATTCTCTCTCTATAAATATGTTGGTAAATTACTTGTTTATCCTGCAATTGTTGTTGAATTTCTGTGATTATACTTGCTATGCTCCACGGACTTTTCCAGCTTCCTGTTAGTATCTTCTGCATTAGGAGTGAATCCATCTGAAATATGACTTTGTCAAATTGTGTTTTCCTGCAATGTTTAGCTGCCTGTAATATAGCATTTGCTTCTTCTTGCATACTTTCTGCATATGATTGTGTTTCTGCATAAGCATATAATATATCCCCTGCTTCATCTCTCAAGCAATAACATAAGAACTCTTTCCCTCTGCTTCTCTGAAAGCTCCATCTGTATTGTATTTGACCTATCCATGTTCTGGTGCCTCCCATTGTACAACTGTGACTTTCATTTTGCATTTAATTTTGTCAGACACCTCCAGTATCTGTGGCCATTCCATAGAGAACTCAAAGTTTGGTTTCCTGACCTTTAATACCAACCTCAAATTCCTTGTTATTTTGTGAATGAGTCTCAATCCAGTAGTATTCTCGTTCTCATGCTTCTTTTTATTTCTCTTCTTCCAAATCTCCCATAGTGTAATAATACTAGGTAAGGCTTGAGAATAAGGTAGTTCTCTCTTCGTAGATCTTGCCTTCCACCATGTAATTACAGTATTCCTCAATGTTAGTCCTTGAATAGTTATACTTGCAAAAGAAGAAAAGTAGGACCAGGTCCTGTTAGCATAATAGGATCTTCTGAATACATGAGTTATTGTCTCCACTGCAGGTTCATCACAACACTAACATTTTGATGGACCTTACAAACCCCATCTTCTAACATTATCATCCACAGGTATTCTGTTCCTCCACAACCTCCACATAAAGAAACCAATCTTAAAGGGCAATCCCTTAACCCATATACACTTGTAAGTATCACTGATTTTCCCTTTATCTTTGATGTATTTCCAAGATGATCTCACTATAAATCCCCCTTTAGCTTCCAAATACCAAACTGGTATATCATTTCCCTCTTCTGTTGAAGGTTTCACCTTATGAATGATATGTTCAACCATGTCTGGATTGAACATTCTTGTAAGTGTTTTCTCATCCCAACTTCCCTCCTTCACCAGATCTTTTACTTGCTGAAACTCGTCACTGATCTCATAGTTGCCTTCCATCATAGATAACAGATCACCTTGATTTATCCAATTATCTAACCATATATTTACATTTCCTCTCCTCATCCTCCAAATTATAAGATGCTTCCCTAGGTGTCTGGCTATTAACATTTTCTTCCATACCTGTGAACCACTAGCCCCTGATTTCCAAACAACCATTGATGGATGCTCTCTTTTACATTATTTGTTATGCATATACTCATGCCATATGGATTTATTTTTCCTGAAATTCCACCATAATTTGAAAAACAATGCCATTGAAATATCTGTCATTTTTCTAAAACCTAATCCTCTCTCAGTCTATGGCAAATACACCTCCTGCCATTTCACCCAGTGTCTACCTCTTTCACCAATTTTACTACTCCAGAAAAACTGAGCTAGAGCCTTTTGAATTGTATTCATCACATTAAGGGGTGGATTCAATACTACCATGCAATGAATTGGGATGCTTTGTAATATATGTTGTATCAATACAACTCTCCCACCATAAGATAAAAATTTCCCTTTCCAAGACTGAATTTTATTTGTTATCTTCCTCAACAATTGTGGATAGTAATCCTTCTTCTTCCTCATGTAAAAAATTGGACACCCCAAGTAATTAAAAGGAAACTCTCCTTTTAGTATACCTGTAGTTACTTCTGCCATCACCACATTTCCATTTGACACTTCTTTATGCATGTATATTGCACTCTTTCCTTTGTTGATTTTCTGGCCTGATACCACATTATATCTCTCCAAGGTTGAGGAAACCATCTGTAGAGTTCTCATTTCAGCTTTACATAGGATATTTCTTGATAGAACTTTAGCAACAATGATGAACAAAGTAGGTGATAAAGGATCATCTTGTTTTAATCCTCTTGAAGACTTGAAGAAACCCTTAGGCTTCCCATTAAGTAAAATGGAATACCAGTTATTTTCCATCAACCTGAACACCATATCAATTAACATTTCTGAAAACCCCATTTTCCTCAATACCTTTGTCAAGAACAACCATTCTACCCTATCATAAGCCTTCATCATATCCAATTTCATTACCATATTAGGAGGCTTTCCTCTTTTTCTGATTTCTGTGACAATCTCTTGTATAATCAGCACATTCTCCACAATACTTCTACCTTGTACAAAACCTGCTTGCTCTGGAGAAATTAACTGAGGTAGTAGACCCTTTATCCTCTCATGAACTATTCTGGAAAATATCTTATTAACAAAATTTCTCAATGAGATAGGCCTTAAATCTGAAAATAAATTCACCACCAGTTTTTTTGGTAGTAACATCAAGTTGGTGTGAGTGATGAATCTGGTCAAAGTATGTCCACAGTAAAAAGGCTTCCACCAAATTATGAATACCAACTTAATGATGTCCCATACATCTTGAAAAAATGCACCAGTCATTCCATCAGGTCCTCCAGCACTGTTCCTATTCAACCTCATAATAACATTTTTAATCTTCTCTTCTGTATGAACTCTCATTATTTCAATGTTCTGTTCTTCAGTTACCATAATAGGTACCTCATCAATCATTGAAAAATATTCTGCATCTCCTTCTGTAGTGAACTATTTATGGAAAAAGGTGACAACTGATTCTGTAATCTGACTTGTTTTTTCCATCCAATCTCCCTCTGCATTTTGTATTCTTTTGATGCTGAGTCTGTTTTTCCTTTCTTTTACTATAGTGTGAAAGAATTTGGTATTTCTTTCACCATCTTTAAACCAGTCATACCTAGCCTTCTGTCTCCAATACTCCTCTTCTCTTTTCAGCTGTATATTTAACTCTGCATGTGCTTTAAACAACTGCTCCCTATTAGTTCCACTTGGATTTTCCTCAAATTGTTTTTCTTTCACTTTGATAATATCTTCTAAAGTTGCAATTTCTTGAAAAATATTACCAAAGGTTTTCTTGCTCCACCTTGTTAAAGAAGACTTAGTGTTCTTAAGTTTTTGATGAAACACTATGAATAGATCTCCTGTTACTTTTGTTTTCCATCTGTTCCTTATGATCTGCAGACAAGACTTTTCCTTTAGCCAAAGATTTAGGAATTTAAATGCTTTGATTATCTGCTCCTTTTCCATGCTGCATTGTATGAGCAAAGGTGCATGATTAGACCCACTTCTTGGCAGATGTTCAACCTCCATTACTTAGAATACATTCTGCAACCTTTTATTACAAAAAATTCTGTCAAGCCTTTTGAATATACACCCCTCATCAGTTCTCCCATTCCACCAAGTGTATTTACTTCCTTTAAATTGAGGTTCTTCTATACTAAATAAACTAATACACTGATTAAACTCCAGTAATTCATTAAGTATAACTGGTAGACCCTCTAACTTTTTCTCTTCATGCCTTATCACATTGAAATCTTTCCCTAATATCCATGGAAATTGATATGTATCAGCCATGTCAACTAAAGAGTCCCATAAAACTTGTCATTCAGGTGCATTACACTTAGTATATACCATAGTAACTATCTATAATACCTTATCATTTTGTATCTTAACTGATAGTTGCTGGTCTTCATCCTTCAATATGTTTACTTCCAAATCCTCATGAATAAAGGCCTAAATTTTTCCAGACACATTCACAAAAGCATGCTTCAAACCTAATCTCCTTCTATAATCCTCTATTTGTTGTCTATCCTGAAAGGGTTCCATGATCCCTATGAAATAAAAATAAAATCTCCTGTGCATTGTAATTAATCTTGTGAAGGCCTGTTGAGTGTTAACAGACCTTATGTTCCAGATTAATGCATTCATGATGATTTGTTCTTGGTTGATTGGCTTCTTGTATTCATTGCTGTTGAACTGGTGCTGTTGTTTCTCTTCTTTGTTTTTTTTTTCTATTTGTCTTTCAATGCTACAACCTTCTTTGGAGATAAGTCAGCTTCTTTAGCTAATTAATCAATATTATCATCCAGTGAATTCACATCCATGTCTTCTTTGTCTTTATTACATACTTCCATCTGACTTTGAGATTTTATAGCTAAGGGTGAGATCCCTTCCAAAACCATCAATTCTATTTATTTTGCATTATATACTTGCAACTGTTATCAGCTGTGCCATTTTGTTCTTCTTTCTTCCTATTCAGCTGATTTTTTAATTCTATTTTGTTTTTCTGTAGTTCTTCTGTTTCCATCTCCTCCTTTTGTTCCTCCATGCTCTGTGTTGACTTAATTGCTTCTTGCTTGTATGTGGATATTTTCCCCTCTTGACATTCTTCTGAAATTGTGCCAAATGTTTGCTTAACCCAATCCTTTGTACTGAGCTTCTCATTATCTACTTATTTCTTTAGTTTGTCAGCCTGTACTCCTTTAGTATTATTTAAGTCATTGTCTACCTGTTTTTCTAGTGCCCCAAATGAATTTGATACTTCTACCTCCTTCTTGTTGTTCTCATCTACTTCTCTAAGTTTATGACCATATCTATCCCTCCTATATTTATTTTTCCTCCCGATCCATTGTTAATTATCAGTATTTCTCCTAGTTATGTCATTGCTTTGTTGGATATTCATTTGTTGGTTCTTATCACTATTATCTACTTCTACTTCCAGCTTCTTTCTTTTCTCTTTTTGTTTCTTATACAGTTTTGGATGAGCAGTCTAGCATGTATCAGCTTCATGACCTTGTAAACAGCAATCCTTGCAATACTTGGGCATATAGTCATACTGAATTTGTACCCACTTCAATTTGATCTCACCTGTTAAATCATTCTCATCATTTATTCTTATTCTTTGTGATAAATCAACAACTAAATCCACCTCCACTTTCACTCGAGCACAACTAGATCATGTATGATTCTTAGTTATGAGGTCTATAGTGAGTGGATTCCCTACTGCTGATGCAATAAAGAAAATTGCATCTTTTGCAAAAAAATTTGGAGATAATTCTGGAAGAGAAATCCACGCTACTGCAATTGTAGTTTCCACTTCTAGTTCAAACCATGAATCCCACTTTAGTATCCCCATCTGCCAATATCTCCCACTTGCACTGATATAAAAGGCTGCTGATAATAACAATTGAAAGTAATATTCTAATACTTCTAACCTTATCAATACATGTCGTTCATCCAAAACTCCTATATTGCATTGTCCCTTGATCCCACATTGGGTTGGTATTGATTTTCCCAAAATATCAATATGAGGTTTTCCATATGAGAACTTGCCAAAGATAGAAAATTAAAGTTTTTCCTGCATTATCAGATTCTGAACTTCTGATATCTTTCACGTGATTGATGGCTCTCCATGCAGCATTATCACTAGTTTACGTTAAACCCTAATACTATTATTGTCTACAACTTTTGGTTTAAGCAAATCCACATACTTAACATTACTACTCTTTTTCTGCATGTTTTGACACATATTGGTGGCTTCCGATGGGATATTCCCACCGGCTATGGTGGCCATGTTGGCCCGTAAAGAATACTTTTTAGGTTTAGGGTTTAGGTTTAGGTTGGTAGAAAGACCAAGTGCTATGGATAAAAGTTAAAGTGTTTTAATAGCTTGATCACTAGTTTAGTGCATTTGTAATATAGTAAAGGTTTTCTAACTTAACCTAGTTCCTTAAGTCCTAAAAAATGATTTCCAGTTTTCTTTAATTTTTAAATCAATTTATTTTCGTGAAATCTTTTTTTTACTATCCTTTATAAGTCACTTGTCATAGAGTCATTTTGCAAATTGTTCCTTTAATTGAAGTTATGCTATTTTCAAGTCTGTAATATTCCTAGTATACAATTAGCCACTTTTAAGTTAAATAAAAAACATTTAGGTCAATTATTTTTTAATGCACATTCATAAGTGCCTTAAAATCTTTCTTAAGACGTTATTCAATCTTTACCCAATTTTTCTATTATAAATATTTATTCTTGCTTTTAAGTCTTTAGATTTTTTTAGGTTTTCTTAATTTGTTTTAAAAAATCAAGTGAGAACTCTGTTGTTATAAAATTATTTTGAAGTTTCTTCAATTTTTAAAAATGATTTAAAATGAAAAAGTATTTTCTTATTTTTTCAATTTCCAAAAAGGGATAAACATAATGTGTCTGTCACTTTTCAAAGATGAATAGTGTTTATATTCTCAAACATGATGGAGGATATGATGGAGGATACAATTGAGATTTTTATGGATGATTTTTTGACTGTTGAGGATTCGTTTGAAGATTGCCTAGTCCATTTGGCAAAGGTTCTTAAACATTGCGACGAGACCAACTTAGTATTGAATTGGAAAAAATGCCACTTTAGGGTGAAGGAAGAAACTATTTTGGGCCACAAAATTTCTAAAAAAAAGTTTTTAATATGGATAAGGTCAAAATTGAAGTCATCTCTTAAGTTGGTACCTCTAATTTCAGTTAAGGCATTTGGAGTTTCTTAGGGCATACCAGCTTTTACCGGCAATTTATTAACGACTTTTTAAATATTGCTAACCCACTGTGTTGGTTGATAAAAAAAGGATGAATTTGCAATTGATAAACTATGTATTAAGGAATTTATGTCTTAAGGAAATTTTATATATTGAGTAGAATTTTACTTCGGCACCCATCATGGTTGCACCAAATTGATCTTAGTCCTTTTAAAGTGATGCGTGATATGAGTGGAGTAGCGCTAGGTGTAGTATTTGGGAAAAGATGAGAAATTTTTTTTCACCCCATTTATTATTCCAGTGAGACCCTGAACTGAGCACAAAAGAACTATATACTATTACACAACAAGAGCTTTTAGACATGGTGTACGTACTTGATAAGTTTAGGGCTTACTTTCTAGGTATGATGCTGAATGTTCATACTGACCGTGCTGCCATATGCTACTTAATGGACAAAAAAGATGCTAAACCACAATTGATTTTATGGGTACTTATAGTGCAAGTGTTTGATTAAGGTTAAGAATAATAAAGGGTGTGAAAACTTGGTTGAAGATCCCTTATCAAATTTAGAAAAAGATGAGAGACTAAAATTGGGGTCGGAGATCAATAAGTCCATTCCAGACAAACAAGTACGTGCATATTCCCATGACTTGATCCTATGGTTCACATACTATCCTAATTTTCTGGTTAGTAACTTGATGCTCGATTGTCATGACCCGAGGCTACCCCCTAGTTGAGGAAACGGTGCTTATGGTCACAAGGGGCCACAAGATAACCCATGAGCTAGTACCTACTGAAAGCAATGAATATAATGATGATAATGACATGCAGAAACAACTGATAATTCCATAATGTCTGAATGTTAAAAATATGATTAAATCATAAGTCTGAAATTTATGATAAGACTGATAAAACAAATGATAAACCGACAAACTGTCTGACTGAATGTCTGAAGGTCTAAATGTCTGAAAATCCTCTAACTAAATAAGGAGTTGATGGGACAAGCCCCCAACTACCTCTGACTGACTGAAATTATGGAATGAAATGAGATAAACTAAAATAAAATAATCATGTCATCAATAGATGAGGACTCACCATAATTTCTGCTGCTGATAAGCTGAATTGTCCAAGCATAGTCAGAAAATTGAGCGTTCGAACCTATGATATTAAACATAATAGTGCAAAAAGAGTATGCGATCATTACTTTGAATGTATTGGTATATGAGATACAGTTAAGATAAATTGCATGGGTTAACTGTGCATTAAATAATGGCTGACTGAATAATATGAGATAACTGAATATGAATGCAAAAAATTGTAATATATGATAATGCAAGACCAACAATATAATGTTTCTGAAATAATTTGTAAACTGAATTACTGAAATTTGGTAACTGAAAAATTAGTAATCTGTATGCTATGGTCAAGAAAATCTGAACTGAATTTTGTACTGAATAACAAACTGAGACTGTGGGAGGTATCATCTAACCAACATACCCCAATCTGAGTTCAACCTATAACCTCAGTTGGAAGAGTGTCAGTACTGTGCCACAAGTACTAAAATTGGCTATGTGGATCCACTAATCTGGTGTCCCGAAGGACGAAGGAGTCAATCCTAAACTGACGGGTGACCCCTAAGAGTGTCAGTCCTAAGCTGGTTGGTGGCCCCTAAGAGAGTGTCAATCCTAAACTGGTGGGTGATATCTCATAATCCTGCACTGGCTACGTAGTTCTAAAAATTAGAGACTGCTACTAAGGACCTAGTCTTAACTGACGGATGAGCCCCCATCCCTAGGTTCACTCAGTGCTGAATCCTACTCCAAACTGAACTGACACTGATTACTGAACTGGACTAAGCTTTACTGAAAAACAATTATTCATAAATAACCGACTGAATGACAATACTCATAGTTTATCTGAAATCATTCTGAAGATACTGAAATTATGTAAACAACTAGGTACCGGGTGTTCATAACCCACCTTCACTGAATGGAGATAATAATAAGGACATATAAAAGATTTGAAAACCATAATAGGGAATCATTGTTCAAAACTCATCACTTTGACATTTCATCTAACACATGGAAGTCAAGACTTTAACATGGGGATGATTTTAACAAGATGAGATAGCATTATCACATGACAAAATCATAAGTTGAGGATTTATTCTAATTCGCCTAAACTAGATATGGAGACTACAATATTTAAAACATTCTATAAGCTAATCCATATGAATCAATTGAAATCTTAACTTGAAATTAAAATGACAGGGGATTCATTGAGCTATTTCAACAAAATTATGTAACAACTTATAATTTGAAATCAATAAGGGTTCTTAGACTCTATGGGTGAAAAAGGCCCATCGATGAACATCACATATACCTTAAACCCTTAGTATGGAAGGAGAAACACCAATCTTGATGCTTTCTTGAATGTTCTTGGATTGGGCAACTTTAATTCTTGGTTTCCTTGGAGAGAAAGTAATGGAATTTGATGATCTTGGGGGAGGAGAGGGTTTGTTTTTGAGAGGAAATTGGAGAAGATGGCCAAATAATGTCCTAACTGGTGTTATAATTTGTGATTTGATGAATTGGTTTAAGGGGAAAGGATATAATTTTCGCTTAGACAATTAAATTTATAACTGGAATGCATTTTACAGTGTAACCACAACGCGATGAGGGTCCCATTACTATTACCACCGTAATGCAGTACTATTGCGGTGAGCTTCTAGAATCATGATCCAAACATGAACTAATCCTCATCAAAAAAATTTAAAACTTCCCCGAGACATGCTACTTAACCCCTTGAACATGAATTAACTCAAAAACCATCTCAGTGTCGGGAAGACCAATTGAAAAATTCTCAAAGTTAAGAAGCCTTAAAATGACTAAGTTCCCAATACTTAGTAAAATTTTTAGGCTTTAAGACTCTTATGAATGCAACTAAGAGTTGACTGAGCTAAGAAGAGCACGGGGTGTTACAATATCTCCCCTTGAAAACATTCATCCTCGAATGAGACTAATTGAGCTGAAAATACCAGGGAAACTGAAATCGTATACTGAACATGCATAACTAGAAGCATGACTACATGGCTTAGTTTGAAGCATGATACATGAACTAGACTGATTTCGTGAATGCATCCAATGACATGAGAATTATCATATAGCTGAAACCGAGAATGGAAAAGTGACAATATAAGAAAAACTATTACCTTAAGATAAGTTTGAGTTTGTGGAGAAAAGATGAGGGTACTTGGTATGCATATCTTCCTATATTTTCCAAGTAGCTCCCTCAACCAACTGATTCCGCCAAAGAACTTTGACCAAGGGAACTTCTTTGCTCCTCAGTCTACGAATCTGATGATCAAGGATCTCGACTTGTATTTCTTCTTAAGAAAGGCTATTCTGAACATCTATGATTTCTAAAGGAACTACAACAAATGGATCACCGATACACTCCTTTAATAAAGAAATATGAAACACTGGATGCACTAACGCCAAATCTGCAGGCAACTCAAGCTCATAAGCTACCTTTCCAAAATGACTCAAAATCCTATAAGGGCTAACATAACGAGGACTAACCTTCCCCTTCTTGCCGAATCTTTTCATCCCCTTCATGGGTGAAATTTTCAGATCGACTAAGTCACCAACATCAAACTCAAGGTCTCTTTTCCTCACATCTGCATAGGATTTCTGACAGCTTTGGGCTACCTTAAGCGTCTTCCTGAATAACTAAACTTTCTCAATTACATCAAACACTGAATCTAGTCTTATCAAAGCAGCCTCACCTACCTCAAATAAACCAATAGAAGATCTATATCTCCTCTTATAGAGAGCCTTAAATAGAGCCATCTGAATACTAAAGTGATAATATTTATTGTAGGCTAACTCAATCAAAGTAACGTGATCATCCCAACTTCCATTAAAGTCAGTAATATATGCACTCAACACGTCCTATAGGGTCTGAATGGTCCTCTCTTCCTAACTATCTGTCTGAGGATGAGAAGTTGTATTGAGATGAACTTGGGTACCAAGACCATTCTGAAATGCCTTCTAAAAGTGAGAGGTAAATTGAGTACCTCTATCTGAAATGATAGCCAACGGGACTCGATACAACCTAACCAACTCTTTAATATAGAGATTGGCGTAGTCCTTGGCTGAATAAGAAGTATGAACTGGCAAGAAATGAGCTGATTTGGTCATTCTATCTACAATTACCCATATCAAATCATGTTGACGATGCGTACAAGGCAACCCCATCACAAAATCCATGTTTACCTCTTCCCACTTCCAAGTGGGAATGCTAAACTCTTGCAATGTGCCGCTAGGCCTCTGGTGTTAAATCTTGACTTGCTGACAGTTGGCACACGTAGATACAAACTAGTCAATATCCCTCTTCATACCATTCCACTAATAGATTTCCCACAAATTATGGTACATCTTAGTGGCTTCTAGGTGTAATGAGTAACGTGCACCGTGAGCCTCTACTAAAATCCGATGCCTCAAACGATCAACACACAACACACATAACCCATCCTTACATTGCAACACATTGTCTCCTCCTTGGAAGAAAACCTCTATCTTTTGATCCTTAACTGATTTCTTTACCTTATCCAAACTCGAATCCCTATCTTACTTCTCTTTCACTTTGGTAACCAAAGAAGATTTCGAACCATTCTGAACTCATATACTACCCTCAGCTGAATTAACCAACCGAACACCTAAAATAGTAAGCTGATAAACCTCCTGGACTAGCTTTTTATTTTCATTCTCAACATGAGTAACCCATATTAAGGGCGTCTACCACTACATTGGCCTTGCCCGAATGATACAACATACTCAAATCATAATCTTTCAACAACTCAAGACACCTTCTCAAAAAAAGATTTAAATCTTTCTGTGAAAACACATACTGCAAACTTTTGTGATCTGTGAACACATCAACATGAATCTCATAAAGATAATGCCTCCAAATCTTCAAGGTAAAAACAACAACTACTAACTCAAGATCATGGGTAGGATAATTCTGTTCATGGGGTTTAAGCTATCCAGAGGCATAGGGTATGACCTAACCTTTCTGTATCAAAACACAATCAAGACCAACTTCGGAAGCATTACAGTAAACAACAAACCTATCTAAACCATCTAACAAAGTCAAGACTGGGGCTGAGGTAAGTTGAGTTTTCAACTCCTGAAAACTCTTCTCGTAAGAATTTGACCACTGAAACTTGACTTTCTTCCGAGTCAATCAAGACATGGGGATGCAATAGATTAGAACCCTTCAACAAACCATCTGTAATAGCTATCCAAACCTAAGAAGCTTTTGATATCTATAGAGAGATAGGTTTGGGCCAGTTTGTCACTGCTTTGGTATTTTGGGGGTTAACTCTAATGCCATCACCGAAAATAATATGGCAAAAAAAATCTACTGATCTTAGACAAAATTCACACTCACTAAATTTGGTGAACAACTGATGGGCTCTAAGAGTCTGCAATACAATTTTGAGATGGTCTGCATGATCACTTTCACTACAAGAATAGACAAGAATATCATCAATGAAGACTATGACGAACATGTCCAAGTACTGTTTGAACACTCGGTTCATAAAGTCCATAAAAGCTGCTAGGGCATTCGTTAGTTCAAAAGACATAAATAGAAATTCAAAGTGACCTTACCGAGTTCTAAAAGCTATCTTTGGAATGTCACATTCTCTGACTTTGAGTTGATGATAGCCGGATCTGAGGTCTATCTTAGAGAAATAACTGCCAACCTGAAGTTGGTGGAATAAGTCATCAATCTTGGGGAGTGGATATTTATTCTTAATGTTGACTTTGTTCAACTGATGATTATCGATGCACATTCTGAGAGAACAGTCTTTCTTACACACGAAAAGGACTGAAATACCCCATGGGGAAACACTAGGCCTAATGAATCCCTTTTCTAAGAGATCTTTTAACTGTTCTTTCAACTCCCTAAGCTTAGCTAGAGCCATTCTGTTGGGTACAATAGAGATAGGCTGGATATTTAGAAAAAGATCTATTCTAAAGTTAATTTCCTTTTTGGGAGAAACTCTGGGAAGGTCCTCAGGGAATACATCTAGAAATTCCCTTACTAATGAAACTAACTCGACACTTGGAGTCTTTGAGTTGAACAAGATGGTAAACACACCCTTTAGATATCATTTTTCTTGCCGTAAGATATGACACAATTTGACCCGTAAGCGCTAAAGTACTACTCCTCCATTCAATAACTAACTTATTAGAAAACTAAAACTGAACAACTCCGTTTCTACAGTCAACTGAAGCATAGCATGAGTGGGGCCAATCCTTGCTGAGAATGACATCAAAATCAGTCATCTCTAACTCCAAAAGGTCTACTGAAGTGATTTTCTAGGATACTGTAATTGAGCATTTTTAGTATACCCGCCCGGCTATGATAGACTTACCCACTGGGTAAACACTGAGAAAGTCTCTACTAATATTTCAGGACTGACCCCGAAATTGATAGCTATATAGGGGATTACAAAAGAAAGTGAAGCTCCGAGATCTAACAAATCATAAACATAAAAATGAAAGACCTATAACATATTTGTAATAACATCAGGAGAGCTTTCCTGATCATCATAGGACTGGAGTGCATACAATCTGTTCTGGTACGGATCACTGGTGGCATTTGAAGTGGCTCCCTACTGAGTCAGGCGACCTGCTGGAGCTGATGACAGATTCGACTAGCCCTGTTAGTACAAATCCTTTCCCTTCTGAGCAGCTACTGAACACTCTCTGACCCTGTGGCCTGGCTTACCATACCCAAAATAGACATCACTACCAGCCCTGCAGATACCCTGATGATTTCTACCATATTTCTAGCAAAGTGGATTAGTACGACCACTGTTCACAGTACCCTGGGACTTGGAGCCTGGCGCCCTATCCTGACTGTCATTCTTGAACTTTGGCTTTGCTTCACTAGCTGATGATGGGGCTAGAGTTAAAAATTTCTGACGAAACTGAGAATGGTTACCACCGTCTGACCTCGGGTAAGAGAAATTAAAACTACTTGTTCTGTCCCTTTTATTCTTTTTTTTTTCTCCTTAATCTTCTCCTAAATATGCTGAGCATAAACCATAAGCCTAGATAAGTCCATTTCCTTAATTAACATTGTGGTCCTACACTCCTTGACCACATTATCAGATACACTAGAAACAAACTTACTCATTCTAGACCTATTGTCTGCAACCATATTCGGAGCATACCTCGCCAACTGAGTAAACTTAAGTGAATACTCCTTCAAACTCATACTACCCTACTTTAAGTTTATAAACTCCTGCACTTTAGCTTTTTATAACTTTAGAGGAAAGAACCTATCTAGGAAAGCTATGACAAACTCTTCCCACTATACAGGCCCTGCCTCAATACCCAATCCTCATTCCACTGCTTATACCACGTATGAGTTGCATCCTGCAACTAGTAAGCAGTCCACTCTGCACTCTCACTCGAAATGACACCCATGATATTAGTCAACTTCTGAACCATATCAAAAAACATCTACGGCTCCTTCTTAGACTAGGATCCCAAAAATAAAGAAAGATTCATTCGAATAAAATCTCAGATCCTAGCTGCGCTGTATTTTCTACTAGGTTAGTTGGGGAAACAACATACTGGTTGTTCTGAGTAGCTATTGAGTGAGCTAAGCTAGTGAATGCAACTCTGAACTCGGCATGAGTGACATGCTCATTTAAGGGATCTTCCTGAACAGATAGTGGTGCGAGTTGATTCTGTTCCTTCATCTATTGTTTCTTTTAAAAGGCATTATCTATAACAGAATAAAGGATGAGTCAGAAAGAGAGTTTAAAAAGAGCTCATGCTCTTTTGCATGACATGAATACTGAAAGAAGGAAAACTTTTCCTAAAATATCTTGCAGCCTCTTGTCCATAATTGTGGAACGCTTTACACCCATGAATAAGACTCTGCTCAATGCATCTTTTAGACTCCATAGTATACTGTAAAACCATTGAATATGATACCAAGTTTTATCATAAACTGAGGCTACCCCCTAGTCGCGACAACGGTATGTACGGTCATAAGGAATCACAAGCTAACCTATGTGCTGGTACTTGCTGTGAGCACTGAGTATAATGATGATAATAGACACGTACAAAAATAATTGATAAAGCCATAAGGTCTGAATGTTGAAAATACGATTAAATCATAAGTCTAAAACATCTGATAAGACTAATAAAATAACTGTAAAAATTGACTAATTGTCTAACTGAATGTATGAATGTCTGAAAAGCCTCTAGATGACTGAGGAATTGATATGACAAGCCCCCAACTAACTTTGACTGACTTAAATTACGGAATCAACTAGGATAAATTGAAATAAAACAATCATGTCCGCAATAGATGAGGACTCATCACAACTGCTGCTGCTGATAAGATGAAATTTCTAAGCATGGTCAGGAAATTGAGCGTTTGAACCTATGATATTAAATATCATAGTGCAAAGAAGAGAATGCGATCAGTACTTTGAATGTACTAGTATATGAGATAAGGTTAGGCTGAAATGCATGGGTTAACTGTGCATTAAATAATGACTGATTGAATAACACGAGATAACTAAATATGAATGTACTAAAATATAATATATAATAATGTAAGACCAAGCATCTAATGTTTATAAAGTAATATGTAAACTGAATTACTGAAATCTGGTAACTGAATAACTGGTAATCTGTAAGCCATGGTCAAGTAAACTTGAACTCAATTCTATACTGAATACCAAACTAAGATTGTGGGAGGTATCATCTAACCGACATGAACCAATCTAAGATAATTGGGGTCCAACCCGTAACCCTTGTTTGAAGGGTGTCAGTATCGTGCCACGGGTACTAATACTGGCTTTGTGGATCCCCTAATCTGGTGTCCCAAAGAACTAGGGTCATTCCTAAACTGGTGGGTGACCCCTAAGAAAATGTCATTCCTAAGCTGGTGGATGACCCCTAAGAGAGAGTCAGTCCTAAACTGGCGGGTGACATATCATAATCCTACACTGTCTACGTAGTTCTAGAACTTAGGGACTGATACTAAGGACCCAGTCCTAACTGATGAGTGAGACCCCATCCCTAGGTTCGCTCGATGCTAAATCCTACTCCCAACTGAACTAACACTGATTATTGGACTAAACTAAGATTAACTGAACAAACAACTGATCATAAATAACTAACTGAATGACAATGCTCATAGTTTATCTGAAATCATTCTGAAGATACTGAAATTATGTAAATAACTAGGTAACGTGTGTTCATAACCCACCAGCACTGAATGGAGATAACAATAAAGATATATAAAATCTTTGAAAACCATTATAGGGAATTATTATTCAAAACCCATCACTTTGGCATTTCATCAAACACATGGAATTCAAGACTTTAACATGGGGATGCTTTTAACAAGATGAGATAGCATGATCATTTGACACAATCATAAGTTGAGGATTTATTCTGTTTCGCATAAATATGATATGGAGACTACAATATTTAAAACATTCTATAATCCAATCCACATGAAACAATTGAAATCTTAACTCTAAATTGAAATAATAAGGGATTCGTGGAGATAGTTCAACTAAATAATGTAACAACTCATAATTTGAAATCAAAAAGGGTTCTTGGACTCCATGAATGAAAAGATCCTACAGATGAACATCACACATACCTTAAACCCTTAGTATGGAGAGAGAAACACTATTCTTGATACTTTCTTAAATGTTCTTGGATTGGGAAACTTGAATTCTTGGTTCTCTTGGAGAGAAAGTAATAGAATTTAATGATCTTGGGGGATGAGAGTGTTTGGTTTTGAAAGAAAATTGGAGAACATGGGCAAATAATGCCCTAACTAGCGTTATAATTCGTGATTTAATGAATTGGGTTGAGGGGAAAGAATGCAATTGCCCCTTAGACAATTAAATTCATAACTGGAATGTGTTTTACACAGTCACCGCGATGCGATGAGGGTCCCATCACTATTACCACCGCGACGCGACACTATCGTAGTGAGCTGTTGGAATCGTGATCCAAACGTGATCCAATCCTCGTTCAAAAAAGCCGAAACTTCCCTGAGACATGCTCCTTACACCCTAAACATGAATTAACTCAAAAACCAACATCTCAGGGGTCAGGAAGACCAATTTAAAAATCCTCGAAGTTAAGAGGCCTTAAAATGACTAAGTCCTCAACACTTAGTAAAATTTTCAAGATTTAAGCCTCTCATGCATGCAACTAAGAGTTGACTGAGCTAAGAAGAGTATGAGGTATTACATCGATGATCTAAATTTTTAGCTACAAAAGAAGTTTCTACATGATGTGAGGAAGTTTTACTAAGATAAGGCATATATATTCTTACTTTATGTTGGCAATATAATCTAGATATTTGTTCCAAAAGCGTAATTGGTGAACATTCTAAAAGCATGGAACTTCTCTCTAGTGGGGGCATCATAGTATCATAAAAAAATCTCAGAATTTTCTAAAGTATGGGTAATACTGGCCAATGATTTATCAAAATGCCCATGATATTGTGAAAACTTGTGACAATGTTAGAGACATAGGGTATCTAAATTAAGCACGAGCTTTTACTGACTCCAGTTCTTAAAGGGAATTATTTGACGTATTAGGAATAGATTTTATAGGGCCCTTTATGAGTTCTTACAGGCAGAAGTACATCGTTGTGGTTATGGAATATGTCATTAGTAGGTGAAAGATGTCATGCTTCGTAACAATAAAGGTAGAAGTGTCACAACGTTCTTGAAGAAAAATATCTTCTCTATATTTAGGGCTCTTAAAGTAATAATAAACGATGGGACTCTTATTTTGGCAATAAGTTATGTAGTGCCCTACTAACGGAGTATGGTGTTAAGTGTAAGGTGTCAATGTATCAGATTATGGTGTTAAGTCCAAAGTGCCAATGCATTACCATCCTTAAATGAGTAGGTTAGTAGAGTTCTCCAACTGGGAGATAAAGATAATCCTATTCAAAATGGTGAACATTAATAAAACATATTGGTCAAAAGTTGGATGACCCTCTTTGGGCGTACTGGACAACATTAGATACTCTAATTGGCCTTTCCCCTACCATTTGGTGTTTTGAAAGGCATTCCACTTGCCTATTGAGATTTAGCACAAGGTATATTGGCATTGAAAAAGCTTAACCTCAATTGGAATGAAGCCTAGAACCTGTGGCTTGAACAATTGAACGAGATGGATAAGTTTAGAATTAGAGCATATGCACAGCTTTATACAAATGGGGGATAATATTATTTCATGATAAAATAATTTTGAAGTAGGAAATAAGCCGAAGGGACTTAGTATTATTGTTCAATTCCTAGCTTCACTTACTCACAGACTAGTTGAAGTCCAAGTGGTCTGGACTATTTAAAGTGACTCAAGTATTTTCATTTACACGGCGCGATTGAAATTGAGTACCTAGATTAGAAAAGGTTAAAATTGAACAGTCAGCATGTCAAGCAATACTTATCAGGAGCATAGATGAGGTTAAATGAATAGAGATGGTGTATCTTGATGAAGTCTAAGTAATCAAGGCTACCACATCATGTCATGACATCAAATTAGAAACTTTATAGGAGGAAACCCAAGTTAATGAAGAAACCATATCGTCAACAATCAATACTGTGGAAAATTAATGAAGAAACCAAAAAAAACTTGAAATAAATCACGATTGAGTTTATAGATGGTGAAACCATTTTACAATCTGTGGAATTCACCTTGGTATCTATCCTAAGTTGTTGACTTCTCTGAGTAGATTTCATGATTGATAGGATGTCCATACTTTATGAAGATGGACCATCCCATTGGTTTTATTACCTGGAACTAAGAATTTCAATAACTCAGGTCTATAGTGAGAATGGTGCTCTATTTTTCTATTGACGAACCGTATGATATTTTCATGATGCTCCCAAGTAGGAACTTTGGATTAAACCATAGTGAATTCCATGTTCCATCATCTTAATCGTGGTTGAATAGCTAAATTTTAACTAGAAAGCTGACTAGAGTTATGTTTTCCCTAGTTAGTTCCTAATTCAATAATAACCGATGGAAGGGTCAATTTGATAACCAATTCTTTTTCAAATACCTTTCACCTTCCCCATTATTAAACTCCATCACCTACATACACTTCTAGTTCCACATATTCCACCTTCACAATTATAAGCTCCATTATAATCACTCTCATTATACTCAACTCTCTATGCAAATGCACATCTACACGACAACACCAATCATCTTCACCACATTCGTTATTCTTTATTCACAAGTAATTATCCTTAAATGTAAGGTTCTTTTCTTAATCTTTTTAGGAATTTCAATATAGTATAGATGCACCTAAGATTCCTTGAGTTGAACTAATGATTTTATGGAACCCTAGATAGATAATTTCATATCAATAGTGTAAATTGTTATGGGTTATTAAGTTAGTTAAGTTGGGTATGTTTGTTTAGGGCTTCTTAGGTTTAATATTGATATTAATTGGATGAAACTTGTTTGAATGATTGATGGTTGAGGCTAAATTGAGCAGGTGTTAGTTGTAGATTATATTATCGGTCGAGTTGGAGGGCATTACGATGAATAATTCTGGATACAAAATTAAAGGTTGTTTTGCATGCCAAACTCCCAACACTTCTTATTGACACAATATGTGGTTGTATTCTGAGTACCCCCTTTAATGAGAAATTTGTAAATGAGGGTTGCATTCATGCAACTACGATGAATATAATTGGTTTTTTTAATTTCATAAAGATTCACATTGGGAAAATTTTGATTGTTTCACCATATGGTGGGAATCAAAACCCTTATATTTTCCAAAGGGTCATAACCTTTAGTGTGGGATGAAAAAAAATTAAATTTAGGACCTTATTGAGTATATAAGGAACATACCATGGATAGTGAAACCAACCACCAATGATGGTATTAAAGAAAATCATTACTTTGATTTGACAGTTGAGTTCACAGTCACTCGACTCAACCATCAACCTGATATTGAACCTTTATTTTCACTATTTCTATTTCACAGCTTGTTTCATGGGCCATCGACTTGTTTCACGGTTCATTAATACAAAAGTAAAGAACAAAAAAGTTTTATTTTGTTTTGTTTCCCTACCATGTTTCTTTTGTGCTAATGCACATCCCTGTAGGTATATATGGATGGAAACTGTAGTTACCAGGAAAGGCAGGGTAAGGGAAGTTAAGATGTGGCGTTCCAATCAATTTTGAGGACAAAGTTCAAAAGCTACCCCAGTCCTACACTACCTCCCAAGTCTGAAGAGGGAGGAGTATCATCAATATTGCCTAGTCTTCACAAATCAAACAAAAATAGTAAAGGTAGTGAAGGCCTAGAAGCTGCCTCCTCAACCATTGAGGCTAGAAGAGACATTGAGATCAGATATAAGGATGTTGAATGCAAAGAATATTTTTAGTTGAAAGTTAAGGGGGCAAATAATATAGTCATTGATGGTAATACAACCAAAACAAAGACTGAATATGAAAAGAAAAATAACTAAAGAGGTAAGAATAAACTTTATTGATTTAGCATAATATCTGGACATCCAGATATTGATGAAATATTATAGGTTAGAGTGGCTTAGCCAGTCACTAAGGGAATACTATCCCTTTTTAATTCTAGATTTTTATCCAGTCTATGCTGCCACATTGATAAAATAAAGAGTCATCCAAAAGTTAACCACACCTCAATAGTGTCAGGGTAAGAGGGTCAATGTTGACATTTTCGAGCGCACTATTAACAAGTTCTTTTATGGGCCCACTTATAAGCCATCGATAGTGACATATGACTACGAGTAAAAAATGGCCAACAAGGCAACACAACACAAATAACTATCTTTCATCCTTGTAAAGAAAGAGCTCACATGGACAATGAGTACCAACACTTTAATATTCAAAAATACTCTGAGTATTACTACTATGTTACATGGGTTATTGTATACATGTGACTCCCCCCAATGGAGGATGACAACAATTAAACCTTGGAGTGAGCTATTTTAGTTGTAGCTTATGTCAAGGTGTAAGCAAAATTTTTGGATGTGTGATTAGTAGATAAATAAGGTTGATGGTTTTGTGATTTGGTACTTTACTTCTATTTCTGTGTCTTATCACTTAACTGTGTAGAGAGGCCGGAGTACCTACTTTGGTAGGTATTGCTTAGTCCATGAAAGCGAATAGAAGTCATGATATTACTAAGTTACAAAATGAGTCCAATACCATGGCTACGGTTAAGAAGATAATATCAATTTTTGATGATGTTCTTTAAGATGCAATAGACATTTTAAAGCCTTTATAAGAGAAGTAGAGTGAGAATGCGGTTACTCAATCACTCATTAAGAAGACACTTTTGGTACATTAGAGGTACCAACCATAGAGACTAGTATAGTTCCAGCTCACAAAGTATCCCCTGAGGCTACCACTATCCATCCTCTTGGTCTTCCCAAAACCTTTGATTTTACAAGGGAGAGAATCAGGTTGTTGGCATAGAAAGTAGACCGATAATAAACTTTACTTTAATATTTAGATTTTTTGAATGTTTTCATCATTTTACCCCTCTTTGTAGTTGTATTTTATTATTTGTGGGCTATGGGAGCAGGTGGTTTGGTTCTTGAAGTGTTCAATTGAGAATTAAGTGACTTTTATATTTTGAAAAGATTTAGAGGTAGAATGGTTGACATTGGTCAACATTCTAAGATATGAGCATCCGATGAGAATTTAATTAGTTTCATCATGTCCTTAGCATTGATTTTGGGTTAGTAGCATAGTTGTTTGTGGTCCTGAGGCTTTATTATGATTTTGAGCTTTTAGATGAGACATTGGGAATTTAGGCTTAAGGGTTGACTTTGGTCAACATTTAATGTTAATGACCTTTGTTAGAAATTCTGGCCGCGTCATTGGGTTTGGAATGCCAAATTTAGTCTTGTTTCATAGTTGGATTATGTTCATGAGGTTTTGAATGCATTTTGAGGGTCCGTCAAAGGATTTTTGAGTCATGGTGTTTAGCTGAATTATTGTTGCTTGTGTAGAAAAAAATTACTCACCGCGATCACAATACCTTGGTTACATTCACAATAGGAATCTTTATCCCTTCATCATAATCATGAAAGGTACCTCTTGATAGCAATGAATTACTTGGCTCTAGTTCAAAGTTGACCATCATGTTTGTGAAAGGACTATCATGATTGCAATAGTTTAAGGTCGGTCAACATCGCGATCAGGATTGATTGCCTGTGATTGAAATGTAAATTTTTATTGGTAGATTTAAAAAGATATTTCTCAGGACAAAACTTAATTTTAGTCATTTTAAGCACAACGATCATGATTTTGAGGGATTGCAAGGGAGTTTTTATCACGACTTGACCTCAATCATAGTCGTGATGGGTATCTCAAGTCCACCGAGGATCGAAGACCACTCCCTTAACCTAACAAACCAGAATACCGTATGAATAACAACGAAAGATAACCAAACATATAGGCAAGATAGATCAAATAACCAAAAGGGACAATAGGAGTCCAAAATAATAACCATTCCCGCACTTTGTCCATAAAAGCCTCTAAATGGAATACAAAGTTAGGTCAGGACATGCCCTCGACCATGGACAAAATGGGAATCCAAAATATGAAAAAAAACCGATGGGATTTTTGTACTCATAAAGAAAATAATAAAATGTTCAGTTTTCCTGAAGGTGGAGGCTCACCACTTCAATGCAACTCGATAGGTGTGCTAATTTACCTAACATTGCACAGGGGTAAAAGAGGTGTCTTCGAACCCTACATTATGAAAGAATACAACATCCTAGAATGGAAATTGGGGTAAGCGATAACATGTAACTTAGGGAAGGGATAAAATAATGAAAAGTACAATTCAATCCAAACACATATGCATAGATTCGTATACATATATATAAGATGTCGGGATAGGGAACTGAGTTTAGCATGAGATTTAAAACCATTAACCTGGATTGTACAACTCTAATCGTTCTAAGGTCACCCATGGGCTATATGGGTTAAGCTCTCCATGCTAAAAGGGTCCCAATACATGTTAGCTACATGAACTAGGAAAATCTAAGAAAGGGCCAAAGCCACCGAGGCTCCAACAAATCCAAAATATGAATATATATATAATGTGTGAACTATGTACACGGTCACCAAGAACCCCACACCATCAAATGTGGTTTCCAGTATCTGTCCCCTTGGGACTTAAGCAACCCAACCTAGGGCCCTGTCTAATGGGCATCCCAAGTCCATATAGGACCGAAGACTGCCCCTATTACCCAACCCAGCCAACCTACGCATATCCTGAGTCAGGTGAATTCTGAATATATAATAAGATAGTGTATTTTATTCAATTGTTGGACTCTGGGATAGATCTATAATCGTGACCAACCCAAATAAGTCCAACCATATCTTACCAACTATCAACCACAACAAGACCAATATAAAAACCAAGTTCTTGTCCATAATATAACAGAAAAAGATGGAACAGTGAGAAATTTAGTCCAACCATATACTAAGGCTGACACCACTATCGATTCCGCCCATACTGTAACACCCCGTAAATTTTTTCGTACACTTATCGCGATTATATGGAGTCCTAAAGGCTTGCGTATGGGTTAAATTAAGTTTATGGTGTTCGGAAGTATCCCGTCAATAGTTGTATGTGTAGGTATTGGAATAAGCTTTCCAACGATATAAAGTTTTTCCAAAACAGAGGAGTAATTCATATAAGCGAGCACATTCGAAATTTCAAAACGGTGGCCGGGAAGCGTGTGAACAGTAAATCTGCAGGAAAATTACTGCAGCTAGACAATTTTTTTTGGATCAACTTTAGACAATCATAACTCCTTGTACAAAAATAACTGTGTGAGCTTCTATATATCGACGAAAATCTACGAGAGTCTTCTTTCCGATGAAATTGGTTTCATCCAAATCCAATGTCTGAGTAAGGAGCTATACCCGTTTTACTACAGCCTATAAAAAAAAATAGAATTTTGGGACAGATTTTTGGGTCAAATTTAAACGACCATAACTCCTTGTACAGGAATAACTGGGTGGTATACTTTATATGAAAATGAAATCCCTTTGAATTATATTTCCAATGAAATTGGTTTCACCCAAATCCGATACCGGAGCAAAGAGTTATGATCGATTTACTTCAGCCTGTCAAAACTGTCCACTGGGGACAGATTCGGATTTATTTAAATTTTTAGGGCAAAATGGTCATTTTCTATTACCTCTTGGACGAAAAATTGGTCTTTATAAACATACACTTAGCCTCATATATATCATATATCATCCAATTATTAAGAGAAGGTGAAACCCTAGACTAATTTCAACTTTAAATATTTTGTGATTCAACCGTAGAAAATTCGAATTGGTTCCGTAGTTGTGTTCACCATCTCGAAAGCTTCGAGAAGCACCCCATGGTTATGTAAGGAGGATTCTAAATACAAGAGTTCATTGTTAAGGTATGAATATTGTTTATTCTTGATTCTTATCCATGACTAAGTATTGATAAGGGATTATGAGTATTGTCTTGATGTTGGAAGATAACTAGAAACATAGTTATGAATTGTTTCGTATAAATTGTTAGTAGTAAATTATGGAAGTTGTTGTATTGGATTATAGAGGATGAATTGTGGTGATATATCACTATATTAGTGGTTATGTATGCCTAGTGATCATGTTGGTATTGGATGGTGATTAAGAGGGGAAATAAAGGCTAAGAGTGATGTTGAGGGATATTGCATGAAAATGCATGATATGTGAATGTAATAAGAGTATAAGAGGATGTATGTAGCACTCTTATTGATGAGTTAAAGGATTACTTCCTAGACATTATTTGGTGAAGTTAATACCTAAATGGTAAGGTTTGGTTGCTAATACTAGTTTGCCACAAATGACTTATTGTAGATAAGTGTTCGAAGAGTACGGGAAGTCAAGTTGGACTTGTATTGAAGTGGTTATATCAAGGTATGTAAGACATACTCTATCTAATCTTTGGCATGAATAATGACCCATGACACTCTCAAGTAAGCTTCCAACATTGTCCTACGATACATGACACATAATAACATCATATGATCTTCGACACTACCAATTGAACTTGTTTTCACTTTTAAGATGTCCGGCTAGTCAAAAAAATGTCCATATACTATTGTTGACTCCGAAATGGTTTAATGAGGTATCCATGATTCTCTACTTCATTTTCATGATATTTATTACCTATTTACATGTTTTTCCTATTGAGGTATCATGGTTTCAAGTTCCATAAGGTGTGACCACAAAGTAACCAATCTCAAAGATTAATTGAAGTAAAAAATGGAATGTCTTTATTTTAAATTGTTGATATGATGTATTGTATTAGTACCACTGATCAGTTGGCCATTGTATTATAAAATTATGTATATATGCTATTCCAGGGGTAGTCCCTGATGTATTGTATTAGTAGCACTGATCAGTTGGTCATTGTATGACATATGTTATGTATTGATAAGGAATACGAGAAGTAATGATATGAAAGTAATGTGCAGGTATCCCATCAGCTCTTTTAAGTGTGGTGTACTCATACTGTTTATTCACTGGTATCTGGGTTCTGTTGATCTTTTGTATCTCATCTTGATACTCACTACCTTACATACTCAGTACATATTTCCGTACTGACGTCCCTCACGGGGGACCTGTATTCATGCCTGCAGGAACAGGTACTTCAGGTCGTACACCTCCGCAGTAAGAGCCAGGACATTCTGTTGATAGTGGTGAGCTCCAGTTGTTTCGGGGCATCCCAAGTCGTTTCTATATGTATTTTTGGTATTTGTATAAAAGTCTTTTGTGGGCGGGAGTTTGTCCCGACCCTAACTCAGTTGTGTATCTATGTAGAGGCTTTTGTAGACATATTGTACATCCATAGGAGTGTTTGGTTGATAGACGTAATGGCTCTGACGACCAATTACTGTTTTTATATATATATATATATATGCGTGTCTGCTGGGCTGATACAGGTACTGTTTTCTTCTATTTACAACGAAGTGCTGCCCAAATTTCTAATTTTCATAAGTAATGTAAATGTGAAAGTATAGGTTATGAACGGGTTCTCCCGGGCCTCCTCGGCTACGGGTGCCAGTTCGCTCCAATGGGATTTGGGGCGTGACAGAAGTAGTATCAGAGAAGTTCATCCTAGTGAGTCTACAAAGCCGTGTCTACGTAGAATCTCGTTTATCGGTGTGTTGTGCACCACATCTATAAACAGGAGGCTATTGGACATTTAGGGATTGTTTCCATTCTCTATTTCTTAGATCGTGCAATAGAGCCCATATTAGAGATAAAGTCATAATCGATCGCTTAATCCAATTGTTTTTTTTTATTATAGTAACGATGCCGGTTACAAGGATAAAGAATAAGTGGAAGCGAGTAGATGTAGTGGCCGGAGAAGGTACTAGTAAGTCACCACTGGCACAAGCTGGACAAAGTGAGTCTCAAGCTGAGCATATATCAGGAGCTTCTTCTCCTCCGGAAGGGCCATCTATTAATGCTGTTGATCGAGATTTGAGGGATGCAGTACAACTTCTGACGCGTATAGTTGCCGGTCAAGTTCAAGGGCAAGCTATTCCTACCACGGGTTCTAGTGGCATGGATAAAGCAGCTAGCCTTCGGACACAGGATTTTCTGAAACTGGATTCTCCTACTGTTACCGGATCAGATATTAACGAAGACCCGCAGGACTTTGTCGATCAAACCCAAATGGCTCTAGATGTTATGCACATATCCGGTAAAGAGATGGTTGAGCTAGCAGCATATAGACTGAAATGAGAGGCTATATTGTGGTACGAGTATTGGAAATGATCTAGGGGTATTGATGCACCTCCAACTACGTGGGGAGAGTTCAAAGATGCATTTATTGATCATTATATTCCATTTGAGACTCGTCAGGCTCGTGCAGATCAATTCTTAAATCTTCGTCAGGGTAAGATGAGTGTAAGGAGTATAGTCTTCGATTTAACTCCTTGTCTCGATATGCTTCTAATGTGGTAGCTACTATGGATGACAGAGTTCATCACTTTGTGGATAGATTGGAACCATACTTAGTTAGAGATTGTACCATCGCTACTTTGAACAAGGACATAGATATAGCGAGGATACAAGCTTTCGCTCAGAAAATGGAAGATCAGAGGCAAAGAAGAAGAACCCAGGAATCAGAAAAAGGATATTCTAAGCGGGGCAGAGCTATAGGGAAGTTTATGGCATCTTAGGGAGGTTTTAGGCCTTCGTTCTCTCATAGATTGCCTAGCCCGTTATCTTCTTATCCTGCAATTAGTGCTCCACCACAATTTCAAAGGTTCAGAGGTAATCAGTTTGGGAAAAGCAGTGAAAATCAGAGTTCGCGAATAGTGGGGTATCAAGGGCAAGGGAGTATGAGTCAATTGAGACCTCCACGACACCCGTGCCCCATATGTAGAAGATTTCACTTTGGCGAATGTCGGCTTGGAACGAACAATTGCTTTTGGTGCGGTAAGCCGGGGCATATGGCTAGAGATTGCCCACGCAGGACCACAGGTGATATAACACGACCTACCGGATCAGCTGTTGCGTCATCATCGGTGCCTCCTTTGAGTAGGGGTGCACAACCTATGGGTCATGGTAGAGGTGATAGAGGAGCAACTAGTTCTAGAAGAGCTCAGAACCGTGTGTATGCCCTAGCAGATCGGCAGAATTTAGAGGCTTCTCCAGACGTGGTTACAGGTACGTTGTCCATCTTTGCATTTGATGTGTATGCCTTAATTGATACTGGTTCTACATTATTGTATGCTACTCCTTTGATTTCGGGAAGGTTCGAAAGAACACCCGAATTATTAGCCAAGCCATTTGAAGTATCAACGCCAGTGGGGGAATCTCTTATAGCTAGGAATGTTTATCGAAATTGTGTTGTGAATATTTGTGGTCGTGATACGATGGCCGATCTTGTTGAGTTAGAAATGGTAGATTTTGATGTTATTATCAGCATGGATTGGTTAGCGTCTTGTTATGCTACAGTAGATTGCCGTTCTAAGAAGGTATATTTCCATTTCCCAAATGAGGCAGTCCTTGAATGGAAGGGTAATGTTGACGCGCCAAGAGGTAGATTTATTTCTTACTTTAAGGCAAGAAAAATGATTTCCAAGGGGTACATATACCATTTGGTTAGAGTAAGGGATACAGAGGCAGAGCCGCCAACTTTTCAGACCGTTCCGGTTGTGAATAAATTTCTTGATGTATTTCCTGAAGAACTACCAGGTTTACCTCCTGAACGAGAAGTGGAGTTTGGTATTGATATGTTGCCAGACACACAACCAATCTCAATTCCTCCTTATAGAATGGCACCAACATAGTTGCGAGAATTGAAAGAGCAACTGAAGGACTTGCTAGAGAAGGGATTCATCAGGCCTAGTATGTCCCCTTGGGGAGCACCAGTATTATTTGTGCGTAAGAAAGATGGTTCGCTGAGGATGTGTATTGACTATCGGCAATTGAATAAGGTGACTATCAAGAATAAATACCCTCTTCCCCGAATTGATGATTTATTTGACCAGTTGCAGGGTGCCCAGTGTTTTTCCAAGATTGACTTGAGATCAGGCTATCATCAAGTGAGAGTCAAGGATAAAGATATACCCAAGACAGCTTTCCGAACACGGTATGGTCATTATGAATTCCTGGTTATGTCATTCGGGCTGACAAATACACCCGCAGTTTTTATGGATCTGATGAATAGGCTGTTTAAGCCGTTTCTAGATGTGTTCGTGATAGTTTTCATAGATGATATTCTGGTCTACTCTAGATCAGAAGAGGATCATGTTAATCACTTAAGGCAGGCGTTGCAGATTCTTCGTGATCGTAAGCTGTATGCGAAGTTTTCTAAATGTGAGTTTTGGCTCAAGTCAGTGGCATTTTTGGGCCATATTGTATCCAGTGAAGGCATAAAAGTTGACACTCAGAAGATTGAGGCTGTGAAGAATTGGCCAAGACCCACGATGCCTACGGAGATTCGTAGTTTCCTCGGGTTGGCAGGTTATTATAGAAGGTTTGTTGAAGGTTTTTCTTCTATTTCTGCACCCTTGACTAAGTTGACGCATAAAGCCTCCAAGTTTCAATGGAATGATGCCTGTGAAAAGAGTTTCCAAGATCTGAAGAGCAAGTTGACTTCTACACCGGTATTGGTACTTCCTGAAGGCACAGAAGGGTATGCAGTGTACTGTGATACTTTGAGAATTGGCTTAGGATGCGTATTAATGCAACGTGGTAGAGTAATAGCCTATGGCTCTAGACAGTTGCGACCACATGAGAGGAATTATCCCACGCATGATCTTGAGCTAGCTGCAGTTGTATTTGCTTTGAAGATATGGCGCCACTACTTATATGGGGTTCATGTTGACATATATACCGATCATAAGAGCCTGCAATATATCTTCAGTCAGAAAGATCTAAACTTGAGGCAGCGGAGATGGCTTGAATTGTTGAAAGATTACGATGTTGATATCTTGTATCATCCAGGGAAAATGAATGTGGTAGCGGATGCACTGAGTCATAAGTCTAAAATGGCATCTATATAAAAGCAGGGGATGGTTAAGGATCTTCACCAACTAGCTAATTTGGGAATTCGACTTCTCGAAACTCCAGATGAAGAGGTTATTGTACGTAATGCAGCGAAATCTTCATTGATAGCTGAAGTGAAAGAGAAGCAGTATGCAGATCCAATTTTATTGCAGCTTAAGGAGGATGTGCAGAGTGGCACGACAAAGAAATTTGAGCTTACGCGAGAAGGAGTGCTTTAGTGTTAGAATCGTTTGTGTGTACCTGATGTAGTTGAGCTAAGAAAGAGAATTATGACAGAAGCACACTGTTCAAGGTATTCCATCCATCCAGGGTTGACTAAGATGTATCAAGATTTGAAAGCAATATATTGGTGGAATGAAATGAAGAAGAATATTGCCGAATTTGTAGCTGAATGTCCGAATTGTCAAAGAGTCAAAGTAGAACACCAGAAACCCGGTGGTTACATGCAATGTATAGATCTTCCAGTCTGGAAGTGGGACAAGATCAATATGGATTTCATCACGGGTTTGCCTCATACATTTCGGAAGTTTGATTCCATATGGGTGATCATTGATAGGCTTACCAAATCCGTGCACTTCTTACCAGTTAAGACAACTTATACGGCGGAAGAGTATGCGAAGTTGTATATTAAGGAGATCGTTCGGTTACATGGAGTTCCAATTTCCATTATATCCGATCGAGGAGCCCAATTTACCGCAAATTTCTGGAAGTCTTTTCAAAGGAGTTTGGGGACACAAGTAAATCTAAGTACGACTTTTCATCCTCAAACGGACGGACAAGCGGAACGTACCATCCAGACACTTGAAGATATGCTACGAGCATGCGTATTAGATTTCAAAGGCAACTGGGATGATCACCTACCTCTTATCGAGTTTGCCTACAATAATAGCTATTATTCAAGTATCAAAATGGCACCATATGAAGTATTGTATGGAAGAAAGTGTAGATCGCCAATAGGATGGTTTGAAGCAGGTGATGCGGTCTTGTTTGGACCGGATCTTGTTTATCAAGCAATGGAGAAGGTTAAAGTGATCCAACAATGGCTTGAAACAGCTCAAAGTCGACACAAATCTTATGCGGATGTTAGAAGAAGAGGACTTGAGTTTTCTATCGATGATTGGATATTCTTGAAAGTATCACCAATGAAAGGAGTGATGAGGTTTGGCAAGAAAGGAAAGTTAAGTCCACGATACATAGGTCCGTACAAGATCATTCAAAGATTTGGACAAGTTTCTTATGAGTTAGAGCTACCTCAAGAGCTCTCAGCAGTTCATCCCATATTTCATGTTTCGATGCTTTGCAAGTACATCGGAGATCCATCGCACATCACTACTACAGAAGATGTACAAGTTACAGAAGATCTCACTTTTGAAGAAATGCCTATTGCTATTCTTGATCGCCAAATTAAAAAGATAAGGAATAAAGAGATAGCATCGGTAAAAGTACTTTGGAGGAATCAACAAGTTGAGGAGATCACATGGGAAGCCGAGGAAGCTATGAAGATTAAGTACCCTTACCTATTCAACGATGAGGAGGAAGTTCATGAGACGGAAGAAGAACAATAACAGGTAAGTGTTTATTTTTATGCAAGTATGTTATAATGATGAATATGTTAATTGTAAGCTTGGACATGTCTTAATTGAGTAACTATGCTAACATTCGAGGACGAATTTTCTTAAGGGGGGGAGAATGTAACACCCCGTAAATTTTTTCGTACACTTATCGCGATTATATGGAGTCCTAAAGGCTTGCGTATGGGTTAAATTAAGTTTATGGTGTTCGGAAGTATCCCGTCAATACTTGTATATGGAGGTATTGGAATAAGCTTTCCAACGATATAAAGTTTTCCCAAAACAGAGGAGTATTTCATATAAGCGAGCACATTCGAAATTTCAAAACGGTGGCCGGGAAGCCTGTGAACAGTAAATCTGCAGGAAAATTACTGCAGCTAGATAATTTTTTTTGGATCAACTTTAGACGATCATAACTCCTTGTACAAAAAGAAATGTGTGATCTTCTATATATCGACGAAAATCTCCGAGAGTCTTCTTTCCGATGAAATTGGTTTCATCAAAATCCAATGTCTGAGTAAGGAGCTATACCCGTTTTACTACAGCCTATAAAAAAAAAACAGAATTTTGGGACAGATTTTTGGGTCAACTTTAAACGACCATAACTCCTTGTACAGGAATAAAAGGGTGGTATAATTTATATGAAAATGAAATCCCTTTGAATTATATTTCCAATGAAATTGGTTTCACCCAAATCTGATACCGGAGCAAAGAGTTATGATCGATTTACTTCAGCCTGTCAAAACTGTCCACTGGGGACAGATTCGGATTTATTTAAATTTTTAGGGCAAAATGGTCATTTTCTATTACCTCTTGGACGAAAAATTGGTCTTTACAAACATACACTTAGCCTCATATATATCATATATCATCCAATTATTAAGAGAAGGTGAAACCCTAGCCTAATTTCAACTTCAAATATTTTGTGATTCAACCGTAGAAAATTCGAATTGGTTCCGTAGTTGTGTTCACCATCTCGAAAGCTTTGAGAAGCACCCCATGGTTATGTAAGGAGGATTATAAATACAAGAGTTCATTGTTAAGGTATGAATATTGTTTATTCTTGATTCTTATCCATGACTAAGTATTGATAAGGGATTATGAGTATTGTCTTGATGTTGGAAGATAACTAGAAACATAGTTATGAATTGTTTTGTATAAATTGTTAGTAGTAAATTATGGAAGTTGTTGTATTGGATTATGGAGGATGAATTGTGGTGATATATCACTATATTAGTGGTTATGTATGCCTAGTGATCATGTTGGTATTGGATGGTGATTAAGAGGGGAAATAAAGGCTAAGAGTGATGTTGAGGGATATTGCATGAAAATGCATGATATGTGAATGTAATAAGAGTATAAGAGGATGTATGTAGCACTCTTATTGATGAGTTAAAGGATTACTTCCTAGACATTATTTGGTGAAGTTAATACCTAAATGGTAAGGTTTGGTTGCTAATACTAGTTTGCCACAAATGACTTATTGTAGATAAGTGTTCGAAGAGTACGGGAAGTCAAGTTGGACTTGTATTGAAGTGGTTATATCAAGGAATGTAAGACATACTCTATCTAATCTTTGGCATGAATAATGACCCATGACACTCTCAAGTAAGCTTCCAACATTGTCCTACGACACATGACACATAATAACATCATATGATCTTCGACACTACCAATTGAACTTGTTTTCACTTTTAAGATGTCCGGCTAGTAAAAAAAATGTCCATATACTATTGTTGACTCCGAAATGGTTTAATGAGGTATCCATGATTCTCTACTTCATTTTCATGATATTGATTACCTATTTACATGTTTTTCCTATTGAGGTATCATGGTTTCAAGTTCCATAAGGTGTGACCACAAAGTAACCAATCTCAAAGATTAATTGAAGTAAGAAATGGAATGTCTTTATTTTAAATTGTTGATATGATGTATTGTATTAGTACCACTGATCAGTTGGCCATTGTAATATAAAGATTATGTATATATGCTATTCCAGGGGTGGTCCCTGATGTATTGTATTAGTACCACTGATCAGTTGGCCATTGTATGACATATGTTATGTATTGATAAGGAATACGGGAAGTAATGATATGAAAGTAATGTGCAGGTATCCCATCAGCTCTTTTAAGTGTGGTCTACTCATACTGTTTATTCACTGGTATCTGGGTTCTGTTGATCTTTTGTATCTCATCTTGATACTCACTACCTTACATACTCAGTACATATTTCCGTACTAACGTCCCTCACGGGGGACCTGTATTCATGCCTGCAGGAACAGGTACTTCAGGTCGTACACCTCCGCAGTAAGAGCCAGGACATTCTGTTGATAGTGGTGAGCTCCAGTTGTTTCGAGGCATCCCAAGTCGTTTCTATATGTATTTTTGGTATTTGTATAAAAGTCTTTTGTGGGCGGGAGTTTGTCCCGACCCTAACTCAGTTGTGTATCTATGTACAGACTTTTGTAGACATATTGTACAGCCATATGAGTGTTTGGTTGATAGACGTGATGGCTCTGACGGCCAATTACTGTTTATATATATATATGCGTGTCTGCTGGGCTGATACAGGTATTGTTTTCTTCTATTTACAACGAAGTGCTGCCCAAATTTCTAATTTTCATAAGTAATGTAAATGTGAAAGTATAGGTTATGAACGGGTTCTCCCGGTCCTCCTCGGCTACGGGTGCCAGTCCGCTCCAATGGGATTTGGGGCGTGACACATACCAACCCATAGTAGTTCCACAAAAGCCTCTTACCAAAAGAAAAGCAATATCCTATTGGGACATGCCCCCAACCATAGCCAAATCTAATATGCAGAAATAAACCAAAGCATGTAAAAATATCCATAAATATGAAATGGAGCCTTTCGAAATATGGAAGCTCACCACTTCAATCCAATAGCTGATCCCAAATCCGAGCACTAATTAGGAGGAGTGGAATGAAAGATTCCTTTTTTGAGTGGGGATACAACCGCCCGACGAAGGGTTAGCGAGTGAAAACTAGCATACCCAGGATAAGGATAAATAATGCCATCCAGTAAAACCAAGTAAAATAACCATATGCATACAACCATACACACATATATATATAACCATGTCGGGAAAGGAAGCCAAGTTTCGTGTTCATTTAAAACCATTAAACTGGGTACGTGAAGCTTAACCATCCTTGAATCAACCACGGGCTATATGGGTCCAGTGTTACCCCCTGAACGGGTCCCGATGTATGTAGCTGCATGAACAGGAGATACTATTAGTGTAGGGAATTCCCAAGTACCTTTCACTCTCCATGATACATATGTCGGTGTACTTTGAGGATTTCCATGTACCTCATAGTATCATATATAGTTGCTATGACTAACTCTTATATCAACAAACATGATTTTCCAGTGTCCTTCCATTGGACCTTCACCTTCATGGTTAACTATCACACCCCGTCATTATTGCCCAATTAAAACCATTACCATCCTACCAAACCATTATTCCATTATTATTAACAAAGACTATAAGAAGTGGTATCGTCATACCGACTCTAGCTTGCAAGCAATGTCCTTAGCCAATATTTTTATGTAGAAGGATTCCCATGTACCCATAGATTTACATTATCAAGTTAATTTGGGGGAATCCCATATACTCCACAAGTGTTCCATTATTATGTTTACTTGGGAGAATCCTTTATACACCACAAGTTGTTCATTAACATGTTTACTTGGGGGATTCCCTTGTACCCCACAAGAAAGTTTAATTAACCATAACCATGACCTCTATATCTTACCATCTAACCATTCCAAACCATTTAAACTATTTATACCATATAGGGTTCCATTACCAAACCATACTATGCAATAGTTCCATTAAAAGTCCAATAGTATAGTAAAGCATTATCATAAGCATTTTATTAAACATGTTGGGGGCATAGTGTTTCCAAACCAATTCCGATTACCAATTAACCATTCCCATGCAACCAATTATATAAACAACTATTAAAGAATGTAAAAACTTAATTAAAACATGGGAAAACCATAACCAAGCATTTATAACTAAAACCCCAATATATACTTGAAAACCCCCAAACCATACAATAATCATGCCTGAAAACATAGTATAAATCTTAATTTAGTTGGAAATAACAATGAGGGGGGAGCATCTTTCCTTATATTATGAAGATGATGGAGAGAAATCACACAAACAAGCCCTAAATTTCTCCTCTAGATAAAACCCCAGCCTTCTTTTACCCAAGAGCCTCAGAGAGAATTAGAGAGTGTTTCTAATTATTTTAGATTAGAATAATAGGGTAAATGATTTCCTAATAGAGTTATAAGTCGTGGGGCCTTATGTTGTTGAGTAAGGAAATATCCAGATTACCCCCAACTTAAACTGCTTAAAATTCCCGCCAGTTGGTACGACTACCCATACCAGTCATACCCTCCAATATGAGTGGTACCCACCATTCATACCCTAGACCTCCCCCTTAAATCCAACACTGTCCACTATACGACCTACCCAAAATGAAATCGTATCCAACCATACATTTAGTACCCTGAATCGTATCCTTGGCAGAATAGAACCCAAAGAGGTTTGATCATTGCCTACTATACGAGTATGTGGCATGACTCGTACCCTATATTATGGCTCTTAGTGAGCCACTATTACTCAAATCTAACTTAAGTTACTAAGTCTTATATTAAGAGAAGGAAAACCCCAACCATATGACCCATCAACCACCATACGAATCATACCAACCCAAGTCGTACCCATTCCAGAAACCAATCCAACCCACTAACTATCACTGGTTAGTGTACGACCAAGACTTAACAACCATACCCTAGAATGCGACCTGTACCCCTAGTCGTATCTTATCCAAAAACCAAAAATCCAGGAAATTTTCTAAGGTTCTAAAACCTAGGGTATTTCAGGGACCTCCACCTTTCACGACGAGCTACACAACCTCCTTTAAGCCTAAATTAAAACATTTTCACATAACCCATCTATTAAACCAGGAAGTCATTCATTAAGACATTTATCGAATGGTATCGTCATACCAATTGAACTTGCAAGTCAATTCCATTATGCCATTCCAAATAATTTAGCCAAATAGACTCCAAAGTTCTAATTTAGAAACCAATCCATGGCTACTAAGTCCTTTCAATAGCATTTAAAACCAAACCATGTCCACCAAGGCCTTCCAAAACTATTTTTACCAATTTTGCAATTAGTGCAATGCAATAGTTTAGAAAAGTAAGAAAAATATTGTAATTGTCCATATTTCAAAACCAATTATACAAGTGGGTTGAGGTTAATACCACTTCTAATACCAAAATCCATTAATTTGGGGGAATTCCATGACCCCCTTCCCATCCACCATACCTATGCATAATTTTAGTTCAAAGATCATGAGATAAAGCACGAATAATAATTCCAAAATCATGGGAAACCAACAAAGTAGTAATCATACTAAAACTTCAACTCATCTTTCAAAAATCCACAATTTAAAATCACATAAATAATGATTAAACACATGCCTTTATGAAAATCCAAGTTAGTGAAGAGATACATGCCTGAAAACACCAAGAGATTTGAGGAGAGGACCACAATTTAAACTTAGGTGCTCAATCATTAGAAACCCTAGCTTTGTTCTTGACTTGGGAATTGGAGAGAAAAAATAATAGTTTATGATTTGATAAATGATGAACATAAGGCCCCTTAAGTGTTTTAAGGTCCGGGGTTTCAAGTGTAAAGAGATGGAAATGACCAAAGTGACCCTAAATAAAAGTGAAGGAAAATTGATCCCAGTCACTACAGATCAGGTGATGACTCGTAATGACTGGCTATGAGTCATTTCCTGGACTCGTAGCTTAAGAAGAGAGTTTAGGCATTTTCACTGTTATGATCATGAGTCCCACCCTACGGCTCATGACCAAACTTTACGACTCTTAAAGAAAAAGTCGTAACCACAATACAAATAATGGACCATATTTCTAGTCGGACTACAACCGACACTATACGTCTCATGTAGACAGACTATGACTCATCACCTGAGTCCTAGTATTGACAGTGAGCATAATCACACGAAAAAATTTTAGAGTCTAAAACCTGGGGTATTATAGTTTTTGAGTTTCATCCCTTGGATAATTTCCTAAATTTATGATTTATTATTTCCCACTAGCCAATCCCTTATTTTTTCCATCAAATTTAGGTTTTTTAATTTGAAATTGAGGCTTTTTCCGGTAAAGTCAAAATTTACTAAAATGGTGATGTCAAATTCAACCCCCTTTATGATGGAATTTTAGACTTGAACTTTCTATAACTATGGGTAAAATAATTTTTCAATAAAATTAATTTTTGACCTTATGGTCTCGGGGTTTATTTTCTTGTTGACTTTTGAACTCAGATTTGAGGTACGATAATATAAGTATCATTAGCTTTTTTTGTTAAGTATATATAATATTTAAATAGCTTGGACTCATTCAGAGGTAGTTCAAAAGGGCAAAGCTTTGGTTTGATTTATCAGGTTTTCTTAACACAAGTTGAGACCTTTTATTGACTCTTTTTTCAGTGTGTTGATGTGATAGTTATGTATAAGGGGAGTAATAAGTAATTAGGGGTACCGTAAAAATAAGATATGATCATCTATGTAGTTACTAGTGTTGTAAAAGGAATACAATCAATTAATAGATTATTTGGACTATGCTTTTAAAATTGATCATTTTTATGCTATAATAACCCAATAATATAGTTGTTTGTTTTTGTTTTAATTATTAGCAAATGGGTGGCATGGTTTTGACTTTATATCTTCTTAAAAAAATTACTGAGACATGAGATATTATTACTAATTATTTTGAATAATTTAATATTGTTCCTCTATTAAATTCATTCCATCACTTCTTCCCCATCATATATTATTATGGTTCTACTTGCATTTATTTTTAATCTTCACCCAAATTAGGAGGTTGAGATTGATTTGCGGGTTTAATATATTTGGAATTATCTTTGTGGATCTATGGGCTGATATTGATTAATATGACATGGATTATTTATTTACTATATGTCCCTAAAGGTGGATTGAAACACCTAGGCTTTGGAACCTTAGAAAATTCCCTTAGTTGAAGCTTCTAGACTAGGTACGACTACAGGGTACCATTCGTACCCTTAGATATAACTTAGTGACCCCTCACTCAAATACTAGAAAGTGTGGTGGGGGTTTCACACTATCCAATATATGTATTAGCCCTTCCATAATTGTACCTTTAGGTACGAGTTGTATACTGCCAAGTCGTATAAAGTGTTGAGCTTGACCTAGTTGAAACTGTCTTGGGTATGGTTTGGGACACTGTTTAGGGTACCATTCTTACCGTATTATATGAGTCATGTATGTGTGATCATACCTTGGGCAGTGTAGGGGTCTATTGTGAGGCCTAGGGTACGAGTTAGGGTACCACTTGTACCCTAGGGTACGGTTTAGACATGGAGTTATACCTTTCTAAGAGATCATTTTACAGATCTTAGTTGAGGATAGTTTGGATATTTACCACACCTAAACCCTTACAAACCATGACTTATAACCTCATTTTACCCCTCATTCTTCATATATACAAGATAAAAAATATCCCAAAACACTATCAAAACCTTTTCACCAAGATTGGAGGCTAGGGTTTCAAGAGTGTTCATCAAAGGCTAAGAGAGTCAAGAACCCTTTCGTAAATCATCTTGTATAAGGCATGTGACTCCTTCTTTATAATTATTTCTCAAATGCCTTGTTATTTTAAAATTGCTTATGAATATTTAATGGTTGATTTTGAAATAAATGATGAAGGTTTTAATGTAAAGTGATGGGTAATGTTTACTCTTGTCTAAACTTATGATTTACATATTTTTGTGATAGTTTTCATATGTGGGTGCTTGTTGATTGTGGTTTAACAAATGGGTCTTGAGTAACCCTAATATTGAAGGTTCACTTGAATTTTTGTCATGGTTAAGGTATGTCTACAAGGTGTTTGTGAAAATGTCTAAGAAAAATGACTAGTTACATGCTAATAGATCTTTGAACTAAGGCAATGGCTTAATAAGTAAGAATGCTTGGTAAATGATCTTTTAAAGGCCCTGTTGGCTATGTAATGAGTTAAATAATGCCCTTTGTGGTTTGATTGGTTAAATGAAATGGGGTTAGAGTCTCTAGTATAAAATTCAATTGTATTCAAACTAAAGTTGGTGTAAGAGTGCTAATGAATGATTTGATAAAGGTTTTGATGACCATAATATGACTTGAATGATATTTGAAATGAATGCATTAGCTTGTTAAAGTGATTTATTGATATATGGTCCGTGAAGACCTTGCGGTCATGTATGATATTCAACTTTGGCCTTGATGGTTTGAAATGGTTAAGTGGGTTAAAGTCCCTAAATATGAATGGTGTGATGTGAATGCATGGACAATGGGTTAGAGTCCTAATGTCGACTAGTAATGGATGTAATGGCTTGTGGTTAAAGTCTACATGCATAATGAAATGACTTATGGTTAGAGTTCACTTGCGTAACGAAAGGGCCCATGGTTAGAGTCCGCACACACAATAAAATGGCTTATGGTTAGCGTCTACTTGTCTAATAAAATGGATTGTGGTTAGAGTCTACTTGACTAGTGAGACTACTTGAGGTTATATTCCTCTTGCTTGATATAACCTAAGGGTGAAAGGTTAGAGTCCTCCAAATCATGATTCATGTTTGAGAGTTTTCAAATGCTTGCTAAGGCCTCGTTACCTTTTGAAACTTGATGAATCTATGTGTATATACATGCCTATGTGTATAAATATTGTGATGACTGATGGTTTGATTTGGTATTGAATAATGACTTTATTTTATCCATACCCTTGAGTTACATTCTAGCGCTCTAACTGCTAACTATCTTCGAATTCTATGTCCTCACACAACATAGGGGCCAGAGTTTTTCTACTCTTTCTGTAGAGTGATAGTTATTCAGGTGGCTCATATAGTGATGTTGAAGTGGTGAGCTTCCATTTTTTGGAAGGCATCCAATTCATAGTCTCTTTATTTTTGTTATAGACTTGTTTTGGAGTTGGTATTTGGCTATAATCGGGGGCTTGTCCCGACATGTTATGGACATCATATTTGTAGAGGTTTTGTGGATGACTATGGACTTGGGTAGATTTGATGTTGAATGTTGATATGAATGGAATGGCTAGACTTTCTTAATTCATAAATGTTGTTTTTGTTTATTTTATTTTCTTATATGTTCGAAGTTATTCAATGCTGGTGGATTGAGTGATGGTTAGGTAGGGTTAATAGGGCGATCTCTGGTCCTTTTGGGATTGGGGTGGCTATATGATAAGGACTAGTTTTGGGTCGTGTCAAATTGGTGTCAAAGTCTAGGTTCATGGTCAGTTGGGTTTCCACAAAGCCATGTTGAGTAGAGTCTCTTTTATGGGTGTATAGCATGCCACACTTATAAGAGAGAGGCTACAAGGAATTTAGTAATGATTCACTTTCTTGTGGTTTTAACTCGAGCTATAGAGTTTAACATCTTGTATCCTTTTGATTTCTTTTTGCTCATCTTTTAGATCATGCCTCCAAGAAGATCTAAAGTTCCTGCAAAATCTTTTATTCCGATTGGGGATGATGTTGATAGGACTCGCTTTACTTATGGAGTCCATACTCGGTCTAGGGGTTCGGTACGTAATGGTCTAGGAGTTCCACTGGTTACCTCTAGTCCTTATCTTGTTTTACAAGCTGACGTGTTGAATGTTGAGTTTCATTAATCGATTCATATGATAGCTTAGTTGGTAGCTTCTTAGGCTAAGCGAGGTGCATTTTCTGAGGCCACAAGGGTTGGCAAGTTTACGAGGTTGAGTCCTCCAACCATTACCGGTGATAAGGTGGAAGAAGATCCTCATGGTTTTCTAGATGAGATGGAAAAGATTTTCACAGTTATGCGTGCCATTTATGTAGAGGGGGTCAAGTTTGGATCTAATCAGTTAAAGGACGTGGCGTACCAATGGTACGAGGAGTGGTAACATACAAGGGGTGATGTTGATGAGTTATCTTTGTGGGAGGACTTCACTAATACTTTTCCGGACCATTTCTTTCCTTCAGAGTTGGGGGAAGCAAAGGCGGAGGAGTTTTTTAATCTTAAGCAAGGAAAGATTTTATTCAAGAAGTATGCCATAAAGTTCCACTAATTGTCTAGGTATGCTTTAGAGATGATGTCAGATATGAGGGCTCAAATAAAGAAGTTCACCTCAGGATTGTCTTATGAGTTAGTCCTTGAGAGCAATACGACTTTGTTGATCAAATATATGACATCTCTAGGTTGGTTTTACATATGCAACAAGTGGAAGAAGAGAAAAAAAAATAGGTTGAGTTTAGTTAAAAGCAAGGAAAAATATTTAGGCCTTCTGAGAAACGTGGTAGAGATGGTGGCAAGTGGCCAAGAAATAAGTAGGGGAGTTCCAATTCTTTTTCCTCGGCTAGTGCTCCTTACCCGAGCCATCAGGTGATCTTTGGTTTAGCTTGGTGGTAGGTTTCAAGCACAAAGTAACGAATCTAAGACTAGTGGGGCTCCGTCAGTTCTATCCTACCCTATTGGTAGGTTTATGGTCAGCATCATTGTGGCTAATGAAAGAAGAGGAGGAAGAAATGTTTTAGATGTGCTTAGATTGGGTATATGCAGCTAGAGTGCCCCTCTATAGTGGTTTCTTAGGACAATAAGGAGCCTATTAAGACTTTATCCACTCCTGCAATGAAGGGTGCCACCTCTGCTTCTGCTTCTGGTATCGATACTGGCTAGAATTGCTTGTATGTACTTGCTACTCGCCAGGATTCTGAGGTATCTCTAGATGTTGTTACTGGTATGTTGAGTATTTTCTCCCGTGTGTGTATTATTTTAATGGTTCGGGGTCCACTCTTTTGTATGTGACCCTATTTGTGGCTGTGCATTTTGGTTTTGGTCCTGAGTGTCTTTCAGTTTCTTTTTCTATTTCTACCCATGTAGGAGACTCCATGGCTATTAAAAGAGTCTATAAGGGGTGTGTGGTTGCTGTTGGTAGTAGAGAAACTCTGGTAGACTATGTAGAGTTAAACATGGTTGATTTTGATGTTATTTTAGGGATAGATTGGTTGCATTTATGAAATGCTTCCTTAGATTTTCGGACCCATAAGGTCATGTTTAAATTCCCTAATGAGTCGGTCATTGTATATGAAAGGGTTTTTTAGTGCCTCAGTGGAGGTTCATCTCATATCTTAGAGCCTAAAAGTTATTTTCTAAAGGGTGTTTGCATCATGTGGTCCGAGTTAAAGATTCTAACTCGGAAGGTACTTCTCTAGAATCAGTTTAAATGGTTAGCAAGTTTCCCAAGGTTTTTCCTGATGACCTTCTCGGTATTTCTCTCTATAGAGAGATTGATTTTAGGTTGATTTTGTTCTAGACACTCGTCTAATTTTTATCCCTCCTTATATAATTGCTCTGGCTGAGTTGAAAGAGCTTAAAGAGCAATTGAAGGATCTCTTAGATAAAGGTTTTATCCATCCTAGTGTGTCTCCTTGGGGTAGCCCCTGTTTGTGCATGCGTAAGTAGGATGATTCTTTTCAAATATGCATCGATTATCATCAGTTGAATAAGGTGACCATAAATAATAAGTATCCTATTCATAGGAATGACAATTTACTTGATCAGTTTTAAGGTGCAAAGTGTTTCTCTAAGATTGATCTTAGGTTGGGTTATCATCAGCTTAAGATTAGGGAAGTAGATATCCCTAAGACTGCCTTCAAGACCTGATATAGTAACTATGAGTTCCTAGTTATGTCTTTTAGGTTGACCAATGCCTCGACGATATTAATGGATTTGATGAATAGGGTCTTCCGTCCATTTTTGGATTTGTTTGTCACTGTCTTTTTTGATGATATCTTGGTTTATTCTAAGAGTAAGGCGGATCATGTCGATAACCTTCGTGTCATATTGAAAACCTTAAAGGATCATCATTTGTATGCATGTGAGTTTTGGTTGAACGCTATGAATTTTCTTGGTCATGTCATCTCTAGTGGTGGGATCATGGTAAATCTATAAAAGGTGGTGGTGGTGAAGAAGTGGCCTAGACCTGTACTCCAACCGATATCTAGAGATTTTGGGTCCCGCCGATTAATATAGGAGGTTTGTGGAGAGTTTTTTTTATGATAGCTACCCCATTGACTAAGTTGACCCAGAAGAAGGTCAAGTTCTTATGGTCGGATACGTGTAAGGGTAGTTTTTAAAGATTGAAAGACAAATTAACTTTGGCTCCAGTTTTGACTTTGCTCGAGAGTAATGATGGTTTTAAAGTATATTGTAATGCATCTCTTATTGGGCTTGGTTGTGTGTTGATGCAACATAGTAGGGTGGTGGCCTATCCTTCAAGACATTTGAAAGTTTATGAAAAGAATTACCCTACTCATGATTTGGAGTTATTGACAGTGTTTTTTGCTTTGAAGATTTAGCATCACTATCTCTATGGGTTTCATATTGGCATCATTTCTAATCATAAGAACCTTCAGTATGTGTTTACTTAGAAGGAGTTGAATCTTAGAAAAATGAGGTAGCTTGAGTTACTAAAGGATTACGATATGAGTCTCCATTATCATCCCGATAAATCTAACGTTGTTGCTAATAATCTAAGTAGGTTATCTATAGGGAGTTTCACTCACATTGATAAGGATAAGTAGGATTTGGTGAAGGACATTCACTTATTAGCTAGTCTTGGAGTTTATCTCACGAATTCGAAGGATGGTGGAGTGTTTGTGCATCCGGTGTCATAGTCGTCTCTTATGGTTGAGAAAAAAGAGAAGAAAATATTAGATCCTGACTTGATAAAGATTAAAAGTAATGTGGGTCAACATAAGGTTGTTGAGTTTGTGATTGGTGGTGATGGTATCTTAAGGTACCAAGGTAGGCTGTATGTTCCCAACGTCGATGGATTAAGGAAAAGAATTATGGCCGAGGCTCACGGATCTCAAGATGCTATTCATCCTGGTTCTATAAAGATGTATCATGATCTTAGGGAGTTTTATTGGTGGAATAATATGAAGCTAGATATGGCTAAGTGTATGGTGTGACAACAAATAAAAGTTGCACACTTAAGACCCAGTGGTTTGTATCAAGAGATAGAGTTGCCCGAATGGAAGAGGGAAGTTATGAATATTGATCATGTCACCGATCTTCCCCGGTCTCAGAATCAATATGATTTGATTTGGGTAATTGTGGATAAAATGACCAAGTCCGCTCATTTCTCGCCAGTGCGTACTAGTGATTCAGTGGAGAATTATGTGAAGTTGTATCTTGCGGAGATTGTGAATTGGATGGTTTTTCAGTTTCTATTATTTTGGATCGTGGTGCTCCTTTCTCATCATATTTTCAAAAGTAGTTTTAGAAAGGTTTGGGTGCTAAGGTGTGCCTTAGTACCTCTTTCCACTCACAAATGGATAGACAAGCGAAGAAGACTATCTAAATGTTGGAAGATATGTTTCATACTTATATGATTGATTATGGTGGTATTTGGTACGACCATTTACCCTTGATTGAGTTTGCTTATAATAATAGTTACCACTCTAGCATTGGTATAGCTAATTTTGAGGCGTTGTATGGTAGGATATGTCGATCTCTTATAGGATGGTATGATCTTGGTGAGGGTAAGTTGTTTGGCCCCAATTTGATTCACCAAGCCTTGGAAAAGGTAAAGGCGATTTGTGATAGGTTGAAAGCTGCTCAAAGTTGCCAAAAGTCCTATGCGGATATGATGCATAGGGATTTGGAGTTTAATGTTAGTGATTGGGTATTCTTGAAAGTATCTCCCATGAAAAGAGTGATGAGGTTTGGTAAGAAGGGAAAGTTGAGTCCCCGATATGTTGGTCCCTACTTGATTTTGAAGAGGGTTGGTAGTGTCACCTATGAGTTAGAGTTTCCCTCTAGTTTGAGCTCCATCTATCCGATATTCAATGTGTCCATGTTGTGTAAGTGTATGGGTGATCCTTCGTTAGTTATTCCCTTAGAGTATATTAGTATTTTTGACTCTTTGTCCTATGAGAAGGTCCCGATGAGGATCTTAGATCATCAATTCACTAGTTGCGAACAAAAGAGGTGGCTTCGGTGAAGGTTCTATGGAGGAACCAAAAGTCTGAGGAAGCTACTTAGGAAGCGAATAAGGACATAAAGTTTGTATCCGCATTTGTTTCCCATTTTGGAAACTCATGATTGTGGTTTGTGTTAATCTTCTTAACTTGATTTTTTTCTTTGATAGGCCATGGGTTCAATTCCCTAAATTATGAGTTGAGCAAGTGTTTTGATAGATAATGGGTTAGATCCCCAAGGTCAATTGAATGAATGGTTGATTGATAATGATCATGGTATGTTTTTCATCCTTTTTGTGTCTTTGTGTTCTAACTTGGTTAACGGTTAGTTTGTTTTGCAATAATGTGTTATCTTGTGCTTGTGCTTTCTTTACCCATCATTCGAGGGAAAATGATCCAAGTGGGGAGAATTGAAACACCTAGGCTTTGGACCCTTAGAAAATTCCCTTAGTTGAAGCTTCTGGACTAGGTACGACTCCAGGGTACAAGTTGTACCCTTAGAAATGACTTAGTGACCCCTCACTCGTATACTAGGTAGTGTGTTGGGGGTTTCACACTATCCAAAATATGGATTAGCCCCTCCCTAGTCATACCTTTGGGTATGAGTCGCATACTACCAAGTCGTATGGAGTGTTGAGCTTGACCTAGTCAAAACTGTCTTGGGTACAATTTGGGATACTGTTTAGGGTACCATTCATACTATATGATATGAGTTATGTATATGTTGTCATACCTTGGGCAGTGTAGGGGTTCATGGTGAGGCCTAGGATACGAGTTAGGGTACCACTCGTACCCTAGGTTTTGATTTAGACATAAATTCATACTCGCTTGGGATATTATTTTACAACCCTTAGCTGAGGACATTTTGGACATTTCCCACACGTAAACCCTTATGACCCACAACTTATAACCTTATTTGGACCTTCATTCTTCAAATATACAAGATCAAAAACATCCTAAAACACTCTCAAAACTTACTCACCAAGATTGGAGGCTAGATTTCATGAGTGTTCATCAAAGGCTAAGAGGGTCAAGAACCCTTCCGTGAATCATCTCGTATAAGGCATGTGACTCTTCCCCTATTATTATTTCTCAAATACCACGATATTTAAACATTGCTTATGAATCTTTAATGGTGGATTTCGAAACAAATGATGAGGGTTTTAATGTAAAGTGATGGGTAATGTTTACTCTTGCCTAAACTTGTGATTTTACATGTTTTGGTGATGTTTGGAACATGTGGGTGCTTGTTGATTGTGGTTTAACAAATGGGTTTTGAGTAACCCTAATATTGAAGGTTTTCACTTGAATTTTGGTCATCGTTAAGATATTCCTTCAAGGTGTTTGTAAAAATGTCTAAGAGAAAAGACTAGTTACATGTTAATAGAGTTTTTAACTAAGGCAATGGCTTAATGAGTAAGATGCTTGGTAAATGATCTCGTAAAGGCCTTATTAGTCATGTAATGTGTTAAATAATTCCCTTGGTGGTATGATTGGTTAAGGAAAAGAGGGTTAGAGTCCCTAGTATGAAATTGCATTATGTTTGAACTAAAGTTTTGTACAAGAGTGCTTATGAATGATTTGATAAAGATTTTGATAACCAAAATATGACTTGAATGATATTTAAAACTGATGCATTGGCTTGTTAAAGTGATTTATTGATATATAGCCCATGACGACCTTGTGGTCATGTATGATATTAAATTGTGGACTTTATGGCTTGAAATGGTTAAGTGGGTTAAAGTCCCCAAATACGAATGGTGTGATGTGAATACATGGACAATGGGTTAGATTCCTAATGTCGACTAGTAATGGATGTGATTTCTTGTAGTTAGAGTCCACATGCATAATGAAATGACTTGTGGTTAGAGTTCACTTGCATAATTAAAAATCTCGTGGTTAGAGTCCACACAAGCAATGAAAAAACTTGTGGTTAGAGTCTACCTGTCTAATAAAATGGCTTGTGGTTAGAGTCCACTTGACTAATGAGATGACTTGAGGTTAGAGTCCTCTTGCTCGATATAACCTAAACGGTGGAAGGTTAGTGAAACACCTGAGAATGTGGCCTTGCAAAATTTTCGGTTGATTGGTAGTGATCATGATATGTGTTGCATCCTTGTCGTGTGTTGATTTTATCTTGTGTAAAGATTTATTTCTTGTATTTTGAGGTGTTAACTTGAATCTTTACTTGCCTATCAAAGTGGATGAGGTTTGAAGCACCTAGACCTTGGAACCATTGAGAAAACACCACCTTTTGATACCTCTGGAGTGGATACTTTTGGGGGTACTTGATTCGTACCCTAGGTCAGGACTCGTACCCACCATACCCTCCTCTTTCGTATCCTAAGCAGTATATTAAGGTAACATACTGTCCTTCATACGACATGGTCATTCCTTGGTCATAACTAAGATTACGAGTCGTATAGTAGCCAACCATATAGAGTAAAGTCTCAAACCTAAAGTGGACTATTTTGGTCACGAGTTGAGATCCCGATTAGAAGATGATTTGTACCCTTGGTTATGACTCAAAGGTCCATTTTTGTACCCATAATAGTTTGGTTGACCTAGGAGAAGACTAGGGTACGAGTTAGGGTACCACTCATACCCTAGGTCACGATTGCCACATAAGCCATATGGGAGAGTTGTACCCGTGCAAATGTGGACTTTGTAGATTTTTACTAAGAACCTTTTGGTCATTTCCATTGCCTACAACCCTAAGTACTTGTACTATATAAGGCATGGTATCCTCCTAAATCTTCATTTACAAAACTTAAACATTACAAACACTCAAAATGGTTCTTGAACCAAGATTGGAGGCTAGGGTTTAGAGAGAGCTTATATAATGGAAAAAAGAGTCAAGATTGTTGTTGTGTCATTCTGTTTAAGAAATGTATCTCTTCCCCTTTTTAAATAACTCCAATCCATGTATTTCACACTTGAATTAGTAAGTGTACATGGTGGTTTTGAATCAAATGAAAAGGGTTTTGACACCTAACAATAAATGATGATGATTCTTGTATATACTTGTGTTGATGCATGTATTTGATGGTAGATTGGATATGTGGGTGCTTTTTGTATGTTTTTTAACATGAGGGTCTTGAGTAACCCTAGTCTTGATTATTTCTACCATGAAAATGACCTTGTTACAAGTATGTACAAAAGGTGTTTATGAAAATATCTAAGTGAATTGTCTAGTAATATGTTGTTAATGTGTAGAGCTAGAGAAATGGACTAATGAGTGTAAATGATTGATAATGATGTTGTTAAAAGTGGTGAAATAATGTATGGCTTAATGATGACATTGTTGGGTTAATGGCTAATAAGGGGTTGAAACCCTAGACATAAAAAAGAACTTGATATGTGTGTTTAGTCTAAACGTGGTGAGAAAGTGGTGTAAGCTTGCTAATGAAATGTGAAAGGTTGTGTGGGTCTTGGTGACCATAGATGTAATGAATGATGTGTTATAACAAGGCATTTGGCCTATTAATATGTTGAGTGGTTGAATGGTCTTGTGAAGGCCAAATGTGTGTCTAGGGAAAATGTCTAGTGAATATGAATGAGTCATGATAATGTCTAAATGGATGTGAATACTTATAGATGGTTGGTTAAGGCCTTGTTGGATATGTATTCAGTCATAATGATTGTGAATGCTTGGAAATAGTTGATAAGAACCTTGTTAAGAATGCAATAGGTTAGCTTGTGGCTTACTTAGGGAAATGGCCTTCTTTGAGTATGAAAGTTTGATAATTGGTATTATGTTGCTGTGGTTAGCCATAAAATGTGCTAATCTATAGCCACATTGATTTAATGTTTAATAAAAAGGGGTTCAATCCCCTAAGCTTGAACTTGTAATTATGTGTGGAACTAAAGGGTGTTATAGAAGTGTTAGTGAATGACGAATATCTCCTAGAAGACCTTGTAGTCTTGTGGGGGTCATGAAGACCATGACTTGACTTTTGTGATGAAATGAGTTAAGGCATCGGCCTATCAAAGTGTTCGAGCAATGAAGGTTCCCATGAGGACCATGTGGTCACGATTAGTATTTAATTAACTAAATGAGCTAGAGCCTTTGAATGTGTGGTATTGTCCTAATATGTCGAAAAGAAAGATATGGATGCCAATGCATGAACTAAGCGGGTTAAGAGATTAAAGTTTCATTTTGTGATTAAAGTTCCATGGCCAAGCCAATATGATGGCTCGTGATTAAAGTTACATCTCGTAATCAAAGTTACATTTCGTGACTAAAGTTCCATGGCCAAGCCAATATGATGGCTCGTGATTAAAGTTCCATCTCATGATTAAAGTTCCATTTCGTGATTAAAGTTCCACGGCCATGCCAATATGATGGCTCGTGATTAAAGTTCCATGGACAAGCCAATACAATGGCTCATAATTAAAGTTCTATATCGTGATTAAAGTTCCATAGACAATCAAATATGATGGCTCGTGATTAAAGTTCCATATCAGGATTAAAGTTCCATGGCCAATCAAATAGGATTAGAGCTCCATGTCTAGTTGAATGTGTAATCATGTGAATAGAATTCCATGCCTGCTTGATTGTGGTTTATGGGTAGATCCATTGTTTCTATAAATAACTATGCAGATATCGTGCCTTTGTTTGTAGGTGTACCCATGGTTGAGGCAATTGGTCTAAGAATGTGTGTAAGTGGTTTAATCTCTAACCCTAATGAGAACGGTTTAACCATAAGTGTGGAATGATAGAGTCCTCCACTTTATGCCTTATTATTGAATGATTTGAGAATGCATGCTAAGTCTTGTCCCCTTTTGGTCTAATATTATCATGATTGAATATATCTATGTGTGTGAGCATGTTTTTGATAAGGATGATGAGCCTTGATATATTTAATTGCATATGACGTATCTATATGTATGGATAGGTGTATGAATATGATAAAAATGTGATTTATTGACTTTTTATTGATTAATGATGTATTTTATCACTTATCCTTGAGTTATATGCGAGCGTTCCAACCGCTAACCATTTCCAGATGCTACGTCCCCACGTGACGTAGAGCCCGGAGAACCATCTTCTTTTCCCATGTAGTAATTAGACGATCGAGGTGGTTCGTGCTTTGACTTGAAGTGGTGAGCTTACTTACTCCAGAAGAAATTATCTCTTGGTCTCCTATCCTTAGACTTAGTCTCTTTTAGACTTGGTTTGGCTATAGTTGGGGGCTTATCTCGATATATATACTTTCTAACTTTGATTTTGTATAGAGGTATTATGAACAACCGTGGACTTGGGTGTAGTTATTATTATTATTATGTTGAAATCTAATGTTTACTTGTGAAATCTGCTGCTATCTAATTATATGGTCGGAATCCATACGACCATTATGGAAAATTATTGATGTCCGGGATGGGTTATCAGGACGATCTCCGGTTTAGGTAAGCATGAGGTGCCCATATGACATGGATTGAAGTTCGGGTCGTGTAAGTTATAGTCCTCCACTTCATGGTTCATGTTTGAGTGTTTTGAAATGCATGCTAAGGCCTCATTACCTTTTGACACTTGATGTATCCATGTGTATTTACATGCCTATGTGTATAAATGTGGTGACTTGTGATACTTTGACTTGGTATTGAATAATGACATTATTTAATCCTTAACCTTAAGTTACATTCTAGTTCTCCAACCACTAACTGTCTCTGGATTCTATGTCCTCATGCGACATAGGGGCCAGAGCTTCTTCTTCTATTCCGGCATATTGACAGGTGTTTGGGCGGTTCATGTAGTGACGTTGTAGTGGTAAGATTCCATCTTTCAGAAGGCATTCATTTCGTTGTCTCTTTATTTATGTTATAGACTTATTTTAGACTTGGTATTTGGCTAGTGTCGGGGTCTTGTCCATACATGTTATAGACATCGGATCTGTAGAGGTTTTGTGGTTGACTGTGGACTTGGGTAGATTGGATGTTGAATGTTGATATGAGTAGAATTTCTAGACTTTCTTAAGTTATAAATGTTAGTTTAGTTTTCGCTACCTTCTTATATATTGAGAGTTATCCTACGCTGGTGGATTGATGTGATAGTTTGGTGGGGTTAATGGGGAAATCTTCGGTCCTTGTTAGTCTTGAGATGCCGATATAACAAGGCCCGATTTTGGGTCGTGTTATGGATATAGAGGGTGTATATGAACTTAGCGAGTCCCCCATGGGTCCTAGCTAGCTATATAAGAAAATGAGTGCGTACAAATAGGATAACATCCATCATATTAATTATTTTCATATAACCATTACATTGTATCAAAGACATTAGACTCATCATACTTATATGACATCTTGATCCAGTTTGGTGGGTTAATATCATTTCTATGACATTGCTTTTACTTTCTTGATGTGGTTTATGTTTCTTAATATCTAAGATTATATGCTTGTTTTGTTATTTGATTGCCAAAAGTTGATTTGGAAGGTGTGGTGTATTCTATTATTAGAATAGTATGATATTTCTAAATGTAAGTTTTGTAGTTATTTCTGTTGGTTTGAATGGCTATTGCCACCATGTTGAATTAGGATCTATTGATGATATTTGTTGAGTACATATCTTTTTGAACTTACCCTTACTTTTTTGCACCTTACTAGTGGTATCGAGTGGGTAAGACCGACATTGATTTTTATTTCCAATGAATATTATATTGAGATTGAGGTAGAGGTTGTCGATCCTTAAATTCTTACTCACAACTTTTCTGTCGTCTTTTTCTAATATTGATATGCACTTGAAACTTTTAGACTTTTGTTATACTCGGTATTTACGTCTGTACTAGTGACATCTAGACATGGGATTTGTATTAATGTTTGATTTCCTTGATAAGTTTATATTGGGATTTTAAGTTATTTAGTTCTTCCACTTCTGTTTCATTTAGTTTAATATATAAGTTGGGATGGGTTTAAGGATTAACCATCAAGGATAGTGTGATGGGTGCAGCCACAGTCCTGCTTTTAGTCTTGATAAGTTGGTATCATAGACACAAGTTTATTGGTCTTACAAGTAATAGTCGAGTCTAGTAGAGTCTAATAGATCTATGTAGAGATGTTTGTTATCTATATTTGAGAGGCAATGGGACTATAGGAAACTTTCCTTTATCTTTCTTATCATGCTAATAAATTCCTTTGATTGATTTTTGATATTCTCATCTTATCCCCTTATAGTTGGTGAGGACTCGTGCACCTTGGATAGAGTTCAGGAGCCTATCCCAACCCTCACATTGGCTGTCTATGCCAGGATACTTGGATGGTGTAGGCAATTTCGTAGAGGTCATAATAGAGGTTTTCTACTCAAATTTTAGTTATAGTAGAGTCTTTTGAGTTTAAGTAAGAGACATATAATGATAAACTTCTAACTAAAAAGGCGCTATCTAAGGCAGGCTCTATCTAATCTTCATACTACTCCCAAATTCAAGGACATATGGGCTTAAATATTAGGTATTTTAAAGAGTTGGCCCTGGGTGGCATTTTTATAGGTATACATAATGGGTTCTAGACTAGAATAGAGACCTATACCTTAGTTCAATAGTCTTATCTAGTCTACTAGGGTCCAATAGTTAAACTATCGCCTATGTATGATGATATGCCATTATCGAGAGTAGGAGCCATAAATAGAGGTAAGGTTGCTACGTCAGACGAGGGACAACATAGGATTAAGGGGTTTAAAAAAATAGATCTTCCCTAGTTTTAAGGTGGCCACTGTGAGAATGCCTAAGCATTTTTGTCAGCCTCTACGAGAGGATCTAGATCGTGGGTTAGTTAAGTCTTACGGAGTTGACTACACAACATTATAGATGAGCGGTCCATCCAAATAATGGTAGTGTGCTCATATATCTACTCCAGGCCAATGTGTTATTTTTCAATAACTTGGACTATATTTTCACAGGCATTCCTAGATAAATTTTTTCGTCGTAGTATGAGGGAGGAGCACAAACATTAGTTTGAGCCTTTAATCCAAGAGGGTATCTTAGTTACCGAGTATGAGATCCAGTTCCATGATTTGTATTTATATGATATGATGATTCTATCAAATGAGCTAGTGAGGGTATGAAGGTTTATAAGAGGATTTATTTTTAGGATTAGGAGGAAATTTTCCCCACAGCTTAGTCTAGAGATCCTTTTTAAAGGGTGGTTGAGATGTCATAGGAGTTTGATCTCATACATTGTGAGGATTTTGGGGATATAATGGAAAAGAACTCCTACACTTCTAGTCAGTTTAATGGTACCTCATTTGGAGGTAGGTTTTTTTTTAGCCGATACTTTTCTCCCTAGCATGGTAGGTCAGATCACGTGGCAATGCATGTGTCCAAGGCTGAATATTCTAAATAAGGTTTTTATAGTTTAGGGTATCCTTCTTAGGGTTCATATTAATGATGTTCTAGTTAGGAGGTCATTCAAGTCTTTTTGGTTATCAGGGTTCATCATAGCATGTCCCAAGAGGGAGCTCCCACACTTTAGTTAGAGGGTCCATATTAGGATCAATCAGGATCCTTCTAGGGTTATAACACCCACCAGCTAGGGGTCAGTGTTTAACTAAAAAGGGTAGAAGTGCATCAGTAGCTATTTAATAAGGCTGTAGTGGAGTGATTCATATAGAAGGTGAGAGGGACAATGATATATTTTATGGGTAGGCTAAAGGGAGAGTCTTTAGATTCAGTTATCGCATATATTATCCAAGCATGCCACTGTCCTACTCCAGTGTTATTTTATTTTAGTTCTTCATTATTTTATGTGTCTGCATACTTTGCATTAGGTCTTGATATGATGCGTGACCCCATGGTTAATCCTATTAATGTTTCTACTAAGTGATTCCTTAGTGGTAGATTGGGTGTAATGATCCCGTGTTGTGACTTTGTTGAGGTATGATCCTGGGTAGATTTGATTATTTCTTATGGTTGACTTTGATATGATTTTGGATATGAACTGGATTTCTCTTTGTCATGCTGTCTTGGATTATCATTCCACGATAGTTACTTTGGTCCTGTCAGTGTCATGATGTTAGAGTGGAGGGGTAGCCAAGGCTTATGTCCTAAGATGGTGATTTCCATTCTTCAGGCTTCATGGTTGGTAGAAAAGGGGGTGTCTTTCTTATTTGGTCTATGTTCATGATACTAGTGTGAGGCACCTTCTTTGGAGCTAGTAAGGGTGGTAAGGGAGTTTGTAGATGTGTTTCTTACAAATCTTTCATGTGTTCTTTCTAACCATGATAATGACTTTGGCATTGACTTAAGAGTGGTGCACTAAGACCATTTTTATTCCTACTTAGACGAAGGCTCTACATGATTTGAAAGACTAATTTCAAGATTTGTTGAATAAAGGGTTCATGTTAGACCCTTGGGGGTTGCACCACACAGTAAGGAACCAGGTCCCTCAACGTCAATCATAGGCAAAATACACAAAAAGAACCAAGAAGTATAAATAATATAGGAGGAGTAAAGACACAAAAATTTTTACGTCGACACTTTGGAAGGAAAAAACCACGGCTTGTCTTCACAAGCACCTCCAAATGCACTATAATCAAACTCTTGATTACAACATTTACTAAATCTAGAACTAGGTTCCTTTCGCTAGTAGTAACTATACTACAAGTTTATCTTGGCAACATTACCAAGGACCTTATCTACTGATTATCTCTAATCAATGTCAAAACTTAGGTAACTCTACCTAAGCAACTCTCTCAACAAGAAAACACAACTCTTATAGCATGAGTAGTTTAGTTACAAATCAACACTCAAGAACACTTTCTCACTTACTCTTAAGCATACTACGAAGATAAGAACATGAGCATTGCTTGAGGAGTCTTGAAATAGAGTTTTTGATGCCTCGAATCACTTATTAATATTTACAAAAACCATTTGATGAAAAGGCGTCTCTTTCCTTTATAGTAAGGGATGATTAGGGATGAAAGATTATTGGACCAGTTGTCCAAGTCTATACAAAATAGCACCTACAAGTTTGTTACATAAGAGGACAAAATTGTGCAGATACCATGTGCCAGCTATATTGTACCTCGCACGTACAGGGACTTGGTCCCTTGCAGTTTAGCTTATCATCATTAAAACTACATATAACAATTTACCCCTTTTTAATGATAAAAAACTAAACTATGCAATTTGAGCATCAGTGCACATTCATCATATTTAATCACTGCACATTCATCACATTTAATTAGTGTGATTACCACCTGAAGATGAATATTCCCCCTATCACCATGCTTCCTTCATCAAGCAACATAGGTACTCCCTTGTCATTCATCTATTCAGTAAATCATTTCCTTTCTTCCCCAATCAGCATGCCATTCACATTTACCTTGAACACTTGATACCTGGTCCCCTACTGTATGTATATAGTAAGTATTCCCACTTTTTTGTATTATTGAAAAGTAAGAACAGTAAACCAAGAGTAAATTAAGAAAAAACTAGTTAACTCATGTCCACTGGGGCAACACTAACATGAAGAATAACTTTGCAATTTAAAGAGAATAAATGTAACACACAAAGTAATGATTCATTCATTAGTAGGATAAGTATCATTGCAGTGCATAAATTAAATGTTCTTAGGGAAAATTCACAGGAATAAAGAAGGATTAACAAGCGAAGGACTAGGAAGAAAAGTTTGAAAGAGTAGGGTCAGGTTTTTGTTGAGATGCCTTATCTCTGCATTTGACTAAGGACATCATCAGTTAAGATTGGCACCCTCTTCTTCAGTTCAATATTCTTAATTTTAAGAATTTTATTTTCACATGAGCTTCCTTTGGAGAGATGCTGAATTGTCTCCTGAAGCTTGGTTATCTAATTATCCGTGGCAGCTAAATTACCCTTTAGTTCCTCTATTTCCTTGCGGAGCTCGCTTTGATAAATGCTACCTAACTTGACACCTTCAGTCTTGACTAATGTCTTTATTCCAAGCATTTGAATAATAGTCCCTTGTAACGCCCAGATTTTTAGAACTGGAACGCTACACAGTGCTCTTGACCCCGAAGGACCACAAGTTAACCCATGACTGATATCTGTACTTGTATACTGCATAAAAGACTATAAAATACGGAAACATGAACTAAAAGGCCATAAGGTTCAATACTAATACATAACTGAAAATATGGTATACAATACCAAAACAAATCTAAAATAACTGTTTGACATGCTATGTCTGAAAGCCTCTAAAATGTCTAAATAAGGAGTTGATGAGACATATCCCCACCTAACTCCATCTACTAAAATAAATTAAAAATTAAAAAAGTACCATATTCAATTAATATCATCCTCGAATAATGAGGACTCACTGCTAACTCTGTCTGCTTAAACCTGGACTGCTACCGACGCTCTGGATCTCGTGCTTCTAAACCTATGGTATAAGACACCATAGTGAATATACGTCAGTACTTTGAATGTACTGGTATGCAAGTGAGATAGGCTGAATGCAATTGGGTTCATATGCATAAACAATACTATTTAACTAACTAACATGAACGTGAGAATACATGCATGCATACGTACCTGTAACTGATATCTTGATAGGATTGAATATCGAGTTCTGACTACTGAGTTTACTGATATTGACATCTGAGTCTCTGATGAGTGAGAAAGAATGATACTAAATTAGTGAATACTGAGGGACTGATACAATGTTACTGATACATGAATAACTGTGTCTAACAGTTCTGATTATAAAGAACTGGTCTGGTTGACTGTACATAACAGTTCTGAAGCTGAATAATGATAACATGAGTTCTGATAACTAACATAACTGATAACATGAGTGAATGTATCTGACAGTCCTGAATCTAATGGAACTAGTTGAGATCCATACTATATCTGAGTAACTAAATCTGAGACCAGTCCTATCTAGTAGATGATCTCTAAATCTGATGATACTGATAATAAAGATGATTTGACTTAGTCTGAGATCAGTCGTACCTAGTGGGGGATCTCTAAATCTGATTATAATGATATTGATTGACCATAGTTGAGATCATTCCTATCTAATGGGTGATCCCAATGTCTATTTATAATGATAAAGATTGACTGTATCTGAAAATCCTAAAAAATCTGATGAGCTATCTGAGTTCTTTTACTGAGACTGAGTTGACTGTATCAGACAGTCCTGATTTAGTAAGTGAAATTGTGGGATGTATTTATCTAACTGACATACCCCATACTATGCTAACTGGGGTCCAACTTGTAACCCCAGTTGGAAGGGTGTCAGTACCGCGCCACTAGTAAAGACAACTACTGTGGCTTCAGTCCTAATCTAGCGGGTGACCTCTGGGATCAGTTATATACATTTAAATGTGCTAACGGGTGATCCCTGAGTATGTCGGTCTTATCTAATGGGTGACATCTTTTACCTACACTGGCTACGTAGTTCTGGAACTTAGGGATTACTTCTAGGGATCTCAGTCCTATCTAGCGGGTGAGTCCCCATCCCTAGGCTCGCTCAGTGCTGAATCCTGCTCCCATTTGAAAGACACTGAATTGATTAATTGAGCTGAACTAATTAACTGAACTAAACTGATTAGCTGAACTGAACTGATTAGCTAAACTGATACTAGTGGTATTGTTTAGCGGAGCTAAACTGAGTTTACTGAGTCCCGTTGACTGACAGAATGCACTGATGTCTAAGGACTAACTGAAAGGACTGTAGTTACTGAGATTTTACTTGGAATACTGAAATCACTAAGATTACTGAACTACTGAGATTTCTGTGATTTCCTGAGTCACATAGTTGACTGAGTTCTATGGATCATGGATTGACTGAGAGTATTGTGAAATATGACATGACTCTAGGCACATAGCTAAATTGTTGGGTACAAGTACCCCCAGGACTCGATGGAAGGAAACTGACAAAACATGACTTTGCTCTTCTGGGACACATGGCCAATATTCATTATTTAAAATACCATAAGTTGGGGATTTCATACTACACATATTTCTTAAAGTCTTATACATGGAAAGGAACGCACATAACAACATGCCATAAGTCCATCAATCTAGTTTCATGAACATTCCATCAACAATCATGATGCATAAAAATGTCATAGAAGTCATTATTTTCATAAGGGTGTAGCAAGCATTTGTCATTTAGGTGACAATTCAACTATAATACATGACTTCTAGTCTTTTAGGCACTTTATCAAACACCTTACATGCACAACTTAGGCATAGGTGTAATCAACAAATTATTCATCATGAACAACCAAACTTACATGTTTCCAACTCATACGATATCATATATTCATAAAAACACATAAAGATTCAAACTTGGGAATCATTCAACATCAACATGAATATAATCCATTCACCACATAAATAAAATAATATAGAATTTAAAAGAGGGTTCTTGGACTTCATGGATGAAAGAAATCCATGAATGAACACTACGCATACCTTAAATCTTGATATTGAAAGAGATCTAATGTTTCTTGAAGGTTCTATATTTCTTGAAAGTTCTTAAAGAAATCCTTAGGTTTGTTCTTGATTTTTCTTGACTAGGGTTTAACCCCTTTTAGGAGAGAATGTTCTTATTCTTGAGGAGAATGAGAAAATAATGGAATAATAGCCTTCTCAGGGATTTAATACCGTGTTTAGAGTGAGGGAAAAAGGACCAAAATACCCCTACAAAATGACTTCTAATTTTCTAAAATTATCAGCTAACGACCAAGGCTAACAAGCCGTCAGATCTGTGATAGCCTGTCACCCCAGGTCGTCAACTAGGACCTGAAATTGATGGGTTTCTGCCTAAGGCTGATGAAATTAGATGATAAGTCATCAGAAATGTGATAATCCATAAGAAAGGTCATCAGAAATTTGATAAGCCATCAGAAAGGTCGTCAGAAATGTGATAAGACGTCAGACAGGTCGTTACTCAGTTTCCAGGTTGACATGCTGGAGTAAAATGGGTATAACTTTTTGTTCAGATATCGAATTTTTGAAAAATTGGTATCATTGGAAAGATAATTAAATTATATATCTGTTGGTAGGTAATGAGCTCAAAAATCCATAGTATAAAGAGGGATATGCTTATTTGAAGTTAACTATAGCAATATCCTTCCCAAGAATTCAATCGGTAAGGAATATTTTGATTCGTCTGATAACTGGGAGTTATTTGAAGCCTTAATATACATCTAAATTAATCACAAAACTATAAAATAACCATGATGTACCATGCATGAGCTTAAATCATGTCGCTAATATTGGTTTGGATTTTTTTTGGGGTATTACAATATCTCCCCTTTGGGGTCATTCATCTTCGAATGAGACTGACTGAGATGGCAGAAAATATCAACTAAAGTACGTACAAGACATACACTACCAAAACATGATTTCATGATTGACATGACTGAGGATCTGAATATAACATACTGAACATGCACATATGATGCATGACTGATAAGCTGAATTCATGCATATCTAATGCATGGATCATTGACTCATGAATACATGACTGAATATTTTGATGAACTAAATTACTCACGGTGAGAATGCATTTTTGATGCATAATTGCATGCCTGAATTGATATATGAATGCATGGCTGAATATGCAAGGGTACTTAGTACCAAGTCTGTAATGGGGATCTGAGCATGAACTGAATACCAATACTATAATGGTAATTTGAACATGGAACTGAATAATTTCAAGATGAACTTTTACGTAAATTGAAAAGTACTGATGACCCCATAATTATGCTAGAAGTATGCATGAACAGGAACCTGAGAACATGACTGATGCTGAAACATGATTCAGAAACTGAATTTTGTGATCTAATCCGAGCCCTTGCATACATGGTTCACGACTTAGATTCGGACTTGAGGGTCAACTTATGAGTGTAACCTACTTCAAAATGGATTCATTACTTAAAAAGAGAATAAAACTCTTATGTTATAAAGCTCGGGGGATCATAGCATATCTCCCCCTTGGGACACTAGGTCCCTCTGGGAATACTGTCTTGGTTGAGCTACTGAGGGAAACTACAACGATCCGTAAGGTATCTAGGAATTGAATTATGACTGATTATCTGAGATCTGAGACTTGAGGCCTGATACATCATCTAAGATGAAGTAACTAAGTTTCATGCACCGTAACTGAGACTAGTGAAAGATTTATGAGGTGCTGAGCACGACTGCATGAATATACTAACTTATTTGATTAACTGAATAACTAATAGCTGAATACTGGGCATGTGAGACTGGTCTGTACTTAGTTCGAACAACTGGACTAAGTCTGTAAAATATTATGCATAGGGCGTAATAATTAACTGGATAACATGAGGTAACTGAGCATAAAGGAGAAAAATTGTATCACCTCAAGAATACAAGGCTAGGAGTATAGTATGATTTGGAAATATCCTATAGACTGAGGTTCTAAAATACTACTAAATGAGTGACTAATAGCTGTAGCATGGGTCAAGTAAGTCTGGAACTGAACTGAGTTTCTGATCTGATTATTGGACTGAAGTTGACATTATACCTAAAACTGTAACTAAGATTCTTACTAGGACTAAATACTAGGTTCTGATAACTGAATCCTGATAACTGAGGTTTAGACTGATACTGAAATACTAAGTTTTGGAACTGAACACTGATTACTAGGTACTGAATACTGGAATTGTAACTAAGATGGCAACTGAGTTCTCATAGTACGCGATAGGGACTGACATAAGTCAAGGATCCGAATATACAGTCACACTCTATTCAATATATGCTTGCCTTACTAAACACATTTTCTGCTACTATTTCCTCATATACTACTAATATCATATTTCCTAATTCACATCCACCTCTACACACTTAATTTGAAATCAATAGTCTTAATTTCTTGCTTGTACAGTTCAAGCCTACTGATTTACTTTGGTACAACTATCCCTATGAATACATAATCTGCTTAATCTGGATGATATTATCCCAACTCTACTACTGCCAAACTCCCGGGTTCATGCTTCTAACTCTAGGTCTATGCTATCATAGGATTCTGAGAAGGGATCTGATGGCATATCTAAATTTGGGTTCAAGAATGAGTTCTCATATTCATGAATAAAATCAGTATAACTTTGGAATAGAACTAGACTGATGGGATACTTTGAGTGTGTGACCAATCCTATAACTGACTGGAGGGACTGTCTGAGAAAGCCCTATCTCTAGGACTTGAGCTTTACTTTTTCTGGTACCTTGAAAGTAAGTTGTAGTTGACATGAGTAGAGCATGATGAGAATCTATATGAGTTTTTTAGAGGACCTTTCTATAGCATGATCTGAGACATAAAAGAAGGGAAACTATTCCTAAAATATCTCATAGCCTTCTGCACATAAGTGTGGTGCACAATACACCTATGTACAAGACTCTACTAGATGCGACTTTCAGACTTCCTAGGACACTGTTGAACCTTAGGCTCTGATACCAAGTTTGTAACGCCCTAATTTTCTGAACTGAAATACTAAACGGTGCTCTTGACCTCGAAGGACCACAAGCTAACCCATGACTGATATATATACCTGTATACTACATAAAAGACTGTAAAATACAGAAACATGAACTGAAAGGCCATAAGGTTCAATACTAATTCATAACTAAAAATATGGTATACAATACCATAACAAATCTGAAGTAACTGTCTGACATGCTATAGTCTGAAAGCCTCTAAACTGTCTGAATAAGGTGTTGATGGGACATGTCCCCAACTAACTCCATCTACTGAAATAAACTAAAAACTAAAATAGTAACATAATTAAATAATATCATCCTCGAATGATGAGGACTCACTGCTAACTCTGTCTACTAAAACCTAGAATACTATTGACGCTCTGGATCTCGTGCTTCTAAACCTATGGTATAAGACACCATAGCGCAAATGCATCAGTACTTTGAATATACTGGTATACAAGTGAGGTAGGCTGAATGCAATAGGGTTCATATGCATAAACAATACTATTTGACTGACTAGCATGAATGTGAGAATACATGCATGCATACGTAACTGTAACTGACATCGTTATAGGACTGAATACTGAGTTTTGACTATTGAGTTTATTGATATTGGTATCTAAATTATTGATGAGTGAGAAAGAATGATACTATATTACTGAATACTGAGGGACTAATACTATATTACTGATATATGAATAACTGTGTCTAACAGTTCTGATTATGAAGAATTGGTTTGGTTGATTGTACATAACAGTTCTGAAGCTGAACACTGATAACATGAATTTTGATAACTGACATAACTGATAACATGAGTAACTTTATCTGACAGTCCTGAATTTGATAGAACTAGATGAGTTCCATACTATATCTGAGGAACTGAATCTAAGATCTGTCCTATCTAGCGGGTGATCTCTAAATCTGATGATACTGATAATAAAGATAATTTGACTCAGTCTGAGATCAGTCCTACCTAGCGGGTGATCTATGAAGCTAATTATGCTGATACTGATTGATGATAGTTGAGATCAGTCCTATCTAATAGGTGATCCTAAAGTCTATTTATAATGATAAGGATTGACTGTATCTGACAGTCCTGAAATTTGAGGAAATATTTGAGTTCTTTTACTGAGATTGAGTGGACTGTATCTGACAGTCCTGATTTTGTAACTGAAACTGTGGGATGTATTCATCTAATTGACATGCCCCATACTATGCTAACTGGGGTCCAACCTTTAACCCTAGTTGGAAAAGTGTCAATACCGCGCCACTGGTAAAGACAACTGCTGTGGAGTCAGTCCTAATCTAGCGGGTGACCCCTGGGATCAATCGTATACATTTAAATGTGCTAACGGGTGATCCCTGAGTATGCCAGTACTATCTAACGGGTGACATCTCATACCTACACTGGCTACGTAGTTCTAGAACTTAGAGATTGCTTCTAGGGATCTCAGTCCTATCTAGCGGGTAAGTCCCTATCCCTAGGCTCACTCGGTGCTGAATCCTACTCCTATCTGAAAGACACTGAACTGATTAATTAAGATGAATCGATTAACTAAACTGAACTGATTAGCTAAACTAAACTGATTAGCTAAACTAATACTAGTGGTATTGTTTAGCGAAGGTAAACTGAGTTTACTGAGTTTCGTTGACTGAAGGAATGTACTGATGTCTGAGGACTGACTGAGAGTACTGTAGTTACTGAGATTTTACTTAGAATACTGAAATCACTGAGATTAATGAACTACTGAGATTTTTGAGATTTCCTGAGTCACATGGCTGACTGAGTTCTATGGATCATGGCTTGACTGACAGTATTATGAAACATGACATGGCTCTAGGCACACAACTAAATTGTCGGGTATAAGTACCCCCAGGACTCGATGGAAGGAAACTGACAAAACATGACTTTGCTCTTTTTGAACACACGACCAATATTCATAATTCAAAATACCATAAGTTGGGGATTTCATACTACACATAGTTTTCAAAGTCTTATACATGGAAGGGAACGCACATAACAACATGACATAAGTCCATCAATCTAGTTTCATGAACATTCCATAAACAATCATGATTCTTAACAATGTCATAGAAGTCATTATTTTTTATAAGGGTGTAGCATGAATTTGTCATTTATGTCACAATTCAACTATAATACATGACTTCTAGTCTTTTAGGCACTTTATCAAACACCTTACATGAACAACTTAGGCATAGGTGTAATCAACAAATTATTCATCATGAAAAATCAAACTTATATGTTTTCAACCCATATGATATCATATATTCATAAAAACACATAAAGATTCAAACTTGAGAATCATTCAACATCAACAACATGAACATAATCAATTCACCACATAAATAACATAATATAGAATTTAAAAGAGGGTTCTTGGACTTCATGGATGAAAAGAATCCATGAATGAACACTACTCATTCCTTAAATATTGATCTTGAAAGAGATCTAATGTTTCTTGAAGGTTCTTAATGAAATACTTAGGCTTGTTTTGATTTTTCTTGACTATGGTTTAACCCCTTTTGGGAGAGAATGTTCTTATTCTTGAGGAGAATGAGAAAATAATGGGATAATAGCCTTCTCAGGGATTTAATACCGTGTTTAGAGTGAGAGTAAAAGACTAAAATACCCCTATGAAATCACTTCTCAGTTGCTGAAATTATCAGCTGACGACCAATGTTGATAAGCCGTTAGATCTGTGATAGCCCGTCTCCCGTCAGCCCAGGTCATCACCTAGGACTTGAAATTGATGTATTTCTACCTAAGGCTGATGACATTGACTGATAAGTCATAAAAAATGTGATAATCCATCAGAAAGGTCATTAGAAACGTGATAATCAGTTAGACAGGTCGTCAGAAATTTGATAAGCTGTCAGACAGGTCTTCACTCAGCTTCCAGGCTGATATGCTAGAGTAAAATGGGTATTACTTTTTACTTCGATATTGGATTTTGGTGAAATATTTATTGTTGGAAAGATAATTAAATTATGTATCTGGTGGTGGGTCATGAGAACAAAAATTCATAGTATAAAGAGAGATATGCTCATTTGAAGTTGACTATAGCAATATCCTTCCCAAGAATTCAATCGGTAAGGAATGTTTTGATTCGTCTGATAGTTGGAAGTTATTTGAAGCCTTAATATACATATAAATTAATCAAAAAACTATAAAAGAACCATGATGTACCATTCATGAGCTTGAATCATGGCGCTAATAGTGGTTTGGATTTTTTTTGGGGTATTACATCCCTTTGGTTCCATTCTTACAGACAATACCATACTTGTCAAATACCTTATTCAACCTATATCCATAAGGCATGACATGCTTTCCATTCTTTCCAAGAACCACTTTTTGATTATGTTCCACCATCATTGTAGGTAGATTAATAAATTCAAAGCTACTAAGGTATTCCATTACATACAAATCATTGGATGAGGAAATGTTTTTCTTTTGTGACCTAGGGAGAATCGCACTGTTCACAAAGTCAAAAGACCAATTGAAAATCACTCTTTAATGATTTCCTATTTACTGTAGCCACAGATTTCCTATTGAACTTGGATACATTTGCTAAGAATTCTATTAAAGGCAGTTTCTTGGAGACAATACTCACCCCTATATATTGGAACTACCAGAATCCTTCCTAGTGTTTCCACATTCAGATTTATCTTCTTCCCTTAGACCCGTACAGTTAGTTTATCCCATCTTCTGAGAATTCTAAAGTGAAATCAAATTCCATGACCATTGCATCAAAAACAATGGGAACATGTCCTTCCATGATATGCATCCACCCTAGATTCTTAACCATCTCAATGAGTTCCACCATACTAGGTTTTTCTAGCACGTTTGAATAAAAAATCCTTCCAGTTAAAACATTTTGATTCTTCAAGAACCTATTTCTTTCATCCTTACACACATCGCCATTTCTCTCTCATTCTTATTCTAGTATAAGTGATCAATTATTCTTATTCATCTACTTTTCTCTTCTTAGGACCAGGTCCCTCTAGAGTCAGCCACATCCCAGTAAAACTTCTAGACCATTTTTAAAATTTTTTGGTATTTTACTGATATCGATTTTCTTGTGATCAACTAAGCTTTTTACTGGACTACTTGACAGTAAGATGATATTTTCAACAACTCATGTTTCATCCATCATGTCATTATCTAAATACTTTTGAAGATTTAGGGATGATTCTTCATTGACAGGTTGAGTGATGAAGGAGTTAAGTTTTGGAAGAATAAGAGAAGAAGGATATTTTTTATGAAGGTTTAGGAAGGGTTTTTTCACAATACTAAGTTTAGTATCCTTTGAACGATAAGAAAATAGGAGAGTTTCAGTCATCAAAAAGGTCTTTTTCTTAGTAGGTCTATTTGGAATTTGTATTTTTCTTTTGATGGAAGAACGAGTGATTTTAGCTGAATTTAAGGGTATAATAGACACAAGGAATAGTTTTCTGGTGGAATAGGATATGATCAATGTCAGATTTTTAGGTGACTCACCTTCTATTTTAGAATATCGCAATGTTTTTCTGACACCAGAACAAGAGGGACACGAATTTTTATGGATAAAACAGATAAAATTTGCACATACAAGATGCTAACATGAGAGATGGTAAGAAGTCCCTCTCTAGTTTGAATGAATCTCTATCTTTTTGCTTATCAAATTTGTCTACTTTCAAAGTTGTTTGCATTGGTGTATGCCTTCAAGCGTATGGTACTGAGTTATACCAACATGTACCTAGTTTATCAAGGATACCTTCCTCCTAAATATACCCAATTTTGTGAAGAGACACTGATTCACTTGATAGTAGGTCAGGATAATTTGATCAACTCCAGCATCAGCTAGTTAGATTCATTACACCACATGATACCATGATTTTTTCTGAAAGTGAGTCTGAGAAGTAGATCCTAAACTTGGAATTTTGAATTGACATCACTCTTATCTGCAATTTAAGCCTTTCACCATCATCATGAATGAATTCTTTAATTTTTGAGGCTTTACCGTCTCTAGGGATCAATAATATTTCTGACTGATTAGGAGCTCCATACACTTCTTACTTTGAGAATTTCAACTTTGTTTTGCCAGGGACTAGGTCCTTTGAACTCAACTAGTTCAACATGTGATACTTCCATTTGAAGTATATTGAGAGAGAGAACACAATCATCTTTTTATTACTAAGTTTTAAAGCCTTTCAATCAATGAGCTATTCCTGACTGTAGTCCCTTTCCTCATCCCTAGAATCATGAGCACAAGTTGATTTTGGCGACCCACTTTAGATTGAGTTCCCAGTAGGATGATAATGACGTGATAAAATCCCTTTTGGCCCATCTAGGTAGTGATGGCTTTCTTTTTTCCCATTTTAGAAACTTAAAGCCCTGATAATATGCATTCTCCTGCAAAGTATATTGAGTACTCCTTAAATTTGCCTTACGCTAGTATTGATATTACTCTTTCAAATAGCCATATCTTCCACAGTGAGTACACAAGAGTTCGTCCCTTTTACGTCCAATATGATGAACGCCCTTTTCTTTATGCTTAACAGGTTCGAGTTATCCTTGATAACCCATACTTTTACTATTAGTCACACCTTGACTAGTCAAGTCAGAAAGGATTAGTGAGGAAGTAGTCCAATTTAGAGACTTCCTTAATTTTTCTTTCAAATGGACCAGTTCCATCTCTAATTCTTCATTCTAGTGTTGTGATGTCATAAGGTGTTTTAGTGAAGCTTTTAATTTCTCCTCAAGATCAATCTGAAGCCTTGAGTCTTCCTTCTTTACTTTTTTATCTAGACTATTTTCATTCTTCAAATTATGCATTAGACTCAGATTTTTAGAGTTCATCTTTGCGAACAACTCTTCAGTTTCAAAAATTTTGAGAGTTAAAGCCATTAGCTCACGCTCTTTAATCTCAACTTATTCTTCTAAGGCATTTTTCTCATCGGTTAGTTCATGTACGGAGTCTGACAACACACTTGAAAACCTTTTTATCTTCCTAGCAGTGTAATTATCTAGATTCTCCTTAATATCAAATAGAAGTACCTTTTTCATCTTCTATGTCTACCCTGAGTGCAAATAAGGAATTGTAGATAACTGGATCTTTTTGAACTGCTAACATTAAGACATCTGCAATCATCTCATCATTACCTGAATCATAGGAAGAATCCCCCATGCTACCAGATCTTGCTTTATTGCGTAATCAGCTGTAGCCTTTCTTCTCGAATAGTCAGGAACCTGGTCCCTTATATATCCTTTATCACTTTCATCCTTGAGGTAATCCCGATGATCCATTTTGTGCATGGGACAGTCCTTGACTAAATGCTCAAGGCTTCCATATATGTGACATATTTCAACATTTCTTCTTCTACTTTGGAACTGACCACTCCTTTTCATGGCTCTAACAATCCTATTTTCCAAATAGTCGACATCAGTGTCTTCATCATAAATAAGATCATATTTAGAAGCCTTAAATGCCAGGGATTTTTCTCTTTTTGCATCATTGTTCTCCATCCCTTGCTTCTTCTTAAACTCATGGGTTTTAAAATTTCCAATCAATTTATCCATGGTGAGGGTCTTCAAGTGTAACACCCCGAAATAGGGTCCCGAGATGTCACACGGTTCTTAGGATCAAAAGTGACCCCAAGCTAACCCTTTTACTGGCATAACTCATAAGAAACTGAACAAAAAGTATAAATCTATACAAATCTGCGGAAAATAACTCTTTTCTTAATCTGATCGAATACAAAACTGAATTTACAAGATTACCATTCTACCTTTACAACCAAAACTGAAATGGAATACATCAAATTCTACTGACTGTCTATGAAGCCTCTACTAGTACTGACTATAGGTAGATGGGTCATGAATCCCGACTATCCTAACTCAATACGGCTGGATAAAGAAAATACATCACTTCTTGAACTGTATAACTAACTCAAGCCCTTGAATCAAAGGACTCATCACCTGCTGACTGGATGCCGCGAACTGACTGGATCTGAATATGTACACTATACCTTGTACCTACATTCTGAGAAAATGTAGCCCACATACGAATATGTGGGTCAGTACCATGGAAACATACCAAGCATATGGGGGTGCAATGCATATATAAAATAATATCTTAATATCATCATAATTTATAAAATTATGCATGCTGATATAAATGACTCACTTAGCTAGAATTAAAATCATCATAATCATAAGAGAGTAAAATATATCGGGTGAAACATGTGAGTCATCATAATAAATCTCAATTCACTTTCATCTCAATTCCAATTCATCAAAGAAATAAAAACTTATGACAAATCTCTTTAGAATATATAGTCTTTAAATCTTTCGAAAACAATGACTTTCTCAAACTCAATATTTTAAGAAATTATATTTTCATCTCAGATAGAAGAATACACACACACACTGGGAGTCTCTTACAACCGACATAAACCATGTGAGCTACATGGAGTCCAACGTCTTACCCACATTAGGGAGAGCTATCCTATCCTTTCCATCAGAGTAGGACCTTAAATCGTCAATCCAAACACTAGTGATTAATATATAAATCAGCCTCTGGCTTACATCCTATGGGGGAACGTAGTTCTAGAGAAGTACCAAATCCTACTATACCTCCCGCTCGGTGCTAAAGACTACTCCCGGACTTAGCTCAGATTTTTCAAAAGAAAATCCACTAACAAACATTTCAACAATTCAAAACGGGAGTCATCATGCTACCCTTTTTATAATAATCAATAAAAATGGATTTCTTTTCTCATGTCGGGTTCAAAAACACCCCTTTTTACGACCGAAAGGTCAAAGCTTCTTCATCATTTCAACTAATTTAATTTTCAAGGTAGTTAGAACATATGATTTCTCAAAATAATAAACTCAAATAGGGTTCCAAAAACCCATACATCAATATCACCATAAAACCTTCCAAAGTTTCATACTTTATGACATAAGCATAAAAATAATCACGTAAAACTTAAATTTTCAGCTTTATAGGTAACCATATCAACATTCTCATGAAACATCGTAAGGTATAAAATTCATATATTCAAGTTCGTAGTAAAGCATATGAAATCATACATCTTTATAAAGAAAATTAACTTTGGGATTCAAATCTCATTGTGCTTATAGCACATAATTTCTCAAAGTACAATTTCAAAGGGGGTTCGAAGTCCCATATATCAATATCACGATAAAATCTCTCAAGAACCATGCTTGTCATCATAAACATATATAAATTACTTTAAAATCTGGAAATTTCAGCTTTTTTTACAATAATATGATCATTCTCATATAATTCCACTTCTAAAATATCAAAAGTATCATAGTCTCATGAGAATCAATGTAGAGTATAAATTTATGCTTCAAATTCATAATATAACATGTAAAAATCCATAACTTAGTAAAAGAAAAATATTTTTGGGCACAAGAACGAAAGGGTGTTCTTGTTGAAAAACCCCACATAGCTTAAACTTGAAGCTTTGAATGACTTTCCGAATGACATAATGCTATTCACGAACTTTTGGGTGTCCCTCGTAGCCTTCGTAACGGGGATTTCGAATATGTAAAAATTATAAAATTCTCACGGTTGAGTCTTGAGATATTTGAATATTTAGGTTGAAACCCTAATGAATGTTCTTGGTGATTTTGAGAGAGAGTAAACTTATTTTGGTGTTATGGGAGTTTAATCCCGTGTTATAGACATATATAGGGGTGTTTTTGGTAATTGAAAGTGAGGTATGTGGCGCACAATGCATGGCAGACCTTAAGGTTTGCGTCTCACACCTTATGGAAGACATTTAAGTGTGCCTCGCACTCCCAATCGCACACATTTGATTGGGCGGCGCATTGCCCATCGCACACCCTTACTGCCTCTCACAAAAATGGGCATAACTCTTCGTTCGGGTATCGTTTTTTTGTAAAATTGGTATCGTTGGAAACATAATTCAATTATATAAAATTTGATGGGTCCTAGGATGATAAAATCCATGTATATTAAGATATATACATGTTTGAAATTAACCCTTGTAGAATCGAATGTCAAACTTTGGATGAATTAATTGGTCTTAGCTCAACTTTGTTCTAGGTCATTGCTATGACCATTTTTCACCTCTAAACTACTCCATAGACTAGGATAATGATCATGAAACTTGTATTTACATTCAACTCATTTGGATTAGATCTTAGACACGTAAGATCGACGGTTCGAATTTTAGCACAAAAATATGGGTTATTACATTATCTCCCCCTTTGGAACATTCGTCCTCGAATATGGATAATTAAGATGAAACACAGAGGAATCTCAGTCTTTAAGCTAACTTGTACAATTGATATAAACTGAATCACTGAATCTCAGACATAATGAGCTACTGAACTGGTCTGCAAGTGCATGAATCCTCAAGAAAAATAACTATATGGCTAAGATAAAAACGAGAGTGTCAACTTATGTGTAACCATTACTTTGCACTGGATCTGATCTCATGAGAAAGGATGAGAGGTTTATGACATGAAAACTTGGGGTATTACAACATCCCCCTCTTGGGATCGTTCGTCCCCGAATGATAATAAGTTGATGAAAATACTAGGAATAGACTGTGATACTACACAGGATACTTACGAACTGAATCATGACTTAATATCTAAAACTGAAACTGATGCATGAACTGGGCTGAATTCATAATTTAATTGGACACAAACACATTGCCTCTGGGAAAGTACATATGTATAAGACTGCGGATAGTAAGACTAGATGGAAAATTAAGAATCTATAGGATCTTATCTCCTTTCTTGCTAAACTAGATTACAGGCTATATGGACTTGATCATACTGACTACCCATACTCAAATGGAGTATTTCTTTAGAACTTTTCTACGAAATTCTATTGAAATTAGGGAGCAAAGAATTTTGGGCATGCTCTGAATAAGACATTTGACTAAGGAATTACAACATTGATATAACTCTATAGCATTGAATAAAAATAAATAACTCCTAAACTAGGATAGGATTGCTAAGGCACAGGCAACACAACTTCTTACTTTCAAGCCTAACATCACTTCTAAAATGTTCTCTCAACTATACTATTCCCCTTAAATACCATACTCATTTGATTCAACTTATAATTCTCACATGGACACTGATAAATCTTTCTGCAAGGTCTGAAGTAAACTAAGTCCTCTCACCAAGGCCAAGACTAACTCAGAAATCATAAGATACATCATGCCACTCCACAATACTAGTCTAAACCACACGATTCAATATTCTATATCTTCGTAGAGCTCACACCCTAAGCATAACATACCTTACCACTTCAATGACTAATTCAAAACTCTTGACCTGGATTCACTAGCGAATATTACATTCATCATCTTACACCCGACATGACATTCAAGCCTATCATTAAAATCACATATGAACTTTAAGGCAAAACCACATAAAGGCATACTTCGCATATTCTCTAAAACTTTATCAACCACAATTTTCTTGCACCATTCTTAAGAACACACACACAGTTTCTAACTAACCATGACATGTATCAAAGACTTGGCCTCAATCTTACTTCACACTTTAGCCTTAGATAGAAAATCATAAATAATCTTTCTTAACGAGGGTCATCAACTCCCTCACATCTAAACCATTGTTTATTCACTATCATCACTACTATCTTAACATAGAAAGAGGTCACCGATGGCTAATACATAAGGACCTGAAGCACAAAAACTACAACACATAACTTTAACACTTATCTGAGGCTAGAGGAATAAAATATCAAAGGCATGGATTCATCAAAGAAATCTAAGTTGAGGAAAAACATAATATAATGCGAACTTCATTAGTATCATGAGTTTAAAAACTAGTCATACTCTGAAACATGAGTTTACACTTATCATGAGCTATTCGACATAAGACTAGAGTTCATAGATTCATAAGAGATAACTCGAATCACAGAGTGAAGCTGTTACATGCTTGCTAGAAGCTGAGAATGGGCTTGAGCACACATGATAGGTATAAGCATAGGCCTGTGGCATGGATTTGTCAAGCAAGTGATGGATTTGGTGTTGTAATGACTGAAATCCAAGGAATACTCTAGAGTAAGAAGGGATCACTATCTCATCATAACTCATTATTGACATGTATCACAATCTAATTCTCAAAACTCGGTTTGGTTCTTCACTAACCATCTCCACCTTAGGTCAAAAATGGTATTCTAAGTATGATAGTCTACTCCATATCCTTGAGATTAATCCATAAATTCATCATTCTATTATCTATACATAAATGCTAAATTCACAAGAATAAACTAATTTCAAACTTACCAACTTCATTCTTGAACAACCCATCCATATGCCATCCTTAACTTTCTAGCTTCAATAATCATCATCAAAGACTTACACTCTCATTTGCAACCATACCTACATCTCTAATCACATAATCATAACCTACCAAGATCACACCTTTATTCTTATATTTTTTTTCCAAACCATGAGAATAATAATCATACTAAAAAGGTTTAACATTTTCAATCATAACTCCTTAACTTAGTTATCAAGAACATCATAAATTATCTAACTAGCCTTTCTCCACCTAGAAACTCAACGTTACTACTAACCTCACAATATGCAATAATCCTCAAAAAATAATGCAGCCCCATAGCACCTTGGGAACACCTCTACACCATACTTAATTACGAACACATGATCTTACACTCTTGCATACACTGTTCAGGCCTACTAGATCACCTCCATATAACTAGCATCAACAACCGAACCATTAACTATTCAAACTTAATGTCTAGTGCTAAACATATTTTACAACCCAATCTTACACAAAATTCTCACTTCAAAACTATAGCACACAACATTAAGAAAAACTAGTATACAATGACAATCGATCATAATCATATGGCCTATCTTATTCATAATCCGTTAACACATTCTCCTTCTTCACATCATTTCTATTTACCCATCTTCACACCTAAATTACTTGCATAGCTCTATAAATTTCAACTAAACTTTCTCTTACAATCTTAGGAAAGCCTAAATTAACAATACTCAACCACCAAGTACTTCCATCAAAACCTATACTTTCCTAGCACTACAAATACCATCAATAACTCTTTTCATACTTCAAGAAAATAACAACCCACCTTAACTAATAATCTCCTTTTCTAACTTCACTAAACTAACAAACAAGGGTATATCATTTCATTACTAATTCAATCATAAGCAAAAATTCAGCTATAAATATTCAATAAATCACCCTTACCACCATTCTTGCCACTACACTTCTAAACCCAAAAGTTCAACTAACACAAGACTTTCAACTAAACGTTACTACTTCTGTCACTACACAGAAACCCACACTTTCAACTAACACCAGAACAACAAGATAAACAACAAGTTGCTAGTGAATCGAAAATGGCCTCACACGGCTTCACTAGACTTTGGTTTTATATTTTTGAACATGAAAATGAGATAAACAACAAAGAAAATATTCTAGTGAATTGAAATAGGCCCCACACGGCTTCACTAGACTTTGATTTTTCACAAACATAATGATAACAAGATTACATAATATAAGAGATAGAAACTTGACACACAACATTCAACGATCTAAGAATACACCTTACTCTGACTTAATTAAATAACTTATAAGAACGAGGGCATAACTTAAATTTGAAGGACATATAACACACTAGAAGGCTCCTCTTAAGCCACTTTATAAAACTTCTGAAACTTCTGCTAGCAAATATAAGAACATTATCTGGGGAAGAAATTGGAACTTGCCGAACATGTTACCTCAAGAACAGTTCATAGATAGATAAGTATAGATTATCATTATGGATTCTGAGGAGAAATTTGAAAGCATATCTGACTCGGGCTTAGTGCACGATTTCTACAAACCTGATAAAGTACTTCAGTTTTCGGAACTCAAAAGTACTAATAGAATACTTTTGTAGCTCTCTTACAATTCCATAACTATCTATGGAGAATTAAGCTCAACTATTTCTGATACCTTGGAAATAAGGGAGAGATGGCCTGACTAGAGTAAGATGAGAATCTGTATAATTTTCTTGGAGAACTTTTCTAAAGCACGATTTAAGACTTGAAAGAATGGAAACATTTCCTAAATGCCCTGTATCCTCTCAAAGAAAAGTACAGATGTCTCCGTACCATTACGCAATACTTTACTAGACACGGCTTCATAGACACCCTAGGAAACTTGAACTATGTTCTTTGATACCAAGTTTGTAACGCCCCGAAATCGGATCCCGAGACATCACACGGTGCTTAGGGTCACAAGTGACCCCAAGCTAACCCTTCTACTGGCATAAATCATAAGCAACTGAACAAAAAGTATCAATCTATACAAATCTACGGAAAATAACTCTCTTCTAAATCTGATTGAATACAAAACTAAATTTACAAGATTACAATTCTGCCTTTACAACCAAAACTGAAATGGAATACATCAACTTCTACTGACTGTCTATGAAGCCTCTACTAGTACTAACTATAGTTATCTGGGTCATGACACCTGACTATCCTAACTCAATACAACTGGATAAAAAAATACATCACTTCTTGAACTGTATAACTAACTCAAGCCCTTGAATTAAAAGGACTCATCACCTGCTGATTGGATGCCACGAACTGACTGGATCTAAATATGTACACTATATCTTGTACCTATATTCTGAGAAAATATAGCCCACATACGAATATATAGGTTAGTACCATGGAAATGTACAAAAGCATATGGGGGTGCAATTCATATATAAAATAATATCTTAATATCATCACAGTTTATAAAATTATGCATGCTGATATAAATGACTCACTTAGCTCAAATTAAAATCATCATAATCATAAGAGAGTAAAATATATTGGGTGAAACATGTGAGTCATCATAATAAATCTCAATTCACTTTCATCTCAATTCCAATTCATCAAAGAAATCAAATCTCATGAAAATTCTCTTTAGAATATATAGTCTTTAAATCTTTCAAAAAGAATGACTTTCTCAAACTCAATCTTTTAAGCAATTATATTTTCATCTCAGATAGAAGAATACACACACACTGGGAGTCTCTTACAACCGACATAAACCATGTGAGCTGCATGGAGTCCAATGTCTTACCCACGTTGGGGAGAGCTGTCCTATCTTTCCCATCGGAGTAGGACCTTAAATCGTCAATCCAAACACTAGTGATCACTATATAAATCAACCTCTGGCTCACATCCTATGGGGGCATGTAGTTCTAGGGAATTACCAAATCCTGCTATACCTCCCGCTCGATGGTAAAGACTACTCCCAGACTTAGCTCAGATCTTTTCAAAAGAAAATTCACTAACAAACATTTCAACAATTCACAACGGGAGTCATCATGCTACCCTTTTTATAATAATCAATAAAAGTGGAATTTTTTCTCATCTCGGGTTCAAAAACACCCCTTTTTACGACCGAAAGGTCAAAGTTCTTCATCATTTCAACTAATTTAATTTTCAAGGTAGTTAGAACATATGATTTCACAAAATAATAAACTCAAATAGGGTTCCAAAAACCCATACATCAATATCACCATAAAACCTTCCAAAGTTTCATACTTTATGACATAAGCATAAAAATAATCACGTAAAACTTAAATTTTCAGCTTATAGGTAACCATATCATCATTCTCATGAAATATTGTAAGGTATAAAATTCATATATTCAAGTTTGTAGTAAAGCATATCAAATCATACATCTTTATAAAGAAAATTAACTTTGGGATTCAAATCTCATTGTGCTTATAGCATATAATTTCTCAAAGTATAATTTCAAAGGGGGTTCGAAGACCCATATATCAATATCATGATAAAATCTCTCAAGAATCATCCTTGTCATCATAAACATATATAAATTACTTTAAAATCTGGAAATTTCAGCTTTTTGTACAATAATATGATTATTCTCATATAATTCCACTTCTAAAATATCAAAAGTATCATAGTCTCATGAGAATCAATGTAGAGTATAAATTTATGCTTCAAATTCATGATAGAACATGTAAAAATCCATAACTTCGTAAAACAAAAATATTTTTGGGCACAAGAACGAAAGGGTGTTCTTGTTGAAAACCCCCACATACCTTAAACTTGAAGCTTTGAATGACTTTCCGAATGACGTAATGCTATTCACAAACTTTTGGGTGTCCCTCGTAGCCTTCGTAACGGGGATTTCGAATATGTAAAAATTATAGAATTCTCACGGTTGAGTCTTGAGATATTTGAATTTTTAGGTTGAAACCCTAATGAATGTTCTTGGTGATTTTGAGAGAGAGTAAACTTATTTTGGTGTTATGGGAGTTTAATCCCGTGTTATAGACATATATAGGGGTGTTTTTGGCACTTGGAAGTGAGGTATGCGGCGCACAACCCATGACAGACCTTAAGGTGTGCGTCTCACACCTTATGGAAGACATTTAAGTGTTCCTCGCACTCCCAATCGCACACATTTGATTGGGCGGTGCATTGCCCATCACACACCCTTACTGCCTCTCACAAAAATGGGCATAACTCTTCGTTCGGGTATCAGATTTTTGCAAAATTGCTAACGTTGGAAAGATAATTAAATTATATAAAATTTTATTGATCTTGGGATGAAAAATTCCATGTATATTAAGATATATACACGTTTGAAGTTGACCATTGTAGAATCAAATGTCAAACTTTGGATGAATTAATTGGTCTTAGCTCAACTTTGTTCTAGGTCATTGCTATGAATATTTTTCACCTCTAAAATACTCCATAGACTAGAATAATGATCATGAAACTTGTATTCATATTCAACTTATTTGGATTAGAGCTTAGATAAGTAAGATCGATGGTTAGAATTTTAGCACAAAAATACGGGTTATTACATCAAGTTTCTAGATTTTGTAATAACATACACTTTGCTTTCCAAAGAATTAAGAATAACACTACAAATATTTATTACTTTCTTATACATTGGAATAACTTCTCCTAAGCAATGAAACTCATTTGTGATTGAAGTGAACCCTGTATGCCTTTCTTGGATAATTTTTTTTTCATCGTGAAGGTTTCATGCTAAGTAGTCAGCATGTCTACTTTTGAATCCTTCACATCAATAGTAACTTCATGAGAAGTCCTCAATCAATCTAAAATTTCTTTTGCATTTTCATATACAAAAATCCTATTAAACTCATCAGATCCTATACCACAACCAACCATTTCTTGGCCTTTTAGTTCTTTTCAATTTTCTTTCTATCTTCATCATTGAACTCCCTCTTGATTTTTACAACCATTCTTGTCACATACCTTTCTTTGACTTCTTTTATAGAAACATAAGGACCATTAAGAATGATGTCCATCAGTTCACTATCCTCAGCCATGGTGAAGTAAAATATCCTACTTTTCCACCACCCATAATACTGTACATTGAATCTTGGTGGTCTAGTTATAATTTCCCTTATTCTAGATTAGGTGGAGTAGATATTTTAACAAAGAAACTATAGGTGTGAACCTTTTAGAGTGACCTGGCTCTGATACCCATTGCTGGAACCCTTAATGGTTTCACCACATAGTAAGGGACCAGGTCCTTCAACGTTAATTATAAGAAACATACACAAAAAAACTAGGAAGTATGACATAGTGTAGGAAGAGTAAAGATACAAGAATTTTTACTTGGAAACCAAAGAAGGAAAAACATGGATTGACCTCACAAGCACCTCCAAATCCACTATAATCAAACTCTTGATTACAACCTTTATTAAACCTAACTCTAGGCTCCTTTCACTAGAAGTAACTCTACTATAAGCTCATTTTGGTAACTCTACCAAGGACCCTATCTACTAATTAGCTCTAATCAGTGTCAAAACTTAGGTAGATCAGTGTCAAAACTTAGGTAACTCTACCTAAGCAACTCTCTCAATTAGAAAACACTACTCTTATAGCATAAGTTATTCAGTTACAAATTAGCACTCAAGAACACTCACTCACTTACTCTTTAAGTATACTATAAAGCTAAGAACATGAGTAGTGCTTGAGCAATCTTGAAATAGAGTTTTTTCTACCTTACTTCACTCTTTAGAATTTGCAAATACCATTTGATGAAGAGGCATCTCTTCACCTTTATAGTTGAGTGATGATTAGAGTTGAGAGATCATGGACTGGCTATTCAAGTTGGTACAAAATAGCACCTGAAAATTTTTTACATAAGAGGAAAAAATTACATAGATACCATGTGCCAGATGTACTGTACCTTACACGTACAGGGACCAGGTCCCTTCCAGTTTGGCTGCTCATAATAAAAACCACATATAGCAGTTCATTAGGCCAAGTGTTTTACCTTAGGGTGATCGTTATTATTCGTGAAAAATGAAGGATTGGTCTATATGCAGATGTATTAACTACCAATAGTTGAATAAAGTGGACATCAAGAATATTTATCCTTTTCTGCATATTGATGATTAGCTCCTGGGTCCTTTAGTATGTTTAAAGATTGATTTGATATCAGGGTGTAATTAATTGAAGATTAGAGCTTCATATATTCCTAAGACATATTTTAGTGCCCATTATGGCCATTATAAGTTTTTGGTGATGTTTTTAGGTTGACTAAAGCCCTATGACATTTATGGAGTTGATAAATGAGGTGTGTTGATTGTATCTTAATTCTTTTGTAATTATGTTAATCGATGATATCTTGGTATACTCCAAAAGTGAGTTGGATTATGTAAAGCATTTGAGGATTATACTTTAGAAGTTTAAATATGATATATTGTATACGAGGTTCTTAAAGTGTGAATTTTGTCTTAACTCTTGTAGAATTTTGGGGTATGTAGTGTTTAAGGATGGTATTATGGTAAATCCATCCTAGGTTGAGGTAGTTTGAAATTGGTCTAGACCTACTTCACCTACTAAGATTTATAGGTTCATCAGTTTAGCTAAGTATTTTAGGTAGTTCATGCAGGGTTTTTTCTATTATAACCCTTTGGTAAGATTGAGACAAAAATGTTGTTTTTCTATCATCTAATAAGTGTGAAGAGAGATTTTAAAAGCCCAAGACATTGTTAGCTTTGGATTATAAGGTGAGGGCTTTACTATTTATTGTGGTTCTTTAAGAGTTAACCTTGGTGATGTGTTAACATATAATAGGAAGGTGATAGCTTATGCTTTGAGATAGTTGAATACCCATGAGAAGAACTATCCTACTCATGGCTTGGAGTTGTGATGATGGTGTTTATATTGATGTTGTAGTGGCATTATCTATATGGAGTTCATGGTTAGGTATTTCCAATCATCGATATTCAGTATATCTTATGTCAGAAAGGTTTTGAATTTGAGAAAGTATCGATGGTTAGAGATATTATATAGTTATGAAATGACCATTCTCTATCATATCGATAAGTCTAACATTATCATTGATGCCTCAAGTAGAAAGGTGGTGAGTATTGGTAGTCTTGCTATGTTAGTAGCAGAGGAGAGACCTTTGGCTATAGATTTGTAATAATTGGATAATAGTTTTTTGTGACTTGATATCTCTAGCTTAGTCAAGATCTAGCTTGTGTTAAGATGTAGTACTTATTGGTAGAGTAAATTTAATATAAGTAGTTTGAGGCTTTAGAAGCTGTGTATTATCAGGGTTAAGGTGTTAGGTGGTGAAGCTAAGAATGCGGTTCTTGATTTGAAGGGTGTTTTATGAATTAAGGGTTAGATTTGTTTTCCTAGTTAAGGTTACTTGACCATGTTGATCATGAAAAAGGCTCATATTTCAAGGTATTCTATTTATCTGAGTTCACTAAATATGTGTCATGACTTAAAGAGTCACATTGGTGGTTTAGGATGAAGAGGTATATCATGGAGTTTATGGCCAAGTGTTTGAATTGTCAATAGGTGAAGTGTGAGAACTAGAGGCCAGGTTATTTGATTGACAGAATGCAGATATCAAAGTGGAACTTGGAGCATATTACTATGGATTTTATGGTTCGATTACCATTGACTTAGGTGAAGTTCACTCTATTTGAGCTACTATGGAGAGATTTACCAACTCATCTTATATCATGCTAGTGAAAGACAAATATAATGCAGAAAATTTGGTAAAGATTTACATTCTTGAGATAGTTTAACTCCATTGTATTCTATTTCCATTATTTCTGACATAGGTAATTAGTTCAGTTTGCACTTTTTGAGTTCCATGTAGTGGGAGTTAGATAATCAATTAGAGATGAGTATGAATTTTCACCGCCAGACTGATGAGTTAGTTAGAGTGCACTATTCAGGTATTAGAGGACATGCTTCAAGCTTGCATTTTAGATTTTAGTGGCCATTTAAACTAGTTCTTTCCCTTAGCAGAGTTCACTTGCAAAAATAGCTATCATTTCATCATTTATATTTCACCGTTTGAGGCATTTTATAGGAAGAGATGTAGACCCCTAGTTGGATAGTTTAATTCATTAAAGGCTAGAACTTAGGGTATACATTTTTTGATGGACTCTATATAGAGGATGAGATTTATTCAAGATAGGCTTTTGGCAGCTTAGAGTAGGTAATGAAGTTAATACTAATAGGAAGGTTTGTGACACAGAGTTCATGGATGGTGAGTAGGTTTTCTGAGAGTGTCACCCATGAAGGGTGTAATGAGGTTTAAGAGAAAGTGTAATCTTATTCCAATGTTTATTGGAACTTTGAAGATCCTATAGAGTCTTAGGGAAGTGGCCTAAATGTTGGATTTACCTACCAATGTTTTATCTGTGCATCCAACTTTTAATGTTTCAATGTTGAAGAAATATCTTTGTGATTGTTTGCATATGTTTCAATGGGACTCAATGGATTTGGACTAGAATATCACTCTCGTGGAGAAGCCTATAGTTATTTTACATAGGCAGGCTAGAAATTTGAGGTTCAAGAGTATTGATTCAGTGAATGTTTATTGGAAGCATCACCCGATTGAGGAGGCTATATGGGTGATTGAGATGCTATAGAGTATCAAATATAGAGTAGATTTCCTCAACTTTACAATACTTTAGGCACCTTTATTATATCTATATTTGAGGATGAGTGTGTATTTTATTGGTCAAGTATATAACAACCCTAACATTGATTTTTGGATTTGTGTGAATTTTGACCATTTTGTCCTTCCATCGAAACACTCTGGTTTTGATCCTTAGAAAATTTCTCTAAGTTGAACATTCTTGAAATCATATGACTTGTGCATGTTAGTCATATGATGTGTTACGGTTTAGGGGCCTTAACTCATATATTTCACATTGTGTTCAAAGCCATTTACTGTCTACGGTGTGATTGGACATCTTACTAGTCGTTAGTTAGGGTACGAGTGGTATGTTGCTAAGTCGTATGGTGCCCGAAGTCTTGTCCAAAGTATTTTATCTAAGGTATGAGTTATAGGATACTTCTTGTATGTTAGGATATGATTTAGTCATGTGTTGGTCATATGTTGATGATGTACTTGTTATGAGTGTGGATACACTAGTTGATCATATTGATGACCGAATTGACTCTTCTTGTAAGATCAATTTAAGTCCACCTAGTGTTGAAGCCATTGTGTTGAATAATAATATATCATATATTGATTTTTTTCCCCTTGATGATGATGTACATATTATGAATGTGGATACACTAGTTTATCCTATTGATGACCAAATTGACTCTTCTTGTAAGATCAATTTATGTCCACCTAGTGTTGAAGCTAATGTGTTGAATGATAGTACATCATCTTGTGGCAATTGTGTTGATCAACTTATGTGTGAAATTTGTCCACCACTTGAGGATGTATGTGATATGTTTAATGGATCTCAAGTGAGTGATGATGTTGAAAATATTGATCAAGTAAATAGGAGTAACCCATTTAGCATAACCTCTAGTGAATGTTCTACTCTCGGTTTTGCTCATAGGGATAACCATGTGCTTGAAATATCTTTGATGCTTGATAACGATCTTTTAGAGAATGGATTTACATATTCTATATCCTCTTCATGGATAATTCCTTCTCTCTTTAAGGATAATATCTTGTTTGAAGATGATGAGTTCACTCCTAATGAGCGTAGTGGTGAGAATGAAGTTGAAGGTATAGCTTGTCTTAAAAGCTATAGCCTATATGCCAACCCACTATGGTGTGACAACATTCCTCCTAAAGATGGAAATATCTTCTTGGAATATGAGAGTACTCTTAAGGTAAGGGAATATGAGGTCTTGGAAAGGAATGATCAATTGGGTGATGATAATTTTGACTTGCTTGAATTCTTAAGAAACCCAATAAGTGATTGTTCCTTGAAAATTGATTTTGGTTGTGATCCTTTGTATGACACCCCACCCATGTTTGATGATTATGAGGATGAATTACTTGCTTCTTGTGAAGACTTAAGTAATAATTTCTTTGACTTTGTTGGTGGTATGTGTATACTTGAGGGTACTTCTATAGAAAGGGAAGGTGTCCATTTCTTTGAAATTACTTCTTCTTCTACTACGTGTGATCTTATTGTTGAGAGTACTTATGGCAATGATGTTGAAACTAGTTTTGGGTACACACATGAAGATACCTTAGTAGAAGTTGACTTGAGTGATACCTTTCTTTACTCTCTACTTGCTTTTGATGACATGTATTCCATTGTAGAGAGTACGCCGTGTAGTTTGAGTGAAGCCCATGGGAAATGGGAGTGTTTTCTAGACCCGTGTCTATGGCCACTCTTCCCGTTTGACCCCGATGCCAAATATAGAATTGATGATGTTGATGCGTCCAACTTGTTTCTTGGTCTACATGACAAACAAAGTATCAGTTTTGGCAAATTCTATAACCAAATCCTTTGTGCATCTTTCATTTAAAGAATTCTTGGTTATATTGCAAATATGTGCAACCTTGGCATGTTGAGATAATTTGTTGTGCTAACCCTAACCCTCATGCCATAAGGAGTTTGTATTTTTTTATCCTCTCTGTGGTTTTGCTAGGTTTGGATTCGAGGTCGAATCCTTTTCAAGAAGGGGAGGATGATACAAGTCAAATGGCCACCTTAGTTTTTGAAGACATCCTGCGAGTCCAACACAAGAAGAACCTAATTGTGGTCACATTGAGGGCACATGAGCATGCATGGGGGACCCATTTTAAGCCCACAATAGAACAATCCCATGTATGGAAGGTTTCTTGGAAGCTTGCCTTGATGAGATACCCGAGAGGTCCAAGTGTTGAAGAGTAATTGTGAAGACCACAAAGATTCAAGGAAAGTCATATGTTTAAGTGTGAATAAAACCACATCAAAACACTACATGATCACCCATTCATTAAGGGTGTAGTGTTCTTTTTATGTTTTTTCTTTACACTCCATAGGAGCTCCTTTTCATTAAGGGTATTTTGGTCTTTAATGTAATAAGTATAAATAGACTCCTTAGGCTTATTTTTCATTAGACTTTGATGAAATTGGATATTATTCTTAGATTTTAGCTTTAGTCTTGTAGTTTTAGCTCTCAAACCCGAAATTGGTTCCTTGAATACATTTGAAGTCAGGGTTTCACTTGTATTGGGAAATTTGGCAAGAAATGTGTGCTTGAGGAAGAGTGTTTCCTTTGGGTGACCTAAGAAAGTGGTTTGATCTTACATTGGTGATGTGTGTTTGAAGGTTTGATACACCTTCTAGTGCTATTCATTGGTGGAAGTGAGGGTCTCTATCTATCTTTAATTTCATGCAATTCTTCTTCTTCTTCATCTCCTTCTAGTGTGTTGTTTTATCTTTGTGAACTTGCTGATTTTTGTTCCTTTAGTGTCCATTTCGTGTTTGATAGTCCTTTAGGCTATCAGACTACCCCCTAGTCACGACAACGATGCTTACAGTCACAAGCGACCACAAGCTAACCCATGAGCTGGAACCTGATATGAGCACTAAATAAACCGGAAATTAAACATGTATGCGGAAGATAAACTAATGAGGTCAAAATCAATCTAAATACTGAAAGAGTGATTCAATCACAAGTTTGTAAATGTCTAATAAAAATACTAAAAACGCGACTGACAATACTGATAAAATGACTAACTGTCTGAATGTCTGAAAAACTCTAAGCTGACTGAAGAGTTGATGGGACAAACCCCAACAAACTCTAACTGACTAACTAAAAATAAATGCGGAAATAACTAAATAAACATAACAGGTCCTCGATATATGAGGACTCACCATTGTTGCTATTGTTGAAGCGCTGGATTGTCTAAGTATGATCGAGGAACTAAGCGTCTGAACCTATGATATAAGACATCATAGCAAAAAGAAGAGTATGCGGTCAGTACTTTGAATGTTATAGTATATGAGATGAGGTTAGGTTGATATACATGGGTTAATTGTACATGAAATAATGACTGACTGAATAGTATGAGATAACAACAGAGTAAGTATGCATGAAAACTGAAATACTGGGAATGTAAGACCAAGAATATATACTTTTTTGAAATAATTAGTAAACTAAAATATTGAAATTTTATAACTGAATGACTGGTAATCTATATTATTTGGTCAAGCAAACTTGAACTGAACATTGCACTGAGACTTTGGGAGGCATCACCTAACCGACATGCCCCAATCTAAGCTAATTAGAGTCCAACCTATAATGCCAGTTGGAAGGGTGTCAGTACCGTGCTATGGGTACTAATAATGGCTGTGTGGATCCACTTAACTAGTATCCTGAAGGACCATGGTGTCAAGCCTAAACTGATAGGTGACCCTGAGAGAAAGCCAAGACTAACTGATGGGTGAGTCCTCATATCCTACGCTGGATATGTAGTTCTGGAATACTGGGACTGATACTAACTACTCACCTAACTGAAGGGATATGCCTTTCCTGTATTCGCTCGGTGGTAAATCCAACTCCCAACTGAACTGACACTAATTACTGGACTGAAATAAGCTTGACTGAACAAACAACTATTTATAATAACTAACTGAATGACAATGCTCATGGTTTATATGAAATCATTCTGAAGATACTGAAATTATGTAAACAATTAGGTATCGGGTGTTCATAACCCACTAACAGTGATTTGAATTAACAATGATGACATATAAATCTTTAAAGACCATAGTAGGGAATCGCTACTCAATTTCCATCACTCTGGCATTTCATCAAACACATGGAGATCAAGACTTTAACATGGGAAGGCTTTTAAACATGAGCAGTTAGCATGAGTACATAAAAAAAATAATAAATTGAGGAAACAGGTTGAAAGGAGGCATGGATGAGATAGGGATTAGGAAACTTATCTATTTTAGAAATCCTACTGATTATATTTGTTGTAATTTGATCCGGGTTAGGCCGAGTCAGATAAATAGGCTTAGAATGTTTATTTGTATAATGGGTTGGTCCATTATTGTTTGTTTATTATTAATAAAATACCAAATTAAACAAAAAAGGATTTATTCTGACTTACATGATAATGATATGGGAACTACAACATTTAAAACATTCTATAATCCAATCCACATAAAAACAATTGAAATCCTAACTTGAAATTGAAATAATAAGGGATTCATGAAGATAGTCCAACTTAATCATGTAAAAACCCATAATTTAAAATCAAAAAGGGATTCTTGGACTCCATGGGTGAAAAAGGCCCATGGATGAACATCACACATACCTTAAATCCTTAAGCTTGAAAGAGAAAAACCAATCTTAATGTTTTCTTGAACGTTCTTTGATTGGGGAACTTGAATTTTTTGGTTTCCTTAGAGAAAAAGTAATGGAATTTAATGATCTCAAGGGAGGAAAGGGTTTGTTTTTGAGAGGAAATTGGAGAAGATGGGCAAATAATGCCCTAACTGGCGTTATAATTTGTGATTTGACGAATTGGGTTGAGGGGAAAAGACACAATTTCCCCTCAGGCAATTAAATTTGTAACTAAAGTATGGATTACATAGTCACTATGATGCAGTAGGTGTGCCATAACTATAAGCATCACGATGAGCTTCTGGAATCGTGATCCAAATATGACCCAATCCTCATCCAAAACTTCTCCGAGACATGTACCTTACACCCCTAAACATGAATTAACTCAAAAACTAACGTCTCGGGGTTGGGAAGACTAATTTAAAAATCCTCAAAGTTAAGATTCCATAAAATGACTAAGTTCCCAATACTTAGTGAAATTTTCAGGATTTAAACCTCTTATGCATGCTACTAGGAGCAAAACTAGGCTAGGTATAATTTGGGGTATTACAATATCTCCCCCTTGGGAACATTCGTCCTCGAATGAGATTGATTAGGTTGAGAGTTTTGAATTAAGCAACTGAGATCACATACTGAACATGCTTAACTAAAAATATGATTACATGAATGAGTTTGAAACATGATACATAAACTAAATTAATTTCGTGAGTGCACGGAATGACATAAGAATGGTTATAAGGCTGAGTTAGAAAAGAGAGAGTCAACTTATGAGTAACCATTACCTTAAGATGGATCTGGTTTCATGAAGAAAATTTGAGAAGTTTAAGACATAAAGACTCAGGTCATTACAACATCTCTACCTTGGGATAGTTCATCCCCCGAATGATACTGAGTTGGCTGAAATACCAAGGAAATACTGAGATAATGTACGAGGCACTTATGAAATGAATCATGACTGAATATCTAAGTTTGAATCAATGCATGAACTAAATGGAATTCACAATTTACATGGATGGAACAAACTATCTTTTGGAATGACAATATTCATGAAACTTCTGATAGTAAGACTAGATCGGAAGATGGAAAAACCATAGGAACTTATCTGTCTAATTGCTAAACTTAATTGCTAGCTATACAGACTGAATTATACTAAAATCTTATACTCAACTAGAGTATTTCTTCAATACTCTTTCTAAGAAGTTATAATAACAGTAGGGAGCAAAGAACTTGGGCATGACCTGAATAAGATATTTGAGTAAGGACTCTTAATATAACTATAACTCAATAACATGGAACATAGGCCTATGAAATATAAATATGAATTGATATGCCTTAGACAATGCAACTTCTACTCTCAAGCTTAGACTTACTACTCAAATACTTGCTCCACTATATATTCCGCATTAATATCGCACTTCACTTGAGGCAATTGAAAATATTCACATGGGCACTAATAACTCTATCTACTGAAGTCTAAGCTAAACTGAATTCTCTCACTATGTTCAAGCCTACTCAAATCTACAAAGTGCTCCCATAACACAATAATACTAGTCGAAATCATGAATTCAATACACCCCGCATTTTAAAAAATTCTTATCTGAAGAGTAATTCTTCTTACCTCTTCAGCTACTAAATTCAACCTCTTATTAGAAATGTACTAATGCACAATGCACCCATCCAGTTATATACACCAACATGACGTTCAAGCCTATCATCATAACCACATATGAACTTCTAGTCAAATAACCCATCAAAGCATCTTTTCCGTACTCTTTGATACTTCTATCATTAACAACTTCCATGCGCTATTCTTAAGAAAATCACACACAAAATTTCAACTAACCAAGACATATATAAAAAACTTAGCCTCAATCTTACTCCACACTTATAACCTTAGATCAAACAAGCATACAACAATCTTTTCCCAAACATGAAATATTTACTCTCTCCTATCTAAAGAACTGTTCATCACCACTACCATTTCATAAGAAGAAGTCACTGAAAGGTTAGAGCATGAGGACCTGAAGCATGAAAGAATACTATTCATAACTTGGATGCTTAACTGAGGCATGAGAAACAGAGTATCCACGACATGGATTTATTACAGTGATAAAAACTAAGGATATACATGACATAATCTGAATTTCGCTGATCATTAAGAGTGTAGCATGAGCACTGGAACTGAACATACTGTAAATCAATAGTACATAAGTCATGATCTACATGACTTGAGTTTGAAGTTCATAAATTTCATGGAATATAATTCATATAGTCGAACAAACTGGAACTCCTTATACGAGGAACTGAAAGTGTACATAATTCTATGGAAAGCGCATGGACATGAATTATAATCATGGGGCTGACATGTAAGGCATGAGTATATATCATGAGGACTGAAGTCCAAAATTTGCACTGAGATAAGAATGGGTCAGACATCTTTTTTCTCCACTGATGTTCTAAAATATACTGACATTACTACTGGAATCTGAGAGCCTGACTTGGTTACTTATTATATCATCTCCTTCTTAGCTATAAGCCATCACTCTAAGTTTGTGGGACCCTTTTGATAAACTCTAAATTGAACTGCAACCACTTTACTCTAATGTTTGGAATATGAAAATACTCATCAGTAACAAATTTACCCTAAAAGACTACACTTGAAAGTGGAAAACCCACTGCTAATAATTCCTTCTGAGATATAACTCTTAACTCTCTATATCCCAAATGGTCATCAAACAATAGCTTTAACCATTTCCTAACTTAGAATCTTCATGAGCATCACCATACACTGATTTCACACTATTAAGAATTTCAACATGACTTTGTATTAGCTCAATCTTCAAAGATTCAAACTTAGATTCTAACACTTATGTAACACCCTAAATCTGGTACCCGAAATGTTACACGGTGCTCATAACCCCAAAGGACCACAAGCTAACCCATGACTGATATTTGTAACTGAGCACTGAATAATATACTATAAATATGTAGAATATATGATGTAAGGCCATAAGGTTCAAAACTAACCTAATACTGAATATAGAACAATGTTTGAAATGGGGTATAAAAATACCCAAAACTAAAATAAACTTTCTGAAAACATGCTGTAGTCTGAAAGCCTCTAAACTGTCTGAAAACTGTAGAATTGATGGGACATATCCCTAACTAACTCCAAACCACTAAAATAATAAAGTAATAAAATAATCATGTTATCCTCGAATGATGAGGACTCACTGCTAGTCTGAATACTGAATGTCTGATCTACTAAAGATGCTCGGGAGCTCGCACTTCTAAACCTATGGTATAAAGCACTATAGCGTAAATGCGTCAATACTTTGAATGTACTAGTATGCAAGTGAGGTAGGCTGAATGCAAAGGGTTCATATGCATGAACAATACTAACTGACAGAATAATATGAATGTGAGAATACATGCGTGAATACGTAAATGTAACTGAGATCGTGATAGGACTGAATACTGAGTTCTGACTACTGAGTCTACTGATAACAATGATTTACTGCTATCTGAGTTTACTATTACTAGAATACAGATTAACTGTGTTACTGGTAAGCTGACAATTGAGTTTACTGATATAGATATCTGTATATTTGTTTTTGATAGTTCTGATTATGAAGAACTGATCTGATTGACTGTATCTGGCAGTCCTGATTCTGAATACTGATAACATAAGTTTCATATAACTAGTATACTAATACTGAGCGACTGTATCTGACAGTCTAAGTTATAATGGAACTAGCTGAGTTCCATACTGTACTGAGTTAATTGTATCTAACAGTCCTGAAATCTGAAGAACTATCTGAGTTCTATTACTGAGATTGAATTACTGTATCCGAAAATCTTGATTCTGTAACTGAAACTGTGGAAAGTAGTTATCTAACCAATATTTCCCTAATATACAATTATGGATAAGTTGGGGTCTAATCTGTAACCCTAATTAGAAGAGTGTCATTGCCGCACCACTGGTAAGGACAGTTGTGGGTGACCATCATCTGATAGTGTCCCCTAAAACAGAATGGTGGGATCCTCATCTGATAGTGTTTATCCACCTCATCAACCCTCATCTGACAGTGTTGATGTCTTAACCTATGCTAGCTACATAGTTCTAGAACGCAAAGAAGACTTCTAAGAATCATACCCTCATCTAACAGCGTGTGTTCCCATCACTGGGTTTACTCCAGTGCTAATTCCTAATCCCATCTGAATAGACACTGATCATGGATTATTGAAGTGAACTAAATTAACTAAATTAGCTGAATTCCGTTGACTGACAAAATATTACTGAGATTTAATAACTGACTGAGATTATTGAAGTTACTGAGATGACTGGGAATACTGAGGTTACTAAGATTACTAAGTACTAAGATCACTGAGATCACTGGACTACTGAGATTTCTGAGTAGGACTGAACTGATAGGTACTAAATTTACTGATTTTTCCTAAGTCATATAACTGACTGAATTCTACTGATCATGGCTTGACTGAGAGTATCATGAAAACTTGACATTGAATCTAGACATATAGATAAATTATCGGGTACAAGTACCCCCAGGACTTGATAGCATGAAACTGATAGGACATAACACTTCTTGAACACATGACCAATATAAAAAATTTATAATACATTAATTTGGGAATTTCATAAAGCACATGGTTGTCATAGTCTTGTACATGAATGGAATTACATATAAACATGCCATAATTTCATCAACCTAATCTCATGGACATTCCCTAAACCATTCATAATGCACACAATATCATGGAAGTCATTCTTAGTCATAGGGTAAAGCATGTATTTATCACTTAGGTCACAATTAAGCTATAATGCATAATTTCTATTCTCTTAGGCATTTTATCTAACACCTAGGATGCATGACTTAGGGCATAGGAATGACGCAAATTAATACAAAAAAACTCCATATTTCAATTTAAATTCATATGTTTCATACCATATACCAGCATAGGTTCATGAACAACACACAAAAATTCCAACTTGGGAATCATACAACCATAATCAAATGATTATAATCAACCCACAACAAAATATTCCCAATACAAGATTTAAAACTTTATTCTTGGGCTTCATGGATGAAAGAAATCCATGAATGAGCACTGTGCATACCTTAGTTCTGGATTCTACAAAGATTGACGGAGAGATTCTTGAATTTGAGTTTTGAATATGAATCCCTATTTGAAAACCCTAGCTAGTTCTTGAGAGAAACTTGAGAAAAACCCTCTATTTTGGATAAAATATGGCTGAATAACATGTTATTGGGTTTATATAGGGTTGAGAAATTGACCCTTTTAACCCTTTGATGTGTATTTAAATTCTGAGAAAATTTTCCGACCTAGACCCTTGGCGCGACACGGCGCTATCGCGCTGTGTCACTGGAATTTAAAAACTCTGAATTTGAGCCTTGGAGTGATGCTCCATAATCACGGAGGCTCACTAGATTTTGACGATTGCCATTTTGACCTGCTCCACAATGCGCTGATGGCTCAGGTGATACACTGTTTCACTAAAGAGGCTCTAACTCTTCGCCCGGGTGTCGAATTTGGGAGAATTTGGTATCGATGGAAAGCTTATTCAAAAATACCACATGTATAAAAGTGGATTCATCTTTGAAACAATTCTTTAATATTTTTGGGATGAATTTAAGCTAGGTAGAAGTACGGGGTATTACAACTTAATACGGATATCCCTAAATCTTTAATGAACCATACTAACTTCCTTCATCGCCTACTAATATCACATCTCTAAATGACACACACATCATTATACTTAATTTTGAATTAATAAACATAAATTCTTGCATATACTATTTCAAGACCTCTGGTTTATTTATCATACAACTAAACCATAGATACAAAATCTACTAAATTCAGATAACACCATCCCCACTTTACTATTGCTAAACTTTTGGGTTCATGCTTCTAACTCTAGATAATATTCTATCATAGGATTTTGAGAAGGGATCTGAAAGAACATCCCTTAGATATCATCTTTCTTTCTCTAAGATATAAAATAATGTAACCCTTAATCACTGAGATACTGCCCCTCCAATCAATAATTGGTTCATTAGGAATCTGAAAATGAATGAATCTGTTTCTATAGTCAACTAAGGCATAACATGATTAGAGCTAATCCATGCTGAGAAGGACATCAAAATCAATCATCTCTAACTCTACAAAATCTACTGAAGTGATTTTCTAGGATACTATAACCAGGCAATTTCTATATACCCATCTGGCTATGATAGACTTACCCACTATGGTAGATACTAAGAAAGGCTCTGCTATTTTTTTTGGACTGACACCAAAATTGATATCTATATAAGGAGTCACAAAAGAAAGTGGAGCTTCAGGATCCTAATAAAACATAAACATAAAGATAAAAGACCTATAACATACCCATAACCATATCAGGGGAACTTTCCTAATCATGTTGGGACTGGAGCATACAATATGTTCTGGAGTTGTCTACTAGGTGTACCAAAAATAGCACCTTGATGAGTCAAGCGCCTGGCTGGAACATGGGAACGACTGGGTTGACTATTTAGACCCACATATAGGCATTCTCTAACTCTATGGCCTTGCTTTCCCTATAAAAAACACACACCACTACCAACCTTACACTTACCCTGATGATTCCTACCATACTTTCTGCAGAGTGAATCAGTACGACCACTGTTCATGCTACCTTGGGTCCTAGAGCCTATCGCTTTATCTGAATTGTCATTCCTGAACTTTGGCACTAGTGCACTACCTGGAGAAGAAGCTAGGGCTGAGAATTTTTGGCGTAATTAGGAATCGTTACCACTCTCTGACCTTGACTTAAAACTACCTATTCTGGCCTTCTTATTCTCTCCCTCCTCATGATTTTCCTCCTCAATTTGTTAAGCATGAACCATAAACCATAAGCTCACCCTGCTAATCATCCTAGGATGTTACATTATTTAATAATGTATGGTCTGAAGACACTTAATTCACCCCTATGCAACATTAGGTAGATTAGCACGTTGATTGAGTACCTGTGAAGTAGTGAGCCTCCATCCTTTAGAAGGCCTTATCATTTCCGTATTCTTTTATTTTGAATTACTCCTTTGAATTCTTTTGGTCATGGTTGGTGGCATAGGCCTATTTTCTTAGTATTCTTGTTTTAGAGTCTATTATAGACAATTATGTATTGGTTGGTTATTATTTTAACACTTAGTTTTATTGAGTCATTTATTCATCTTCTTATTACTGTTTACTTTGATTTCAACTTGTTATTATGATTATTATTATTCTTTTAGGGTTGGGTTAAAGGGGTGGTCTCCGATCCTTGGTGAACTTGAGATACCCGTCATGTCCAAGTCCTGGTTTAGATCGTGACGCAAACAACATTCAATAACCCTATAGGTGCATCCCATATCATTTTGTGTATGGTAAATAATGCCAATTTCCTATCAAACTTAAACATAAGGCATTATGAGAATTGAAGAGGCTAAATCTAAAATGGAGTGATGTAATAAAATTAAAATTAAAATAGATGAATGAGATTGATGAGTGTCATATTTGCAGTTATGAGAGCTTATCTTTATAGAAGGAAAAAATGAAATTGTGCCATGATCTGAAGATTGAGCAAAGAGAATTGAACCTAGGTGACTTGGTCTTGTCGTACATTTTAAGACTTTGCTTGTTTCTTGTCAAATTAAGATTCAAATAGTCTGGACCATTAATTATGATATGACTATTTCTGCATGGTGCAACTGAGCTAAAAGGAGATGAAGTTGTACCATTTAAGGTAAATTGTCAATTTTTAAAGCATTATATGTTAACTATAGAAGAGATGAGGGCATGTGAGAAATTAAATCTTGATGAAATTTGAGTAGTCAAGTGAGTTAGGTCATGCTGTGATGTTTAAATTAGGCATTTCATGGAAGGAAACACATTGGCTAGTTGGTGAATTCAAAAGAACAAACTTATCCATGTCATACCGCGATGTTAAATCAAATGTTGTATAGGAGGCAAATCATGTTTTGTACTTTATATTTTTATAGGGTAATGTTTTTCATTAGTGCTGGAATTGTGAAGGAACAAAAAGTTGGTGAACTAGATTCATGACTGAACCCACAAGAGGATTGTACTATCGTGGGAAGATCATGGGTTCATTAATCTGAGCATTTTAAGTCAAAGTGCTGTAGGATGAAATTTTGGGAGCTATCCTATGATGCTCACCATAATCTTACCTAGATGACATGCTTATGTTGTCTATCATCTAATTACACTCATGTAAATCATCAATATGGGAATTGAACCTATGAGTTTAAGGAATGATTGTAGTTACATATCATGATCATCCTTAAGCTTCATAGGTTCTCAGGTAAGTTTTCTTAAACCATTACTGTATGAGATGTAGACACAATTGTGTAATCAAACCACGATCGTATGTTTGAGTCAACTGTTAGTTCTATCAGTTTAATGAAATCACAACTCGACCTGATCCAACTCAAATCTAAAACCCTAAAACCTATACCTAGACCCCAATTACTATTTATAGTATTCATACTCAAAATTTCATAAGTTTAAATTGACTAAAATCACGAAAATGATTAAATTTCACCCTTTGATTTGCAAAAAACCTAGCTATCATCAGTGTTTGCACTTATCATTTCCTATCACTCATGCATTTTGTTTAATTGAGTAAGTGTGATTAAATTTTTTATTTATTTATCATCTACTAAGTACTAAATTAAAATTATTATGGGTATCATGAGGCGGTTATGTCTATAAAATTACATGTCCGTTGAGTTTTGAATAAGTACAAATAATGGGAATCCTTAAGTAATTGAATTTTTTAAAATTATGGTCAATGAATGTCTAAATATGGTCAATGTTTGGGTCTAATTTTGTTTAAGTGTAAGAGTACTCCATGAAACAACCTATGAACATGGTATCTACATAAGGTTGTAGGTTGGATCATTATGGGGTTCTAGTTAAAATACTTTAAGCACTGATCATGAGAGAATATCCTATGATTGTTCTACCTAGGAAGGATCATGGTATGTAGTCTTTTGATGTGGCATACCCCCAGTACTTTAGTGATGTTCCTATGATTAGAAGGTACAATCATACTTTTATTGCACTATCATAGGATCTAGTCATCTGAGGGCATGCCTTCCCAATGTTTTTGTAGGGACCCTTCCTATGATAAGAGGGTATGTGTCATGACCCGAGACTGCCCCTAGTCAAAATATGATGCATAGAGTCAGAACTGGCCTTAAGAGAACCCATTGACAGGGATAACACTAAGAATACTAAAAAGCAATAAAATACTGAGCGGAAGATAAAATAAAATAACTGATGAAAATAAAAAATATAAAGTACTGAATATCTACCAAAACTAAAAATAAAATTGTCTGATAAACCAACATGTTGAAAATCTAGTCATCTGTCTGAAAGCCTCTAAATCTTAATGAGTTGTTGGGACAAGCCCCAAACTAACTCCAACTAAATAAAATATAAATAAACTAAAATAAATAACTGATAACTGGTCCTAGAATGATGAGAACTCACCACAACTGCTGATAAGTGGTACAAGAATGTGCTAAGTGCATCTGGATACATTATTCTTAAAGCTTACTTGATGATCTAAATTTCTACATGATCAATTGATATATTACTTTATGAGTTGAACGTCAACTTGACATATTTAAAACTTAGTTAATAACTTTAATGTCTACTTGATAAATTGAAATCTAACTTGATAACTTGGATGTATACTTGATGAACTTAAAGTTTAAGTGATGACTTGAACGTCTACTTGATTACTTGAATGCCTTTTTAATAATCTAAAAGCTTACTTGATGATTGAAATTCTAATTGATGATTGTACATATTTTAGATCAAAAAAATCATTTTTTTACGACTATACATAATTCAATATTACTAGGTTGCCATGATGTAAGATCCCGTATTTAGTGTGCACTTGTTCTACTCATATGGAATTTTATATGCCATTTTGGCATAGGTAATGGATAGGATTTTTTATGCCAGTATTGATGGTGTAAATAGGTTTGAAGATACTGCCCATACATTTTAATGTGACACGGCCAAGTTAACATTGATGCAATTATTTAAACCTAGGATTGTGAGTAGGTATTTTAATCTAAAGTTTAAAGTGAGAAAGTGTATAGCTTGAAGTTAAATTAAATAGATTTAGAACTAAAAATAGTATAAAATATTGAGTTACTTGCTTGACTTAATTAAACTAGTGAGTGAGTCACCTATTTGAACTATATGGAGCAAGTTAATGGATCTAAGTCTATGGATCAAATTTGGGACTATACTAATGTACTCATTTGGAGACCAAACTAAGTAAAAAATGGAGAAAGGCCCCAACAATCAAATCTTTAAAGGCCCAACTAAATTGAGTCAAACAAAGAATCAAGAAAGTAGGTGCATCACCTACTTTGATCTTTTGAGCAGCTTGAACTCCTTAAGTAGGTGCATAACCTACTTGGACTAATTTGAACAATTGAGGTCCAAAGTACACCTAAAGAAATAGACAAAATAGGGCCTTTATAAAGCCAAGTTGCTTGTCAATTCCTTAATTTCTAAGTTAGAAAAAATCATAATTTATAAGTTCCCTCTACATTTCTCTAGAACAGCAAGAAGCCGCCTTATTTTCCCCTCTAGGGTTTTTTTATGTTGTACCATCTTTTTCAATACAAGGCAAGTTAAATAATTTATAGATTTATCTTGATTCACTCTTTGAAGGTTATGGTATGATATGTCTCCATACCTGAAGTTTGTGAGGTAACTCAATGAATATTCTACTACAAGGCAGTCCCATACACTTTTTGAGGTTGTTAATGATGTTTTCCTATTAATGTGTTAATGTATGAAAAGAATTTCAAATTATGCAGAATTTAAGTTAAAGCGTAGAATTCAGATATTAAGTTAAGGACACTGCTCATTTTTTCTTCTCCTTATATATAATATTAGTTGAGGAATTCCACAAGTGCTTTGGAAAAAAGTATGGAAGGTTGATGGGAATCCTTTAAGTTCAATAATATCCGGTAATGATAAAGGATGTTTTGGACTGTTTTAGGGGTTTCTTTATGTGTGTATATTGAAGGCATATTTGTTGATCTTAAAAGAGAATGTGAACGGTTGGCATTGATTTATAAAATGTAGGGTGTAATAACACACCACTTAATTAGACGTTGTATGAAGCTACTGCCCATCCCTACTTTATGAACTATTTGGTACATAATATGAAGAAAAGGAGTTTCTGTGGATCACATATGAATTTATTTGTTGTAAAAATGTAATTAGAGAAGAAATGGTTGAAAGAACACCCTTGGTTTACTATATTATGGGCTTTCTGTCCGGTTGTTATTTGGTCAGGTTAAATAACCCAAACATGTTGATTATCTACTAAATACTTGTTTTATCATTTACTTTATTATATATAGTTAATTTGACGGACCAAAAGTTAATTTGAGGTAATGCAAAGTTGTACAACAAGGTATGTAGAGCTACTCTATACCAAACACTTTGGCATAAAATCGACCACTTGTGTTACAAAGTAATCTCCAAAAGTTCTCTTATATCAAATGATACATAATAGCAACATATGATATCCTATGTTGATAACGACCTTATTTCCACTCCCTAATATGTTAAAATACCTCAATACATGCTTCTTATCAAGTTTGAACATCTACTTTCACTAGCAATTTTCAGGAGTTCTTCTTTTAGTCAAATAAGATCTATATTTTATTTCAGCTCCAAAGCCTTTTATTTATGTACAAACTACTTCCTACCTCATTGTTATAACATTAAATGTGTATTAATGTGCCTTTTTTGGGTAGATTATTATCCCAACATTTAATAATGTTATGACCACCAAAGTAACAATCTCAAAGGTTAAATAAAGCAATTAACACAAATTTGGTTATGTGCGAGTGGCAACTCAGGGGTATAAGACTAGAATTTCTTGATCCTAATCTCTTTATATGTGGGTGGAAGATTTGGGGTTAAATCCTCGCATGGGTCGATCCCAATTCGTTCATATATTAGTGGAAGCTCATAGGCATAAGACTTGCATGGGTCGATCCAAATTTGTATATTTACCACTAATCATCTGGTCATTTGAATCACATGAATTCCAATTATTACAAATTAAGAAGGGTAAAATGAAGAAACGAGGGTAATGAACATGATCCCACAAGTATATGTAAAGGTGGTCTATTAGTATTATTTATACAATTGTACCTGATTTCATTGAGCTCTTGTATTATGTGTAGTTACTTTCAGCCTTACATATTTAATATATATTTTCGTGCCGACGTCCCTCACAGGGGACTTGAATTTTATGTTGCAGGCACAAATGCTTCAGCTAATACACCTCCCTATAAGAGCATAGGACATCCAACGACTATTGCTGAGCTCCAGGTTGATTCAGGGCTTGTACAATACTTAAGACTAAGTATAGGTATTTTTAGAGCTTTGTAAACCAATGTAAAATTAAGCATGATAGTGGCTTATCTTTTAGATGTTGTGGCCCTAACGTCCAAATCTTATATATGTATTTTGGGCTTACATACGTGGCCAATTTTCAGCGATGTAGAGTATACATACTAAGAAGAACCTTTCATTATCACAGTTTCATGCAAGAGAAGTATAAGATTTAGGGTTGGTTCTCTTAGGCCTTTATGACTATGGGTGCCTGTCTGCCTCAATGGGATTCAAGGCATGACAAAAGTGGTATCAAAGTGGGACATCCTAGGAAGTCTACAAAATTATGTCTATTTAGTGCCTTGCTTATGGGTATATAGTGCACCATATCTATATACATGAGGCTACAGGACATTTAGGAGTTATCTCTTTTTCATATAATAGATCCTGTAATAGAGCTAAAGTTATAGGTAGATTCGTACTAAACCATTGAATTTAATTATTTTTCTAATTATAGTAAAGATTTTGGTTAAAAAGGAGTAAGAATACAAGTAAAAAAAGTAGATGTGGCTTCTAGAGAAAGGACCATCAAGTCACTACCTAGACAAGCTAATCAATGTGTGGGTCAAGTTGAGTTTGTATCACCTACTTCTTCTACTCCCCCATCTCCAGAAGAAATAATGGGGAGAGAAACATTCTTAGAATCACCTATTAGTGCTAATGACAAGGTTTAAGGAATGTGATGAAATTATTGACTCATACAGTGGTTGGACAAGTTCAAGGACAAGTTATCTTAACTATATATACTATTGGTGTAGCTAATAAAGCTAGTCGACGGATATAGGATTTTCCTAAATTGGATCCTCCCACATTGACTAGGTCAGATATAATGAAGACTTACAAGACATTATTGATCACATTCAAAGGACTCTAGATGCCATACATGTATCTAGTAAAGAGACAATTACGATAACAACATATAGATTAAAATGGGAGGATATACTTGTGGTATGAAAACTGGAAACAATCTTAGGGTATCAATGCACCTTTAGCTAGAAAGAGTTAAAGGAGGCCTTTTTTGATCATTACCTTCCATTTGAAATCTGAGAGTCCCATGAAAATAATTTTTTAAATCTTCACCAAGGGAATATGAGTATGAGGGAGTACAACCTCCAATTCAACTCTTTGGAAAAGTATGGTCCTAATTTAGTAGCTACTATGGATGATAAAGTTGATCATATGTTTATAGATTTGATTAATATTTTGGTTGAGATTATACTATTATTTCTTTTAACAAAGACAAAGATATAGTAAGGATACAAGCTTTTGCACAAAAAATGTAGGATCAGAGGCAAAGAAGAAGAATATAAGAATAAAAAAGAGGGCATTCGAAGAGGGCTAGGTCTATAGGAAATTTTATATATCCTAAAGAGAGTTTAGTCCTAGGTTTTCTAATAGACTGACTAGTCCATCATGTTATTACTTTGCAGCTACTTCTCCACCATGGTTTCAAGGGTCCAAGGGCAATGATTTTGGGCAAAGAAGTAAGAGTCAAAGTTCCTAGATAGCAGGTATTAAGAACAAATGAGTATGATCCAATTAATACCTTCTCATCAGCCAAGTAAGTAATGTGGAAAGCTTTGTTTAGGTTCATGTTGAGTTGGGATAGATTCTTTCTTTTCTATGGTATGTCAGGGAACATGAGGAGAGAGTTCCCAAAAAGGAACATGGGTGGTATGACATGACCTATTCGATTAGTTATTGTATCATCATCATCAGTGCCTTATTTTGGTAGTGTGTAAAGACTATATATCATAGTAGAGGTGTTAAAGATGCATCTAGTTCTAGTAGAGTTCAGAATCATGCATATGCTCTTGTTAATTGACAAAATTTTGAGGCTTCTCTTAATTTGGTTACAAGTACACTGTCCATATTTTACATAATTTATATGCATTAGTTAATTTGAGAATTATATTATATTCCACTTTATTGGTTGTTGGTAATTTCAAAAGAATATCATAATCACTAATTAAGTCATTTGATGTGTCTACACCAGTTGGCGAGTCTTTTATAGCTAGGAGAGTATATAAAAATTGGATAATAAATATTTATGGTCATTATACAATAGCTGAGCATGTTGAGCTAGAAATGGTAGATTTTTATGTTATAATAGGCATGTATTTGTTGGGTTCTTATTATGCCATAGTAGATTGCCGAACTAAGAGGGTGTATTTCTATTCCAAGAAAAACAGTCCTTGGATGAAGGGGTAATATTGGTGCTCCAATAGGTAAATTTATTCGTATCTTTATACAAAGAATATGATATCCAAAGGTTACATATGTCATATGGTGATATTGAAAGATATAGATGTGGAGCCTCCAATTCTTCAAACTATTCCAATGGTAAATGAATTTCCTGATGCATTTCCTAAAGATCAACAAGGTTTACCTCCAGAATGAGAAGTATAGTTTGGTATTAATTTAATTTTGGATATCCAAGCTATCTCTATTCCTTAATATATAATAGCACCAATAAAATTACACAAGTTGAAAGAGCAATAAAAAGACTTTCTAGAAAAAGGAATCATAAGGCCTAGTATATCCCCTTGGGGTGCACCAATTTTATTTGTGTAAGAAAGATGGCTCATTAAGAATGTGTATTGGCATATTAATGAAGTAGAGGAAGTGACAAGTCATTCTAGATAAAGATTATTCATGTATTGTGACTGTCTTCAGTTCAATTTATTTCATAGTGGTGGCCAACATTAAGAACCGCTTGTATTCACTACTTTCTTCAAAAGGGTGATAGAGATTAGGAAAAGACATTACCACAGTACTTTAAGACCCCCTTCCATCTGATAATTACCACCTTCATATCTAATTAAATTGAGATGCAAAAGGTTATAGTTAATCTAGGATCCAGGGAAAGGGTTAGTAACACGACACTTTGAGACTCACTAAGTAAAGAGTGAGATTTTCCAATAAGTCCACAAGAAAGTTGGTGATACATAACTTGTTAGATTCTGCATGCAAGATATCAAATGGTTCAGCAGTGCACGATTAATCTATGGAGTTAAAAGCCATGGGTGACATAAGTCTAGTTTTTGTATTTATAACCAAAAACATCTAATTCTTATTAGTTCTTTCTAGTTACGACAAATCCCCCTTTTTACCTTTCCGCACTACCTGGTGATTTCAATAAGTTCAACCAAGATATCTAACGTATTCCCTATGGAATCGACCCCAACCTTGTTGGGTTACTTTATTTGAAAGAAATTGCTTTTATCATTCTAAGTAGGAGTAGTTTAGGTGTTATAAAGTGTGAAATCTATAGAACGCTTATTCTAACTCATTCTTGAAATATCCTGGGTTTTGACCCTTAGAAAATTTCCTAGAAATCCATTCTTTGAACCTAATAAAACTCATGGATACGAGTTGTATACTGGTGTATGAGTGGTATGGTCATGTCGTATGCAAAATAGTGTTAGTTGTCGAGATGGTTTTGGTCACTAGAATAGGTACGACTTAGGGATATGAGTCATAGAACATGGTACGAGTATTATAAGGAACTCGTATGGTAGGCAGTGTTGATCTTCCTGGTATTTCATTATGCTAGGGATACGGGTTATGGGTATGGATCAAATGTTGTGGTTACAACTTGGTTGGATTTGAATATACTGGATAGTGTTTGATCCAAGGGTTGAGTCTTGGATATGAGTGGTGGATACCAATCGTAAAGAATGGTATGGCTCGTATGGTCCAGTCATATCCCTGTGATGGGTTTTTAAGAGATTTAAGTAGGGGTATTCAGGACATTTCCCTACTTACTCTAAGTAGGACCTATGACTTCTAATACACTTAGGAGGTTACTTACCTTATTATTCTATTCATTAATACTTAGAAACTATACCAAAACATCTCATAATTTTGTTAAGAGCTTTTGGGGCTAGACGACTAGGGTTTTATCTTACGGATAACTTTAGGGCGTGATTTGGTGATTTATTTCTATCAATTCTTCAGTATAAGGAATAATTCTCTTCCCTCATTGTAATTTCAACTAAAGGCATGGTTTATATGATTGATTTCATGGTTTCTCTATTTTATGATTATTTTTTTCAACTATTATTTGGGGGTTTTGATATTAATTGCTTGGTTCTAATTTCTTATGGTTTTAATTATGCCTTTATATGCATTAATGGTTGATTTAGACAATTCTATTGCATGGTAGTAGTTTAATGGTCTTTGGAGTTATTTTTGGTTATATTATTCCCCCAAGGTATTTTATAAAAGGCTTATAAAGATATGTTCATTTCATTCACTTCTTTTAATGAAACTCTTCATTGTTTTAAACTAGATAAAGGATTTATTCATGGTTTAAATAGTTTTAAAAGGCTAAAGGATAAATAGTTAAGCTTGTGGAGAATAGGAAAGTCTCCCAAGTTGATTTAATATTGTAATTGGGAGGGCACCTAAGGTCCCCTTAACCTAAATGGTTTGGCTATGGATATTACTTTCAATAATGGGGTGGTATGATGATACCACCAATTTTAGCCTTGGTTAATAACTGGTAAATGGATTGTTTGGACATGCTTTTAATTGGGCATTAATGGCGGGGTGTGTAGCTAATCCATGTAAGGTGGTAATCTTGGGGGACCAAAACTAGAAGCTCATAGTAGTCGATATGAGGGGTCTTGATGACTATATGCGTGTGTCATATTTTATATTGGGGGATGTACTAGTCATCTCATGGGATATTCCATTGTCGTACAGATAGATGCACTGGGGACCTTTCAGTAGGGGGAGCTAAATTCATATGGCCCATGGGTAGTTAGGACAACTAAGCTACATAGCCCAGATAAAGATTTTAAATGTATACTAAACCTTGTTCCCTTTCCCCGCACTTATATATATATATGGTTGTAGGAATTATGGATGGTTTTAATTGTTTTTAAAACTAGCATTATTTTATCCTTAGCCTGAGATTCATGCTAGCGGTCATTTGCTAACCCTGTCTACTGGAGGCTATATACCCATGCTATGCAGGAATCAACCATTTTACTCCTCCTGTTTAGCACGCAGATTCAATATCAGTATTTAGACTAAAGTGGTGAGCTTCCATCCTTTCTAAAGGCATCATTTCATATTATTGATTTGCTTAGAAACTTTTCTCTTATCTTTGATATTGGTTTTTTCCTTGGTTGGGGGCATGTCCCAACCAAATTTGATTATTATTTTGAATAGAGGCTTTGTGGTACTTTTGTGGGTTTATATGGGAGGGATCGGTAAAAGTGTCACCCTTAGAAATGGTATTGATATTGAGGCTAGAATCATCGGACACGATTTCTCACTATTCCATCATAATACATTTCGGGATTGATTTTCATATTATGTTTTAGTATTCCCTTTGGTTTATGGTTGACGGTTTGGTTGGTATAGTTGGGTGGTTGTTGCAGTAGGGTTGGGCTCAGTTGGGTTGGTCAGAGTTGTGATGCTATCCTAAAGTTTTAATGAGAACAATAATGCTATCTTGTTATATGTTCGAAATTCAAGCCATCTAAGGCTGGATATAGGTGGTTGGGTTGGGTAATAAGGAGTGGCCCTCGATCTTGGTTGGACTTGGGATGCCCATTACTATAAGGCCTAGGGTCGGGTCGTGTCAGGTTGGTATTAGAGCCTAGGTTTATGGTCAACTGGGAAGTCCACAATGCTGTGTCGAGTAGAGTCTCTTTTAGGGGTGTGAAGCGTGCTACACTCATAAGAGAGAGGCTAGAAGATATTTAGGAATGTCTTAATTTCTTGGTATTTTGTCTTAAAGCTTGAGTTCTCAATCCTGGAATCTCCTCTAATCCTTGTTTGTTCGTCTTTCTGGTCATTACCCCTAGATCTAGAACACAAGGAATTTCTTCCATCCCATCTAGGGATTATGTTGAAAGGGTACATCCTACGTCTGGAGTACATCTTTGATTTTATGGTCCTATTCCTGATAGTTCTGGAGTTCCTTCTATTCTAGGTGCTTCTCCTCAGGTCCCTCAGGGTAACGTGATGAGCACAAAATTTCATTGGTCTATTCATGTTACTACCTAACTAATTTTTTCTTAGACTGAGTGGGGTGAAACCGGTGCTTTGTCTACTGAGGCCACTAGGGTTGGTTAATTTATGAAGATCGGTCCTTCAATTTTTACTGGAGTGAAGGTGGATGAGGATCCACAGGGCTTCTTTGATGAGATGGAAAAAATCTTTTGAGTGATGTAGGATACTAATGTAGAGGGGGTTAATTTTACAGCTTATCAACTCAAGGATATTGCTTATCAGTGGTATGGGGAGTGGGATACGGATAAAGGTTCTATAGAAGAGGATGGTTTCTGGGAGGCATTTTCTAATGCCTTAATGGATTGGTTCTTTCCTTAAGAGTCGAGGAATACTAAGATGGAGGAGTTTATGAACCTCAAGAAAGAGAGGATGTAAGTAATCGCACATTCTTTGAAGTTCAATCAACTATTAAGGTATGTACCTAATTTCATGGCTGATATAAGGTTAAGAATGAGAAAGTTTACTTCTAAGTTGAATAGAGATTTGATGATGGAGAGAAAGACTGACTTGCTAATTAAAATCATAGAAATCTCAAGGTTGACTATTCATATGCAATAGGTTGAGGATGAAAATAGGAAGAAGGTAGAGTTTGGGGATAGGCAGGGAAAGAAGAGTTAGTTTTCTATTCAGGAAGGTGCTTAGTCTCAGGGTAGTAGAGATGGTGGCAAGTGGAGAAAAAGATATAGGGGAGTTCGGGCTTCTTTTCTGCTATTGCTCTTTATTAGTTGGGAGACAAGCGTAATCAAGGTGGTGATAATTCTCGGGCTCATGTTGCCCAATCTCATGTGAGCGATGGTCAGTCAGTTATTTTATGTCATCTTTATTTATTCTATGGTCGTCTACATTGGGGTTATTGTGAAGAAATAAGGATCATGTGCGTCAAGTATGGCTAGGTAGGCCATCATCTTAGGGATTGTTCGGTAAATATGGTTGATAAGGGAGCGAATAATATTCCTCTGGCTTCATCTTCTACTCCTACAACTGGTGGTATGGCATCTGCTTTTGTTACTACTCCTGGTTTGAGTGTTGGTCAGAACAGGTTAAATGCTTTGGCATCCCGATAGGAATCTGAGGCATCACCTGATGTCGCTACTGGTCAGTTACAACTTTTCTCCCATGACATATATTGTTTTCTTGATCTGGGGTCCACTTTTTTTATATAACTCCATATGTGGTTTTGTCTTTTAGTTTTGATTTGAAAGTTATCTCAGATTATTTTTCTATTTCTACCCCGATAGGTGACTCGGTTATTGCTAAGAGAGTTTATAGTCGGTGTATGGTATCTGTTGGTACCATGCAAACCTTGGTAGATCTGTTTGAGTTGGATATAGTAGATTTTTATGTAATTCTAGGTGTGGATTTGTTACATTATTGTTATGAGTTTGTAGATTTTTTGACCCGTAGGGTTATTTTTAATTTTCCTGGTGAATTAATTATAGAGTGGGAAGGTAGTTCCTTAGATCCTAGGGGGAGGATAGTTTCTTTTCCTAAAGCTCGGAGGTGAATCTCTATGGGTTGTCTTTATCACTTGGTCCGGGTTAAAGATTCTAACTCAAAAGGTCCTTCTTTGTCTTTGGTCCCTGTGGTTAATGAGTTTCCAGAGGTCTTTTTGGTTGATCTTTCTGGTGTTCCTCTAGATAGGGAAATAGAGTTTTGTATTGATTTATTTCTGGACACTTGTATAATATCTATTCATCCATATAGAATAGCACATGCTAAGTTGAGGAAACTCAAAGAGAAGTTTAAGGATCTTCTGGATAAGGGGGTTATTCATCCTAGTGTTTCTCCATGGTGTGCACCAGTTGTTTGTGTGAAAGAAGGATGGTTCCCTTCGGATGTGCATTGACTATAGGCAGTTGAAGAAGGTGAAGGTCAAGAACAAGTATTATCTTCCTCGGATAGATGACTTGTTTGACCAGTTACAAGGTGCCATTCTTTGCTGTAAGATAGATCTTTGGTCTGGGTACCATCAACTTAAGATTAGAGAGGTGTATATCCCTAAGACGACTTTTCATACTTGGTTTGGGTATTTTAAGTTCTTGGTGATGTCATTTGGGTTGACTAATGCTCTGGCAGCACTTATGGACTTAATGAATAGAGTGTTCAGGCAGTATTTAGATCTCTTCCTTATTTTGTTTATTGATGATAATCTGGTTTATTCAAAGAGTAAGGTGGATCATGCTAATCACCTCTGTGTGGTGTTCCAGACCTTAAAGGAACAACAGTTGTATGCCAAGTTCTCTAAGTATGAGTTTTAGTTGAATGCTGTGACTTTTTTTTGCTATATTATTTCTAGTGAAGAAATCATGGTGGATCTACAGAAGGTTATAGTGGTGAAGAGGTGTCTTAGGCTCTCGACTCCATTCGATATTCGAAGCTTCTTGGATTTAGCCGGGTATTATAGGCAATTTGTAGAAAGATTTTCTTCAATAGATGCTCCTTTGATTAAGTTGACTCAGAAGAAGGTTAAGTTTTCTTAGTCGGATGCTTGTAAAGGGAGTTTTGAGAAGTTGAAGGATAGGTTGACTTTGACTTCTATCCAGACATTGCCGGAAGGCAATGATGGGTTTGTGGTTTATTGTGATGCATCTCGGGTGGGGCTTAGTTGTGTTTTGATACAGCATGGGAAGGTGATTGCCTATGCTTCCAGGTAGTTGAAGGTACATGAGAGGAATTATCCTACTCATGATTTGTAGTTTTTGGTAGTTGTGTTCTTTTTACAAATATAGCACCATATCTATATGGTGTTCACATGGATATCTTTTCGGATCATAAGAGTCTTCAGTACGTGTTCACTAAGAAAGAGCTTAATCTTATGCAGAAGAGGTGGCTTGAGCTTCCCAAGGATTATGATGTAAGTCTACACTACCACACAGGTAAGGATAATATGGTTGCTGATGCTCTTAGAAAGTTATCCATAGAGAGTTTAAATCATGTGGAAGAAGAAAAACGAGAAATAGTGAAGGATATTCTTCGCTTGTCTAATCTTGGAGTTCGTCTTTTGGGCTTTAAGGATTGTGGCGTGATGTTGCAATAAGTGGTTCGATCATCTCTTGGTGCTGAGATTAAGGAGAAACAAGTGCTGGATCCTGTCTTGATAAAAATCAAGGGTGATGTTGGTGGGAAAAAGGTAGTGGTGTTTGAGATCAGTGGTGATGATACTTTATGGTACCAATTAAGGTTGTGTGTTCCTTATGTCGACGGGCTGCGACGAAGGGTTTTGGCTAAGGTACACGAGTCACGCTATATTATTCATCCTAGCTCGACTAAGATGTATCATGATCTCAAGATGATCTTTTTTGGGGATGGCATGAAGAGGGATATGGCTGATTTCATGGCCAAGTGTATGGGCTGTTAACAAGTTAAGGTTGAGCACATAACACCTGGTGGGTTGTATCAAGAAATTGAATTTTCCTGAATAGAAGTGGGAAGTGATCAATATGGATTTTGTTACCAGTCTTTCTCAGTCTTAGAATCAGTATAATTTGATTTGGGTCATTATAGATAAGATAGCCAAGTCTATACATTTCTTGCTAGTGCGGACTACCTTTTCGAAGGAAGATTATGCACGGTTGTATCTTCAAGAGATTGTGAAGCTACATCGGGTATTTGTTTTTATTATCACTGATCACTGTTCGCAATTTATGTCTCATTTCTGGTGGTCTTTCGAGAAAGGGTTAGGGACTAAGGTTAGTCTGAGTACTACTTTTCTTCCACAATCAGATGGGAAAGTGGAGAGAACTATTTAGATATATGAAGATATGGTTCGGGCCTGTGTGATTGACTATGGTGGCAATTGGGTTGAGCATCTACGTTTGGTGGAGATTGCTTACAATAATTGCTATTATTCGAGTATTGGTATGGCTCCGTTTGAAGCGTTGTATGGTAGGACACGTAGATCTCCTATTGGGTGGTTTGGTCTTGGAGTAGCATACATGTTTGGTCCAGATTTTGTTTATCCGGCGATGGAGAAGGTTAAGGTGATTTGGGATAGGCTTAAATATGATCAAAGTCACGAAAAGTCTTTTGCGGATGTTAGGCGTAGACACTTAGATTTTGAGGTCGGGGATAGGTGATATTCCAGCTTTTGATGGAACATTTTATACCTTTTACAAGGGATAATTTGGCATTTTCAAGAAACTATTGTTGTATTAGATGCTGAATTTTAGTGGTTTCAGGTCAAGGACTTAGCTGGAGAAATAACTTGGAAAAACAAGAGAAAAAGGGCATTGAAGGTCGAACTGACGGAATGTCAGGGTGTTCGTCAATGATAAGTAGAATCCTCAGAGTTGTAGATCCTTGCGATAGTCCAAGTGACAGACCGCCAGTCCCTTGTCAGGATATCAACTTGGCTGTCAGATCAGAAACAAAATGCATCATATTGAGGAATGAAGCAGCGGTCCAGGTAATGGACCGTCAGTACCTTGACAGGCCGTTAACCTGGCTATCGACCTAAAACAGAACACAACATCACTGGAAGCATTGCGACAAACCCAGCGATGGAATGGCAAGTACTGGACGGGTCGTCAACTCTTCCATTAACCTTGAAACGACAATCTGAGTTTCAAATTTTAAAACCCTAGTTCCTGGAAACATATAAATACCCAGTTTAGGTTTAATTTAGGTATCTTTTATCATATTTCCATCTTGGAAAGCTAATTGTAACATATTATTCTTTGGGATTCAAGCTACTATTATGGATCTAGCTATTTTATTCATATTTCACTGAAGATTCAAGAACAATTATTGTAATTTTTGTATGTAATTCTCTGAATTCATTTATGAATAACACAATAACTACTTCTTATTCTCTTGAGATGTGTGGCTAAGCTCCAATAACTAAGGTTATGGGATCATTGATGTGAATAGCTGATTGGGACTGTGAAAACACTTAATTTCCATATTTAATTGAGATTTTACAAACCCCTTTTCATATTAACGACCATTCTTGGTTGCAAACTTATAGGGTGAGCCCAAGAACATCACTTGTTTGAGTAGAAAAGTGTATGTTTGGAAAAGAAGAGGTTTACATGAAATCTAAAGACTTTAACCTTTGGATTATGGGTTGATGCCTTAATATGATCAACCTACGTGAAAGACTAGTTAAATAAACCAATGTATTCTTTAAGTTCGAAAGAATTAAAGGGTAAACTATCTATTTAGGTTGAGAAATAAATGGGTAAACTTTAGAATTCAACAACTTTTCAATTGATGTTATAAATTAGAAACCTAAGATAATTCATAACCTGACTGCTTGAACATCTTGGTGAACATAATCCTAGTTTGTCTACTCTAATTGAATTAACACTTGCAATAAAAGTATCTAGTTGGAACACATTTTGCTACAAATATCAGGATACTGTTGAAAAGTCAAAACCCTCTTTACTCCGAAACCTTCGATCAACAGTCTGTTAACAACCATAACACTTAGTTTGCACAGTATTCCCTGTAGGATTCGACCCTAACCTAGTTGGGTTCTATATTTGACAACAACCGCTTACACTTTCTAACGAGAGTTGTAATTTGGGCGTATTAATAGGGTTTTCCTCAAGGTATCTCCCATGAAGAGAGTGGTGCGATTTGGCAAAACGGGGAAGCTCAGTCCTTGATTCATTGGTCCTTATGTGATTTTATGGAAAGTTAGAAATATTGCTTATGATTTGGAGTTTCCATCTAGCTTAAATTTGGTTCATCCGGTCTTTCATGGTTCTATGCTGAGAAAGTGTCTTAGTGATCCTTCTTCGATTCTTCCTTTGGAAGGATTGGGTATTTCAGATTCTCTGTCTTATAAAGAGGTCCCAATTGAAATATTATATAGGCAAGTTTGTCAGTTGTGGACCAAGGATGTGGCTTCAGTTAAGGTTCTTTGGCAAAACCATAAGGTGGAAGAAGCTACTTGGGAAGCGGAAGAGGACATGAAGTCCAAGTATCCACATTTATTTTTTGCTCTTGGGATTCATGCGGAAGGTATGTGTCTTAAACACATCTTTATTTTTGAGTTTATTAAAGGAAAGATTAATATCTTTACCTCTTTGTTTTCAAACTTTGTTGAAAGGATATTTGATAATGCAAATGACTCTGTGTGTAGTTACCCCTACCTTGTCTGTCATTCGGGGATGAATGTTCCTAGCGGGGGAGACTGAAATATCTTGGGTTTTGACCCTTAGAAACTTTCCTAGAAATTCATTCTCCAAACCCAATACGACTCATGGGTAAGAGCCGTATACTGGGGTATGAATGGTATGGTCCTGTTTGATGTTGGATAGTGTTGGTTGGATGGTTTTGTCTACTGGAATGGGTACGACTTAGGGGTATGAGTTGTAGGACTTGGTACGAGTCATATTAAGGGCTCGTATGGTGTAAAATATTGATTTTCCTGATATTTTATTATGTCAGGGATACAGGTTATGGGTACGAATTGTATGTTGTGGTTACAACTTAGTTGGATGAGTTTTATACTAGACAGTATTTGATCCAAGGGTTGAGGCTTGGATACGAGTTATAGATACTGATCGTATTGGAGGGTACGACTCATATGGGTTAGTTGTATCCCTGTGATGGGTTTTTAAGGGATTTAAGTGGGGGTATTCTGGATATTTTCCTACTTACCCTAACTAGGACCCATGACTTATAATACACTTAGGAGGTTATCTACCCTATTACTCTATTCATTAACACTTATAAACTATTCCAAAACATCTCATAATTCTCTCAAGAGCTTTTGGGGCAAGAAAGCTAGGGTATCATTTTATGGATTGCTTTGGGGATTGCTTTGGTGATTTTTTTGGATAATTCTTCGGTATAAGGCATTATTCTCTTCCCTCATTGTAATTTCAACTAAAGGCATGGTTTATATGATTGATTTCATGGTTTCACTAGATCATGATTATGGTTTTCAACTATTATTTTGGGGTTTTGATATTAAATTCTTGGTTATGACTTCCTATGGTTTTAATTATTCTTTTATATGCATTAATGGTGAATTTGAACAATTGGATTACATGGTAATGATTTAATGGTCTTTGGAATTGGTTTTGGTTATATTATGCCCCCAAGGTGTTTTATAAAATGCTTATAAAGATATGTTCATTACATTAACTTTTTTTAATGGAACTCTTGCATTCTTTAAATTGTATAAAGGATTTATGCATAGTTTAAATGGTTTGAAAAGGCTAAAGGCTAAATGGTTAAGCTTATGGAGAACATAGAAGTTTTCTAAGTGGATTGAATATGGTAATTGGGAGGGCACCAAAGGTCCCCTTAACCTAAATGGTTTGGCTATGGATATTACTTGCATGTAATGGGGTGGTATGACGATACGTGCAATTTGGCCTTGGTTAATAAATGGTAAATGGATTTTTTGGAAATGGTTTTAATTGGGCATTAATAGCGGGGTGCATAACTAAGTCGTTGGCGATCCTGGGGGACCAAAATTGGTAACTCATACTTACCGATATGAGGGGTTTTGATGACCATGTGTGTGTGTCACATTTTATATTGGGGATATACTAGTCATCCAAAGGTATATTCCCTGGTCGTGCAGCTACACACATTGGGGCCCTTTCAACAGGGGAAGCTGAACCCATATAGCCTGTGATTGGTTAGGTCAACAAAACTACACAACCCAGGTAAAGGTTTTAAATGCATCCTAAACCCAATTCCTTTTCCCGTCACTTATATATTTATGGTTGTTTGCATTATGGATGGATTCGCTTATTTTAATAACTGGCATTATTTATCTTTATCCTAAGATTTATTCTAGAGGTCATTCGCTAACCCCGTCTATTGGCTACTGTGTACCTACTCTAACACGAACCATCCATTCTACTCCTCCTGTGAGCACGCATATTTGATATCAGCATTTGGACTTAAGTGGTGAGATTTCATCCTTTTGGAACGAATTATTTCATGTTATGGATTTGTTTAGACACTTTTCTCTTATTTTGGATATTGGTTTTTTCCATGGTTGGGGGTATGTCCAAACCAAATTTGTTTTTTCTTTTGGATAGAGGCTTTGTGATACTTTTGAGGGTTGGTATAGGCGGAATCGGCAGAGCTGTCGGCCTTAGCATTTGTATTGATATTAAGGCTTGCATCATCGGACACAATTTCTTATTGTTCCGTCATAATACATTTTGCGATTGATTTTCATATTATGTTTTTATATTACCTTTGGTTTATGGTCTATGGTTTGGTTGGTATGGTTGGACGGTTGTTGCGGTATGATTAGATTGGGTTGGGTCTATCCAGGTTTAGATGCTATCCCGACATGTTAATGAGAACAATAATGCTATCTTCTTATATGTTCAAAATTCAGCCCATCTAAGGCTAGATATAGGTGGTTGGGTTGGGTAACAGAGGGCGATCCCTAGTCCTGGTTGGACTTGGGATGCCCATTACGACACGGCCCCGACAAGGCCCAGGGTCGGGTCGTGTCAGTTCTCGAAATATTTACCACAAATGCCTCCTAAGAGAACTAATAGAATGAGAAGTGGGAAGGATAATGATATTAGGAATTACCAAGCACCACCACCAGCTCCACTAAACCCTCTAAATAAACAAGTCTCTCATACATAATTCAGGGCTTCTTTCAAAGACTTAACCTAATCCATGACCTCCTAAAATAACTAGCCGACTATTGCACCAACCTATCCAACAGTGAATACGGTAGAAGCCAGAGTCCGAGACTTTACTCGGATAAATCCTTTGGTATTCTTTGGTTCTAAGCCTAAAGACGATCCATATGAGTTCTTAAATAGTATTATGAAAGTTATAGTGACTATGGGTGTGACTCCCACTGACAATATTGAATTGGTTGTGTATCAGTTGTATGGAATAGGTCACACCTAGTACAAGCAATGAGAGGAAGATAGAGGTTCTGATGCGGCACCAATAAAGATGGATGAGTTTTTTTTTATGGATGAGTTTTTTGTTCTATTTTGAGACAAGTTATTTGAAATTCCCTTGATTTTTGGCATTTGAAATTATATTGACTTATGCGCTTACTGCCCAGACAACGACTCACCCTATGAGCCGTAGGGTGTCATTATGGATCATATGACCTAATCGTAACCTGACCAGTGTGGATTGGCCAAATTTTTACTAAGATTATGGTTGGCTCCTTACAAGTCACAAAGACTCTATATGAGTTGTATTGTCCCAATCGTAACCAACCCAGTGTGATACCGATATAACTTGAACCATACTAGTCGTAATGTTTGAGTATGAGTCATATAGTATGAGTTGTACCCAGATCAGTGTGGCTGCTCATGGTTGCTGTCCAAATTACGACTAGATGTCACAAGTTGTAAGGTGACCCTACGAGTTGTAAGGTCGCTCGTAAGTACTGGCCGACAATTTTTCAATATTTCACTAAGGGTAATTTGGATATTCCCCCACTTCCTCAATTGTGACCTATGACTTAAAACCCCATTAGGGTATTATTATTACTTTAAAATAAATCAAAATAACTTCTCAATTTCTCTCAAATCCCCAAGGTCAAGAACACTTAGAGTTTCCAAAAAGCTTTTCAATTAGGTCTCTCAAGGGTGATTTTTGTCAATAGTTGTGATATTTTCACGCATGTTACTCTTTCCCAAATCTTATTTTGTGAAAAGCATGTATTTACATAGTTTAATTGTATGGATTTTAATGTGGGTTTTGACACGAGTTGAGGGTTTTTGAATGGATGATTCTTGAATTGTTTTTCCATTGTTTTCATGAGTTTCTCATGCTCTAAATTTATTATTTTTTAACTAATGGAGTGCATGGTCATGGGAATTAGAATGGGGGTTGAGATAATCCACCAATTTGATGTTTTGAAACTGGAAATTAGTTTTGAACAATTTTATTCCCTCAATCAACTTGTGTAAATGACTTTGAATTATGAAAACGTCACTTGGTTTGATTTACTAACCTATACTATTGCATTGTATAAGTGGTTAAACAATGAACAAGGATTTTAAAGGTGTTATTGTCTATATTTTGAATGAATGAACAAAGGAGGTCGAGGCATTTCCCAAATTTTGATTTGATAAACTAAAAGAGGTCGTGGAATTCCTCCAACTTAATTTAATGAGCAAAGGGGGCCGAGTCATTTCTCTGAGTAAATAGAATTGTGATGGCATGATTATGAGCTTGCAAGCATAAATGGTATGATAATAACTTTGATGTGTCTTAATGTATAATTCCTTGGTTAATCAGTGTGTTATATGGAACTTGTTTTAATTAAGCTTAAAAGGGATTATGTAACTAAGCTGTGAAGGTGTGGGTCTTGAATAAATTATACTGGAAACTTATGTTTTTTGATGTGTGGGTTGGTCTTGATGATCATGTGCATGGTTCACAGTATTGATATTTTTGAATCTTGGATTGACATAGGGTTAGATCATTCTCGGATCTTTTTTGATACCTTTGGTTCGTGCGGCTAACATGCATCGGGCCCTTTTCAGCAGAGGAGCTGAACCCATATAGCTTGTGGGTGCTTGTTTATGACAGTTGAGCTATATAGTCTAGGATAATGTTTTACTATCATACTAAACCTTGTTCCCAACCCTAACATCTATTATATGTCTATATACATGTATGTTAACATGTACGTGAGTTTAAAATTAAACTTTTGGTTGACATTATCTTACCTTTCTCCTGAGTTACATGCTAGTGCTCACCCCGCTTACCATCTCTGAATATCCCCACGTGATGTAGGGTCCTAAGGCACTTTTACTCTTCTTTCATAGTGACAGGTGATCTTTGAGTCGGTCGTTTATGGTGTAGTGGTGGGCTTCTATTTTTTGGAAGACTTGATCATTCTATCAGTTTTCCTCCCATAAATTAGAAGTGAAGACTTCACTTTTACGTTGTCATTGTCAATGTAAGGTTCAGGGTCATGTCCCAACTTAGATTATTTTCGGATTAGTAGAGGCTTTGTGGATATTATTATGGACTTGGGTATTAGTTAATGATTATTTGTAATCGGTTATTGCTATTCTTAGATTTTGAGTTATTTTTAACTCTATCTCGTTATATGTTTGGATATTATTTGCTGAGTAGTTTATTATATCCTATTTGACTAGGAAATGGTGGTGTTCTTCGTCCGTGGTGGACTTGTGAAACCCTTCATAGCCAGGACCTAGTTCGGATTGTGACAAAGTTGGTATCAGAGCTTAGGTTTAGGGTCAATTTTGTTTCCACAAAGTCATGTAAAGTAGAGTCTCTTTCATTGGTGTGTAGCACACCATACTTATGAGGGAGAGACTATGAGACATTTAGGAATAAATCCTTTCGTAGTTCTACCTTCGGGACATAGAGTTGAAGTTCTTCAACTCCTCAAATCATTATTTGTTTGCTTTTCAGATCATGCCTCCCCAAAGATCTGATGCTCGTGGAATTCTTCTATGTCACCTGAGGTTAAAGTAGATGGAACTCATCCTACTTATGAAGTTTAGACCTGGTGTAGGGCTCCAGCTCCTTATTGTACTACCCCTCTCAGAGTTTTATCTATCTCTATCAGTCCTTCTTGATCTCTTTGGGAAAATAAGGATCATGCTAAGCCACCCTAAGGATATATTTCTAATGCTGAGTTTCGTTGATTTATTCGTCTGTAGACCTAATTGGTGACATCCCAGTCACATCAGTCGGGTACTACTGTGAGTTATTCTGAGGTTACTCGAGTTGGGCAGTTTATAAGGCTTAATCCTCTGACCTTTACTGGCTCTAAGATTGATGAGGATCCTCAAGGATTCATAGATGATAAAGACAAGATTTTTTGTATGATGCATGATTTTCACTTCGAAGGCATGGAATTTGTCACATTCAGTTGAAGGATATGACATATCAGTGGTATGAGGAGTGTTACTAGTCTAGGGGTCATGATGCGGAGTTGGCATCATAGGATGACTTCTCTAGTGCTTCTTGGATCATTTCTTTCCTCAGGAGTCGAGGGAGGCAAAAGTTGAGGAGTTCATAAATCTGAAATAGAGAAGAATGACTGTGAAAGACTATGTCCTGAAATTTCACCAATTTTCTCATTATGCTTTTGAGCTGGTGTCTAGCATGAGGGCTAGGATAAGAAGTTTGATTGAGTTTGTCTCAGGAATTAGTGCTAGAGTGCAAGGCTGCCTTGTTAAATAATGATATTGATATCTCTAGGCTTGTGGTGTATATGCAGCTGGTTGAATTTGAAAATAAAAAGGAAGCCAAAATAGGGGAGAGGCTAAATAAGAGTTCTCGATATTATGAGCAGGGTGGGATCCAACAGAATAGTGTTAAATATGGCAGGCATTAGTCGAAGATGAACTGGGAGATTTTTGGTACATATTCTACGACTAATGCTCTATATCCTAAGCCGTCTAGTGATCACTACTTTTATAGAAATAGTGTGTTTAAGGCACAAGGTACCCAATCTCAGGCCAGTCGGGCCTAGTCAGATCCATCACATCCTTATTGTAATTTTTATGGAGCATTTTACCATAGACTTTGTGATGAGGGGAGAAATAAGTATTTCAAATACAACTAACTTGTCTACATTCAGAGGAATTATCCCTCTGACGATGTTGCCACTGGGCTAATAAGGTCCCAGTTGCTACTTCTTCTGCTCCTACACCAAATAGTGCTACTTCTGGCTTCGATACTTGTCAGAATCATCTGTACGCTCTTACCATCCATCAAGAATCTTAGGTATCTCCTTATGTTATGACTGGTGTGCTAAAACTTCTTTCTCTTGATGTGTATTGTCTGTTAGATCTTAGGTATGCATTTTTTTATGTGACCCCTTATGTGGCTATTAATTTTGTTTTTTATCCTGAGTGTATTCCTGATCCTTTTTCTGTGTCTACCCCGGTGGGTGACTCTATCGTGGCTACGAGAGTCTATAGGAGTTTTGTGGTATCTATCCGTGATAGGGATATATTAGTGGATTTGATAGAGTTGGGTATGTTAGATTTTGATGTGATTTGGGGGGATGGATTAGCTCAATTTGTGTTATGTGTCCCTGGATTATAGGACTCAAAGGTTCAGTTTCTAATTCCCAAATTAACCGGTGATTAAGTGTGAAAGTAGTTCTTTAGTGTCTAAGGTAAGGTTCATTTCTTATCGTAGAGCCCGAAATTTGATTTCAAAAGGGTATTTCTATCACTTGGTCTGGGTTAAAGATTCTAACACGGAGGGTGTAATAACCCGTATTTCTATCTAGCTTTGATTCACCTTTAGAACATCAAAGATCTTACTTCATAGATAAATACCTTTTATTCCCTGTAGTATTTCCAAGATTTTGACTTTTTATCATGTGGGAAATTGAATAAGATTTCCATCGATATCAAATTTGCCCAAATTTGACACTCGAGCAAAAAGTTATAGCCATTTTAGTAAGACAGTGTACCACCTGGTACTTTAGCGCATCGCGGAGCCAGCCAAAATGGCAATTGTCAAATTCCAGTGAGCCTCTGTGATTCCACCACGTCGCGGTGTCTTTCCTGTTCTCAACCAAGGTGGCAACGCGATTGCCACCGCATCGCGCCAAGGCCTAGTTTCCCAATTGTCCAATTTCCAGTAACCTGGCACAATTATGGCGTGTTGCGCCAACGTGTAAAATTGGGATTTTTCCAGTTCCAGATTTTAATTCCAAGGGCAAAACAGTCATTTTTCTACCCCTATATATACTCCTTAACACGAGATTCAACCACATTAAACCCAAATATTGTTGTTTTCTCTCAACTTTCCTCAAGGACAAGAGCTAGGGTTCCAAAATCAATACCTCAATCATCAAGGTTTCACCATTAATCTTCCGAGTATCAAGTAGTAAGGTATGCAGATGTTGATTCTTGGGTTCCTTCCACCCAAGAAGTCTAAGAATCCCTTTTAAATTCAAAGATTGTGATTTTATGAGTTTTTCATGATTTATGTGAATTGAAGTTCGTGTTTAAGTTATTGTTGAGTTATATTTCATGCTTTATAATACAAATTGCAAGCTTTGATCTTGTTATGAGTTGAATTGCATTAAGTCCATGTTAAATCCCTAAATCCGCAAGTTGGTTGATGTATTTGTTGTATAACCAAATCATGCTCCCCATATGTTTGATAAAATGCTTATATGAAGGAATTAGAGTCATTATAGCATATTGACAAGAAATCCCCAATTATGTATAAGTTTATGCATGCCAAGTGTTTGTTGAAAAGCCTTAGTGAATGAATTATGACATGTTAGCAAGAAATCCCCAAATATGTTCTCTTCAATGCATGTTAAGTGTTTGTTCAATGGAGTATGAGCCAATAGCATGTCTCCCTATACTATTACATTTTTATGATTTCCAAGTGCTTGAAGAGATGCTTTAATGATTGTAATGGTGGATGAAAGTCCATGGTTATGATTATTTAAGATTGTTATGTTTTACTTTTATGTTATCGAATCCTGGGGGTATTTATATCCAACAAATTAGCTGCAAGTCTAGAGCCAGTGTCAGTTTCAAGATACTCTAAATCAAGATACAATTAGTAGAACTCAGTCAGTTACAGAATTCAGTACTCTCAGACAGTTACAGAATTTAAGAAATCTCAGTAATCTAGTATTATTAGCATTCCAGCTTCAATATAGTGCTCAACTCAGATCTTAGTAATATTCAAGAATTCAGTTTAGATCTCAGTAACATTCCAGTAAACAATTCAAAACTCAGTATCATTCAGTCAGATAAAGAGATTCAGTAGTATTTCATCAGTCTTCGGAATCAAGTGAACTCATCTTAACTCAGTTACTCAGTATGATCAGTAACACATTCAGCTCAGTCTAGTACAGTTTAAGAAAAACAATCAGTTCAGAGTATTTCAGTTGGGAGTAGGACTTAGCACCGAGCAAACCTAGAGATGGAGACTCACCCATTAGAGAGGACTGAGATCCCTAGGAGTAATCCCTAAGTTCAAGAAATACATAGCCAGCGTAGGTACGAGATGTCACCCGTTAGATAGGAATGACATACTTAAGGATCACCCATTAGTATATTATATATATAGGACTGATCCTAGGGGTCACCCGTTAGACAGGACTGACTCCATAATAGAAATGTCTTTACTCGTGTCACGGTACTGAGACCCTTACAGCTTGGGTTACAGGTTGGACCCCACAAGTTAAGATTCGGGGCATGTCGGTTAGATGACTACTTCCCACAGTCTCAGTTTCAAAATCAGTCTCAGTAAAAGAACTCAACTCAGTAGTACAAAGTAAGGACTGTCAAATATAGTCAATTATTATGATTATCAATAGACTTAGATTTCACCCGCTATATAGGACTGATCTCAGATTTAGTTAATCATCTTCAGTATCATAAGATTTAGAGATCACCCACAAGATAGGACTGATCTCAGATTAAGTCAAATCATATTCATTATCAGTATATACGGAGATCATTCGCTAGATAGGACTGCTCTCAAATTCTGTTAAGTACTCTCATTATTAGTAGATTTAGAGATCACCCACTAGATAAGACTGATCTTAGATTTTAGTTGAGCATTTCAATTATTATTAGATTCAGATATCACCCGCTAGATAGGACTGATCTCAACTTCAGTACTCAGTTATCAATATCAAAAGATTCAGTTATTCGATATCTCAATATTAGTAGTGAGTTTAGATGTCAATAAAGCAGTATCCGAGTCTCAGTATTCAGTGTCATGATGATTTCAGTAATGGTTTATGCATTCATACATATATCCTCATTCAGTACTCCCATGTTGTTCAGTTAAGTAATTGTTCATGCATAAGCCCTTGCATTTAGCCTTACCTCATCTTGCATACTCAGTATATTCCTGCGTGACTGATGCATTTACGCTATGGTGTTTTAGTTTACACCATAGTTTCAGAAGCACAGATCCAAAGCACCCTTAACAGCTCAGTTCCAGTCAGCAAAAGTAAGCCTAGAAGTGAGTCCTCATCATTCGAGGATAGTTCTTATTTTATTTTATTACAAGTTTCAGTATATTAGTAGTTGGAGTTAGTTGGGGACATGTCCCATCAACTCCTTATTCAGACAGTTTAGAGGCTTTCAGACTACAGAGTTTTCAGACTAAATATTCAGAAAAATGTTTAGTTTTGATATTGATAGACTTTACTCAGTTATATTTTCAAAATTTTAACCTTATGGAAAGTTTTCTCTAGTTTTCTATATTTATTTAAGTATATTATGTAGTGCTCAGATACAACTATTAGAAAGGGTTATCTTGTGGTCCCTTGGGGTCATAAGCACCATGTGGTGTTCTGGTTCTAGAAAATCAAGGCGTTACAGAGGGTCCTTTTTACAATCTATCCTATGGTTAGTAAGTTTCCTGAGGTATTTCCTAATGATCTTACCAATGTTCCTCCTTATAGAGAGATAAATTTTGGGATTAATCTTCTTTTGTACATATATCCTATCTCTATCCCTCCTTATAGAATGACTCCTAATGAGTTGAAAGAACTTAAGAAGCAGTTGAATGATTTTCTTGACAAAGGTTATATTCGCCCTAGTGTTTCCCAGTGGAGTGATCCTATTCTTTTTGTGGGTAAGAAGGGTGGGTCCCTTCAAATATTTATAGATTACCGCTATTTGAATAAGGCAAAAACAAAGATTACGTATCCTCTTCCTAGGATTAATGACCTATTTGATCAAATTTAGGGTGCTAAATACTTTTGTAGGATTAACCTTCGATCAAGTTACCATAAGTTGAAGATTAGGGAGGTGTATATCCCAAAGACTACTTCTTGAACCCAGTATGGACATTTTGAGTTTTTGGTGATGTCAATTAGATTGACTATGCCCTGTCAGAGTTTATGGATCTTATGAATTGGGTTTTCCGTCAGTTGCTGGAGTTATTCATCTTTGTGTTCATTAATGACATCTTGGTTTATTCTAAAATCAAGATGGATCATACAAATAACCTCCGTATAGTATTTCAGACCCTTAAGGATCAACGTTTGTCTACTAAGTTTTCAAAGTGTGAGTTCTGGTTGAATTTTGTTACTTTTTTGGTTCATGTTGTCTCTAGTGAAGGGATCATGGTGGATACATAGAAATTAGTGATGGTTAAGAAGTGTCCTAGACCCAGGACTCCAATCGATATTCAGAGCTACTTGGATTTAACCAAATATTATAGGACGTTTGTAGAGAGTAGTTTTGAAAAGTTGAAGGATAAGTTGCTTTCTACTCTGACTTTAACCCTGCTCGTGGGTACTGATGGCTTCATTGTTTATTTTGATGCAACTCGTGTAGGATTGGGTTGTGTATTGATGCAACGGGGCAAGGTTATAGCATAAAATTCTAGGAAGTTGAAGGTTCATAAGAAGAATTAGTAGACAGATGATTTAGAGTTGCTGGCTGTGGTTTTTGCTTTGAAAATTTGGCACCATTACTTGTATAGGGTTCAAGTTGACAAATATTCAGATCATAAAAGCTTACAGTATGTGTTCACCTAAAATAAGTGGAATCTCAAGAAAAAATTATGCTTGAGTTGCTCAAGGACTATGACATGAGTCTCCATTAACATCCAGGTAAAACTAATGTTGTTGTTGATGCTCGTAGTAGGTTATCTATGTGGAACTTATCTCATGTTGATAAGGAGAAGCGAGGGTTGGTAAGAGATATTCATTGTTTAACTAATTTGTGAGTTTGCCTTTTGGACTCTAAGGATGGTGGTATGATTGTTGAAAAGGTGATGTGGTCATCCCTAGGTGCTGAGGTAAAGAAGAAATAGGTTTTGAATCATTTTCTAATGCAAATTAAGGATAATATTGGTCAGCAACAAGTGATGTCTTCTGAGATTGGTGGCATTGGTATCATAAGGTACCAAGGTAGATTGTTCGTTCCTAATATTAGTGGGCTGCGAGGGAGGACCTTGGCTGAGGCTCATGAGTTGATCAACACTATTTATCCTGGTTCGACAAAAATGTACCGTGACTTATAAGAGATATACTGGAGGAATTAAATGAAGAGAGATATGGAAAATTTTATGGCTAAGTTCTTGGTGTGCCATAAAGTGAAGGTGGAGCACTTGAGGCGTAGTGGATTGTTTCAAGAAATTGAGTTTCTTGTGTGGAAGTGGGAGGTGATTAATATGGATTTTTTTACCTATCTTCTGTGGTTGCGTAGTTAGTTTGATTCGATTAGGTTCATCGTGGATAGGATGGCTAATTCTGTTCATTTCTTATGGTAAGGACAAATTTTCCTGCATAGGATTATGCTAAACTTTTCATTCAGGAAATCGTCAAGTTGCATGGTGTGCCTATCTCTATTTTATCTGATCACGGTACCCCATTCTCGTCTCACTTTTGGCATTTTTTTAGAGAGGTTTAGGAACTAAGGTAATCATTGGCACCACATTCCACCCTTAAATAAATGGACAAATAGAGAGGACCATTAAGATATTAAGAATATGCTTCGGGCTTGTGCAATTAATTTTGGTGGTAGTTGGATTGATCATTTTCCTCTCATCGAGTTCTCCTATGATAATAGTTACCACTTTATCATTGGGATGGATCCATTTGAGACTTTTATGGTAGGATATGTCATTCTCATATTGGGTGGTTTAAAGTTGGTGAGGTTGGGTTGTTCAGTCCCAACGTAGTTCACCAATAATATGGTGAAGGTCATTTGAGATAGGATAAGACCGCCAAAAGTTGTCAAAAGTCCCATGTGGACGTGAGTCAAAGGTATCTAGAATTTGAAGTTGGCGAATGAGTGTTGTTGAGGGTGTCTAGCATGAAGGTAGTGATGCAATTCGGAAAGAAGGGGAAGATCAATCCCATTATGTGGGTCCATATTTAATTTTGAAAAGAGTGGGTAAGGTGGCTTATAAGTTAGAGTTGCCTCTTTATTTGGGTTTTGTTTTCCTATTTTTTCTTGTTTTAATGTTGAGGAAGTGCGTGGGTGATCCTTCTATGGTGGTTCCATTGGAAAGTGTTAGTGCTTTGGACTCCTTGTCATTTGAGGAATTCTCGGTTGAGATTTTGGATCGGCCAGTCCATCGGTTGCGAACTAAGGATGTGGCTTCGCTAAAGGTTCTATGGAGGAACCAAAAGTTTGAAGAAGCTACTCAGGAAGCTGAAGGGGACATGAGATCTAAATATCCATTCTTTTCCCCATTCTGGATAATCGTTCTTAAGGTATGTGTTAATCTTAACATCTTTGTTTTTTGTCTTTGTTAAAGAAAAGTGTGGTTGTATTCCATGTTAAATTGTGCTAAGGGATGCCAACTTATCATTCAGGGATGAATGATCCTAAGGGGATGGAGAATGAAACACCCTAGTTTTTTGGCCCTTGAAATTTTATCAACTGATGTACTTACTTCCCAGACAAAAACTCACCTAACGTGTCGTAGGATTTCATTAAGGGTCATATAACCTAATCATAGCCGGACTAGTGTGGATTGACAAAGTTTTTTCTATGATTACAATTGTCTCCTAATGAGTCGTAAAGACTCTACTCAAGTCGTATAGTCACAACCATAACCAAACTAGTGTGATACCCAAAAGATTCTATCCTAAGTACGACTTGAACCTTACTAGTTATAATGTCTGAGTACAATTTGTATGGTACGACTCATATCCAGACTAGTGTGGGTGCCTATAGTTGTTGTCCAGATTAAAACTAGAATTCTTGAGTCGTAAAGTGACCCTACAAATCATAAGGTTGCTCGTAATGATTGGGCAACAATTTTTTAGTGTTTCATTAAGGGCATTTTAGATATTTCCCCTATTCTCGAATCATGACCTATGACATAAAAACCCTTTAGGGTATCATTATCACTCTGAAACTGTAATACCCAGGGATTTTGGTCCTTGAAATTTTTTGAAATTTTATTCTCACTATCTTGACTACGGATCACTATACTAGTCCTAGGGTGTCCTGATGAGTCATGTGACCCTAGTCGTACGATTTCTAGTTAATGGTGCTTGAGTTGCTATCTTGAGTACGACTTGAAGATTTGAGTCATATGGAGTCTTGACGGGTCCTATGGACCCAATCATAATCAAATCAATAAGTATGTTGCAAAGTTCTACTCTAAGTACGAGTGGATCACTAAGAGTCATATGGACTTATTACGAGTCATTAGGTGCAAACCATAGGATGTCCAATATTTACCTAATTGGGTTTTGTGTTGACTACGACTTGGCCCGATGAGTCATAAGGTCCTATTATGAGTGGTACCTGTAGAGTCGTAGGATCAATAGTGTGTGGGTGTCCTGGGAACTGTCTTGCCTATGACTAAGGGTGACGAGTCGTAATGAGTCTATAGGAGACATATGGTGACCTATAGTCATTGATGACTAAATTTTAGCATTTAATTTTAGGGCAATTTAGATAGCTCCCTTCTTACCCAATTAAAACCCCAAATTCATAAAACACTTAAGAGGGTTATTGTTTATTCATCACGTACTTAAACACTTTCAAAATCTCTCAAATTCTCTTAAGAAGCCATACTTAGGGTTTCAAAGAAGTTGGTCATCCAAAGGATCAAGGGTTAAATTCTTTCTGCAAAAGTTGTTAAATCAGGCATGTTACTCTTCCCTCATTGTTAATTTGTAAGATCATGTGATTTAAAGTATTGTTCATGAGATATTAATGTTGGTTTTGAATCTAGGGTCGAGGGTTTTTAATGCTTATTGTTAAACGATGTTTTCCCATTCTTTACATATGATTATTCATGATTTAATTATGATTTTGAACTAGTGGGTGCATAGGTACGGTGAATAAACTAGGAAATTATGATTTTCCCTAAACATGTAACTTTTGAAGTGGTTATGACCTCAACCCCTTATGTGAAGTTGGTTTTGAATATGAAAAGTATGCATATTTAATTACTCTTGAAGTGTTGCATAAGTGTAGTGCACCACAGTTATCAGAGAGAGGCTATGAGGCATTTAGGAATGTTTTCCTTTGTTGTTGTTCAATTTTGAGCTGTAGATCCTAAGGTCTTAAATCTATCTAATTTCCATTTATTTGCCTTTTAGATCATGCCTCCAAGAAGATTTGATGTCCATTGGAACTCCTCTATCCTATTTAAGGACAATATGGATAAACCTCGTCCTACTCCAGGAGTTCAGATCCGATCTAGGGTTGCTGCTCTAATTACCCTAATGGAGCTCCACTGGTTTCTTTATCCATCCTCAGGCACCTCAAGATGATGTGTCTAATGCTTAGTTTAGCTAGTAGATTCATTTTCTTACCCAGTTGGTGGCCTCTCAGACTAAGTGGGTTGATTTTGTTGCCCCATCCTCTGAGGCCACTAGAGTTGGCCAATTTATGAGGTTGAGTTCTCCTACTTTCATTGGTTCTAAAAGAAAAGATTTTTCTGCGTGGTGCATGCTACTGATATGAAGGTCATGGATTTCGTAGCTTACCAGTTGAAGGGTGTGGTGTATTAGTGGTATGAGGAATGAGACCAGTCTAGGATGAAGATGTTGAGTCCACTTTGTGGGATGACCTCTTTAGCACTTTTTTAATGGCTTCTTAATCATGAGTTGAGAGATACGAAGATGACAAATTCTTGAATCTGAAGCAAGGAAGGATGTCAGTAAAGAAGTATGCCTTAAAGTTTCATTAGTTATCGTATTATGCTTTTGAATTGGAGTCTAGTACGAGGGCTACAATAAGAAAATTTTCTTTTAGGTTTTCCCATTAGTTGATCTTGGAGAGAATGGCTTCCTTGTTGGACAAGGATATAGAGATCTCTAGACTTATGGTGTGAATAAAACAAGTGGAAGATGAAAAGAAGAAGCAAGCGGAGATGAGTGAATGGCAAAGAAAGAAGTTTCTCTATTTGGATTAGGGTGTAGGTCCACAGCAGAGTGGTAGAGATGGTGGAAAATGGCCTAAGAAGATGTGGGGCAATTCTGGTTCCTACTCTACAACTAGTACACATTATCCAAAGTCATAGGGTGATCATCATTCTCAGTATGATAGTTATTTAGATCACTAGGAGCCTATTCACAGGCTAGTAGGGCTCAGTCAGCTCTGGCATATCTTACTTGTAGATTTTGTGTTTAGGTGCATCATGGTCTTTTTGAAGAAGAGAGGAACAAGTGCTTTAAATATGGTCAGATTGGTCATAAGCAGAGGGATTATCCCTCTAAGGTTGCTTCTGGAGAGAATAAGATTCCTATTGCTACTTCATCCGTTCCTGGACCAAAGAGTGCTACTTTTTTTGGCTCTGACGCTGGTCAAAACTGTTTGTATGCTCTTTCCACTCGCTAGGATTTTGAGGTGTCCCCTAATGTCGTTACTAGTACACTCAAACTCTCCTCACATGATATATATAATCTGCTTAATCCTGAGTCTACCCTCTTTTATGTGACCCATTATGTGGCTATTCATTTTGGTTTTGATCTTGAGTGTATTCGGGATCCTTTCTCGATGTCTACCTTGGTGGGTGACTCCATTATGGCTAAACGTGTCTATAGTGGTTATGTAATGTCGGTCCATAGTAGGGAGGCCTTAGTGGATCTAATAGAATTGGACATGGTAGACTTTGACGTGATTTTTAAGATTGATCGGTTGCATTTGTGCTATGTGTCTCTAGATTTTTGGGTCTGTAGGGTCAGTTTCGTTTCCCCAAATGAGCTGGTTATTGAATGGGAAGGAAGTTACCTACTTCCTAAGGGAAGCTTCATTTCAATCTTAGAACTTGGAAGTTGGTTTCCAAATAGTGCCTCTATCACTTAGTGAATGTTAAGGATTCTAGATCCGAAGGTCCTTCTTTGCAAATTATCCCTATGGTTTGTTAATTTCTAAAGGTCTTCCCTAATGATCTTCTTAGTATTCCTCTTGAGAGGGAAATTGATTTTAAGATTTATCTTCTTCCATACACTCATCCATTTATATTTCTCTTTAAGGAATGGCTCTGACTGAGTTGAACGAACTCAAGTAGTAGTTAAAAGATCATTTGTATAAGGGTTTTATACACCCTAGTGTGTCTCCGTGGGGTCCTCCCATGCTCTTCGTGCATAAGAAGGATGGTTCCCTTCACAAGTGTATTGATTACCGCAAATTGAATAAGGTAACTGTGAAGAATAAGTATCCACTTCCGAGGATTGATGATCTCTTTTATCATCTTTATGGTGCTAAGTTCATTTCTAAGATTGACCTTTTGTCTGTGTACCATCAGTTGAAGATTAGGGTGACGGATATCCCTAAGACTGATTTCCAAACCTGGTACAGTCATTTTGAGTTTTTGGTAATGTCTTTTGGCTTGACCAATGCCCCGATAATATTTATGGATCTTATGAATTGGGATTTTTATGATTTTCTAGATTTTTTTGTCATTGTCTTTATTGATGATATTTTGGTGTATTCCTAGAGTGAGGCAGATTATGCCAATCACCTCCACCTTAGGTCACAGGCCCTAAAGGATCAATGTTTGTATGCTAAGTTCTCTAAGTGTGAGTTCTGGTTGAATGTTTTTACTTACCCGGGTCATGTTGTTTCTAGTGAAGGGATCATAGTGGATCCACAGAAGGTTGCGGCAGTTAAGAAATCGCCTAGGACAACGACTCCAACAGGTATTTGGATCTTCTTGGGTTTAGCCGGCTACTATAGAAGGTTTGTAGAAAGATTCTCTTCTATTGCTGCCACATTAACTAAGTTGATTTAGAAGAAGGTGAAGTTCTTATCCTCCGATGCTTGTGAGGATAGTTTCAAGAAGATAAAGAATAAGTTGATTTTAACTCTGGTTATGACTCTGCCTGAGGGCACAAATGGATTTTTTGTCTATTGTCACATGTCCTGAGTTGGATTGGGTTATGTGTTGATGCAGCATGGCAAGGTAGTTTCTTATGTTTCTAGATAGTTGAAAGTTCATGAGAAAAATGATCCGACTCATGATTTGGAATTGTTAGCTGTGGTGTTCACATTAAAGATGTGGCGACATTATTTGTATGGGGTCTATATTGATATTTCTTCTGATCATTAGAGAGTGCAATACGTGCTCACTAAAAATGAGTTAAATCTTAGGCAGAGGACATGGACTGAGTTGCTAAAGAACTATAACATGAGTCTGCACTATCATCCAGGTAAATCTAACATACTTGCTGATGCTCTTAGTAAGTTGTCCATTGGAAGCTTATCTCATGAGGATGAGGAGAAGCGAGATTCGATGAAGGATATTCACCATTTGGATAATCTTGGAGTTATTCTCTTGGATTCCAATAATGGTGTGGTGATTGGTGAAAAGGTGGAAAAGTCATCTCTTGGTGCTGAGGTGAAGAGGAAACAAATGTTACATCCTATTCTGATACAAATTAGGAATGATGTAGACAGGTAGAAAGTGATGATTTTTGAGATCGATTGTTATGATATCTTGAGGTACCAAGGTAGATTGTTTGTTCCTTATGTTGATTCGTTACGAGGAAGAATTTAAGCTGAAGCTCATAAGTCGCCTTATACTATTCATCTTGGTTCGACGAAAATGTATCATGATCTAAAGGAGATTTATTGGTGGAATAATATGAAGTGACATATGGCCAATTTTTTTGGCTAAGTGCATGGTGTAACAATAAGTGAACGTGGAGCACTTGAGGTCCGGTAAGTTGACTCATTAGATTGAGATGCCGGTATGGAAATGGGAGATAATTAAAATGGATTTTGTTACAGGCCTTCCGCGGTCTCGCCAACAATTTGATTCGATATGTGTCATCATGGATAGGATGACTAAGTCTGCTTACTTCTTTCCAGTGAGGACTAATTTCTCTTTTAAGGATTATACTAAGTTGTTCGTTGAAGAGATCATGAAGTTGCATGGTACTCCACATTCAATCATATCTGATCAGAGCACTCAGTTTTTATATCACTTTTGGAAGTCATTTCAGAGAGGTTTAGGGACAAAGGTAGCCCATAGTACCGCTTTCTACCCACGGGTAGATGTGCAAGTAGAAAGGACAATTTAGGTCTTTGAAGATATGCTTCTTTCTTATGTGTTTGATTATAGTGGTAGTTACGTCGACCACTTTTCTCTCATAGAATTTGCCAATAAATACTCTATCATTGGTATGGCTCTGTTTGTGGTCTTTTTTGGTAGGAGGTGCAGATCTTATATTGGTTGGTTTGAGGTTGGTAAAAATAAGATATTTGGCCCTAATTTGGTTCACCAAGCCAAAGAGAAGGTAAAGGTGATTCGAAATAGACTTAAGGCCACCCAAAGCCGTCAAATGTCCTACGTGGATGTGAGGAAAAAGAGTTAAAGTTTAGTGTTGGTGATTGGATGTTCTTAAAGGTGTCTCCCATGAAGGGAGTGATGTAGTTATGTCAGAAGGGAAAGTTCAGTCCCCGTTATGTCGGTCTATTCTTGGTTGTGAAGATGGTTGGTAATGTCACTTATTAATTGGATTTGCCTTCGAGTTTGAGAACCATTCATCTGGTCTTTTATGTTTTGATGTTGATAAAGTGCGCGGGTGATCCTTCGATAGTTGTTCCCTTAGAGGAGGTGAGTATTTTGAATTCCTTGTCCTAAGAGGAGATCAGGATAAAGAATTTGGATTGGCAAGTCATTGGTTATGGAAAAAGGGTGTGGCTTTGGTAAAGGTTCTTTGGAAGAACCAAAAGGTTAAGGAAGCTACTTTGGAAGCCGAGGGGGAATTGATGTCAAAATATCCGTTCTTGTTCCCCATTCCGAGTAATTGTGCTTGAGGTGTGAGTATTCCTTAACATTCATGTTTTCTGTCTTTATTAAAGGAAGTTGTGATTTCCTTGGTATCTTTGTTTTATACCTAAAAGGTAAGTTTTGTGGTGTTTGGAATCAAATCGTGCTAATAAATACCTTGTCCTATTATTCGAGGATGAATAATCTTAGAGGGGGATATGTAACACCCCGAGTTTTGGGTCATTGAAAATTTCAGAAATTTTATCCTCACTATCTAGATTGGCACTCACCCTACGAGTCATAGAGTGTATTGTCAGGTCATGTGGCTTTCGTTGTAAGTTGTAACGACCCGAAATCGCCTCCCGGGACGTCACACGGTGCTTAAGGCTACAAGTAGCCCCAAGCTAACCCTTTGAGCCTGTTTCTACTAATAACATTCATTTCAAGATGAAATAATTCAAACACTAGCATAGTCATATCATATGAAAAGAAATACGGAGAAAATACTCGGTTCAAACGACCAAGCAATACCGGAAACCTCAACACGACCACAATCTGATAACTAGTCTGATAAAGCCTCTACTAATCCATGAACTAGAGAGCCGTTGGGACAGGTCCCAAACTGACTCGAAATGAATTCGAAATAGCAACATAGTCTCTCAAAATATGGAGATGTCTGAATATAGGTCCTCAAATCATGAGGACTCACCACTGTAGGAATGTAGATAGAGGTACTCATAAATCACTGATGAGGTTGGGACTGAGCACCTGAACCTACAATATAAGACAATGTAGCACATAGACGTATATATGGATCAGCACTTGGGAATGTACTGAGTATGTGGGGGTGCATGCATTTATATAAAACAACATCAATAATCTTCAATCAAATCATGCATATAATAAGTAATGACTCACATGGCTTGAATAAGTCTAAAATGTGAAGCTCATGAATCATGTAAAATGGAATATGTAACACAATCTCGTGAGTCATTATACTTTCAGCTTTGAAATTTGTACACTTCTTTTATTCTCATTACTCAAGGCTAAAGGAAACATTAAGCAATACTTTCAACTCATGCATATGTCTCATGGAGAGTAAAACTTCTTCAATTCTCAAGAACTCATAACTCTTTTTAACTCAAATAATTGGAATTCAAAATCATATAACTTTGGAACATACTTGAAGGCATTTCATTCACGTTACGAAATTATCTCATTTCAAAATAACGGGGAAAATACTCATATCAAGGGAAAATATTTTAGTTTTAAAGGAAAATATCTGATCTTAATGGAAAATACTTTAGTTTAGGGTGTTTCTCTTAACCGACATAAACCATGCGAACTACAAGGAGTCCAACATTTTGTCCTCCTAATGAAGAGACCTCACGATGGGGAGAGGAGTCATACTCTTTCCAGGGAGTATATCCTAGGTCCAGTAATTACTAAACAAACTCGGCCTCGGGCCTAATATCAACTCGGCCTTAGGCCCAATGATAATCATAAACTCAGCCTCAGGCCCAACCTACGGTGGTACATAGTTTTGGGGTAAGAAACCGTAGTAACTTACCCGTTCGGTGATAAATACTACTCCCTTTAGATTATCTGCGCTCATCTCGTAAAAATCCACTTTTAGAAATAATCCCATGGTTCACCACGAACCCAATAATCAAATCTGTACTCTCATGAAGGAAAGTAAATTTCAAAGCTCATTGACCATTAGGTCAAAACATTTCGCAACAATCTCAGAATACTCAAATCATAGGTGCTTATAGCACAATAGTTCATAAAATTGCAAGTCTCAAGTAGGGTTTAAAAACCCATAATTCAATCTCAAGTTAAAACTCATCAAAAGCATAATAGATAGCATATAGATTCATAACCCATGTAGAAATTTGGAAATTTCAGCAATTTGTCTCAAAATCTCAACATACTTATATACTTCAATATCTCAAACATTTCAACTATTAACTTCTCAAGGATTAAAATCATGGGGTATAGACCTAGCTGTAATTTCTCAAGAAAACATGTAAAAATGATGCCATTAGACTCTCAATTCAAGGGAAATAAGATTCAAGCTTGCAACCAATAAGAATGGGTGAAAACCCCCAATTCAATTTTATGTAAAATCTCATAAATTACAGAGAAATTGTAGTTTAAATAAGCCTTTGGGCAAAAAGGTGAAAGGATTAACCTTGTTCAAAACCCTACATACCTTGAATTAGAAGCTTTGGATGAACTCTCTCTTTTGGAACTCTATTCGTACTCTTGAATAAGGGTTCTTGAAGCCCATGACTTGAGAACCTTGAATCTTGACTCAATTTAGAAAATCTATGGTGGATTCTTGAGATTCTTGGAAGAGGTTTTGGATGTTAGGGTTTTTGTTGAGAGTAAACTTGAGAAAAACTTGATAGAATGCTTGTAAATGAATTCAATTTGGTGTTTGCATGGTTTAAGAGGCTTGGAAAAAGTCCAAAGTGCCCTTTTTAACTTTTGTACGAAGCTGGAAAAATTAAACTGGGTACCCGATTTCATGGGCCACCTGACGTGCCACTATCGCGGTCTCTCACTGGAAATTAAAAAAAATGGTAAATTGGTAGTCACAGTGACATGGGGCTATCGTGTTGTCCCACTAGTTGGGACCTGGAACTTAAGCGCGATGCGTCACAATCGTGCTAGGCCACTGGAAATTAACTATTGGGAAATTGGAGTCCTCCGCGATGCACCACTATCGTGGAGTTCCAGTGGAAATTGACAATTGTCAAATAGACCCTATCCGCGACGCGCCAAGCACCAAAATGACGCTGTTTTATGACTAGGACTTAAATTAGCCATAACTTCTTACTTGTGTATCGGATTTGGGTGAATCTTATATCGACGGAAAGCTTATCAAAATTGGGGAAATTTTATATGGTTAACACGATACTCACTTAAGAAGTCACTTCTCAATATTTTAGGGCTGGAATTACGCCTCACTTGACATGCCCTAAGGCTCATTCTATGAGAGAATTTTGCGGAGTCTTACAATATCTTCCCCTTGGAAACATTCATCCATGAATATCGCTAGTTAGACTAGGAAGATAGGACAAACACAAAATCTCTCTAAACTCTTGAATTCCTCGGAAATTGCAAGAACTCATACAAGGATAGATGCATATAGCTGAACTTTAGATTAGAAGGGATGAATCAAGGAAGAATAATCCCTTCAGATTGATCTGAACTTGCAGATAAAAGGTGCAGGTACTTGGCTCGCATGTATGCTTCTACCTACCAAGTATCACCCTCAACAAACTTGTTCCTCCACAAAAATTTTACCAAGGGAACTTTTTTGTTCCTTAGTCTACGGATCTGAAAATCTAGGATCTCAATAGGAATCTCATTGAAGGAAAGACTGTTCTGAATATCGGCATTCTTTGATGTACTACAACGGAATCACCGATATGCGTATGAAGCATGGAGACATGTAAAATAGGATGAACAGCTGACAACTCTGTGGGCAACTCAACCTCATAGTCCACCTTACCAACACAGCTCAAGACTCTATACGGGCCAACATAACAGGGACTAAGCTTTCCCTTTTTACCAAACCTCTTCCCCTCTTTCATGGGTGAAATATTCACGTACACCAAATCCCCCACTTCAAACTCAAGATCTCTTCTCCTCACATCGGCATATGACTTTTAACGACTTTGATCTATCTTCAACCTCTCTCTAATCAACTTAACTTTCTCTATAGATTCAAACACTGCATCAATCCCAATCACGACAGCTTTACCCATTTCAAACCATCCTATGGGTGATATACATCTTCTACCATACAAGGCTTTAAACGGTGCCATCCCAATGCTAGCATGGTAACTTTTGTTATAGGTAAACTCTATTAATGACAAATGTTCATCCCAACTACCTTTGAAATCGAGAGCACATTCCCTTAACATATCTTCAAGGGTCTGAATGGAACTCTCACCCTGACCATCTATCTGTGGATAAAAAGCAAAACTCAAAAGGACTTGGGTACCAAGACCCTAATGGAACGCCCTCTAAAACTGAGAAGTAAATTGAGTTCCCCTATCCGAAATGATAGATGAGGGAACTCCGTGCAGCTTGACTAACTCCCGAATATATAATCTAGAATAATCCTCAGCTGTATAAGATGTATGCACGGTCAATAAATGTGTGGACTTAGTCAGACTTCTACAACAACCCAAATAGAATCATAATGACGACGCGAAAGAGGCAACCCGATTACGAAGTCCATATTCACAACCTCCCACTTCCAAGTGGGTATACCAAACTCTTGCATCACACCACCAGGTCTTTGGTGCTCTACCTTAACCTATTGGCACGTTGCATACTTTGTTATGAATTCAGCTATATCCTTCTTCATACCATTCCACCTATAGACTTCCCATAAGTCATGTTACATCTTGGTAGTGTCGGGATGAATAGAATACCGTACACCATGCACTTCAGCCATAATCCTCTACCTCAGATCATCAATACATGGAACACACAATCTAACTTGCAATCACAACATACCATCTCCCCCTTAGGAGAAAACCTCTACCTTTTGGTCCTTAACTGCCTCCTTCAGTTTGACCAAACTAGCATCTCTATCTTGCTTCTCATTCAATTCCAAAACTAAAGAGGATTCAGAACTATTTTGCACGAAAGTACTCTCCTTGGCTGAATTAAGCAACCTAACACCCAATCTATCCAGACAATGCACATCACAAGCTAACTCTTTCTTACCTTCCTCTACATAGGCAACACTAGACATAGACAATCTGCTAGGGTATCCGCCACTACGTTGGCCCTGCCCGGGTGATACAACATACTCAAAACATAGTCTTTTAACAACTCTAACCACTGCCTCTTCCTAAGAATCAACTCTCTCTAATTAAACACACATTGTAGGCTCTTATGATCAGTAAAAAAATCAACATAAATACCATAAAGGTAGTGTCTCTAGATTTTCAAAGCAAAGACCACAACAACTAACTCAAGATCATAGGTTGGGTAATTCTTCTCATGCGGCTTTAACTGTCTTGAGGTATAGTCTATAACCTTACCTCTTTGCATTAACACACAACCTAAACTAATTCTAGAGGAATCACAATACATCACAAAACCATCTGTACCATCAGGCAAAGTCAACACAAGGGCTGAAGTAAGTCGAGTCTTCAACTCTTAAAAACTCTTCTCACAGGAATCTGACCACTAAAACTTAACTTTCTTTTGGGTCAACTGAGTCATGAGAGACTCAATAGAAGAGAAACCCTCAACAAAACAGTGGTGGTATTTAGCTAGACCCAAGAAACTTCTAATATTTGATGGAGGGGAAGGTCTAGGGCAATTTCTTATAGCTTCTATCTTTTGGGGATCAACTCTAATACCTTCAGCTGAAATGATGTGACCCAGAAAGGCTACAGACCTTAACCAAAATTCACACTTACTGAATTTGGTCAACAACTGGTGCTCTCTGAGGGTTTCCAAGACAATTCTAAGATGATTCACATGGTCATTCTAATTATAGGAGTACACAAAGATATCATCTATGAAAACAATGACAAACATATCGAGATATTGCTTGAACACTCGATTCATGAGGTCCATAAAAGCTACTGGGGAATTGGTTAGACCGAAAGACATGACTAGAAACTCAAAGAGACCATAGCGGGTTCGGAAGGCTGTCCTTGGAATATCAGACTCCCTCACTTTAAGTTGATGATTGTCTGATCTAAGGTCTATCTTGGATAAATAACTTGCACCATGCAACTGATCAAATAGGTCATCAATTCTCGGAAGAGGATACTTATTTTTGACTGTGACCTTGTTAAGATGATGATAGCCAATGCACATATGCAAAGAACCGTCTTGCTTTAGCACGAATAAGACAGGCGCGCTGCAAGGAAAAATACTGGGCCTAATGAAACCTTTGTCTAAAAGATCCTTGAGTTGCTCTTTCAACACCTTAAGCTCTGCAGGTTCCATACGGTATGAAAAAATTAAAATAGATCTAGTATTGAGAAGAAGGTCAATCTCAAATTCTATCTCCCTATCGGGAGGTACCCCTGGGAGATCTTCTGAAAAAACATCTGGAAACTCATTAACAATATCGACTGACTGAATAGTTGGAGCCTCGAACATAGTATCTTTGACTATAACTAAGTGATAGATACAATATTTGGATATTAGCTTTCTGGATCTGAGATAGGAGATAAAATGACTCTTGGGAGATACCGAACTCTCGGACCACTCAAAAGCTAGTTCATTAGGAAACTAAAACTTGACCACACAGGTACGACAATCTATAGAAGCATAACAAGAATGAAGCCAATCCATACCCAGAATAAGGTCAAAATCCACTATGTCTAACTCTATCAAATCCGTAAGTATGACTCCATGAAGAACAGTAACATGACAATCTCTATACACTTGCTTAGCAACAACTGACTTCCTTACTGGTATGGAGACTAAGAAAGGCTCAGGAATTCTTTTGGGACTCATTTTGAAATTCACAGCCATAAGTGGGGTCGCATAAGAGAGACTTGACCCGGGGTCCAACAACACATAAACATCAAAACAAAAGACACAGAGCATACCAGTAACAACATCGAGAGAGTCCTCCTACTCCTGATGGGAAGTTAAGGCATAGAATTTGTTCTAGCGCTGACCGCCAGCAGTGCTAGATAACGTGCCTTGAGTAGGGGTGGGATGGGGTGCAGGAGTTGGTGCACTAGTAGCCGATGCCTGAGGTCGGGCATTTCTGTTCCCCTGTCTAGCATGAGGACAATCTCTAAGTCTGTGTCCCTACTTTCCATAACCAAAATAACCCGTTAGATCTATGAAACACTCACTGGGATGATCCCTACCACACTTAGCATAAGAAGGATAATGGGTCCTGTTACCAACACTATTCTGCGACCTAGACATAAAAGACCTGCCCTCTTTCTCCTGCCTGCCTCTATGCATGGGAGAAATAACTGATAAAGGCGCTGGCGTAGACAAACACCTCTAAAACTGAGGGAAGTTCACTCCATGAAACCTAGGCTAGCTATACTCATGCTGCTCAGATCTAGCCCTCTTGTGTCTCCTCAGTCGACCTTTCTCCCTAATCTTATCCGCCTCTATCTACTGGGCATACATCATCAACTTAGATAGATCCATATCCCTATATAACATCGCAGTCCTAAACTCCTTCAGCACTAACCCAGAAACACCGGTCACGAACTTACTCATACTAGCCCGGGTGTCAGAAATCAAATCAGGAGCATACTTGGTCAACTGGTTGAACTTTAAGCAGTACGCCTTAAAAGTCATGAAGCCCTGCCTCAAGTTCATAAAATTCTAAATCTTTACTTCCCTCATCTCAAGCGGAAAGAACTTGACCAAGAATATATCTTAGAACGCCTGCCATGTCATAGGAGAAGAATCCTCACCTCTACCCTTCCTCCATGATACAACCCAGTCATAAGCTACGTCTTTCAACCTGTAAGATGGCAACTCAACACTTTCTTTCTCAGAAATATACATTACCTGCGTGATCTTTCTCACCTCCTCAAGGTACAACTGTGGGTCCTCATCTTCCTTAGACACATAAAACTCTGGCGGATTCATCCACATGAAATCATAAATTCTAGCCGTGACTACATCACCTCCTTGCTGATTACCAAATGTGGCCTGGTTATGGCCCAAACATTGGCGGTGACTGCTTGGGCTAATCCCTGAAAGGCCGCTCGAAACTCAGCATGAGACACCATCTCACTCAAAAGGTTAGCAGGTGAGGGCTGCTCATCATTGTTTCTGCGGACATTCGCTCTTCGGAGTGGCATTTTCTACAAATAGAAGAGCACAAATTATTAGACGAGAGGGACAACTGTAGGCACAATAGAATCTGAAAGAAAAAATAACTTTTCCAGAAATGTCTTGTAGCCTCTTGCTCATAGATGTGGCATGCTACAGACCGTTGATGAAGACTCCACTCAACGTGGCTTGTCTGACTCCCTAGGACTCCTTTAAAACGTTAGACTCTGATACTAAGTTTGAAATGACCCGAAATCGCCTCCCGGGACGTCACACGGTGCTTAAGGCTAAAAGTAGACCCAACCTAACCCTTTGAGCCTATTTCTACTTATAACACTTATTTCAAGATGAAATAATTCAAACACTAGCATAGTCATATTATATGAAAGGAAATACAGAGAAAATGCGCAGTCCAAATGACCAAGTAATACCGAAAACCTCAACACAACCACAATCTGATAACTAGTCTGACAAAGCCTCTACTAATCCATTAACTAGAGAGTCATTGGGAAAGGTCCCCAAATAACTCGAAATGAATTGGAAATAACAACATAGTCTCTCAAAATATGGAGATGTCTGAATATAGGTCCTCGAACCATGAGGACTCACCACTATAGAAATGTAGATAGAGGTACTTGAAAATCACTGACGAGGTTGGGACTGAGCGCCGGAACCTACATTATAAGACACTCCTAAACATAGACGTATATGTGGATCAACACTTAGAAATGTACAGAGTATGTGGGGGTGCATGCATTTATATAAAACAACATTAATACTCTTTTATCAAATCATGCATGTAATAAGTAATGACTCACATAGCTTGAATAAGTATAAAATGTAAAGCTCATGAATCATGTAAAATGGAATATGTAACACAATATCGTGATTCATTATACTTTCAGCTTTGAAATTTGTTCTATTCTCTTATTCTCATTGCTCAAGGATAAACGAAACTTTAAGCAATACTTTCAACTCATGCATATGTCTCATGAAGAGTAAAACATATTCAATGCTCAAGAACTCATAACTCTTTTGAAATCAAATACTTGGAATTCAAAATCATATAACTTTGGAATGTACTTGAAGGCATTTCATTCACGTTAGGAAAATATCTCATTTCAAGATTTAGGGAAAAATACTCATATCAAGGGAAAGTATTTTAGTTTTAAAGGAAAATATCTTATCTCAATGGAAAATACTTTAGTTTAGGGAGTTTCTCTTAACCGACATAAACCATGCGAGCTACATGGAGTCCAACGTTTTGACCTTCTATGGAAGAGGCCTCACGTTAGGGAGAGGCTTCATACTCTTGCCAAGGAGTATAACCTAGGTACAATGATCACTGAACAAACTCGGTCTTGGGCCCAATATCAACTCGGACTAAGGGCTAATGATAATCATAAACTCGGCCTCAGACCCAAACTACGGTGGCACATAGTTTTGGGGTAAGAAACCATAGTAACTTACCCACTAGGTGATAAATACTACTCCCTTTAGATTATCTACGCTCATCTCGTAAAAATTCACTTTTAGAAACAATTCCATGGTTCTCCACGAACCCAATAATCAAATTTTTACTCTGATATAGGAAAGTGCATTTCAAAGATCAATGACCATTAGGTCAAAACATTTCTCAACAATCTCAGAATACTCAAATCATGGGTGCTTATAGCAAAATAGTTCATAAAATTGCAAGTCTCAAGTAGGATTTAATAACCCATAATTCAATCTCAAGTTAAAACTCATCAAAAGCATAATAGATAGCATATAGATTCATAACTCATGTAGAAATATGGAAATTTCAGCAATTTGTCTCAAAATCTCAACATACTTATATACTTCAATATCTCAAACATTTCATCTATTAACTTCTCAAGGATTAAAATCATGGGGTATAGACCCAACTGCAATTTCTCAAGAAAATATGTAAAAATCATGCCATTAGACTCTCAATTCAAGGGAAACATTAAAAGCTTGCAACCAATAAGAATGGGTGAAAACCCCCAATTCAATTTCATGTAAAATCTCATAAATTATAGAGAAATTATAGTTTAAATAAGCCTTTGGGAACAAGGGTGAAAGGATTACCTTTGTTCGAAACCCCACATACCTTGAATTAGAAGCTTTGGATGACCTCTCGCTTTTGGAACTCTATCCGTACTCTTGAAGCCTTTGACTTGGGAACCTTGAATCTTGACTCAATTTAGAAAATCTATGGTGGATTCTTGAGATTTTTGGAATAGGTTTTGGATACTTCGGGTTTTTATTGAGAGAAAACTTGAGAAAAACTTCATAGAGTGCTTGTAAATGACTTCAATTTAGTATTTGCATGGTTTAAGAGGCTTGGAAAAAGTCCAAAGTGCCCTTTTCAACTTTTGTATGAAGCTGGTAAAATTAAACTGGGAACCCAATTTCATGGGCCACCGCGATGCTCCACTATCGAAGTGGCTTACTGTAAATTGAAAAATGGGAAATTGGTAGTCACCGCATTTTGGAGCCATCGCGTTGTCCCACTAGTTGGGACCTAGAACTTCAGCGCAAAGCGTCATAATCGCGCTAGGCCACTGGAAATTGACTATTGGGAAATTGGGGTCTTCCTCGATATTATACCATCACGGAGTTCCACTGGAAATTTACAATTGTTAAATAGACCCTCTCCGCGATGTGCCAAGCACCAAAATGATGCTATTTCACGACTAGGACTTAAATTAGCCATAACTTCTTACCCGGGTATTGGATTTGGGAGAATCTTGTATCGATGAAAAGATTATCAAATTTCCTATGATATAAAATGTCAAAATTAGGAAAATTCTCTATGGTTAAAAAGATACTAACTTAGGAAGTCACTTCTTAATCTTTTAGGGCTGAAATTATGCCTCACTTGACACGCCCTAAGGCTCATTCTATGAGATAATTTTGTAGGGTCTTACAATATCTCTCCCTTGGAAACATTTATCCTCGAATGCCATTAGTTAGACTAGGAACAAAGGAAAAACACAAAATCTCTCTAAACTCTTGAATGCCTTAGAAATTGTGAGAACTCATACAAGGATAGATGCATATAGCTGAACTTTAGATTAGAAGGGATGAATTAAGGAAGAATTATACCTTTATATTGATCTTAACTTGTGGAAAAAAGGTACAGGTACTTGTCTCACATGTCTGCTTCTGCCTCCAAAGTAGCACCCTCAATAGACTGGTTCCGCCACAAAACTTTGACCAAGGGAACTTCTTTGTTCCTTAGTCTACGGATCTAAAAATCTAGGATCTCAATAGAAATCTCATTGAAGGAAAGATAGTTCTGAATATTGGCATTCTCTGAAGGATCTACTACAACGGAATCATTGATATGCTTCTTAAGCATGGAGACATAAAAAATAGGATGAAAAACTGACAACTCTGTGGGCAACTCAACCTTATAGGCCACCTTACCAACACAGATCAAGACTCTATATGGGCCAACATAACACAGACTAAGCTTTCCCTTTTTACGAGAGAATTTTGTGGGGTATTACATAAGTTGTCCAGTGAATGGTGCTTGAGTTGTTTTCCTGAGTATGACTTGTGTATATGAGTCATTGGGATTCTTGACGGGTCCTATGGACCCAATAGTATCTAAATTAGTAAGTATGTGGCAAAGTTTTAGTCTTAGTACGAGTGGCTCACTAAGAGTCATAAGGTCTTGTTTTGAGATGTTAGGTGAAAATCAGAGGATGTCTATTATTTATCATATAGGGTTCTATGTTAACTATGACTGGACCCTACGAGTCATAGGGTCCTAATACGAGTGGTACCAGTTAAGTCATAGGGTCAGTAGTGTGTGGATGTCCTGGGAATTGTCTTGGATATGACTTAGCGTGATAAGTCATAATGAGTCTATACGAGACATATGTTGACCTGTAGTCATTGATGACTAAATTTGAGCTTTTAATTTAAGGTCACTTTGGACAATTTTCTTTTTACCCAATTAAAACCCCTCATTCATAAAATAGCTAAGGAGGTTATTCTTCCTTCATCATGTACTTAAACACTTTTAAGCTCTCTCAAATTTACCCAAGTAGCCATAATTAGGGTTTCTAAGAAGTAGGTCATCGAAAAGCTCAAGTATTAAATTCTTTTCGTGAAACTTAATAAATAAGGCATGTTACTCTTCCCTTATTGTTAATTTGTAAAAACATGTGATTTGAAGTACTGTTCATGAGCTATTGATGTTGGTTTTAAATCAAGGGTTGAGGGTTTTGAATGCTTTTTGTTGAACAATGTTTTCCCATTATTTACATATGATTGTTAATACTTTAAATATGATTTTGAACTTGTGGGTGCATGGGTTTTATGAATGAACTAGGGCATTGTGATTTTCCCCAATTTTGTGACTTTTGAAGTGGTTATGACCTCAACCCCGTATGTGAAATTTGTTTTGAATATGAAAAGTATGCATATTTAATTACTCTTGATGTTTTCCTTAATGTGAAATTCTAATAAGGCATAATGGTTTCAAAGTGAACCTTATGGGTTTTGTGTTTACAGAATCTATTGGATAATTAAACCAAAAAGGGGTTGTGAATTCCCTAAGTGATATAATTATTTTGGCATGTTGTTGTTACCTTGCAAGAGTAGTTGGTATAAATATACCAACAATGGATGCCTTAATGTGAAATAAGGTTCAACGAATGGGAATGTGTGATAAATATTTTTAATTGGGCTTTAATGAAGGTTGTGTAGTTGATTTGTGAAAGTGGAGGTCCCGAGGGACCCGCACTAGAAACTGCGATTGCCGATGTAGGGATATATATGACTAGGAGGTTGGAGTCCCCCTTAATATTATTATTATATAATAGGGAGGTTTGTGCCCCCCACATTATATTACATAATTTGGTGCTCGTGTCACCTTGATATGCTAGAAGGTTCAAGTCCTCCATAGTGAATATGTATACTCTCTGGTTCATGCAGCTACACGCACTGGGGCCCTACAAGTTGGGGGAGAACTAGGACTATATAGCCCGTGGGTGCCTTTGTATGTTATGACAGTTGAGCTACATAATCCAGACTAATGTTTTAAAGTGCATGTTAAACCTTGTTCGCTATCCCGATGAGAAAATTATATATATGTATATGATTGGATTTTGAATGATTTAAAACGTTTGATCATGGCATTATGTTATCCTTATCCCTGAGTTTCATGCTAGCTTTCAACCCGCTAATCGTCTTTGGATGTTGTATCCTCACGAGATGTAGGAACTGACCATACTTCTATTTTTCCTTCTTAGTGATTAGGATTTGGGATCAGTTCATGAGTTGACATTGAAGTGGTGATCTTCCATACATCGGAAGTCTATAATTCATGATTTGGTCTCTTAAGTCTCAAACTATTTAGACTTGTTTTTGGCTATAGTCGGGGTCATGTACGAATAATTCATTGCTATTAATTTTTAGTACAGGCTTTTTAGATTACTATGGACTCAGGTGATGTTGGTCGGTGGTTATGGCCGGTCGTAAACATACCTTTTATTCATTGAATTTTTATCTTGTTATATATTCAGAATTTATCCAACAAGGGCGATATTGTGTTGTTTGGTTAGGCTAAAGGGTGGTCTCCGGTCCATGTAGGACATGAGATGCTCGTCACGGCTAGGCCTTGGTTCAGGTTGTGATAGAAACAAATCAAAATAACTTCTCAATCTCTGTCAAGTCGTCAAGGTCAAGAACACTTAGGATTTCTAATAAGTTGGTCGATTAGGGCTCTTAGGGTAATTTTCTCCATAGTTGCAATACTTTTAAGCATGTTACTCTTACCCTAATCTTATTTTGTGAAAAAATATGTTTTAAATGGTTTAATTGTAAGGATTTGAAGGTGAGTTTTGACACAGGTTGAGAGTTTTGGAATGGACGATTCTTGAATTCTTTTCCCATGGTTCTCATGAGTTTCTCATGCTTTGAATTGATTATTTCTAAACTAATGGGGTGCATGAGAGTGGAAATTGTAATGGGGGTCGAGGTAATCCCCTAATTTAATGATTTGAACTTGGAAATTGGTTTTGAACAATTATATTCCCGCAATCCACTTATTTAAATAACTTTGAATTATGAAAATGTAACACCCTGTAAAAGTTGTGCATGGATTAGCCTTTAATAGAGTGCCCTTAGACTTAAAAACTTGAAAATTTTTCTAAGTGTAATGAGGACTTAGAGTCATTTTAGCTGGAAATCTTCGGGATACAACTTTTCAACCTTCCCGACATCCGCTTTTAGATTTTCAAGTTAAGTTATGATCGGGAAATCTCATAGTACATCTCGAATAAGTTTCGGAATTTTTCGGAACGCATAAGGCTGCGTTTGGATTTAAAAACAATAGCAAAACGCACAGACTATTGCCCAGTTTTCAGCATTTCAGGGTCAATTTCAAACAATCATAACTCCCTGTATATAATGAAATGTGTGAGATATAATATATCAAACAAAATCTCTTCGATTCCTCTTTCAATTGAAGTTGGTTTCATCCAATTTGAGTATATGAGTAAAAAGTTATAATCGATTTACTCCAGCCTACCAAACTGTCAACTGAGGGACAGATTTGACCTTAATTGTTCCTTAGGGGTATTTTGGTAATCCTCCACCCCTATATATACCACCAACACGGGATTTAATCCCTCAAACACCATAATACACATACTTTTCCCAAAATTGCTCAAGAACTCTCCCTAGGGTTTCAACATTAAAACCCAAGCAACTCAAGATTCAACCGTGGGTTCGTGAAACAAATTATAGATTTGGAATCCTCTCGACGTAGGCTTTGATAGACACCCAAAATTCGTGGAGAACAAGGTACGCGGGGTTTTCCTAAATTCTCATGGGCATAGAAAAATCATGTTTTAGAATGGGGTTTTAAATTATGTATTTATATTTATGTATAAGATGTTTTAACATCATTGTTTTGGTCTTTGGACCATCTCCAAAGCGATTTGACAGTTTATATACATATATGAATGAATGTGTTTCAATTTTGAATACATGAACTTGCTAAAGACATTTGACCACCAGGTGTTTAATGAAATTTCTGCATGAATTGAACTTTAAGTTTCAGAATATGAAATCCTTTACATCAGTTACATGTTTTGGTGGTCTAAACTATGTTTTGAATGAAAGCTCTTGCTTAATACATTATGGATCAGAAAAATCATGACTAGCAAGTCTTGGTATGACGATACCAACTCAGACTAATGCCATATCAGACTCAAACTAACAGACATTTCAGACTTTCATGATTTTAGACATTCAGGATGTTGCATGTACAGAAAAGGTTAAAAATGGGCATACAGAGATGTTAGGTGGTTCCCCGAAGAGGGCTTGAGTTCAAGCGACTCATTGCCTAAAACCGTGGTTTGCCGACCCGGGTATACTATTATGTGTTGACTTAAATGTCCTGTGGTGTATCAGACTCAGACACTCCAACCCTTGCGGCACACTTGGGTTGGGGGCTTCCCCGCCGAGTCAATGGAGGATTCCATACAGCCCATGGAATATCAGACTTGTAGGGGAATACCACCTAACTTAGAAGTAAAACACAGATCATGATTTGAAATGAACAGACAGGTTACATGTTTTCAGAAAGTGCCCATGTATTTTTCAGAAATAGTTTTATACATGATGTCTTGATGAAAAATTGCTTTCACTTAATATGTATATATATATATATATGTATGTTCCATTATTCTATTTTTTTGGATTGCTTCGCGTGCCAGTACTTTTGTGCTGACCCCTCCCCCCCCCTTCCAGGTTTTGAGGCACAGTCTAGGGGTCCAACTACTCAGTAGACATTCTCGGATTTGCAGACTTGATCTCACAATGGTGAGCCTTCTATTATTCTGAAGGCCTAATTATGTCAGACATTATCTTATTTATTATGTTTTTGGTTTACTGGGGGCCTTGTCCCAGTTTCTTTACAGACAAATGTTTATGTTCTTAGTAGAGATTTCGCAGACTGATGTCAGATTGTATTATTCAGAAATGTTTCAGAACTCGACCATGTTTTCCGTTCTCAGTTTCAATTCCGCATTTTATTATGATTATGAATATTGTGCATGATAACCAGATAGAGAATGGGTGTTCCGGGCCTTCATGGTTTAGGATGCTCGTCATGGCTAGGGCCTAGGCTCGGGTCATGACAAACTTGGTATCAGAGCACGGTTCATGGTCCCAGGGTGTCTGCGAAATTGCATCGAGTAGAGTTCTGTTTATGGGTGTGTAGCGCGCCACACTTATAAATAGGAGGCTACTAGGCGTTTAGGAATGTTTCCCTTCTTTGTGATTTAGTTCGTGCTTCAGAGTCTAAACTGTCCCATTATTGGGTTGATTCAAGTGCAAAAAGTTTAGAGTATACATGATATAGTCCTTTTCGATTACGTTCTATAAGATTTTAAAAATTATGGAAAAACTCGATAGGAGTCTGTTAGTGCATCAATATATGCTGATTCTGATGTAAATATTAATCCTGATGGAATCGTGCATTCCATCTTAAGGTATTAAGTGTATATTGTCTCTCTCAAAATCTTGTTACAGTTGTGGACAATGTATAGCAGAATGTTGGAACTATATTTCTACCCAAATAGTAGCATAAGTTAAAGTGTTGTTGTCATGACCTATTGGTAGTGATATTGGACCAAAAAGTTGGTGATGTAAAGTCACAAAGTTAGAAGTCAGAGTGAGGGTGATTTTGTGTAAATGAATATTTCAGTTGAATAATCGATGTTTGAGGATGATTTACCCCTTTATAGTGATAAACTAATGTGGTAGCTAGCAGCATGTGTGGATTGTATGGTAGTCCATGGAGGAAGTGTTTTACTCAGATTTTTATTTATACAGAATAATATGTATATTCTTAGACCATTAAATATTAGGTGTCAATTTTCTATCCCTTGTAATATGTAATCTTGTTATCATGATGTTTTTGAAAAAAAAAAGAAATTTAAAGTCTAGTTAAGCCGTGTGGGGCTCTTTCGATTCACTAGCATAGTTTCCTTGTCATCCATCTCATTTTCTTGTTCAAAATACAAAACCAAAGTCTAGTGAAGCCGTGTGAGTTCGATTCACTAGCAACTTGTTGTCCAACTTGTTGTCCAACTTGTTGTTCTTTCATTGGTTTAATATATGTATGGCTGAATCTGTTTGCATGAGATAGAGTTGGTAATGAAGTGATTCATCCTTGTGTGTTATTAGTTGAAGGTAGAGAAGGAGTTGTTGGTCAGGGTGATTTATTGATTGCTTAAATGTGGAAATGGCTATATTAGCGAGTAAGTTATGATTATAGACTCATGGTTGTTTGAGGAATTTGAAGGCAGTCTAAATGTATGAATGAGTGAGTAAGTATGAGGTGAGAAATCCGTATAAGTAGATACAATTGTACGGGGTTATAATATAAGATTAAGGTTGACCATGTCTATTATGAGGCTTTAACCCCCTTGACCCTCTTTTCATTGGGAATTGTAAACTAGTGTTACTTGTGAGAAGGTATGTAGTAGATTTTTGAGATATTTGGGTAGAATATCCCAATTTGATGGATTAGTGTATTTATATTATGTTGCATTCTTCATTGGTGGTAGATGATTGATACTAAACTATAGGCTTGATTATAAATGGTGTGGTGGTAAATAGTGGCAAGAGTTTGTTGATGCATATTTTGTGGGATTAATTTAGTAGGCTTGAGGTGCTGAAATAGTACATGCTAACGGAATGATGATAAGGTAAACCGTTAGGTCATGATCGATTATTGTGGTTATGAAGTTCTAGTGCACTAGTGTTTCGTGATGTTTACTTATAGTTTCCAACTAAAAATTTTGTGTAAGGTTGGGTTGTAAGTCATGCATAGCACTAGATATTAAGTTTGAATAGTTGAAGTTCATAAAGGTGGATGTGATGATTTCTTGATCAATGATGTTAGTTATATGAAAGTGATCTAATAGGCTTGAACGGTGTGTGAAATGGCTTAAGTTTAAATTGATTCGTAATGAAGTATAATATTGTGGGTATGGTGTGTAAGTATGCCCAAGGCGATATGGAGTTGTGGTATTTCTCTAAGACTATTACATGTTGTGTGTGACTAGTGGTACCATAGAGTTGTTAGTTGGAAAAAAACTAGTTAGATGATATATGGTGTTCTAGATAGCCAAGTTAAGGAGCCTTGATTGATAGTGTTGAGCCTTTTGATGTGATCTCGATTCTCATGGTAGAGAGATATAAGTTTGGAGTAGCAATATTGGTATGCTAGGACGGAAGTGGTATGGTTCATCAAAGGCTTGGTGATATCCATGTTAAGTGTTAGAATCTAAGTTTGAGTTTTGAAGGTTGAACGGATAGAAATAAGTGTGCAAGCATTATACTTTGACTATTGGTGGATATGGAAAGATAGAGTGTATCCCAGAAGGTAGTCATTCGGGTTGAGTTCTATGATATGCATGTATTGTCAATTTTTTCAGACCCTAGAGTGCAGTAAGTGTAGTTCAGTTAGAATCTGGTAAGGGATCTCCCAAACGCTAGATGATGACTTGAAGCTAAGTGGGAGATGATAGAATGAATAACCAAGTAAGGCTCTCAGATTCTAGTAGTGATGCAGTGTGATTTAGAACATCAGAAAGTAAGGGTGAATCTCAACCCATTCCTACCTCAATATTTTTTTTTTCGTTATCCGGATGCTTACTCATGCCTTACGATGCAGTTCCGTGATAATAGTTCATGATTCCTGTATATGATAGAGAGTCACGTACTCTTCCAATTCCAAGATAATGAGTTCTAGTTCATTCAAGTAGTCGGAATCACATTCCTTATGTTATGAACTCTAGTTGAGGTCATGCAACTCATGACACATGTACTCACTCTTTATAGTGTGCTCAGTCCCATATAAAGATCTTTTTCACGCTTGAGGGTCTTATGTTTTAACCTTTTAGTAACCCTTCCTATGCAATGATAGTGGTGTTGATGTAAATGTTCTTATTGATGGAAGATCATAGTATGCTTGTTTATATAAGGCCATAAGTATGAAGTAAGATTTGGGGCCAAGTCTTTGATACATGTGATGGTTAGTGGAAAAGTTTGTGAGTGTATGTTTTTAGGATAGCACGTGGGTGTTATATTGATAGTAGTTTAGAAACTATGTGAAGTATCTACTTATGGGTGTTTGCCTTGAAGTTAACATGTGGTTATAAATTAGGCTTGAACGACGTTTTGGGATTGTAGTGGAAGGTCGCCATATGCATTAGCGACTTCATATTAAGAGTTCAGTGTAGTCATTGAAGTGGTAAGACATGTTATGCTTAGGATGTGATTTTTAAAAGAGGTATAGAAGGTGGCATCATATGGTTTAGAATAATAGCGTGGTGTAGCATGTTGTATTTTTGTGATTTAGAGTTAGGCTTGATCACGGGGTAAGGATTAAGATATTTTAGACATTAGTAGAAAAAAAACATTATCAATGCTCATATGAGAATTTTAAGCTGAGTTGAATGAATATGATATTTATAGGGAATAGTATAGTTAAGGGATATTCGGGAAGTGCTCTAAGCCTTAAAGTAAGAAGTTGTATTGCCAAAGGTCTGAAAATTCTATCCTAATTTAGGAGTTATATGTCTATATTCCAGACTGTAGAGTAGTGTCAATGTTGTGATTTCCTCAGTGGGATGTTTTGTGTAATCCATACCCAAGATTCATGGTTCCCTATTACTGCTAGAGCTTCCTTAGAGAGAGTGTTGAAGAGAATACTCCAGTTAAGTATGAGGGTGTAGTATAATTCAGTCTTTATGGCCAATAAGTCTGTTTAGCAGTCAGATTCGCATGACTTGTTTTCTTGTCTTTGCACTTATTCATGCTACTCGAAATCTCAGACATGCTACTAGTCGAAGATAGAGTATAACAGTAGTTACAAGTATAGCCCAGTTCATGCATCATGCATTAAATTCAGATTCCAAATGTTCAGATCAGTGTATTTTTATTAGAGGACATGTCATGTCCGCGTTATTCCATATATTTAAGGCTTCAACAAGTTCCTACCCATCATTTGAGGAAGAATGATCCCAAGGGGGAGATAATGTAACACCCTGTAAAAGTTGTGCATGGATTAGCCTTTAATAGAGTGCCCTTAGACTTAAAAACATGAAAATTTTTCTAAGTGTAATGAGGACTTAGAGTCATTTTAGCTGGCAATCTTCGGGATACAACTTTTCAACCTTCCCGACATCCGCTTTTAGATTTTCAAGTTAAGTTATGATCGGGAAATCTCATAGTACATCTCGGATAAGTTTCGGAATTTTTCGGAACGCATAAGGCTGCGTTTGGATTTAAAAACAGTAGCAAAACGCACAGACTATTGCCCAGTTTTCAGCATTTCAGGGTCAATTTCAAACAATCATAACTCCCTGTATATAATGAAATGTGTGAGATATAATATATCAAACAAAATCTCTTCGAGTCCTCTTTCAATTGAAGTTGGTTTCATCCAATTTGAGTATATGAGTAAAAAGTTATAATCGATTTACTCCAGCCTACCAAACTGTCAACTGAGGGACAGATTTGACCTTAATTGTTCCTTAGGGGTATTTTGGTAATCCTCCACCCCTATATATACCACCAACACGGGATTTAATCCCTCAAACACCATAATACACATACTTTTCCCAAAATTGCTCAAGAACTCTCCCTAGGGTTTCAACATTAAAACCCAAGCAACTCAAGATTCAACCGCGGGTTCGTGAAACAAATTATAGATTTGGAATCCTCTCGACGTAGGCTTTGATAGACACCCAAAATTCATGGAGAACAAGGTACGCGGGGTTTTCCTAAATTCTCATGGGCATAGATAAATCATATTTTAGAATGGAGTTTTAAATTATGTATTTATATTTATGTATAAGATGTTTTAACATCATTGTTTTGGTCTTTTGACCATCTCCAAAGCGATTTGAAAGTTTATATACATATATGAATGAATGTGTTTCAATTTTGAATACATGAACTTGCTAAAGACATTTGACCACCAGGTGTTTGATGAAATTTCTGCATGAATTGAACTTTAAGTTTGGGAATATGAAATCCATTACATCAGTTACATGTTTTGGTGGTCTAAACTATGTTTTGAATGAAAGCTCTTGCTTAATACATTATGGCTCAGAAAAATCATGACTTGCAAGTCTTGGTATGACGATACCAACTCAGACTAATGCCATATCAGACTCAGACTAACGGACATTTCAGACTTTCATGATTTTAGACATTCAGGATGTTGTATGTACAGAAAAGGTTAAAAATGGGCATACAGAGATGTTAGGTGGTTCCTCGAAGAGGGCTTAAGTTCAAGCGACTCATTGCCTAAAAACGTGGTTTGCCGACCCGGGTATACTATTATGTGCTGACTTAAATGTCCTGTGGCGTATCAGACTCAGACACTCCAGCCCTTGCGGCGCACCTGGGTTGGGGGCTTCCACGCCGAGTTAATGACGGATTCCATACAGCCCGTGGAATATCAGACTTGTAGGGTAATACCACCTAACTCAGAAGTAAAACACAGATCATGATTTGAAATGAACAGACAGGTTACATGTTTTCAGAAAGTGCCCATGTATTTTTCAGAAACAGTTTTATACATGATGTCTTGATGAAAAATTGCTTTCACTTAATATGTGTATATATATATATATGTATGTTCCATTATACTATTTTTTTGGATTGCTTCGCGTGCCAGTACTTTTGTACTGACCCCCCTCCTTCCAGGTTCTGAGGCACAGTCTAGGGGTCCAGCTACTCAGTAGACATTCTCAGATTTGCAGACTTGATCTCACAGTGGTGAGCCTTCTATTATTCGGAAGGCCTAATTATGTCAGACATTATCTTATTGATTATGTTTTTGGTTTACTGGGGGCCTTGTCCCAGTTTCTTTTCAGACAGATGTTTATGTTCTTAGTAGAGATTTTGCAGACTGATGTCAGATAGTATTATTCAAAAATGTTGTAGAACTCGACCATGTTTTCCGTACTCAGTTTCAATTTCGCATTTTATTATGATTATGAATGTTGTGCATGATAACCAGATAGAGAATGGGTGTTCCGGGCCTTCATGGTTCGGGATGCTCGTCACGGCTAGGGCCTAGGCTCGGGTCGTGACAGAAAATGTCACTTGTTTTGATTTACTAACCTATAATATTGCATTGCATAAATGGTTAAACAATGAACATGGATTTTAAAGGCCTTGTTGTCTATGTTTTAAATTAATGAAAAAAAGGGGGTTGAGGCATTCCCCAAATTTTATTTGATAAACTAAGGGAGGTCGAGGCATTCCTCCAACTTGATTTAATGAACAAAAGGGGTTGAGGCATTCCCCCAAGTAAATGGAATTGTGATGGCTAGATTATGAGCTTTCAAGCATAAATGGTATGATGATACCTGTGATGTGCCTTAATGTGTAATTCCTTGGTTAACTAATAGGTTATTTGAAACTTATTTTAATTAGGCTTAAAGGGTGTTAGGTAGATAAGCCATGAAGGTATAGGTATTTAATGACTTATACTGGAAACTTATGTTTATCGACGTGCGGGTTGATCTTGATGACCTTGTGCATGGTTCATACTATTGATATATTTGTATCTTGGATTGACGTAGGGTCGGGGCATTAATCTATTTTCCTAGATAACTCCAGTTCATGTGGATAACATGCACTAGGGCCCTTTCAGTAAGGGGAGCTGAACCCATTTAGCTCGTGGGTAGCTATGTATGACGTTGAGCTACATAGTCCAGGATAACGTTTTACTATCATACTAAACCTTGTTCCCTACCCCAGCATATTCTATTTGTATGTATGCATCTATGTGAACATGTACAGTGAGTTTGAAATTGAACTTTTGGTTGACATTATTTTACCCCTATCATGAGTAACATGCTAGTGTTTACTCCTCTAACCATCTCTGGACATTGTATCACAAAGAGATGTAGGGTTCGAAGGCACTTTGACTTTTCCTAGGCAATGATAGGTGATCTTCGAGTTGGTCATTAGCGGTGTATTGGTGAGCTTCTATTCTCTGGAAGGCTTGATCATTCCATCAATTTCCCCCCATATATTAGAAGTGAAGACTTTACTTTTACATTGACATTGTCATTGTCATTGTCATTTTCAGGGTCGGGGGCATGTCCTAACTTAGATTGTGTTTAGATTTGTACATGCTTTGTCGATATTACTGTGGACTACGGTATTGGTTATTGATTATTGGTTATCGGCTGTTGATATTCTCAAATTTTGAGTTACTGTTGACTTTATCTTGTTATATGTTCAAAAATCATCTACTAAGTAGTGTATTATGTCCAATTTGACAAGGCAACATGGTGGTCTCTGGTACTCGGTGGACATGGGATACCCATCATGGCTATGCCCTAGCTCAGGTCGTGACATTATTCCCACTTATGCTAAGGAAGGCCAAGGTATGGGAATTTATAAATCTTAAGCAGGGTAACATGAGTGTGAAGGAGTGTTCTCTTAAGTATACTCAGTTGGAAAAGTATGCTCCGACTATGATTGTTGAATCGAGGGATTATATGAGCAAGTTTGTGTTTGGTGTTTCTCAGGATGTGGTTAAAGAGAGAAGGGCTACTATGTTGGTTAAGGAGATGGACATCTCTAGAATAATGGTTCATGCTCAACATATTGAAGATGAAAAAATCAAGGAGAAATAAAGGGGGAGTAAGAAGGCTACAATAGGTAACTTCGATTTCTCTTAGAGGTCAGATAGTGAAATTATTCTTAATTCTATTTGAAATCTTTAGCTCTAGCACCATATTCTGCTAGTTCTCTGGTGCCCAAGTTCAGGTGGGATAATAAAGATCGTCCAAGAGGATCTAAGTCCTAGGATAGACCTAGGGTATCAAAGTCCCAGGTCAGTGTGAGTAGTGTTCGTACCAACCCGGTATGCAAGCAATATGGTAAACACGACCAGGTTGAGTGTATGGGTGGTAGTGATTTTTTCTTTAGGTGTGGTAAGACAATCCAAAGATGAGAGAATGTCCAGTGGCTTCATAAACAGGTAGGCATGCTCCTCAGCAAAGTTATCTAACTCTTCAAGAGCTCTAAGAAGTCGCCTAACTCAACAGGCTGCTTCATATAGTGTTAATAGTGAAAAATATCACAATGGGTTCTATGCCCATCTAAATAGGTTAATGTATCCATAAAAGTTTGATCATTAATATCTATAGAAAATTATGACAACAATTAAAGTACACTGGGCCGTTGGCGAGGTTACTTTTTAATACAACTAGAAATAAATCATCAAATTTTAATAATCTATTATTTCTTAAAAGAAGACATATAGGAACAACTATACCTAATCTAAATTATTGTTTAGCTGTTAATTGGACAAGTCATATGTGAAAAAATTTATAATTTTTTCTATACTATTAATATCCTCGACTGCTAATAATTTAATAGTCTCAATATACATCCATATTCATGTTTATGTATTGTTAGATCCTGAAACAACACTTTCTTTTTTAATTCCCTATATAGTAGTAGACTTTGGTGTCAGTCTATAAATTTATTCAAAACCTTTCTTAGTCTCTACTTAAATTGGTGCTTCAGTCATAGCTAGATGGGTAAACAAGAATATCCCAGTCATAGTTTTCCAGAAAGTCACTTCAGCTGACCTTGTAGAGTTAGGCATGACAGATTTCAATATAATTCTTGGCATGGATTGGCTACACTCTTGATATTCCTTTATTAACTATAGGAAGAAAGTACTCCAATTCCAGTTTCCAAATGAAACAGTTCTATAATGGACGGGAGTACTTTAGTGCCTATTGGTCGGTTTTTCTCATACCTTAAGGCTAAAAGTTGATCTTCAAAAAGTGTATGTAATCTTATTTTAGTTAAGGATTAAAAATCCCAAATCCCCCACTATTTACTTTGTTTCAGTGGTAAAGGATTTCCTAAAAGTGTTTCCAGAAGATCTACGCGGAGTTCCTCCTTAATGGGAAATTGACATTTGAATAGATCTCCTTCCAAATACCCAACCTCTTTCAATTCCACCCTATATAACGGATCAAGCCAATCTTACAAAGTTGAAGGAAAAATTTACATAGTTCATAGATAAGAGTTTTATTAGGCCCAACGTCTCTCCATTGAGTGCCCCAATTCTTTTCATATGCATGAAAAATGGTTTTCTCAAAATAATCATCAACTAGCGTTGGTTGAACAAGGTCATAATCAAGAATAAGTATCCCATTTCTATGATTAATGGCTTGTTCGACCAACTTCAATGGGCAAATTATCTCTCCAAGGTAGACTTCAAATCAGGCTATCATCAGCTTAGAGTCACAGAACGTGTTCGAAGACAACCTTTAGAACTCGGTATGGTAATTTCAAATTTATTGTTATGTCTTTCTGCTGAATGAATTCTCCTACATCTTTTATAGAATTGATGAACAGGGTATTAAAATAATACTTGGACATGTTTGTTAGTGTCTTTATTGATGACATCATCATTTATTCAATGTGTGAGTATGAACATGCAGACCATTTGAGGATTGTCTTCTAGACTCTTAAACCTTTCCAGCTATCGCCAAGTTTAGAAATTGTGAATTCTAGTTGAAATCAATAAAATTCCTTTGTCATATTATTCCAATGAAGTTATTCAAGTTGATCCTTAAGAGATCAAAGTAGTAAGGAACTCGTCTAGAACTATCTTTACATCAATTATTAGGAGCTTCCTGGGTTTAGCTAGTTACTGCATATGGTTTGTTGAAGGATTTTCCTCTAATTCTCACCCCATTTCCAAGATTACTCAAAAGAAAGTCAAATTTTATTGGTCCAATTCTTGTGAAAAGAGTTTTCAGAAATTCAAGATTCGGCTCACCATACCTTTAGTTTTGACTTTGCCCAAGGGCTCAGATGGTTTGCGGTTTATTGTGATTCTTCCAAAGTTGGACTTGGTTCTATGTTCATGCAGTGGGGCAAAGTTATAGCATAGGCCTCTACACATATCAATCCTCATAATAAGAACTACCCGACTCATGATCTTGAGTTGGCAACAGTTTTTTTTCTTACAGATTTAGAGGCGTTACCTCTATGGGTTTATGTTGATGTGTTCATTGACATAAGAGTGTTCTAGTATTTGTTCAGTCATAAAGATCTAAATTTTTTTCAAAGAAGATGGCTATAGTGGTTTAAGAATTATGATACGAGTGTGGAAAGTGTTGCTCATGTAGCAGATGAGAAAAAAATATTGGTTTACAAGGTTCACGATCTATCTAGATTGGGAGTCTGGTTGGTTTATTTAGCCAAAGGTAGTATTTTCTTTCAAAATATTTCAAAATCCACTTTGATTACTGAAGTTAAAGAAAAGTAAAATAGTGATTCTACTTTTCTTAGGTTAAAAGATGCGGTCAAGAGTAAGAAGGTTGAGGTTCTCTCATGAGAGAGATATGGTGTTCTTTCCTATTAGGGTAGACCGTGTGTTTCAAATATAGATGACTTGATATAGAGATGCTAGAAGAATCTCATGGTTCTTAGTGTTTAAGTCACCTAGGAGCCACTAAGATGTACCATGATTTATGGAGAGTCTATTGGTGGAATGGCATGAAAAAAAATGGCAGAATTTGTGGCTAAGTGTCTAAATTTCCAGCAAGTTAACGTTAATTATCAGACATCGAGTGGTATGGTTCAGGAAATCAATATTCCTACTTAGAAGTGGGAAATGGTGAATATGGACTTCGTTATAGGGTTGCCTCATGCTCATCACATCATGATTCTATTTGAGTTACATGGACCAAATGACTAATTCAACTTATTTTCTTGCAATTAACACTTCAAATTAAGATGAGGACTAAGCTAGACTCTACCTCAGGAGGTAGTGAAACTGAAGGTAGTCCCTTTGACTATCATTTCAAATTGAGGTACCAAGTTTAGCTCTCAGTTTACAAGATATTTTAGAAGGGTCTGGGTTCCCAAGTTCATCTTAGTATAACTTTTCACCTATAGACAGATGGTTGGTAGAGGGGACCATTCAGACCTTAGGGATATGTAAACAGTAAGTATGATTGATTTTAAAGGTAGTTGGGATGATTATTTACCTTCATTTGAGATTGCTTATAACAAAAACTATTACTCCAATATTCATATGACCCTCTTATAAAGACTTTATGGAAAGAGGTATAGATCCCTTATTGGTTGGTTTGAAGTAGGTGAAGATATATATATAGGGCCAGAATCAGTACATGAGGCTATGGAGAAAGTTCAGTTGATGGCTGAAAATAACTTTGAGTTGTCGAAAATCCTATGCAGATGTGAGAAAAAAGGAACTTGAGTTTGGGATTGGTGATTTTGTCTACTTGAAAGTTTTACCCATAAAAAGGGTGAAAAGATTTGGAAAAAAGGAAAGCTCAATCCTTTCTATATTGGTCCTTCTAACATTGTAGGTTATTTTAAAAATGTAGGCTATGAGTTAGATTTACCTACAGATTTAGGATTATTGCATCCGATCTTCTATATTCCTTTGTTATAGAAATGCATTGTGATCCCACATTAATTTTCCCTTAGAGAGTGTATGTGTGAAAGATACTCGCTTATGAAGAGGTTCCTATTGAGATCCTTGACTGTCAGGTTCATAAGTTGAGAAATAAGAAGGTTTCTTTGGTAAAATCAGTCGGCTCAGGGAGCTACTTTGGAAACAAAGGTAGTTATGATGACTAAATACACCAACCTCTTCTCTTCAAACTTAATCCCAACATAAGGTGATGTCTTCCCTTTAATTAATTAATTATTTTTGTTTTATGTCACCCAACTATTCTAATGTCATAGTATGCATTCATGAGTATGGTTTAATCCATATTTCCGTTACTGACTCAGATATCATGTTAGTGTTCATCTCTTAGAAACTCAATGTGGGACTTTCATGTAAAGATAGCATTAAAGGGATCTAATAATAACAAGAGAAGTGGTGAAGAAAATATTGAAACTATAGCTTCTTCTCCAAACCTATAAACTTTTTCAGTTTTCATTTGGGGAGGAATGACCCTAAGGGGGAGATATTGTAACAGCCAAAAAAATCAAGCTAAGGTTACAACCATTCTTCAAGAACATGAAGGATTAAACCATATGTTTTGGTTGTATGTGAATGGTTTAGAGGTGTATTAAGTCCACAAGTAACTCCGAGCTCTTAACCAAGTCAAAACCTCCTTTATCGATTGATTCCTTGAGAAATATCTTTCTATGGTCAATTTTAAATGAGCATACCTCCTAGAACCTGAAGTATTTTTTATCTCACGACCCACCAAATTATATATATTTAAATTATCTTTCCAGCTCAAGTTTTCCTTAATCTAATATCATAGTAAAAGGTTATTACTATTTTAATGAAGCATTGTCCAACAATGAAATGTCACGAGCCAAACTATGACAGTGGTTGCATTTTATGACTATACAATGGTCTCATTTGATTGATAAAACCCCAAGCATATGAAATTTGAAAATGATACCTTTCAACCATGAGAGGGAACCATGATCATGATTAGAAACAACGATCTTAGGATGATATACCTTCCAACCATGAGAGGGAACCATGACCATGATTAGAAACAATGATCTTAGGATGATCATGACTCCAAAAGTTTACCCGGTTGGAGCCTTTAACCTACAAACCAAGGTACAATCATAGGTAGGTCCAATAATCATACCAAGGCTAATCAAATCATGTTCAGAGAGCTCCAATCCATATCCCAACCCCGAACACCACCTATTATCGTAGGTTGGTCCTATAATTATGTGAAGGTCCCATACGTCTCTTCCTATAACTTTTAGTTATGATATAAAAAAGGGTCACAATAGTTCTTTACCACTATTTTGAAATTAAAACTATGTTGTCTATGTTATTTTAAAGATGACTATTATGGTTAATATTACTCTAGGCCATCATAACTTAGAAAAATATTCGATACATGGTTTCAACACAAAGAAAATTGGTGATTTCTTTTCCTAAGGCAGAGCTAGGGTTTATCTTCTTTAGGCTACCAATTTAAAAGAATTCTTCAGGGTTTTCATCTCCAGATATATGGAATTTTTTCAATAGGTCTCTTTTCACCCATTGAGTCCCGAAGTTAACTTAATTCCTTAGTTTAAGTTATACTTATTTGTTATTGCTCCAATCCAGCATCTTGTACTTTTTTTTTCCTATTTGAACAATTAGGGGTACTTAGATGTCATCGCTTTTTTAGCTTCCCAAGTTATCTCTTCTACTTGTTGGTTTCTCCAAAGCACTTTTACAGAAGCTCTTTCTTTATTCCTAAAATTCTTAACTTGTCGATCTAGGATAGCAATAGATATTTATTCATGGGTGAGATCTTTCGTAACTTGTACATCTTCAGTAGGAGTAATATGAGATGGATATCCCATGCACTTTTGAAGCATTGAAACGTGAAATACTAGATGAAATATTGAGAGCTCTTGGGGTAGAGCTAATTTATAAGAGACTTGGCCAAACCTCCGAGTAATATTATTTGGGCTTATATAACGTGGACTTAGTTTTCCTTTCTTACAAAATCGTATAACCTCCTTCATTTGTGACACCTTTAAGAACACCTAAACACCTATAGCAAACTCTAGCCCCCTTCTTCTAACATCTGTATATGACTTATGTTGAATTTGGGTTATCTCTAGACGCTGTTGGATCACTTTAACCTTTTCCATAGCTTGATGAACAAGATTTGGCCCGTACAAGGCAGTTTTACTCCACTTCAAACCATCCAATCAGTGATATACACTTTCTTCCACATAAAGCTTCATATGGCGCCATTTTGATACTTGAATGATAGCTGTTGTTGCAGGAGAACTCGAGGAGAGGTAAATGATCATCCCAAATACCTTTAAAGTCCAATGTACAAGCTCGTAGCATATCTTCAAGTGTTTGAATGGTACGTTTTGCTTGTCCATCTGTTTGAGGGTGAAAAGTTGTGCTTAAAGTAACTTGTGTTCCTAAATTTCTCTGAAAAGACTTCCAAAAAATTGTAGTAACATGAGCTCCCCTATATGATATAATAGAGGTTGGAACTCCGTTTAGTTGAACTATCTCTTTGATAAACAATTTGGCATACTATTCAACTGTATAAGTGGTCCTAACTGGTAAGAAATGTGCTAGTTTGGTAAGCCTATCAACTATCACCCATATGGAATCAAACTTTCAATATGTACGAGGTAAACCAGTGATGAAATACATGTTGATCATGTCCCACTTCCAAATTGGAAGATCGATGCATTGCATATAAACCTGGGGATTTTGGTGCTCTACTTTAACTCTTTGACAATTTGGACATTCGTCTACAAATTCTGCAATGTTCTTCTTTATGTCACCCCACTAATAGATTCCTTTCAAATTATGATACATTTTAATTGACCCTGGATGGATTGAATAACTTGAATGATGTGCCTCTATCATAATCCTCCTTCTTAGCCCATCCGCATTAGGTACACACAATCTATTTTGGCACCAAAGTACTCTCTCTTGCATAAGCTCAAATGCCATTGTCATACCACATTGTACATTCATCTTAAGCTTTGATATAATGGTATCTGCATATTGCTTCTCTTTAACTTCAGCTACTAATGAAGATTCTGTCGCATTATGCACAATAAAACCCTCATCTGGAGTTTCAAGAAGGCGAACCCCCAAACTAGCTAATTGGTGTAGATCCTTAGTCATCCCCTATCATTCCTTAGGCTGGCCATAAGTTCCCACCATAGCCTTACGACTTAATATATCAGCTACCATATTCTCTTTTCTCGGATGATACAAGATATCAACATTATAGTCTTTTAATAGCTCAATCCATCTTCGCTGCCTCAAATTAAGTTCCTTCTGATTAAAGATATATTGCAAACTTTTGTGGTCAGTATATATGTCAACATGAGTCCCATACAAGTAGTGACGCCATATCTTTAAGGCAAATGTAACTGTTGCTAGATCCAGCTCATGCATTGGATAATTCTTATTATGTGGCCGCAACTGTCTTGAGGCATATGCTATGACCTTATAATGTTGCATTAATACACACCCTAAGCCAATTCATGAAGCATCATAATACACGACATACCCCTCTGTGCCTTCTGGAAGCACCAATACGGGTATAGAAGTCAACTTATTCTTCAGATCTTTGAAACATCTTTCACATGGATCATTCCATTGAAACTTGGACACTTTGTGTGTTAGCTTAATTAAAGGTGCAGAAAATAAAGAAAATCCTTCAACAAACCTTTGATAATAACATTCTAACCCAAGGAAACTATGAATCTTTGTAGGTGGTGTAGGTCTTGGCCAGTTCTTCACAGCTTCTATCATTTGAGTATCAACTTTTATTCTTTCTTCAGATACATTATGACCCAGGAATGTCAAAGATTTTAACCAAAATCACATTTAGAGAACTTTGTATATAACTTACGATCACCAAGAATCTGTAACACCTGTCGTAAGTAAATGGCATGGTCCTTCTTTGATCTCAAATAAACCAGAATATCATCTATTAAAACTATCACGAACACATATAAGAATGGCTTGAACATCCTATTTATCAAATCCATAAAAGGGGATGGTGCATTAGTTAGCCCAAAGGACATGACTAGAAACTCATAATGACCGTACCACATTTGAAAAACTGTCCTGGGTATGTCCTTCTCTTTGAACCTCATTTGGTGGTAACCAGACCTCAAATCAATCTTTGAAAAAAACTTGGCACCTTGCAACTGATCAAGTAAGTCATCAATTCTAATAAGAGGATATTTGTTCTTGATAGTCACCTTATTTAGTTGCCGATAGACAATACATATTCTCAATGAGCCATCTTTCTTATGTAAAATAACACTGGTGCGCCACAAGGTGACATACTAGTCCTTATGAATCCTTTTTCTAGCAAGTCTTTCAATTGCTCTTTCAATTCCCGTAATTCTGTTGGGGCCATTCTATTCGAAGGAATTGAGATTGGTTGAGTACCTGGAATCATATCAATACCAAACTGGAAAACCTAGAAGATCTTCAGAAAATACATTGAGAAATTTATTTACCGCTGGATAGTTTGACGAGTTGGTGGATCCACATATGAATCATTCACTCTAACTAGATGATATATGAAACCCTTGGAAATCATTCTTTTTGCCTTAAAATAAGAAATAAATTTACCTCTTGGCGAACCAATGTTACCTCTCCATTCAAGGACTGCCTCCCATGGAAAATAGAAATACACTTTCTTAGTTCACTAATCTACTGCTTCATAACAAGAAGCCAACCAATCCATACCCATTATAACATCAAAATCTGCTATTTATAACTCAACAAGGTTATCCATTGTATCGCGACCACAAATAGTTGTTATACAATTTTGATACACTCTCCTAGTTATGATAGATTCACCAACTGGTAGACATTTTAAATGGCTTAACTAGCAATTTTAGTGTTCTTTTGAACTTTCCAGCAACCAATGGAGTGACATACGATAATGTAGAACCCATATCAATTAATGCATATACATTATGTGAAAATATGGACAATGTACCTATAACCACATCCAGAGAAGCCTCTAAATTTTGTCAATTCTATAGAACATATGTATGATTCTAATCTTCACTAGAACCAGCTGCTCCTTTAGCACCTCTACAATGACATATAGGTTGTACACCCCTTTTTGAAAAAGAAACTGATTATGATGATGCAACGGATGATCCAGTAGGTCATGCTATACCACCTATGTCCCTTTGTGGACATTCTCTTATCATATGCCCGGATGTACCACACCAAAAGCTAGAAATTGTACCAAACCGACAAGCACCTAAATAAAGCTTTCCACATTGTTTACATGGCTACCGAGGGGATCTTAATTGGCTCATACTCCCTTGATCTGATACCCCGCTGTTCGTGAACTGTGAATCTTACTTCTTTGCCCAAACTGGTTGCCTTTAAACCCTTGAAACTGTGCTGGAGCACCAACTATAGAATAAGAAGATAATAATAGACTAGGCGGTCTATTATAAAACTGAGTCCTAAAATCTTCTTAGGATGCTATAAACTACCCTATAGATCTAGCCCTCTTGGAATACCCTCTTTTCAATTCTTGTGTTCTTCTTCTTTGCCTCTGATCCTCCATTGTCCATGTCTTTGTTCAAAGCAGTAATAGTACAATCACTAACTAAATATGGATCTAATATATCCACATATCAATAAACTCTATCATCCATAGAAGCTACTACATTAGGAGCATACCTAGACAAAGAGTTAAATCGGAGGTTGTACTCCCTCACACTTATATTCCCTTAGCAAAGATTCAGGAACTGATCTGCACGGGCTTCTCAAATCTCAAATGGAAGGTAATGATCAAGAAATGCCTCTTTTAACTCTTTCCAAGTAGCTAAAGGTGAATCAATACCCCTAGATTATTTTCAATCTTCATACTAAAATATAGCCTCCCCTTTGAATCTATATATTGCTAGCTCAACTATCTCTTTATCTGATGCATGCATGACATCTAGAGCCCTTTAGATTTGATCAATAAAGTCCTGTGGGACTTTACTAATATCTGATCTGGTGAATGTGGGAGGATCTAGCTTAAGGAAATCATGTATCCGTAGGCTAGCTGCCCTTTCTGCACCACTAAAACCTGTGGTTGGAATAGTTTGTCCTTGAACTTGTCCAGCAACTATATGAGCCAACAATTGTACTGCATTACTTAGATCTTGATCAGTAGCATTAATAGGTGGTTCTGAGGATATGTTTCTTCTTCTTCTTAGCTCTTCTGGAGATGGAGGAGTAGAAGAAGCTTATGATGTAAACTCATCTTGAGCCTCACTTTGATTAGCTTGTCTAGGTGGTAACTTGCTTGTCCCTTATCCGGTAGCCACGTCTACTCACTTACCTATATTCTTACTCCTTCTTGTAATAGGCATCTTTACTATGATGAAGAAAAATAGATTTTGTGGTTAAATATGACTTCACCTAAGACTTGGGCTCCATTGCACAATCTAAGATATGAAAAAGAAACAAACCCTAAATGCCCATTGCCTTTTACTTATAGATGTGGTGCACAACACACCCATAAGAAATACTCTACATAGACATTAATTTGTAGACTCCCTAGCATGACCTTCTCTAATACCACTTTTGTCACACCTCAAATTCTATTGGGGTGGACAGGCACCCGTAGCCGTAAATGCCCAGTAGAACCAATCCATAACCTTGTACTTCTTATGCATGTAACTATGACAATCAAAGGTTCTGACAAACATTACATTATGCATTATTGAGAATATATACGTAGGCAAGCACAAAATTATATATACAATACTTTTCCATTGGGGCCACCATATCTAAAAGAAAAGAAAATACCATGTTTAACTTTACATTAGTCCACAAAGAATCTAAAAGATACATAGACTTAGTTAGGGTCGGGAAAAAACCCCGCCCTACTCTTGACTCCTACTGCATGATACCAATATTTATGGAACACACTCGAAAATCCCCGAATCAACCTGGAGCTCACCAATGGTCACCGAATTACCTGTGCTCCTACTAGAAGAGGTTTATTAGCTGAAGCACCTGTGCCTACAACATGAAATATAGGTCCCCCGTGAGGGACGTCAGTACTAAAATATGTACTAAATATGTAAGGATGAAGGTAACAACATATGATACAAGAGCTCAACATAATTCAGATATAAGTGTATAAGTAATACTAGTATACCACCTTTTTATATACTTGTGGGAATACATACATTACATTATTTTCTTAATTTTTACCTTTCTTACTTCCTAATATTTATAATCCATATAATGCAAATGACCAGCTGATCAGTGGTAAATAGAAAAATCAGGATCGGCCCTTGCTAGACTTCCACCCCTGAGCTACACCCATATATGATCATTGGGGTCGGCCCATGCTAGGGTTCTTCCACTGAGTTGCCACCCACATATAAAGGTATCAAGATTTGACCATTCTAGGCTTATGCCCCTAAGCTGCCACTCATTTTACAGATTGTGTAACTTAGTTTATTAAGCCTTTGAGATTGTTACTTTGGTGGTCATAATATTATGGTACCTTAAAACAATAATCAACTAATAAGAGGCATGCAAGTGGGCACTTAATGCAACAAATATGAGGTGGGGAGCTGCTGGCACACAATAAAGTGTTTAGGAGCTAAAAATAATACATGGGTCTTATTTGACTAAATGGAGAACTCCTGAAGTTTTTTAGTAAAAATAGACACGCAGGCTTAATAATAATCATGTATAAAGGTGTTTTAACATGTTAGAGAATGGGAATAAGGTCATTGGCTACATGGGATATAATACATTGCTATTTTGTATCACTTGTGTATAGGATAACCTTAGAATCTTACTTGATGGAACAAATGTTCGATTTCATGTCAAAGAGTACAAAATAGATCATGCCTTACATACCTGGTTATATAACTCCAAAACTAACCAAAATTGACTTCTCACCTTCTAGATTACTTATCTACAATAGAATATATGGTAAATTAATATTAGCAACCAACTAACATATTTGGGCTATTTAACTTCACCAAAATAGTAACCTGACAGTAAGCCCTTAATCTATCAATCAAGGGTGTTATTTTAAACCTTTTCTCCCCCAATTACACCCACATACCATACATGTTCTTATAAGATTCACTCAAACCACCATGGCTTCATTACCCTTTCCAAACAATACACAAAATTGATAGGGAAGTAACCAAAAGTAATAATTAGTTCGGTGATGTACCGCTACACCTTTCTTCTATATTTCAATTCAAACTAGTCACACCTTTCTCCAAAATCAACCTGGTAGCCTAAAACATATACATACAAAACTGCCCGCAAAACAACCCCAAATTCCTTTTATTGTAGCAATCAATTATTGAACTCATCATCTCTTGAGTTCTCAATAACAACACATCAATAACCCTCTCTCAAATTCATATAAAAGGAGAAAAAAAATGGAGAAGTCACCTTACCTAAATTTTGCAAATTATTCTTTTAATTTAAACTTCTCAAGAACTTCAACTTTCACTTTCCTTCACACTTTAAACCAAAGAAGAAAAGAGATTTCTTAATAACAAAGAAAAAAATGAGTAAGTAGCTTGTTCTATATTCTGCCATGAATTAATGATTAAGAACTTATAGCATGTTTTCCTAATCTTTCATGAGATAATTAAGCTAAAACATAAGTGTTTTCACTTACCTTGGGGTGCAAAGGTTGGGGTTTCTCCAAGAACCCTAAAAGAAAATATAGGGTTGCTCCTAGTTTCTTTAAGGAAAGTAGAGAGATTTTTTGAATTAAAACCTTTTTGTGACTTAAGAATGAGGGAAAATGACTAGCAACATGGCTGTATAAAGTCCCTATTTTGGCCATCCACTTAGCTCCATTTTGGACCCCAAATTTGATCAAATTTGTCCAAGTAAGTGATGCACCTACTTAAGGAGTTCAAGCTGCTAAAACTATCAAAGTAGGTGATGCACCTACTTTCTTAATTTCTTAGTTGGGCTAAATTATATTTGTGCCTTGGCAGATTTGTGAGTTGGTCCATTTATCTATGTCTTCCTTTTTTATTCGATTTGGGCCCAAATGAGTGCATTAGTATAGGCCCAAATCTTGTCCATAGCCATGGATCCATTAGTTTGGTCCAAATAGCTTAATTAGGTGACTCACTGTAATGCCCCGATATTCTGAACCAGAACTCTACACGGTGCTCATGACCCCGAAGGACCACAAGCTAACCCATGACTGATATCTGTACCTTTAACTGCATAATATACATATAAAATGCGGAAATATGAACAAAGAGGGCGTAAGGTTCAATCTTGAATAATAAGATATCTGAAATAAGGTGGTATCACAGTACCAAACAAAACTGAAAATACTAAAGTCTAAATCTGAAAACACTATAATCGTCTGAAAGCCTTTAAACTGTCTGAATAAGGAGTTGAAGGAACATATCTCCAACTAACTCCCTAAACTGAAAATAAACTGAAATACTAGAATAATAAATGTAATGATCATGTCCTCGAAAGATGAGGACTCACTTCTTACTGAACTTCTACTGCTGATCTGGAATCTGCACCTAAGAACCTGTGGTGTAACATAAAAATAAAGAACCATAGCACAAATGCGTCAGTACAACTAAAGTACTGAGTATACATGGGGGTAGGCTAAATGCATGGGATTTATATGCATGAACATGATGACTAATATGAACGTGATAATACATACATACATACATAACTACTATTAAACTCATAGAGATACTGACTACTGAGTCTGATTACTGACAACATGAGCTTACTGATGCTGAGATACTGAATGACTGAGTTTACTGATATTGATATGTAATTCACTAATAAGTGAGGAACTGATACTGTTTTACTAAATACTAGGAGACTGATACTATATTACTCATAAAGGAATGATTATTTCTGATAGTTCTGATTATGAAGAACTGATTTAATTGACCGTATATAACAATCCTGAACTGAGCTCGTGAGAACATGACTACTGAGTATGAATACTGATGACATGTATTTACTGATAACATATTATGAATGATAACTGAATTCTGATAACTGATATATCTGATAACATGAGTTCTGATAACTGATAGTATGAATGACTGTATCTAACAGTCCTAATTTTGGGGAAAACTATCTGAGTTCCAAACTATATCTGAACATCTAAGTCTGAGATCTGTCCTAGCTAACGAGAGATCTCTGAAACTGACAATGAGAATACTCGACTGAATCTGAGATTGAGATCAAACCTGTCTGCCACGTGACCTCTAGATATAATAATAAGCATCTGAATATGGGACCAAGCCTATCCGACGGGATGGTCCAGGAATCAATGGAACTATCTGAGTTCCAAACTGAGATCGATAACTGTATCTGACAGTCTTGATTCCTGATTTCTACTTTGAAGACTGATACTAAAATTGTAACTGTAACTGTGACTGTGGGAGGTAGTAACCTAACCGACATGCCCCGATACTGTACTGGTGGGGTCCAATATTTTCCCTGATTGGAAGGGTGTCAATACCGTGCCACGGGTAGAGACCTCTACTATGGTCAAGCCTCTCTGACGGGTGACCCTGAACAAGAAATCAAGCCTAAGGCAATATAATAGTCAAGTTTAGCCTTAATATGATGGGTGACTCCTGTCCTATGTTGGCTACGCAGTTCTGGAGTATAGGGATTGATGCTAACGGTTCTACCTCTCTGAAGGGGAAACCGCCATCCCCATACTCACTCGATGCTAGTTCCACCTCCCAATTAAAAGACACAACATAGATTAACTGAGATGAACTGACTAACTGAACTGAACTGATTTTGAGTTTACTGAGTTCCTTGGACTGATGGAACACTACTAACATCTGATATCCAGCTAAGTCATGAGATTGCCGATCTTACTGAATACTGAGTTTTCATGAGATTTCTGAGTCTTTCCTAAGTCATATGACTAACTGCAATCTAGGGAACATAGCTTTACTGAGGATGTCTTGAAACATGACACTAGCTCTAGGCGCACAACTATAGTTTTTAGGTACAAGTACCCCCAAGACTCGACGGAAGGAAACTAACACACATGACTGACTTGATCATAAGAGTAAAGTCCATAATTCACAATATCATAAGGAAGGATTTCACAATAAGAATGATTCTCAACAAACTAACACATGATCGGGAATGCACACAACATGTATATACTTGCATGGCTTCAATAACATGGTCACTCCATATCACAAAAATATCATGAGCATCTCATACAACATCTTCAATTCAAGACAATAGCATGGGGATCACGTTGAACATAAACTTAGAACATGGAATAGTCATTTAGGACTTATTATGTCATAAAAGCATGATTTCTATTCCCTTAGGTATTTTCACAAACACCTTACATGCACATCTTAGGCATAGGTGGATTCATCAAGATTACAAATATTCAACGACCAATTTCACATATTTATACGTTAAATACCACCATATCCTCACACAAAACATACAAAGATCCCATCTTAGGCATCATCAAACTCCAACCATATGAACATCAAACACCAATAACATAAACATCATAATACATAATTTAAAAGATGGTTCTTGAGCTTCATGGACGAAAGGAGTCCATGAATCAACTCACGCATACCTTAGAAGGAAGATTCTTGATGATTGACGGAGGAATTTCCTTGAAATTAGATCTTCAAGCTTAATTATGAAACCCTAGTTGTTTTTCTCTTTTAGTTCTCTTGGATGATGAGCTTTGAGATGTTAATAGGGTTGTAATATGTTTAGAAGCTATATATTTCGTAGGGTTAAGTTTAGGGACGTGTAAAGAGTGTTAAAAGACTTAATTACCCTCAAAATAACTCAAGACGGAGTTTTTTTGGCACTTGGAACTGACTTAGGCGGCGCCTAACCAATCGCCTATCCTTACTGTCTCTCACGAAAATGGGCATAACTTTTTGTTCGGGTATTGGATTAAGGTAAAATTGGTATCGTTGGAAAGCTAATTCGATTCTCTACAATTTGGTGGGTCTAAATATGCATAAATACCATATTAACATCGAGTTATACTTGTTCAAATATGACCCTTATGAAATCAAACTCTAAAACTTGATGGATTCAAAAACTCTTAGCTTGTATTACCTTAAGTGACTCATATAAACATGCTTAATGCATCATAAGCTATCCTATCTCTAGTATATTCATTGTAAGTCATGAACTAAAATGCTACTCATAGGATAAGTGGTTTCATACATAGGAAAACTTATTCACTTTCTAGCTTAGAAACATGTGGGGTATTACACTCACCTACTAGCTTAATTAAGTCAAGCAAGCAACTCAATATTTTATTCCACTTCCAGCTCCTAATCCCTTTTATCTAACTTAAAACTTGTACACACTTGGTTATTTTAAACTTTAGATTCAAATACAAGCTTATGATTCCATGTTAAATAGTTGTATCGATGTTAATTTGATTGCATAACATTAAAATGTATGGACAGTATCTAGAACTCCATCTATACTATCAATACTCACATAATAAATCTCTTTCATTGCCTATACCACAAGGCTATACCAAGTTCCATATAAATAGAACAAGTGCATGCAAAATATGGGGTGTTACAATATGAATTTCATGTGATATTATCCTTTGGATGTTGCATTGGTTTTGAATTATTATCATGGAATTATTTTATTCTATATCCTTGTGTTATTTACTAGTGCTCCAACCACTAACCATCTCTGAATGTTATATTCCCATGTGATGCAGGCACCAGATCTTCTTCTACTTTTCCTATATAGGGATCAGGTGATCAATTCAAGTCGTGAGTTGAAATTGAAGTGGCGAGCTTACATACTTTGTAAGTATTTATTTCATGGTCCTTATTTCCTTTGTGTTAGACCATTTTTAGACTTTGTTTTGGCTATTTTCGGGGGCATGTCCTGACATTTTTTTAATTTTAGTTTTGTAGAGGCTTTATTGGACTACTGTGAACTTGGGTGGTATAGTTGGTAGTTTAGTGATGGATGGTTTTTTGATTACTGGTGGTTCGTATGGACTTATAATAAATTGTTATTAGTTTTTATTCTACACCATATTGTTATATGTTCAGAATTCATCCGACACTTTTGGTTGTTGTCCTCGTTAGGCTAGATGATGGGGGTGATCTAAGGTCCACATAGGACATGAGATACCCATCACTGCTAAGCCCTGGTTCGGGTTGTGACAAAGTTGGTATCAGAGACTAGGTTCAAGGTAAATTGGGTGTCCATAAAGCCGTGTCAAGTAGTCTTTTTTATGTGTGTGTATCATGCCACACTTATGAGAGAGAGGCTATGAGACATTTAGTAATAAACAACCATAAAAACTATGAAGACTAGAAGACAACTAGCATAAATCTTTAAGGGAAAAAGGGCCAAAAGCTTCTCAAAATTAGAAAAAGCCACATGTTCAAGATAATGATGAAAAGTTTCATTAAATTAGCTACTTAGAGAGGTGTTCAGAATGAATATGTAGTCATCATCTACTCCTAAACATGTGTAAAATAAATAACATGTAACAGTACATGGACAAATATAATAACATATATTAATACAGATGTAAATTAGATAATATGTATTGCATATTAGTCAGCACTTTCGAGGCCTGTTTAAGGATTCCAACTTGTATTAGTAGAGGACATTCAAAAATACCCCTACTACTCTCTTTCAATATTTTCCATATCTCCTCTCCATGTCTCTATATTTTGCTAATTTATAAAAAGTCTTTTTTGAAAGTTTATTTCTCATCTTTCTTTACTATTTTCCTCTACTTTAACTTTGTTGTTCTTAAAGTTTGTTTTAAAATTTTTAAGCGCATTATATGTTTAAAGTAATTTTGACACTTTAAATCATTTGCTCCCGTATTCCTGATTTGTTCCCCCCTTACGGTTTGGGAAAATGGGAGCAAGACAATTCAAAGTAATAGAATAAGGGGGACAAATCAAGAAACTGGGAGAAAGACAATTAAAAGTAATATTAAAATTACTTTAAACATGTAAAGTACTTACAACTTTCAAAAAAAACTGTAGAACAACATAGTAAAAGCAGAGGAAAATACTAGAGAAGAGTAGAAAAATATACTTACATAAAGAGTGTTTATTGATTGGGGAAATGTACTGAACATGTATAGAAAAGATGAGAAATATCAAAAGAGAAAGTAGTAGCGGTATTTCCAAATTCCCTCTACGGATAATAGTTGCAAGCCTTAAATAGGCCTTAAAGTGCTAACTAATATCTAATACACTATATCTAATATATATCTATATTAGTACATCCTATTACATTTGTCATGTACTAATACATGCTATTTATTTTACACATGTCTAGGAGTAGCTTATGACTACATATCTATACTGCATATGTCTTTGAGTAGCTTATTTACGAAACCTTTTCATCAATATCGTGGACATATGACTTTTGCTGATTTTAAGAAGCTTTAGGACTTTTCTTCCTTGACAATTCATGCCATTTTTCATCTAGTCTTCATAGTTTTTTGGGGTTATCTCTCGGGTCTATCATTTATCATAGTAGCTCTTTGAATTTTGAAGAGGTGTTGACACCTTTCTTTTAATTGAGGAGTTATGTCTGTGCTATTCCTTGAAATTACATCATGTCACCGTTGTTGGGTTCACAGTCATGAATATCCGAAAAATTACATTATCTGCTTTGATTCTATTTCATTATCTAGATGTGATAAGGCTTCTTTAAGCCTTCTTTTTAATTTTACTTTGAAAAGGTGATTCCATCATGACGATAAATTTGATGTCGGATTTTTTGCTGGGCTTCATCCTTTAACTTTGATTGTCTTGCTTAAATATTTGATCCTCTCAATTTCATGAATATGAAAGGACCTATAAAAATATACCAATTTTTTTTTGCAATAAAAAATTTACATGATTTAACATTTTTCTGTAGTGTAGATATATTTTGTTCTACCTAAAAATTTTCAAATTTCTTCTGAAATTGTGTTGATAATACCTGTTAATTTCCTCAAAATCTACTTCACTAATCACAGAATCATTGGGGTGCAGTTTTTATCTGCTATGAATATTTAACTAGCCAAGAGTGTGTGTTAGGTCTAGCATACTTAAAATTGTATCAAGAGTGAGTGTTAGGCCTAAAATATATAAAATAGTACCAGATCACCTTATAATCATACTAGTTTTACATCGGGGGTCAGTGAGGTCTTGATGGAGGAATAGGTATGTGTAGGTGATCCATATACCATTCAAAAGGTCATAATATCCTTTTAATTGTGTACTTTGAATATTGAATACTATTGGGATCATTAATAAATGCTAATTTATGCTCAATTTGCAATGAATCGATACCTGTTAAAATAAACTCATATTAACTTCAGATTTTGAGGGAATTATTTGTCTCCACATAATCTCAATTTGTATAGAAAGGTTAATAATTTTGGTACTCGAAAATATTCATATCTCTTAACAAGTGCCATGATTGATAGTACCTATAAAAATATTACCTCAAATTGTTTTTATCAATAATAATACGTTCTTTCTTCTTTTGCGGGGTAGCTAGAGATACTTCTTGGGAGTATGCCTCTAGTGGTTTCATTGCATAACTATCTTTGTTTTGGATAGAAATATTTAAAAATTTTCTTAAGTGATTGCAATTTTGCTAGACCAGCTATAGGTGTTTTTAATGTTTAGGGAATGGTAGGTTTTGGCAGAGATGAAAATTCTTCTAGGATGGAATATCAATTTTTAAACTTTTTATCTCTTTCTTTGAAAGGTCTTTTAATTTTTTATGCTGGTCAAAAAGGCTTAAATGGCAGCCTCAAGGTCTTATTCCTTGCATTTCGGGTCTTATTATTTCTCTTAAAATTCTGAGATTGAATTATTTTCTCCCTTTATAAAATTATGTTAAAAATAAAAGATTTTAACATCTTTAGTAAAATAATTTTGGTTGCTTCGTAGCCTATTCTTTATAAATATTCTTTATTGATTAAAATATCTTGAAATTTAGTAACTCATAATATTATAGTAAAAATTTCTTTTAATGGTATCCTAATTAGACTTTTCTAATCCCCATGAGACTAAATTCTTCTTAAGATCCCGGTAGAGAGGCCTACAAAGCTTTCTAATAATAGGACTATAAAATCTACAACATAGTTGTGATTTCCTAGAAACCTTTGGGCAGAGTTTCATTGGAACAAACCTTTCGTTGTGTGGACTTTTGTAGACTTTTAATCTAGTTCCTTCTACCAGGGCCTTTAAATAGGATTCTATCTTTTTAATTTTTATTTTATTCTTTAAATAGCTTAATTGTTTTGAAAAAAATTTACCCTAAAGATGGTCTTATATTTTACAAAGTCACTTTCTTCTTTTGATATACTATTTAGATAGGGAAAAGTAATCCTTTTTCCTAGTATAGTAGTGTGAATGTCATCTAACTCGGCAATGTATGGTTTTATTTGGGTTATAAAGAGAATAACTCGAATTATTTCTTCAGTTATATCTTTGGTTATTTCAAAATAATTAATAAAACAGACTCCATTGTTACACAGTTGGACCACTTACACAGTTGAAGAGTATGCAAAGTTGTACATTAAAGAGATAGTCCGATTACATGGAGTGCCAATCTCTATTATATCATATCGGGGAACCCAATTTACCGCAAACTTTTGGAAGTCTTTTCAGAGGTGTTTGGGAACACAAGTGAAGTTGAGTACAACTTTTCACCCTCAAACAGATGGACAAGCAGAACGTACCATCCAAACACTTGAATATATGCTACGAGCTTGTGTAATAGATTCAAAGGGCAACTGGGATGATCATTTACCTCTTATTGTGTTTGCCTACAATAATAGCTATCATTCACGTATCAAAATGGCACCATATGAAGCTTTATATGGAAGGAAGTGTAGATCACCAATAGGATGGTTCGAAGTGGGTGAAACTCTTTTGTTCGGACCGGATCTTGTTTATCAAGCCATATAGAAGGTTAAAGTAATTCAGCAATGACTGAAAATAGCCCAAAGTCGACACAAGTCATATGCACATAGTAGAAGGAGAGGGCTAGAGTTTTCTATAGGTGATTGGGTATTTTTGAAGGTATCACCAATGAAAGGGGTAATGAAATTTGGCAAGAAAGGGAAGTTGAGTCCACGTTATATGGGCCCGTATAAGATCACTCGAAGGTTTGGACAAGTTGCATATGAATTAGAGCTACCCCAAGATCTCTCATCATTACATCCGGTATTTCATGTGTCAATGCTTCGAAAGTGCATCGGAGATCCATCACATATCACTTCTACTGAGGATGTGCAAGTTGTGTAAGATCTTACCTATGAGGAAGTGCCTATTGCTATTCTAGATCGCCAAGTTAAGAAGATGAGAAAGAAAGAGATAGCATCTATGAAAGTACGTTGGAGAAATCGTCAAAGGGAAGAAATTACATGGGAAGCTGAGGAAGCAATGAAATATAAGTACCCTCATTTGTTCAAAGATGAAGAGGAAGTTCATGAAACTGAGTAAGAACATTAACAAGTAAGTTTTTTTTTATATATGCATAGTATTTATGTGATGATGTGAATATTGATGATGGACTTGAACTTGTTTCGGTTGAATAACTACGCTAACATTCGAGGAAGAATGTCCTAAAGGGGGGAAGGATGTAACACCCCGTATTCAAGTATGTGTATTGGCGTATTCAAGTACATGTATTGGTCTTATTTATATGGAATTAATTTTTTTATTTTATTTATACTAGAATTTGCCCATCGATGGTTCCATGCGAAGGTTATTGAATAAGATTTCCAACGATATAAAGATTTACAAAAATGGATAGGTTTCGGATATAATTGAGCACGTTCGAAACTATAAAACGGTGGTCGGGATATTTAGGAATAGTAAATGTGTAGGAAAATTTCCTGCAAACAAACTACTGAGGCCAGCTGAATTTTTTGGTAAACTTCGAACGATAATAACTCCATTAATATAATGAACTGGGAGAGCTAATACCTATGAAAAGAAATATCTTTGAGTCTTCTTTCCAATTCAATTTGTTTCATCCAAATCCAACGTCTGAGTAAGGATTTATACTCGTTTTACTTCAGCCTATCAAAACAGATTTTTTGGGTGAACTTCAAACGACCATAACTCCTTGTACAGGACGAACTGGGTGGCCTAATTTATATGAAATGAAATCCCTTTGAATTATCCTTCCAACGATACCAATTTAACCCAAATCTGATATCGGATCAAAGAGTTATGGTCGATCTACTTTAGCTTATCAAAACAGTCCACCAAAGGACAGATTTGACATTTTTTTAAATTTTAAAGGCATTTTGGTCATTTCCTATTATATTATGGACGGGAATATGTGTATATATACATGTATATGAGTTCAAAAACTCATTTTCATCATCAATCATTGAGAAAGAACAAACCCTAGCCAAATTTGACCTTTAAATTACTTTTGATTCAACCGTAGAAATTCCAAAGTAATCCGATAACTACGTTTGTCATCTCTAGAGCTTCGAACGGAACCTATTATTTGTTCATACAGGATTGCATAATCAAGAGGTGAATTCTAAGGTATGAATATTATTTTCCTTTGTTCTTTTCCACATGTATATGTGAGATAGAGGATTATATGTATTGGTTGTTATTGAAAGGTGATGGAAATAGGGTTATGGACTATTTTGCATGGTTTGGTTGTATTGTGTTATGGAAGGTGGAAATTTTAATTGAGTTATGGAAGGTGGATATGGTGATATAATATTGAATTGATGATTATTTATGTCTATGTCTTTATTTGGTTTAATGGATTGGTTGGAAGGATAAATGAATCCAAACATGATATTGGAGGATGTTGTATGAATATGCGTGGCATGTGAATGTAATTGGAGTATAAGAGGGTTAAAGTGAAACCCTTTATGGTGTAATTAAGGCTTACTACTTAAACACTAGTTTGGTGAATTCAAATAATTGAATTGTGATGTTTGGTTTCTAATACTAGATTGCTATATATGTTCATTGTAGATAAGTAATCCGAAAAGAAGGGAAGTCCATTTCAGACTAGTATTGAAGGTTGACAGTCAGGTATGTAAAGCATACTCTATACCATATCTTTGGCATAAAATTGAACAATTGTTCTATTAATAAAGTTTCCAAAGTTATTCAATAACATGTGATCCATAATGGTTTTGTATGATGTCCTACGTTACCAATGAACTTGTTTTCACCCTACAAGATGTCAAGACATTCCAATACTTACTTGTTTTCCAAATCTTACATGTTTATTGCACTAATGAATGTCAGAAGGTATCCGGTTACTCAAACAAGATCCATGTGCTATTAATGACTCCAAAACGTTTCATTGATATACCAATAAGTTCCTACTTCATTGTTATGGCATTGATGACTCCAAAACACTTCATTGATGTGCCAATGAGTTCTTACTTCATTGTTATTGCATTATTGGTCTATTTATATGTCTCTTATTGATGTATCATTTTTTCAAATTATCAAAAATGCGGTGGCAACAAAAATAAAAATCTCAAAGATTAATTGAACTAAGTGATAAAAGTTCTCTCTTATCGGGTGGTATCCCAGGGGCATAAGCCTATCATGGGTTGATCCCTATTTATGTGTTTATGGGTGGTATCCCAGGGGCATAAGTCTATCATGGGTCAATCCCAGTTGATATGTACTGGAGACAGCCTAATGGTCACAGTACAGTACAGTAATGATTACAAAGATGACAAGAATGAAGGTAAAATTATTGAATAAATACAATGTACAGGTAAGTTCTAGTAAGTGTGGTCCACTCCTATTACGATTTATTCACTTGTTTCTGATTTCTATTGAGCTCCTATATCATATGTTATTATCTATAACTTTACATACTCAGTACATATTTCATACTGACGTCCCCCATGGGGGACCTGCATTTCATGCTGCAGGCATAGGTACCTCAGCTCATACACCGTACAAGTAGGAGCCAGGATATCCAGCTGCTTTTGGTGAGCTCCAGTTTGCTTTGGGGATTTCCATGTCATATCCAGTCACTTTTGGTATTGTATAGAAGTTAGTTATATGGCGGGGTATGTCCCGACCTTAGTTAAACTTTGTGTATTGTCTAGAGGCTTTGTAGACCTAATGTACATTCAAGGTGGTGTTTTGTTAATAGACGTGATGGCTCTAACGGCCAAGTATTGTATATACATATATATGTTTGCTCGAGCTTATACAGGTGATTATTTCCTTTTATATGCGACATGATGCTGTCCGAATTTCGGGTTGTCATATAGGTATGCATAGGAAGTATAAGGTTATGAGCTAGTTCTCTCGGGCCTCCTCGGTTACGGGTGCCAGTCCGCCCCAATAGGATTTGAGGCGTGACAAATACCCTATCGTAACCGTCATATACCCTATGTTGGATGAATCTTGAACATATAACAAGATAAATCAATTATAATTCGAAGACATTAAATAAAGTATATAGTCATAATCCAACAACCTCAACTGAATATCCAACCGGTGCCAACCCTAATGCCAATACCAATATCAAGGCAGACACCACTACCAACATCGCCCATGTCCATAGTAGTCTGACAAAGCCTCTAAACAGAATCAAAGAACATTCGGTCGGGACATGCCCCCGACCATAGACAAAACCAAAATCTAAGAAAGAACAATAAATAAATGAAGTCCATAGCATTAAATGGAGTCTTTCAGAGTATGAAAGTTCACCAATTATATTTGACTCAAAGTTGTCCCCAAATCCAAGTCACTGAGAAGGAGGAATAGTAGTATGGCTGGTTCCTACATCGTGTGGGGATACAACGTCCGAAGATAGTTAGCGGAGTGAGCACTAGCATATACGCAGGTATAAAGATAAGATAATGTCATTATTCAAAAATAAATCAAATAAACATATCCAATCACATATATACATATATATCGTGTTGGGGTAAGGAAAAAGGTTTAGCATGCATTTAAAACCTTAACCTGGACTGTGAAGCTCTACCATCCTAAATGTCCACCCACGAGATTTATGGGTTCATCTCCTCCTTTTGAAAGGGCCCCAGTGCTTGTTTAGCCGCACGAACCAGAGAATTACCTGAGATGACTAGTACATCTCCCAAAATATAAAGGGTGACATCATGCAATGGTCTACATGACTAAACCTCACATTGGCAAACATGAGTTTCCAGTATTGGTCCCCTCGGGACCTCCTCCTTCCATGGATTTGCTACACAACCCAATTTAAGTCCATATTAAAACCAATTACGCATTCACAACCATTTACCAAAATGTCTTATATGAAGGTTTAACTATTGGTATCGTCATACAAAAATTAGAGCTTGTAAGTCTATTCTAACTATACCATATAAACCATTAAACCAAACTAGACTCCATCATTTCAAATTTTGTAAGACCATTTATAGTAAAACCATGGCCACCAAGGCCTTTCCAAATCCATATGAAATCAAACCATAACCAATTCATGTTCCATTTACCATTTATGCAACACAAGATTCCAAGGATAATCAAACTATGTGACAAAAATAATTCTCATTAGCATTTTGGTAAATAGGTTGAGGCCACATAAGTTTCAAACCATACTCTATGAATTTGGGGAAATCCATAATACCCCGAAATCCATTTACTATTAACATTAATCTCATAATGTCAAAATTATACTAAGAGCATCAAAGAAAACATAATTAAACCATGAGAAACATTATTCAACCATGAACATCCAAAACCCCTAACGTTTGTATCAAAACCACAATAATATCATTAAAACCATACATTAAAACACATGCTCTTTGTAAAATAAAAACGAGGGAGGAGTAATATGTCTTAGACACCAAGGAAGATGGAGAGAAACCACCCTTGAAAGCCTTAATTGATTATCTTGAGAAAACCCTACCCTTTGCTTGAACCAAGAGTTTGAGAGAGATTTAAGAGTGTTTGACTAGGAATAATAGGTTAATAAAGTCCAAAAAAGTGTTTTATGTCGAGGTATCAAAGAGAGTTAAAAAGGGGAAATGTCCAAAATGCCCCAACTTAAAACTGTAAATATACAACGGGTGGTTACGAGTCGATCCTGTGACTCGAGACCATAACATACAACTCGTACATTGAGTCATCACTAATATAGTGAGTTGGACACCCACACAATGTCCACCATATGACTCACTGATCCCACTCATTACCAAACCATACGACTCGTATGGTCTAGTCATAATGAAGATAGAATTAAAAAGGATTAGACACGGGACAACATACGATTCAACTATACAACTCGTACCCTGTCCTCACGGATCTTAGTGAGCCACTCGTACTCAGAGCCAAGTCAAGTCACTAAGTTTCTGATTTAAGTAAGGATCGTCTTAATGACCCATCGCCATACCTAACGACTCATACCACCAAATCATTACCATAACAAAATTCTAACCACCACTCACTGAACTACTTACGACTAGGATCACCTAACCCGTACCCATACCATACGACTCGTATGATGAGTTGTTACAAGGACAGTGGGATCAAAGCTCAAGAAATTTCAAAGGACCAAAACCCCAGGGTGTTTCAATTCTCTCCCATTTGGTGGATCATTCATCCCCAAATGATATAAGAAGGCATCGACTTGTACAATAAAACCCCCTAACATCTCTACTTTGACCTTTAACTAAGTTAAAAAAGAAAGATGTTAAGAATAACACATACCTTATACTTTAACTTTCGAAGCGAAAAAGAAGAATGGATACTTGAACTTCATGTCCTCTTCAGTTTCCCAAGTAGCCTCTTCCACCTTATGGTTCCTCCATAGAATATTTATCGAGGCTACATCCTTGGTCCGCAATAGATAAACCAGCGAATCCAAGATTTCAATAGGGATTTCCTCGTAAGACAAAGATTTTGAAATACCAATATCCTTCATAGGCTAAATTTGCGCTAAATCACCCAAGAACTTTCTCAATATTGAAACATAGAAGACCGAATGAATGGAGCTAAACTAGAAGGAAAATCCAATTCATAAGCAATGTTACCAATCCTTCTCATAACTAAGTACAGACCAACATACCGGATGTTAAGCTTCCCCATGTTCCCAAACCGCAAGACACCCTTTATGGGAGACATCTTCTAGAATACCCTATCCCCAACTGCAAACTCTAACTTCCTATACCATATATTTGCATAGGACTTTTGGCGACTTTGGGCATCTTTAAGCTTATCCTGAATCACTTTCACCTTCTCCATGGATTGGTAAACCAAGTCTTGACCAAATATCTCAGCCTCACCAACCTTGAACCACCTAATAGGAGACCTAAACCACCTATCATACAAGGCCTCAAATAGACCCATTCTAATCCTAGAGTGGTAGCTATTGTTATACACAAACTCTCTAAGGGGAAAATGCTTAACCCAACTACCACCATAGTCAATCACGCAAGAACAAAGCATAGCTTCTAATGTTTGAATAGTTCTTTTTTCATGCCCATATGACTACGGGTGGAAAGCAACACTAAGACTCACATTGGTTCCCAAACATTTCTAAAATGACTGGCAAAAGTGTGATGAAAACTGCGTACCGTGATCTGAGATAATATAAATAGGCACCCCATGCAACTTCACAATATCTTAGAGGTACAACCTTGCATAATCCTCTACCAAAAAATTGGTCCTCACTCGTAAGGAATGAGAAGACTTTATTATCCTATTCATAATGACCCAAACTGAATCAAATTGATTCCAAGAATGACGAAGATCAATAACGAAATCCATATTGGTCACCTCCCACTTTCACATTGGCAACTTAGTTTCTTGATAAATCCTCTAGGCCTTATGTGCTCAACTTTCACTTGCTAACAAACCATGCACGTAGCCACAAAACTAGCCACATCCCGCTTCATATTATTCCACCAATACATCTCCTTAAGGTCATGATATATTTTTGTCAAACCAGAATGAATAGCATAGCACGACTTGTGCGCCTCAGCTAAGATGTTCTGTCGCAAACCATCTATATCGGGAACACATAACCTCTCTTGGTACCGTAAGGTACCATCACCACTAATCTCGAAGGCCATCACCTTTTTCCCCCCTATATCACCTTTGATCCTTATCAAGATAGGATCCAACACTTTCTTTTCCTTTAAATCCACACTAAAAGATGATTGAGACACCTTCTGCACAAATATACCACCATCCTCCAAGTCAATGAGACAAACTCCAAGGTTAGCCAAATGGTGAATAACTTTCACCAACTCCCACTTCCCTTCATCCACATGAGCTCGACTCTCCATGGATAACCTGATAAGAGCATCAACAACCACATTAGCTTTACCTGGCTGATAGTGAAGACTCATGTTATAATCCTTAAGAAGCTCAAGCTATCTACCTTTTCCTGAGGTTCAGCTCTTTTTGAGTAAACACATATTATAGGATCTTATGATCTGAAAAGATATCTACGTGCACTCCATACAAATAGTGATGCCAGAATTTCAATACGAACACCACATCCAATAGCTCCATCTCATGAGTTAGTTAAATCTTCTCATGCACCTTCAACTATCTAGAGGCATAAGCTATCACCTTGCCATGCTGCATCAAGACGTAACCAAGCCCCGCACAGGATGTATCACCATATATGACAAATCCATCTGTGCCTTCGGATAAATTAAAGACTAGAACCAAAGTTAGCTTATCCTCCAGCTTCTCAAAACTACCCTCATAAGCATCAGACAATAAAAAATTTACCATCTTCTGAGTCATCTTAGTCAACGGGGAAGCTATATAAGAAAAAAATTCCACAAACCTTCTGTAATAACTAGTTAAACCCAAGAAGCTCTGAATATCGGTTAGAGTGGTGGGTCTAGGCCACTTCTTAACCACTGTAACTTCTTGAGGATATGCCATGACACCTTCACTAGAAATGACATGACTTAGAAAAGTGACAACGTTCAACAAAAATTCACATTTCAAATATTTGGCATACAACTGCTAATCTTTCAGGGTCTGCAACACAATGTGTAGGTGATCGACACGATCCACCTCACTCTTAGAGTACACCAGAATATCATGTATGAACACACTGATGAACAAATCTAGACACTGATAGAAGACTCTATTCATCATATCCATGAATATTGTTAGGGCATTAGTAAACCCAAAAGACATAACGAGGAACTCAAAGTGCCTATACCGGGTATGGAAGGAGGTCTTAGGAATATCCACTTCCCTAATATTTAACTTGTCATACCTGGATTAAAGGCGATCTTGGAGAAAAACTTGGCATACTGAAGCTGATCAAACAAATCAGCTATCCTTGGAAGAGGGTACTTATTCTTTCTCGTTACCTTATTCAATTGTTGATAATTAATACACATATGAAGGGAACCATCCTTCTTACGCACAAATAACATCGATGCACCCCAAGAGACACATTAGGATAGATAAAACCCTTGTTTAAAAGATTCTTTAGTTGCTCCTTAAGCACCTTTAACTCAACAAGAGCCATTCTATACGGGGGAATAGAAATAGGGCATGTGTTCGAAAGAAGATCTATCCCAAAATCAATTTCTCTATCGAGAGTAACACCTGAAAGGTCACCGCTGAAAAACTTAGGAAATTCATTCAACAATAGGACAGAATGTAGAGAAGGACACTATGAGTTATAATCTTTAACCCAGACTAGATGATATAGACACCACTTAAAGATTAATCTCTAAGCTCTAAGATATGATATGAACCTTTCTTTAGGACCTACGAAACCACTCTCCCACTCAATGTTAGGATCATTAGGGAATTTAAAGACGACCTTGTGGGTCTTGCAGTCTAGACAATCATAACACGAGTGCAACTAATCCATTCCTAATATGATATCAAAATCAACCATGTCTAATTCAGAAAGATCCACCAAAGTCTCCTGACCACCCACAGATATCATACAACCCCTATAGACACTTCTAGCCACCATAGAGTCACCTATCGAGGTAGAAATAAAAAAGAACTAAAATACACTCGAGGCTAAAATGCATAGCCATAAATAAGGTCACATAAGAGAGAGTGGATCTCGGATCAAGTAAATAGTGCACATCACAGAAAAGAGTTTCAACATACCAGTCATAACATTAGACAATGCCTCAAAATCCTGCTGGGTAGTGAGAGCATAAAGTCAATTTAGACTAGTGTCGGATTAAGATGGTGCACTCTTTGGTGCCAGAGTTGAAGTAGAGGCAACCAGAACCTTGTTTGGCCCAGAAGTAACCTTACCAATATGACAGTTCCTAATCATGTTCCCTGGATGACCATAGTTAAAGTACTTCTCCTTTCATTCATCATAACGGCCCGATGCAATCGACCATTAAATCTATAGAAAGGATAGGATGGAGCTGATTGGGCCCCATTTTCTTGAGATTAACAACCCTCTGCCTTATAATTATCTTTTGAAAATATACGTCCCTGATATCTTGGGTAAGGAGTACTAGCCATCAATAAATACCAAGAATTTCTCCACTTCTTTTTGGGCCACTTTCCACAATCCCTGCCATTTTGTTGTTGGCCACCACCCTACTTAAAAAATCTAAACTTCTTGCTCTGCCTCTCCTCTATTTTAGCTTGCTTCTTCTTTTCTTCCTCAACCTACGGCATGTACACAACGAACCTAGAGATGTCCATTTTCTTATTCAACAAGGTAGCTTTACTCTCCAAAATCAAGTCTCGGGGTAACCCAAAAGTGAACTTCCTCATTCTAGCCCTTATGCTAGAAAAAGACTCCGATGCAAACCGAGATAACTGGTGAAATTTCAAGGGATACACCATTACTGATATCTTGCCTTGCTTTAGGTTTACAAACTCTTTCGCTTTTGCCTCCTTCAACTCCTAAGAAAAGAAGTGGTCCAGAAAAGCACTTGAGAAATCATCCCACAGGGTTGACTCATCATAGTCACCCTTAGTCTGTTCTAATTCCTCATACCATTGGTATGCCATATCCTTCAGTTGATAGGTATAAAATTCCACACACTCCACATTAGTAAAATTTATAATGTGAAAGATATTTTCCATCTCATCAACAAAGCCTTGAGGATCCTCCTCAACCTTAACACCAGTGAATACAGGAGGGTTCAAACTCATAAATTGGAAATCTCTTTTTTCCTCAGAAGATGGAGTAACAGAAGTACCATTCTCAGACTGAGAGGCCACCAATATGTGAATAGACTGATGAAACACAGTATTCATCACATCAGGTTGAGGAGATCGAGAAGGACTAGAGGGATCCTATTGAACTCTAAGTCAGGTACTAGACCCCTAGACTGGGTCTAGACTCCATAAATAGGATTGGTCCTATCAATTTTGTTATCGGGAAGGAAAAAGCAGTGATAACGCTCAAACTACAACTCTCGTAAGAGTGTAAGCGGTCGTTGTCAAATATATAACCCAACTGGGTTGGGTATCAATCCCACAAAGAATACTTGGTCACTAAGTAAGCAAAAATTATTAGACTTTTGGTGCAAGTCTCATAAAAGGGGGGATTTTGTAGCGTGCAATAATGTAAACAAAATAATAGAGTAAAAACAGAAAATAGTAAAGTAAAAAGAAAGAATGTTTAGTAAGATGTTTAACCAATGAGAATTGAGAGTTGGGGTTATGTCCACCTTATGAGTTATACGTCTCTATTGGCTATGAGTTATGCGGAATTCAGACATGCATGTGCTTATAGAGAGTTGTATTCTATGATAAATCCAGGCGTCTTTCGACTATCAAGGATTATTTCACTTTAACTCTTTCGAGCTTAAAGCGTGTCTAACGGTACAAACTCTCCAGGAGGTTAATCCAGTTACGGCACTAACTTTTTAACAGGGGTTGGTGCCCTATTACCTTGACATTATCTCTTTTCCAGACATATAACTTTTCTTTCGAACAAGTTAATGCTATACTGGTGTATTCTATGCGTTTGCAACCACAAGAATTTGCATTAAGATGAAGAGAATAATGATATAAGCATCATATGACTCACGAACTCACAAACTCATAGCAATAGATAGTATCTCATAAGGCTTCCATAACCCCAACAGAGAAGTTTAGCTATTCATGAGTGCAACGGGAATCACAATAGACTTTATCATTATACCAAAATAAAGATCTCACGTGTAGTAGGGTTTGGTATGGCGTTAGGCGTGAATTCCCTTTTAGAATAACGGTTCTCTTGTTGTGGAAATTAAGAATTGAATAGATGAAGAGAAAGTAATTAATTGAAAGAGAATTGTTTTCGGAACTCCAGAATTGATTGGAAATCTCTAGCAAAATAGGGTATTTATAACACCCATATCCTATTCCTACTAGGCTACTGCATTACTTAACCTAATCCTACTAGGTTAATGCATCATTATCCTAATCCTAATAAGTTACTGCAGATCCCCAAAGTCTTTGGAAATGTTGTTTTTTCCCGGGACAAATATTCCATGCGTCACTTTTGGTCCTTGGCGTCCAAGCTTTTCCTTCCTTCTTTCGTGAAGCTTCCTTGGGTGTCAAGTTATCCATAATATGCTGAAATCTGCATCATTTATACCTGAAAACTTGCTAATCACGTTTGTTAGCTCACTTACAGGAAAAAGGACTAAAAGTGCATGAATTATATATTTTGTCCTCAAAACTTAGCTAAAATATGGGTAAATTATAGTACTTTAGGCGTGTAAATACGCCTATCATCAACACCCCACACTTAAAGCTTTGTTCGTCCTCGAACAATATATCATGTCCATAAAAACATCTACTTAGGGTTTCACAGTAACAATACAAAATATTCGTCAAGACAGGCACAATAATTATTAACAAAGAGTAGTTTTCTAATCACTACTAGAAACAATTCAACCTCTAACATAGACTCGTGATGATGGCTAATTCATATTCAAAAGTTAAGGCACAAAGAATCATACAAGACTACCCAAAACTCATCAACCATGTGTGTCTCACATAAGATATTACCCATAATCACTCACAAATATTGCATTTTTCAGAACATGGGTATAAGATTATCCTTTCTCTCACTCTCACAAAGAATTCATATGTTGCAACTGATGACCATAGGCTTTCCCTTAGTGTAATGCTTCACTAAATATCAGAATGCTAATCTTAGGATCAAATAGGTCTTCTACAGGTTGTAATGTAGGCTAAGGGACGGGTAGGACTATTTTGGCCAGAAATAGTGACTATGTTCCTAAGCGCTTTAACACATCACATTATGCCATTAACACTCTCTTTTAATCAACCCTGCTACCTTTCTTTCGTCTATCACCCCTTTTCACCTATTTTGCCATTCAAGCATAACTATCTTTTTATTTAATCATAAACACAATTTATCTTTTTGTTTTTCTATTTCTTTTTTTTATAACACACCTCTATGATAGCCACTCTTTTTTTTCATAAAAAATTCAAGTACCAATTCACTTTAAGGCATCACTCTCACCCAATTTCCTCTTATTTTGTCACATGACTTCACAAATTAAAGCACTTAGGAATTTGGATCAAATGATGGTCTTGAAAAAAATGGATTAGGCTTACATATGAGGCTGTCAAAGAAAATGGCTTAAAGGCTCAAAGGGGTTGACTAGGATAATGTCCACGGGTAGGTAAAACAAAGGTAAACAAGTATCGGTTGCCAAAGAAATGCCTAAATTATCTCCTAAACTCACACTCTTTATTTCGCTTTACACACACACCAGACAAGTTCTAGCATCAGTCACAAACACAGAATATACTATCATCTCACACACACAAGGCACATGGTCAACTTTATTGGGAGTATTATAGACTCTTGACCCTAACAGATGAATGAATTAAACCACACAATTATCACACAGTGAGTCACACTTAGAGCCTAAATGTCTCAATAGTAATGATTCTAGCACAAACTCTTGTCATAACACCATGCCGCCTATCAGAACAATTTCATGCATCAAAATCTAAAAAAATCTACAACTAATTAAAACAAACAAAAAAAATATGACCATAAATGTAGGCAAAGAAGTACAGTATACGAATACCAGCACCCCAGACTTAGATGGGACACACTGCCCTTAGTGGAAAATAAATACGGAAAACCTGATTAGTCGGACTCCTCTTCTATGTCTGGGGTCATTCCCCCTGTGTCGAAATCATCATCAGAGTCGTCATCCTCAGAGTTTCCTCAAATTGTACCCACTTGATCCAAAAGTGCGTTGAGGTATTTGTAGTGAGGAGGATTCAGCTTGCTCTTTTCTTCCCCTTTTCTGGCCTTTCTGTGAGGTGGTTGCTTTGTCTTTTCCTTGGCGTGCTTTTGGTGCCATTGTACCTGAGATTAAAATGATAGTCATGTTAGCTTCATCTCGGTAGATACAGTCGACAAACAAACAGTAGTGGCACCACCCCACACTTAATTTGTTGGCACAAACTAATTAAGTGAACATTATCGATTACTCAGACTTCATCGATATACGTTTAGGCGTTATGTTCCAATAATATGTTCAGCACAGTCATACTTTCATGTCGTCTTAACTATCCTTTCCAACTCTATTTCATGTAATCTTGATCATACTTTCATGTTTGGATTACTGCACTTTTTGAACAAGACTACTTCATAGAGATCGTATTAAGTTATGGCATAGAAATAATCACAACATCTCATGCTTGTATTCAATCATGATCTTTATCTCGATGAACGAGTCATTCAAACATTCAATCATTCAATTTTGAAGATTATGTAATTAACTTCACCATGTCGACTCCACAAAAGTATGACAGTGTATAACAATCAAATACAAGTCGGAACAAAATCCAGAACACCCACACATATTGTTTCACTCAACGAGATGTATCACAACAAATCAACCACATTCAAATCACCAATACTACTTCAAGATTTAACAATTCATTATAGGCGTAGTAGTGTAGTACTTACGGAATATAAAATAAGAACAAAGAATTACTTACTTGGTTGATGGCCTCGGAAGATGTTCTTGCAAAGTAAAAGAGCAAAAGGAAATTTTTTGAGAGATTTTGGAGAGGTAGGCGGCGCCTAGGTTGAAGTTGCAATGCATTTTTGTTCTAAGACTAAGGTTCTATTTATAGGACAAGCTTGGGTCGGGTTTTGACCCATTTAAAATTGGATTTGGAGACCAAAAGTGACCATAGGCGGCGCCTTTTGCTTTGCCTATGCTTGGCATAGGCGGCGCCGTTTGCAAAGCATTGTTGAGCATAGGCGGCGCCTATGCCATGGAATTGTTAGGCATAGGCGACGCCTATGCCATGGCACATGAGATTCAGAGACAAAATGCTTTTGCATAGGCGGCGTCTATGCTATGGCACACTTAGGCATGGGCGGCGCCTATGCTATGGCACACTAGATTCCGAGAGCTTAGGCCATAGTATAGGCCTTGCCTTGTTCGTGGCCTAGATTTACATAGGCCTTGCCTTGTTCTTTGCCTATATTTTCATAGGCAATGACCAACCCATAGCCTTTTGCTTCTTCAATCCTAACTTACCACCTTGAACATGCAATTCTTCCAAATCAAGATTTGAACTCAATCTCCTCCTTTACACCTCTTGCACCTACACTTACTCAAAAACAACAAAAACGATTAGAACGATGGGTTGCCTCCCATCAAGCGCCTTAGTTTTGGTCGTGGCTCGACAAAATCTTAAGAAAACAAAACAATTAAAAACGATGGGTTGCCTCCCACCAAGCGCTTGATTTATTGTCGCGGCACGACATAGCTATCTCGATTACTTAGACTTCATCGAGATAGATGGGGCATTATTTTCTGAATTGATTCAGACGACGCTGATTCTTACTTGTAGGCATGCAATCTCCTTCGAGATGAATCTTGTGCGTACATATCCCAAGAGGGATACCAATTATATCATCAATAGACCAACCCATAGCTCTCTTGTGCCTCTTCAGAGCAGAGATGAGAGCCTCTATATGATGTTCACTTAGATCATCCGCAACACTCACCGGAAGTGTATTTTCACTTCCCAAGAATTCATACCTGGGGAGCTCTTTCGATTCTGGCACTGGTGGCTCTTCAATGGAAGTCTTCGCTGTTGGTGATGGTTGATTCTTAAGATCAAGGTCCGGCTATTTAGGAGTATGAGAATAGGACCCTATTTCTGTTAGAGCACACATGGTTTCTTCATAATCTTCATCATCCTTATGCTCAACATTCAAAAGCGCAGCAGACAATGGCTCAACAATAAGCTGTTTCTCTACATATAATGCTTTCTTATCCTCATAATGAACATCAGCTACAGAGAACACATTCATATCGCTGGGCTGCTTCATTGTTTTGCATATATCAAAGCGGAACACTTCGTCATTCAACTGAAATAAAAGCTCATTAGCTCTCATGTCAATAAGCACACTTCCTGTTGCAAGGAAAGGATGTACCAAGATTATGGGAACTTCAGAATCCACCTCACAATCCAAAATCACAAAGTCTGCAGGAAAAATAAAGGTAGACACCTTCACCAACACATCATTCAAGCTACCTACAGGTCATTTTACCGACCTATCTGCCATCACGAGCCGCATATTGGTTGGTGTAGGGTCGCCCAACCCCAACATGCTGTAGATGGATAGTGGCATCAAATTGATGCTAGCTCCCAAATCGCACAATGCCTTAGCAATGTTCATAGATCCAACCGAGCAAGGAATAGTGAAAGCACCAGGGTTTGCCTTCTTCTGTACTAAGGACCTTATGGCAATTGCACTGCAATGATGAATATTATCTGCCGTCTCATAGCTTACTGCCCGCTTCTTTGTCAACAGGTCCTTCATGAATTTAGCATACCCAAGCATTTGTTCCAGCGCCTCGACCAAAGGAACATTAATAGTCAACTGCTTCAACATAGTCATGAATTTACTGAACCTGGTATCATCAGCTTTCTTCTTCAGTCTCTGCGAAAAAGGTGGTGGTGGAAGGGGAATAATTTTCTCCACCACTTTCTATTTACCTTGCTTCCAACTATCAATCCTTTCAAGCTATAAACGTCTAGTGGTGACGTCATGAACACACTCTTCAGCTTCTTCGGCCTTTTCACATTCTGCATCAATAACATTATCCGCTATATCATCAACCACCTTCTTGTCCTTGGATGGATTTTCCAATACTTTACCACTCCGGTTAGTAATAGCCATGCATGATCCGTCGTTCCTTGGGTTTTGCACCGTATCGTTGGGTAGTGTTCTAGCCTTTCTTTGGTTGAATGCCGCAGATAATTGACTCAATTGTTGCTCCAGCTGTTTTATTGAAGTGGAATGCGAGTCAACCAATTGCTTCATTGAGGACAGATCATTTATTACCTCAGGTACTCCTGTGCTGGTTGCCTCTACTCCTTTCAGCAGCTTAGCCATCATATCTTCCATGGACATATTTCCAGAACCAGATGCAGCGGCGTCACGTCTTCCAGGAGGAACATACAAACCACTCCTGTCGGTATTGTTTTTCCAACTACCTTGATCGCGGTCCTTGTATCCAGATTTATCATAATAGATCCGACCTTGGTTTCCTTGGTTTCCTTGGAAACCCCCCTGATTATTCAAGTAGTTGGCTTCTTCCTCTGAATCGGATTCGTCTCTTCCTTTTGACGCAACTGCTTTGACTTTTTCGGTCTTCCCTGATAATAAATTCTTGGTAAGAAGATCCATCTGCATTTTCATGTGCGCCATATCTTGATCACGTTCCTCTTGTCTACGCATCTGCTCTGCAGTCAACCCAATAGATACGGTAGAGCTTGCTTTCTCAGAATCCCTGGTATGCCAAGCTCTGCTCTGCTTTGTCATACGATCTATCATATCACTTGCCTCAATAAAATTAAGGTCCATGAATGATCCTCCAGCCGCATTATCCACCACTGGCTTAGTCACTGAGTTCAAAGCCCTGTATAATATCTCCATCAAGTGGACATTGGTCATATGATGGTTTGGGCACCGCATAAGCTTCTTCTTGAATCTTTCCCATGTTTCGTAGAGAGCTTCAGTTGGAAGTTATCGGAAGTTGCTGATCTCATCTCTCAACTGTGCTCTCTTGGATGGCGAAAAGAATCTTTCTAGGAAAACGTCTTTCAATTGCCTCCAATTGGTGATAGAATTAGGAGTCAACTCATTCAACCATAGAGTTGCCTCCCCAGATAGAGACAATGGAAATAAGCGCAGCCGAATTGCATTCTGTCCAACTCCTGGATTGTCGAATGACTTGCAGGTAGAGATGAAGTTGATCAGGAGCATATTCGGATCATCGCCTGCGAGTCCACCAAATAAACCTTTGAGCTGCAATAACTGAATCATGGTGCTAGTGATATTGAACTTAGCTCCGGGTGCCAAGGGTGGAGGAATAATAGCCCCTGTGGCACCAGCTCCATCGAGATCGTCATCATCATCATCAAAAGGAGCCTGCACAGCTCGGCGGTCAGGTCTTATTCTAGCATGACGATCTCTCCTATGCATAGGTTCCGCCACCTCATCAGTACGCCTAGGATTTAATAGCTCCTCATCACCCAGGTCCTCATCATCAGGATTTGTTGCCCGACCTGGGTTATCAATATTCTGTTGATGCACTTGAGCAGCTGCCAGTGCAGCTAGTCTAGCCTGCTCCTGTTGAGCCGCCCTTCTATTAATGTCACATTGTGTATCCATCCTGCCAATAGAACCTAAATAGAAAAAAAACAGCAGCTAAAAGTAAAATCTGAGAACTTTTGACCAATGGGTCTAGTAACTATCACAAACTTAGTTGATAACCGTATTCCCCGACAACGACGCCAATTTTTGATAACGCTCAAACTACAGCTCTCGTAAGAGTGTAAGCGGTCGTTGTCAAATATATAACCCAACTGGGTTGGGTATCAATCCCACAGAGAATACTTGGTCACTAAGTAAGCAAAGATTATTAGACTTTTGGTGCAAGTCTCGTAAAAGGGGGGATTTTGTAGCGTGCAATAATGTAAACAAAATAATAGAGTAAAAACAGAAAATAACAAAGTAAAAAGAAAGAATGTTTAGTAAGATGTTTAACCAATGAGAATTGAGAGTTGGGGCTATGTCCACCTTATGAGTTATACGTCTCTATTGGCTATGAGTTATGCGGAATTCAGACATGCATGTGCTTATAGAGAGTTGTATTCTATGGTAAATCCAGGCGTCTTTCGACCATCAAGGATTATTTCACTTTAACTCTTTCGAGCTTAAAGCGTATCTAACGGTACGAACTCTCCAGGAGGTTAATCCAGTTACAGCACTAACTTTTTAACAGGGGTTGGTGCCCTATTACCTTGACATTATCTCTTTTCCAGACATATAACTTTTCTTTCAAACAAGTTAATGCTATACTGGCGTATTCTATGCGTTTGCAACCAAGAGAATTTGCATTAAGATGAAGAGAATAATGATATAAGCATCATACGAGTCACGAACTCACAAACTCATAGCAATAGATAGTATCTCATAAGGCTTCCATAACCCCAACAGAGAAGTTTAGCTATTCATGAGTGCAACGGGAATCACAATAGACTTTATCATTATACCAAAATAAAGATCTCACGTGTAGTAGGGTTTTGTATGGCGTTAGGCGTGAATTCCCTTTTAGAATAGTGGTTCTCTTGTTGTGGAAATTAAGAATTGAATAGATGAAGAGAAAGTAATTAATTGAAAGAGAATTGTTTTCGGAACTCCAGAATTGATTGAAAATCTCTAGCAAAATAGAGTATTTATAACACCCATATCCTATTCCTACTAGGCTACTGCATTACTTAACCTAATCCTACTAGGTTAATGCATCATTATCCTAATCCTAATAAGTTATTGCTGATCCCTAAAGTCTTTGGAAATGCTGTTTTTGCCCGGGACAGATATTCCATGCGTCACTTTTGGTCCTTGGCGTCCAAGCTTTTCCTTCCTTCTTTCGTGAAGCTTCCTTGGGCGTCAAGTTATCCATAATATGCTGAAATCTTCATCATTTATACCTGAAAACTTGCTAATCACGTTTGTTAGTTGACTTACAGGAAAAAGGACTAAAAGTGCATGAATTATATATTTTGTCCTCAAAACTTAGCTAAAATATGGGTAAATTATAGTACTTTAGGCGTGTAAATACGTCTATCATCAAGGAGTTACAGTGAACTTCAGACGGTATGGGAGGCATGATCTGAAAAGTGAAAAAAATGGATATTTGAGAAGATTTTAGGACCTTAGACTCAACAACTTGAAAATAGAACACAAGCAAGAGGAACATTCCTAAATGCCTCGTAGCCTCTCCCTTATTAGTGTGGTACGTTACACACCATAAAAAGAGACTCTACTTTACGTGACTTTGTTGGACACCCAGTTGACCATGAACCTAAATCTTTGATACCAATAGCATGACACAAACCAAGGCCTAGTCATGTCGGGTATATCAAGTCTAACTAGGACCAGAGACTACCCACAATACCCAACCACAACCGATCTACACCCTATGTCGGATGAATTCCAAACAACTAACGAGATAAAATAATAATAATTCAAAGACATTAAATAAAATCTATAATAATAATAAAACAACCTTAACCAAATATCCAATCGGTGCCAACCTTAATGCAAATACTGATATGAAGACTGACACCAATACTGACACCACCCATGCCCATAATAGTATGACAAAGCCTCTAACTAGAATTAAACAAAATCTAGTCGGGACATTCCCCCAACCATAGCCAAAACAAAAATCCAAGAAAGAGCAATAAATAAAGAAGTCCATAGCATAAAATGGAGTCTTTCAGAGTATGAAAGCTCACCACTTCAATCTGGCGTAAAGCTATCACTAAATCTTAGTCACTGACCGAGAGAAATGGTAGTATGGTCCGTTCCTACATCGTGTGGGGATAAACAACCCAAAGATGGTTAGCAGAGTGAACTCTAGCATATACTCAAGGATAAAAATAAGATAATGTCATTATTCAAAACCAAATAAAATAACCATATGCAATCACACATATATATATATATACCATGCTGGGGTAGGGAATAAGGTTTAACATTCATTTCAAACCTTAACCTGAACTGTGTAGCTCTCCCATCCTAAATGTCCACCTACGAGCTATATGAGTTCAGCTGCCTCTGTTGAGAGGGCTCGGTTCATGTTAGTCGTATGAATTGGAGAATAACCTGAGGTAACTAGTACATTTGCCAAAATATAAAGTGTGACATCATGTGCACGGTCACCATGACCAAACTTTACATCAACAAATATGAGTTTCCAGTATTAGCCCCCCCTCTCCCGCGACCTCAACCTTCCATGACTTTGCTATACAACCCCCTTTAAAACCATATTTAAAATAATTATACATTCATAATAATTTACCAAGGATTCTTATTATGAGGCATTAACCATTGGTATGTCATACCACAATTTAAGCTTGCAAGTCTATTCTAGCCATGCTATATAGACCATTAAACCAAACTAGACTCCATTATTTCCAATTTACTAAAACCATTTATAATAAAAAAAGGACACCAAGGACTTTCCCAAATCCATATGAAATCAAACTATAACTAATTCATGTTCCATTTATATTTTATGAAATGCAAGGTTCCAGTAATAAGCAGACTATTCTACAAAAATCATTATCATTTGCTTTTTAGCAAACAGGTTTAGGGCACATAAGTTTAAAACCATACCCAAGTAATTTGGGGAAATCCATAATATCCCAAAATCTATTTACCATTAACATCCATCCCACAATGTCAAAATCATACTAAAAGCATGAAAGAAAACATAATTAAACCATGAGATACATTATTCGACCATGAACAGAAAACCCCAAACCTTTGTTTCAAAACCACAAAAATATCATGAAAACCATTCATTAAAACACATAATTTTTGTAAAATAAAAATGAGGGAGGAGTAACATGCCTTAGACAACAAGAAAGATAGCGAGAAACCACCCTTGAAAGCCATGATTGATTATCTTGAGGAAACCCTAGCCTTTTCTTGAACCAATTGTTTGAGAGAGATTTTAATAGTGTTTGATTGGGAATAATATGTTAATAAAGTCCCAAAAGGTGTTTTAAGTCATGGTAGCAAAGGGAGTTAAAAATAGGAAATGTCCAAAATGCCCCCAACTTAAGACTGTAAAAACTACTGCAGGTGGTTTTGAGTCAATCCCGTGACTAATGACCACAACATATGACTCATACCATTGAGGCATCACCAATACAGTGAGTTGGACACCCACACATTGTCCACCATACGACTCCCTGATCCCACTTATTACCAAACCATAAGACTCTTATGGCCTAGTCCTACCCAAGACATAATCCAAAGGGATTAGACACTGGACAACATATGATTTAACTATACCCATCATACCTTATCCTTATGGCTCTTAGTGAGCCACTTGTACTCGGAGGCAAGACAAGTAACGAAGTTTCTAATTTGATGAAGGATCATCTTAATGACCCATCACCATACCTAATGACTCGTACCACCAAATCATAACCATAAAAGAACTCCAACCACCACCTACTGGACTCTTTATAACTAGGGTTATCTGACCCGTACCCATACCATATGACTTGTATGATGAGTCATTAGAAGGATAGTGAGCTCAAAGATTAGGAAATTTTCATGGTAACAAAACCTCAGGGTTTTTCAAACCCTAAAATCAACACTTTGGATCTACTAAAGTAGTCCAATTTGCCATTCGACACATAAACAACAAATGTTGACCAAAGCCAACTATGGGTCCTTTCTAATCTTTAGAATCCATAAGCTTAAACAAATCATTTTGAATCGCATTGAGGACCGTGCCAACCATCCCCATACCATAAAAAGAACACATAGCAACCAAAAGAAGGGGTAAAATGATCAAAACACATAAAAAGAAAAAGTACACAGAATCAAGTCATTATAATATTCACCACTAAAAATCTCATTTGTTCACGAACTAAAGGCAAGAGAATACCTGAATCAGTAAAAAGCTGGGGGTAACTACTATGCATGAGAACTCAACCTCCCAAGTAGCCTCACCTATGGAATGGTGTCTCCACTGCATCGTAACCTCTGGAATATCTTTTTAATGTAATTTCCTAACATTCTAGAATATCATACAGACTGGCTCCTCAACAAAGTACAATATCATAACACAAACTAGAGCCTAGTCGAGACGAGTACCTCAAGTCATCCAAGGACTGGAGACCACCCCCATTAACCTAGCCAAACCAATATGCGATACATCTAGAAGCAGATAAGTTTCAAATATATAATTAGATAGAGCTATGTTTTGAACATATAAAAAGATAGATAAATTATCTTAAAAGGGATCTAAGAATCTACGATACCAAATCCACCCATATCCTATCCACAAAAGCCTCTAAGAAATCAAATATCAACTAAAGCTGGTATATGCCCCCGATCATAGCCAAAACCACCAAAATAGTCTAGGATATAAGTAAAGATAAGATCATAAAATGAGGGCCTTCCAGAGAAAAAAGCTCACCACTTCAAAGCTGACTCTCGAACAATCCAAAAATCACCAATCACTTCCCAGGAAAAGAAAAAGTATCCCTGAACCCTACATTGATTGGGGATACAACATTAGAGGACGGTTAACAAGGTAAGCGCTAACATGTAAATCAGGAAAAGGAAAAAATAATACCATGATCAAGTCAGTCCAAAATTATTAAAAATCTAATGCACAAAACTATATACATATATAAAATGTTCCATGATAGGGAACAAGGTTTAGCATGAGAGTTAAAATATTAACCTGGATTGTAAAGCTATCCTGTCGTCTAGGCACCCACGGACTATATGGGTTCACCTCCCCCTGGTAAAAGAGACCCTATATGTGTTAGCCACATGAACTAGAGATATCTAAAGAAGACCAGGGAATGCCTCAAACCCATGTCATTCTAGGATACATGAATATATATATGTGTGAACTATTCAGATGGTTATCAAGACCTCTACAATGATAAACGTGGCATCCAGTGTTCATCCTACAGGAGACTTACACATTTATGGTAATCTACACAACTCTTAAACCAAATTAAAATAATCTACACATTCCCAATTATTAACAAAGAATCATCCATTACTGCATAAACCATTGATATAGTCATGCCAATTATGCTTATAAGCTAATACCAGTATGTAATTTCAATTATTCATCACCTTGGGAAATGCCCCAAACCCCATGATTTATAAAGTTAAATTTTAGGGGAAGGTCTAAATCCCCATAGTTTATAAAAATTAACTTGGGGGAATGCCTCGACCCCTACAGTTTATAATTAAGTCAACACATGACCATCGAGGACTTTAAAAAAATCATTTGTATTTTATTTGTCCTTTTATGCAATGCAATAACATAGGATAGTAAGATAAACCTTGTGATTAACCATGTTTCAAAGACAATTATGCAAGTGGGTTGAAGTTACACAATTTCCAAACCAATTCCAATACCAAAAATCATTAATTTGGGGGAATGTCACGACCCCCATCCCATATTACCATGCCCATGTACCTAATCAATTCAAAAACCATAAATACAGCATAAATAATGCATATAAAATCATGTGAACACCATTAAAGAAATAATCATCCAACACCCTCAACCCAAGTTCAAAAATCAACATTTAAAACCGCATGAATATCAATATTTCATTCTATGAATAAAACACAAGTTTGAGGGAAGATATACATGCCTTAAAGTATTTAGAATTATGGAGGAAAATCACCAATTAAAGCTCTAAATGTCAAATCCTTAGATACCCTAGCTTGTTCTTTCTTAGGGAATTTGAGAGAGTTTAAGAGTATCTTAAGATTGAGTAATAGGGAGTTATGGGGTACCTTAGGGTATTTTTGGTTGTGGATTATGATTGGTCAATGAGGGAAATAACCAAAGTAACCTTAATTAAAATACAGGAAAAATTGCCCAGTCAGTACAGGTCACGCCACAACTCGTGACAACTAGGTAAGAGTTGTTGCCTAGACTCATTGTCTAGGTAGTGTCTTAAGGTACCCTTATTAATTTAGTCATGAGTCACACCCTACGACTTGTGACCAGACTTGAAAACTCGTAGGGTCCTAGTCGTACTCAAGACAGACTACAGGTTTGGTCATGAATCCCTTCATATGACTAGTGACCTCAACTTATGACTCGTAAGGTAGAGGTCATAATTAGAACAGTAACATGGGCACCTACACTGGTCATGCTATGATTGGGGTCCTACAACTCATAATGAGTCTTTATAACTCGTTAGGTGAGTCGTTACCTTAGCAGGGTGCATAAAATTTATAAAATTTTTAGAGGAAAAGATCTGGTGTTGTATTTCACCCCCCCCCTAAGATTATTCATTCCCGAATAAGGAGTTAAGACATCCATTAGTATGATTGTAGGACATGAATTCAATCACAAAATATTTAACAAATTTAAAAAATCAAAAAATGTAGGAAAATCATACATTAAGCACGATTATCCAACTTAAGAAACTAGAACAGAGATCTAGACTTCATGTCCTCTTTAGCCTCCCAAGTAGCTTCTTCCACCTTATGGTTACTCCAAAGGACTTTCCCCGAATCCACAACCTTATTCCTCAAATGACGAACTTTCCTATCAAAAATATCAATTGGTACTTCCTCGTAATACAATGAATCTGAAATACCAACACTCTCAATAGGCACTACCAAAGAAGGATCGCGCACATAATTCTTTAATATCGATACATGAAAAATTGGATGAATGGAATTCAAACTTAAAGGCAAATACAATTCAAAAGAGACATTATCCACTCTCCTCAAAATCAAGGACGATCCAATATAATAGGGTCTGAACTTCAGTTTCTTCCCAAATCTCATCACTGCCTTCATATGAGACACCTTCAAGAACACCCAATCACTGACCTCAAACTCCAACTCTCTTCGCCTAACATTCGTATAGAACTTTTGGCGACTCTGAGAAGTCTTAAGTCTATACTGAATCACCATCACTTTTTCCATGGCTTGGTGAACCACGTCCGGATCGAACAATCTAGCCTTACCAACCTCAAACAACCCAATAGGAGATTTATGCCTCCTACCATAAAGAACCTCAAAAGGAGTTATCCCAATACTATATTAATAACTATTGTTATACGCAACTTAATGAGAGGCATATAATCCATCCAATTACCTCTAAAATCCATCACACAGACCCTTAGTATATCTTTTGAAGTTTGAATGGTCCTCTTCCTTTGTCCATTCGTCCGAGGTTGGAATGCGGTGCTAAGGTTCACCTGTGACCCAAACCTTTCTTAAATGAATGACAAATATAAAATGAGAACAACATACCTCGATCCAAAACAATGGAAACTGGAGCACCATGCAATTTGATAATCACCTGAATAAAAAATTTATCATAATCCTCTCAAGAGTAAGTAGTCCTCTCAGGCAAAATGGAACATACTTAGTTACCCTATCTACGATTGCTCAAATCAAATCATACTGATTCCAAGACTGACGAACAATAGTAATGAAATCCATGTTAATTATCTCTCACTTCCACATAGGAAACTCAATCTCTTGAGATATGCCACTAGGCCTCAAGTGTTAAACCCTCACTTGCCGACAAACCATGCACTTAGTTACAAAATTTGCTACATCTCTGTTCATGTTGTTCCACCAATAAATCTCTTTCAAGTCATGGTACATCTTCGTTGAACTAGGGTGAACTGTATACCCCAACTCATGAGACTCAATGAAAACCCTTTATTGCTGTCCATCAATGTGTGGAACACACAATCTACCCTAATACCTCTAGATACCATCACCCACAATCTTAAAGCCATAACCTTTTATTGACCCACATCATCCTTAATCTGCATAAGAATAGGATCCAAAACTTGCTTCTCCCTCACCTCAGCACCATGAGATTATTTAACCATATCTTGAACAATTATATCTTCATCCTCAGAATCCAAAAGACAAACTCCAAGATTAGCCAACCAGTGAATATCCTACACCAATCCTCAGTTCTCCTCATCAATATGAGATAAGCTACCCATCGACAACCTGCTAAGAGTATCAACAACAATATTAGGCTTACCTAGATGGTAGTGGAGACTCATGTCATAGTCCTTGAGCAACTCAAGCTATTTTTTTCTCAGATTCAACTCCTTCTGGGTGAACACGTACTGCAAGCTCTTATGTTCTGAAAAAATGTCAACATACACCCCATACAAATAATGAAAAAATTCTTCAATGCAAATATCATAGTCGCCAACTGAAGATCATGAGTTAAATAATTCCTTTCATAAACCTTCAACTACCTAGAAGCATACGTTACCACCCTACCATGATGGATCAAGACACAACTTAATCCCACACAAGATGCATCACAAGAAACCATAAAACAATTAGTACCCTCGAGAAGGGTCAAAATCAAAGCAGAAATCAAGTTGTCTTTCAGTTTCTCAAAACTAACCTCACAAGCATCGAACCATAGACACTTTATCTTTTTTTGAGTCAACTTAGTCAATGGAGCAGCATAGAAGAAAATCTCTCCAAAAACCTCCTATAATACCCGGCTAAACCCAAGAAGCTCCAAATATTTGTTAGAATCATAGGTTTAGGCTACTTCTTAACCACCTTAACTTTCTATAGGACAACCATGACCACCTCACTGGAAACAACATCACCCAGGAAGGTCACAATATTCAACCAAAACTCACATTTTGAAAACTTAGCATACAATCACTAATCCTTAAGAGTCTACAACACTACTCAAAGGTGATTGGCATAATCCTCCTCACTCTAGAAATATACCAAGATATCATCATTAAACACGATGAAAAATAAATCCAAAAAGTACCTATACACCCAGTTCATGATATTCATAAATGCAGCCAGAGCATTAGTCAAACAAAACGACATGACTAAAAACTTATGGTGACCGTATCGGTAATGAAAAGTAATCTTAGGGATATCCACCTACCTAATATTCAACTAATGATAACCCGATCGAAGATCAATCTTAGAGAAACATGTATTAACCTGAAATTGGTCAAAAATAACATCTATCCTAGGAAGAGGATACTTATTCTACACCATCACCTTATTCAACTGCAAATAATTTATACACATCCAAAGGAAACCATCCTTATTACTCACAAAAAGCACAAGACCATCATACGAGGACACACTAGGATGAATGAAACCCTTATCAAGAAGATCCTTTAAATAATCCTTAAGTTTTTTCAACTCAGTTGGTGCTATTCTATAAAAAGGGATAGGGATAAGACGAGTATCTTTTAAAAGATCAATCTCAAAGTCTATTTTCCTATCAGGAGGAATACATGTAAGATCATCCGTAAACACCTTAAGAAACTCATTAACAATAGGGATAGATTGTAAAAAATGGAACTTCAAAAACTATAATCTTTAACCCAAACCAAATGATAACCACACCCTATAAAAATCAACTTCTAGGCTCTAAGATAGGAAATAAATCTTCCCTTAGGCACTAGAGAATTCACCTCCCATTCTATTACTGTTATATTAGGGAATTTGAAATCGACCTTACGAGTCCAATAATGTAAAGAAGCGTAGAACGAATAGAGAAATCCATCCTAAGACCACATCAAAATCCACTGTATCCAACTCTACCAAATCCACCAAGGTCTCACATTGAAATGTGGACACCACACAGATCTTATAGAATTTCTTATCCATGATAGAATCACCCACTGGGGTAGACTGTAATACCCTATACTTTTCTTAGTCCCATTTAGATCCTAGTATGTCAAAGGACAACTTTATGATTGTACAACTCTTGATATGTGTAGAATATTTCAACTATAGACCCACCAAATTAAAGATAATTGAATTAGCTTTTCAACAATACCAATTTCACCTTAATACGATACTCGGTTAAGAAGTTATGGAGATTTTAGTGAAAAATAGTAGAGCACCGTGATAGCCTCGCATCGCGGTGAAGTGCAGAATCGCAATTGCCTAACTTCCAGTGAGGCACCATGATTATCTTGTATTGCGGTGAGGCCCAAATTCCATTCATCCCTTTCCATTAGCTCATCGTGATTTGCCCGTATCACACAAGAAATCTCAATGGGATAAATACCACCTCGCGGTGGAGTGAAAAATAGCACTCATCCTTTTTTGGTGATGTAAAGTGATTATGTTGTGTCACGCCAGAGCCCAAAATAGTAATTTTCCCTTTTTTAGTAAGCCACCACGATGGCACCGCATCATGGTGGGATGCAAAATTGGGATTTCCAATTTCAAAGTAATTTTTACAAAGGGCAGCCTAGTTATTACCCAAGTCCTCAAATTATGTAAAACACAAGATCAAGCCTATTATAAGCACATTATGCATACTTTTCGTCAAATTTCTCTCCAAGAAACCCTAGTGCTTCAAAACTTAAACCTCAAGAAATCAAAATTTCCCCCATTCTTTTTTGAAGATAACTCAAAATTCAAGATTCCCAATTAAAGATATTCAACAAATCATCTTCAAAAGCATAAATATGAATTCAAGTTTAAGCTTCTTTATCATTTTCATCAATTAAGGTATGTGGAGTTTTCAACAAGGATAACTCTTTCATCCTTGTGCCCAAATTTAGTTTTAAAATTGAATTTTATATGAAATTATATGAATTTCAGTCTAGGGTTTATACCCACTCTTTACTATTTTAAGATTAAGAGATTTTAAGTGATTTTGAGGTTAAATTGCATGTCTACTTTTTTATTTTCATGCGTATGACATTAATTTCTAGATTTAGCATTATATTATCAATGCTTTTATTATTAAATATGAACTTTATGATGATTTGACATGAATTTGATGCATGTGTTATTAAGATATAGTTGAACATTGATATGTCAAAAATAACAATGCCCTAAGCATCCTATGATTAGTTATTTTCAGATTTTTAGAAAGATTTGATCTTCCGATCCTCAGTTAAGATATGGAATCCACTTTATAGCTTTATTATATTTTACAAAAAATAGATTAGCTTTGCTTACAGTTTGAAACAGATAGATGCATAATTAGTTTTCATTATAAACCTTTATGCTAGTTTTAAAAGTGGATTTCCAACAGAATGAGCATACAAATTAAAGGGAGTAGTATTTAGCACCGAGTTGGGTATGTTTACATAACCCAAAACTACGAGATAATATTGGTTCAGGTTATTCCCATTTATACATGGATGATAGATATAGATGTGATCACTTATATTAGGTTATACTTCTTGGCAAGAGTATGACACCTCTTCCCAACGTGAGGTTTTCCCATAAGGGAACTAGATGTCAGATACTATGATAGCTCAATTATTATATGTTGGTTAGAATAACCTCTCTGATAGAAAAGTTTATAAAAAAGAATAAAAAGAACAACTTTTAGAAACTAAGTGTAAAGGCTCAAAACTTTAATTAGATATTGCTTTATATAAGACATTGACTATAAGATTTTAGCTTTAAGTTTACAAATATTAAAGTGAGTCCTTTCTACACTTAGATAGTATGATCTCAAGATAGAATGCAAGTACAAATTTTAGAACTAAGTGTTATGACTAACTATATTTATTCAACATGCTTTATTACTCATGATCATGATTCTCGGTTTTCAGTTATTCAAGCTATTATGAGTCATCTACACTTAGCATGCATTCTTTTGCAAATTTACACTAATGTTGAGATATTGTTTTACTTATGCATTCAACCCTATATAATCAATACATTTCAAAAGTACTGATCCACATATATGTCTATGTGCTACATAGTCTTATAATATAGGTTTAGGTGCTTAGTTTCAATAGCGTGAGTGATTTCGAGTACCTCCCTCTACATCCCAGGAATTGGTGAGTCTTCATAGTTTAGGGAACTAGTTGTTAAATTTTTAGCTTATTAATGTAGTTGATTCAGTATTTTTAGTTAGTTCGAGTCAGCTGGGGACTTGTCCCAATGGCTCTGTAGTTAGTAGTAGTAGAGGCTTGTCAGACTACTAGATATAATTCAGATTTTTAGTATTGATTTTCCTAACTTTTGAAACAAATACTTTCAGACAATATATTTAGATAATTTTAGCTTAGATTAGACAGAATTCCACATTTTAGCTTTGATTTTAAATCTATATTTTTTTATTATGAGCTTCAGATTTTGTAGAAGACTTACAGGGTTGGCTTAAGGCTACTCGTAGTCTAGAGCATCGTGTGACATCTCAGGACCCATTTTCGAGGCATTAAAAACTTTGTATTAGAGCCTAAGGTTATAAGAGTCCTAGGGAATCAGACAAGCCGCGTTATGTAGAGTCTTAATTATAGGAGTAAAGCATGCCACATTTATAAGCAAGAGGCTACAGAATATTTGTAGGAAATCATTTTTTTTAATCATGATCTATAGTGCTTACAGTGTCTCTATATGGTTTTAATTCATTCTCTTATATGATAGTTGAATATGCCTCCCCGTCGAGCTAATGCTTAAAGAAATGATAACCAACCACCCCATCCCCCTGATTCTGTGAATGAGAATGTATCCCAATTAGAATTTTTGAATGCCTTTCAGGCATTAGCCCAAGATGTGACTGCCAATGTTCAGGGAAACCATTAGGCTACTTACTGTCCCACTACAACCGAATGGGGATTTAGCAGCAGATAAAATTCGTGACTTCATTAGAATGAATCCGCCTGAGTTCTTTAGGTCAAAATTAGGTGAGGACCCATAATTTTACTTAGATGAGATAAGAAAGATCACCCAGATTATGCATATTACTAAGAAAGAGAGTGTAGAGTTGGCATTCTATAGGTTGAAGGATATGGCATATGATTGGGTGGTTATGTGGATGAATGGTAGAGGAGAGAATACAACTATTATGAGTTGGAAAGTGTTTTAGGATACATTTCTATAAAGGTTCTTTCCTCATGAAATTAGAGAAGCTAAGCTAGAGGATTTTGTAAACCTGAGGCAGGGCTCGATGATAGTAAAAGAGTACTACCTTAATTTTAACCAGTTGTCTAAGTATGCCCCTGATACGATGGTTGATCCTAGGGCTAGTATGAGTGAGTTTGTTAATAGAGTATCTAGTTTGGTATTCAAGGGGTGTAGGACTGCCATGCTTATTGGGGACATGTATCTTTCTAGGTTAATAATTTATGCTTAATAGATTGAGACAAAAAATTTGAAAGGGATAGAGAGGGGAAATAAGAAGGCTAGAACCGGGAAGTTTTAATATAGCTAGATAAAGTTTAGAGAGGGGAAATCATTCATAGATTTAGAGTTGCTCATCTATGCTAGTGCCATATTTATCTAGTGCTCCCACCTCCAAAGCTAGGCAGGAGCAATGGGGCAAGACTTCTATGTCCAGATCTCAAACCAATTTGAGTGGAAAACCCAGTTATCCTTCATGTGCTAAGTGTGGTAAAAATTAACTTGGTAAGTGTTTATTGGGACATAAAGGTTGTTATGATTATGGTAAGTTAGGACATAGAATCAAAGAGTGTCCTCATGCTAAGTAGGATAATATGGATGTTCGTTTCCAAACTCAGGCTACTAGAGCACCAACTTCTCTTGGTCGCCCAATCACTCCTCAAGGCACATTATCCAGTACCGGTGGTGGTCAATTCTTGAATCGCTTTGCCATCCCATCAGGAGTAAGAGAGTTTACCAAATATTATTTCTGGTATGCTTTGTATCTTTTAACATGATTTTTGTGTGTTGTTAGACACTTGGTCGAATTTCACTTATGTGACCCCACTAGTTACAGTAAATTTTGAAGTAGGTACTTAAAAGCTTCCTAAGACCTTCTTGGTTTGTACCCCGGTGGGTGAGTCAGTTGTTGCAAAATGAGTCTATAGAAAGTGTCCTATCACTGTCCTTCATAAGATCATGTTAGCACACTTAATAAAGTTAGATATGACTTTGACCTTATTCTAGGCATGGATTAGCTCTATTCCTGTTATGCATCTATAGATTTTTGCACTCGAGTGGTGAAGTTTAAGTTTCCAGATGAGCCAGTCTTTGAGCGGGAAGGTAATTCAGTGTCTCCCAAAATTCATTTCATATCCTATCTTAAATAAAGAAAGTTCATATCAAAAAGGGGTATCTATCATCTAGTTTAAGTCAAGAACACTAAGTCTGAGACTCCAACTGTTCAGTCAGTTCATGTAGTCAATGAGTTTTCCTGAAGTTTTTTCCAAAGATTTGCCAGGAGTACCTCCCGATAGGGAAATAGAATTTGGTATTAAACTTCTTCCAGATACTCATTCCATCTTTATTCCTCAATATTGTATGTCTCCAAATGATCTTAAAGAGTTAAAAGAGAAGCTTAAAGAGCTCTTAGATAAAGTTTCATAAGGGCCAGTGTCTCTCTATGGGGAGCTTCCGTCCTATTCGTGCAAAAGAAAGATGGTTCTTTGTGAATGTGCATTGACTATCGTCAGTTGAATAAAGTCATAGTTAAAAATAAATAACCTCTTCCTAGGATTGATGACTTATTTGACCAACTCAAAGGTGCAAGTTATTTCTTCAAGAAAAAAGTTAGATCAGGCAATCATCAACTTAGAGTAAGAGAATGTGATATTCCAAAGATAGATTTCAGAACCCGTTATGGTTATTTTGAGTTTCTAGTCAGGTCTTTTGGGTTGATAAATACCCTAGCAGCCTTCATGGACTTAATGAATAGAATGTTCAAACAGTATTTGGATATGTTTTTCATATTCTTTATCGATGATATTCTTGTCTATTATTGTAGTGAATATGATCATGCAGACCACCTTAGAATTGTGTTGCAAACTCTTAAGGATCACCAATTATTTGCCAAATTTAGCAAATGTGAATTTTGTCTAATATTACTAGCTTTCCTTGGTCATATTTTTTCCAGTGATGGCATTAGAGTTGATCCCCAAAACACAGAAGCATTAAGAAACTAGCCTAGACCTATCTCTCTATCTAAAAAAAAAGTTTCTTCGGTTTAGCTAGCTATTACAAATGTTTTGTTGAAGGTCTTTGTTCTATTGCATCCCTTATGTCTAGATTAACTCAGAAGAAAGTTAAGTTTTAGTGGTCAGATTTCAGTGAGAAAAGTTTTCAGGAGTTGAAGACTCGACTCACTTCATCCCTAGTTTTTGCGCTACCTGATGGTACAAATGAGTTCATTGTATATTGTTTTGCCTCGAGAATTGGTCAGGGTTATATTTTGATGCTGAGATGTAAGGTTATAGCCTATGCCTCAAGACAACTTAAACATCATGAAAAGAACTACCCTACCCATGATATTGAGTTAGTTGCTGTTGTATTTGCGTTTAAAATCTTGAGGCACTATCTTTATGGGGTGCATGCTGATATGTTTACGGATCACAAAAGCTTGCAATATGTGATTATTTAGAGGGAGTTAAATCTTCATCATAGAAGGTGGTTAGAATTGTAGAACGATTATGATATACGTTTGTTGTATCATCCAGGCAATGCCAATGTAGTGACAGACGTCCTTAGTAGATTGTCTGTTGGCAGTGCTGCTCAAGTGGAGAATGATAAGAGATAGCTAGTTTAGGAAGATCACCAGTTAGCTAGATTAGGTGTGAGGTTAGTTAACTTAGCTGAAGGAAATGTTTAGGTTCATAGTAGATCAGAATGTCTAGTTTCTGAAGTAAAAGAGAAGAAGGATGAGGATCCTAGTTTATTCAAACATAAGGGGTCAGTTAAAGACCAAAAAGTAGAGGTTTTCTCCCAAGGGGAAGATAGTGTGTTGAGATACTAGTATAGATTGTATGTGCCATGTGTTGACGATTTGAGGTAGCAGATTATGGAAGAAGTGCATGGTGAGCGTTACTCCATTCATCCAAGAGCTACCAAGATGTACCGTGAGTTGTGGGAAGTCTATTGGTGTAGTGGTATGAAAAAAGATATCACAGAATTTGCAGCCAAGTATGCAACTTGTCAATAGGTTAAGGTAGAGCACCAAAGACCTGATGGCACTTTGCAGGAGTTTGGTATTACCATTTGGAAGTGGGAATAGGTGACTATGCACTTTGTGACTAGATTACCCCATTCACATCATCAGCATGATTCGATTTGGGTTATTGTGACAGATTGACAGAATCAACCCTTTTCTTACTAGTTCACTTGCCTACATAGCTGAATTATATGCTAACCTGTATATCAAAGAGTTAGTTATATTTCGTGGAATTCCCCTGTCCATCATCTATGATAGGGGTACTCAGCTTACATCTTAGTTTTGGAAAGCCTTTCAGAAGTGTCTTGGTACTCAAGTTTATCTCAGTTCAGCTTTTCACCCGCAGACATATGTTAGGCAGAGAGGACCAGTCAGACTCAAGAGGATATGTAAAGGGCATGTGTTCTTGATTTCAAAGTCAGTAGGGATAACCACTTGTCGTTGATCGCGTTTGTCTATAATAATATTTAACATTCTAGTATTCAGCTGGCCCTATTTGATGCTCTTTATGGGAAGAGATGTAGATCACCAGTTGGTAGGTTTGAAGTTGGTGAGGCTACTTTGGTTGGGATAGATATAGTGTTTGAATCCATGGAGAAAGATTAGTTGATTTGAGAGAGATTAAAATCAGCTTAAAGTCATCAAAAATATTATGCAGACGTAAGAAGGAGATATCTTGAGTTTGAAGTAGATGATCTTGTGTATTTAAAGGTTTTACCCATCAAGGGGGTAAAGAGATTTGGAGAAAAGGGGAATCTCGGTCCCCTATATGTAGGTCCCTACAAGATTTTGAGTCGTTTGGGGAAGGTAGCATATGAGCTTGAGCTACCCGCAGACTTGTCATCAGTACACCCAGTGTTCAATGTGTCCTTATTGAAGAAGTACATGGATGATTCATCTATTTTAGTTCCTTTAGAAAGCACAATAATTCAGAATAGCCTTTCATACGAAGATGTTCTAGTAGATATTCTTTATAATCATACCCGTAGACTAAGGAACAAAGACGTTCCCTTGGTCAATGTTTTTTGATGAAATCAGTCCACTGAGGGTTCTACTTGGGAAGAAAAAGTAGAAATTCATACCAAGTATCCTCACTTTTTCTCCATATTCTCAGATTCAGCCTACGTTAACAGTCTTTCTTAATTCAGTTCTTTCCGAGTCTTAGATTCAGCCATGTGATTATCTTCAAATCAATTCATGAACTCGCAGATTAGTTCAGTCACTCATTATGCTTTAGATCCAGTCATGCAATTTTGATTCAGTAGTGCATACTAGTATATGGCCACAGTCCCTCAGTATCTTCAGTTTAACTAGTCTCATTAGAGGATGAATGTTCCTAAGGGGGAGATATCGTGATAGCCCATACTTTTTTTAGTCCCATTTAGCTCCTAGTATGTTAAGGGTCAACTTTAAGAGTATATAACTCTTGATATGTGTAGAATTTTTCAGCTATTGACCCACCAAATTGTAGATAATTAAACTAGCTTTCCAACGATACCAGTTTAGCCTTTATCCGATAGTCAATTAAAAAGTTATGGAGATTTTAGTGAAAAATAGAAGAGCACCATGATAGCACTACATCGCGGTGAAGTGCAGAATTGCAATTGTCCAATTTCCAGTAAGACACCGTGATTATCCCTAGTCATGGTGAAGCCCAAGTTCCCATTCATCCCTTTCAAGTAGTTCATCACGATTTTCCCATATCGTGCCAGAGCCCAAAATGGCAATTGTTGTTTTTCAAGTAAGCCACAGTGTGGTGTTGGGATGCAAAATAGAGATTTCCAATTCCGAACTAATTTTTACAAAGGCAACTGTAATGACCCAATTTTTCTAGAACCGGAACGTCACACGGTGCTCATGATCCCGAAGGACCACAAGACAATCCTCTACTAATATATGTACCTTAACACTTCGTAATATAGATAATAAATGCGGAAACTAGCCATAAGGTTCAAAACATCTAAAAATACTCAAATTTAAAATTGAATATTGATACATCTTTCTGAAAAGCCTCTAAACTGTCTGAGTTGTGGAGTTGATGGGACATGTCCCCAACTAACTTTGTCTACTGAAAATAAAAAAAATCTGATGCAATAATCATAAAAGGATCATCCTATAATGAAGATAACTCTCTGCTATGTCTACTGCTGCTGACTGAGACAGAGCTGCTAAGGGTACTCTGGATCTTGTTCCTCTGAACCTCTGGTGTCAAATAAAACACCATAGCGCAAATACGTTAGTACGGGAATGTACCAACTATACAGATGAAGTAAGGCTAAATGCAAGGGCATATGCATGAACAATTACTTAACTGAATAATTATTAGAGTACTGAATGAGAATACATGCATGAATGTACGCACCATAACAGAAATCATCGTGACTCAAAATACTGAAACTGATTAACGAAATCTACTTATATCATTGACTAAATTCTGAGCTTTCGAATCTCGACTGACTGCATCAGAGATCAAACCTCTCTAATGGATGCTTCCAGAATCTACATTCAATGATAAGCAATGATAATGTCCGAATCGGACAATAAGAATACTCAACTAAATCTGAGACTGAGATCAAGCCTATTTGATGGGTGATCTCTAGATCTGATAACGAGAATACTCAATTGAATCTGAGACTAAGATCAAGCCTATCTGACTGGTGATCTCTAGATCTGATAACAAGAATACTCAACTGAATCTGAGACTGAGATCAAGCCTATATGATGGGTAATCTCTAGATCTGATAATAAGAATACTCAACTGAATATGATATTGAGATCAAGCCTATCTAACAGGTGATCTCTAGATCTGATAATAAAAATACTCAACTAAATCTAAGACTGAGATCAAGCCTATCTGACGGGTGATCTCTAGATCTGATAACAAGAATACTCAACTAAATCTGAGACTGAGATCAAGCCTATCTGACGGGTGATCTCTAGATCTGATAATGAGATTAATCAACTGAATAGAAGACTGATATCAAGCCCATATAACAGGTGATCTCTAGATCTGATACCGAATAACTTTATATGGGAACAAGCCTATCTGACGGGTGGTCCATGAGTCAATGGAACTATCTGAGTTCCTCACTGAGATAGATGACTGTATCTGACAGTCCTGATTTTTGAAGATTGATACTGAAACTACAACTGTGGGAAGTACTTACTTAATCGACATGCCCCGCATCTCAACTGGTGGGGTCCAACCTGTAACCCCAGCTGGAAGGGTGTAAATACCGTGCCACAAGTAAAGACCTCTCTGGTCAATCCTATCTGATGGGTGACCCTCATAAAAAGTTAAACCTAAGGAAATATAATAGTTAAGCCTATCTGACGAGTGACCAGCCTTTCCTGATGGGTGACTCCTATATCCTGCATTATCTATGCAGTTCTGGAGTTTAGGGATTGCTCCTAACGACTTTGTCTCTCTGACGGGGAGCCACCATCCCTGTCCTCTCTCGGTGCTAGCTCCTACTCCCAACTGAAAGACTCTGAACTAATTCTTAAATGAATAAAAACTAAACTGAATCTAATACTGATCATATTTCTCGAATGATCTGACTGAGTTAAGATGAATTCACTTAGTTCCGTATCTGATGGAACAATATTGAATCTTGTTATCTGACTGAATAATAATGAGCTTTTAATAGAGTGAATGATTTCTATAGAGGTCAGAACTGAACACTTGAATACTACCATATCTGAGCTGGGTACAGAACTGAGGCTAGATTACTAGCGACACTGAGATTACGACGATTGTAGAGATTACTGAGATTTCTTAAGTTCTGCATCTGTCTGAGAATACAAAGTTCTATAACTTGCTGAGTTCTGAGAATCATGGCTCAACTAGAATTATCATGAAAACTGACACGGGCTCTAGACAATAGCTAAATTTTCGGGTATAAATACCCCTAGGACTCGACAACATAAAAGTAAAACATAACCATTCTTGAATAATCAAGACCATGGACAATCATTCACCATCACAATCACTAAGGAATCACTTCAAGCATCTAGGAATCCTAATGATGCAATAACATAGGGGGACATGCTATTGGATCATACTCGATTCAACAAGGCCTTGCATCAAGCACTTCGCACATATTTAAGTCTTGGCATGTACCGGAGAACACATAATTGGGGAACTTCATGCTATCATGTTACAATTCATTCATCAAACACTTAGAATGTATTAAAGTCTTATCAGGTATCAAAGATCACATAATTGCGGGATTTCATGATATCATGCCACAATTCATTCGCTAAGGCTTTTCAACAAACACTTGGCATGCATGGGCTTACACACAATTGGGGATTTCTAGTCAACATAGTATAATGCATCTAATTCATTCCCATAAGCATTTTATCAAGCATATGGGGAGCATACTTTTCTTATTCAACAATTTCTACACTTAATTGACATGAATACATCACTTAACAAGCAACTTGAAGAGGATTTGTCATGAACATCACATGGGTATCACATACTAGGGTCAAAGCTTGAATACCTTGCAAACAAACATGAATCAAAACTCAATAATAGCATGAACATCAATTTCAACTCACATGGATCATGAAAACTCATAAACATAAAAGCTTTGAAATTTACAAAAGGGTTCTTGAGCTTCTTGGATGAAAGGGACCCAAGAATCAACATCTGCATACCTTAGAGAAACTCTTTCTTGAAAGATCATGGAGAGATTCTTGATTTCTTGATTTACCTTGAAGAAGAAGGAAGGGTTTTGATTTTATAGAAACACTAGCTCTTGTTCTTGAAGAGAATTGAGAGACAACAATGATATTTTGGATGAAATGAGGCCAAATTCTGTGTTAAGGAGTATATATAATGGTAGGGAAAATACCCTTTGCACCATTGGAATTAAACTGAAAATCCCGATTTTACATACTGGCACAATGCGCCATAATCGCGCCAGCCCACTAGAAATTGGACAATCGGGAAACTTCTTGATCGCGCGATGCGGTGGAAACCACGTTACCACCTTGGTTACGAACAGGAAAGGCACCACGACGTGGTGAAATCGCATTGGTGCACTGAAAATTGAAAATTCTGAAATTAAGCCTTGGCGCCACACGCCAAAATTGCGGAGGCTTACTGGATTTTGACGATTGTTATTTTGGCTGGCTCTGCGACGCGCTAAAGTGCCAGGCGGTACACTATCTCACTAAAATAGCTCTAACTGTTAGCCCGAGTGTCGAATTTGGGCAAATTTGGAATCGATGAAAAGCTTTTTCAATTATATACATGACAAAAAGTTGATATTGGGGAAATTCTACATAGTTCAAAAGACTTCTCACTTTGGGAAGACACTTCTCAACCTTTTATGGACGGATTAACACTTCACTGAACAAACTCTAAGGTTCAGACTATGAGAGAATTTTGCAGAGTCTTACAACAACCTAGTTATTTCCCAAGTCCCCAAATCATGTAAAACACAAGATCAAGCCTATTCTAAGCACATTATACATACTTTTCATCAAATTTCTCTCCAAGAAACCCTAGGGCTTCAAAACTTAAACCTAATGAAATCAAAATTCCACAATTTTCTTCCAAGATAACCCAAAATTCAAGATTCCCAATTCGAGAAATTTAAAAAAGCATTTTCAAAAGAATAAATAGGAATTCAAGTTCAAGCTTTTTTATCAATTTAATCTATTAAGGTAAGTAGGGTTTTCAACAAGGATAATTCTTTCATCCTTGTGCCCAAAGTTAGTTTTAAAATTGAATTTTATATGAAATTATATGAATTTCAGTCAACGATTTACACCCACTCTTTACTATTTGAAGATTATGAGATCTTAAGTGATTTAGAGGTTAAATTGCATGCCTACTTTCGTATTTTCATTTGTATGACATTAATTTAAAAATTTAGCATTATATTATCAAGGCTTTCATTATTAAGCATGAAATTTATGTTGATTTGAAAAGAATTTGATGCATGGGTTATTAAGCCCTACTTATTGATATTTCAAGAATGACAATGCCTTAAGCATCCTATGATTAGTTATTTTCATATTTTTATAAAGATTTGATCTTTCGATCTTTAGTTAAGATATGGAATCTACTTTACAATTTTATTATAGTTTATAGAAAATAGATTAGCTTTGCTTATAGTTTGAAACAAATAGATGCATAATGGGTTTTCATTATAAACCCTTATGTTAGTTTTAAAAGTGTATTTTTAACAAAATGAGCATACAGATTAAAGGGAGTAGTATTTAGCACCGAGTTGGGTATGTTTACATGCCCCAACATGCTTTATTACTCGTGATCATGATTCTTAGTTTTTAGTTATTCAAGATATTGTGAGCCATCTACAGTTAGCATGCATTCTTTTGTAAATTTACACTAATGTTGAGATTTTGTTTTACTTATGCATTCACCCCTATATACTCAGTACATTCCAGAAGTACTGATCCATATATACATCTATGTGCTGCATTGTCTCATAATGTAGGTTCAGGTGCCCAGTTTTAGCAACATGAGTGATTTCAGGTATCTCCATCAACTTCCTGATAGTTAGTGAGTCCTCATAGTTCAGGGACCTAGTTGTTCAGTTATCAACTTATTAGAGTAGTTGATTCAGTATTTTCATTAAGTTTGAGTTAGCTGGAGACTTATCCCAGTGGATTTCTTGTTAGTAGTAGTAGTGGCTTGTAAGACTGCTAGATATAATTCAGATTTTTAATATTGATTTTCTAGTCTTTTGAAAAAAATACTTCCAGACATTATGTTCAGATAATTTCAGCTTAGATCAGACAGAATTCTACATTTTAGCTTTGATTTTACATTTATCTTCCTTTATTATGAGATTTAGATTTAGTAGAAGGCTTACAGGGTTAGCTTAAGGCCACTCGTAGTCTTGAGCACCGACTGAAGTTTTGGGACCCATTTTTGGTGCATTACATAAACATAGAGAAAGGCTCAGAAATACTCTCAGTACCAAAATCAAAATGAACAACCATATAATGGGTCATATAAGAAAAGGGTGGATCCTTGATCAAGCAGATAAAATACATCACGAGAGAAATATTTTAACGTACCAGTTACAACATCAGAGAAAAGTTTTAACGTACCATCATCTAGGTACCCAAGGGTTATATAGGTTTATCTCTCCCTGCTGAAATGGCCACAGTACGTGTTAGCTACACGAACCAGGAATGTCCTGACCCCACATTATTCTTGGATACATAAATATAAGTTTGAACAATGCATAAGGTCATCAAGAACCCCACATAGACAAACATAGTTTCTAGTGTTTTTTCTTCTTGGGACATACACTTTTACGGTGAGCTACACTAATTTGCATTAACCCTAATTTAAACAATTTACACATTTCCCTTTATTAACCAAGAATAATCTATTACGACATATAGCATTGTTATCATCATACCAATTACGCTAGCAATCTAATATCATTATGCCATTTGAATTATTCATCACCCTGGGGTAATGGCTAGACCCCCGTGATTTATCAAGTCAAATTTTGGGGGAATGCCTCGACCCTCATAGTTTATAAAAACCAACTTGGGGGAATGCCTCGTCCCCCATAGTTAATAATTAGGTCAACACATAGCCATCAAGACCTTCAAAAAAATATTTGTATCACATTTAGCCTTTTATCCAATGCAATAGTTTAGGATAGTAAGCCAAACCATGTGATTAACCGTGTTTCAAAGCCAATTATGCAAGTGGGTAGAGGTTACACAATTTCCAAACCAATTACAATACAAAAAATCATTAATTTGGGGGAATGACACAACCCCCATCCCATATTACCATGACCATGCACCCAATCACTTCTAATACTATCTATAAAGCATAAATTATGCTTATAAGATCATAGGAACACCATTCAAGCAACTATCATCCAAAACCCTCAACCCAAGTTCAAAAATCAATATTTAAAACCACATGAATATCAACATTGCATGCCATGATTAAAACGTAAGTTTGTAGAGAAGGGATATATGCCTGAAAGTATTGAGAATTATAGAGGAAAATCACCAATGGAAGCTCTAAATGCCATATCCTTAGAAACCCTAGCTTGTTCTTGATTTGGGATTTTGAGATACTTTTAGAGTATTTTAATATTGAGTAATGGGGAGTTTTAGGGTCCCTTTGGGTATTCTAGCTCATGGGTTATGATTTGGGAATGAGGGAAATGACGAAAGTACCCTTAAATAAAATGTAGAAAAAAATCCCCCAGTCATTCTGGGTCACGTCATAACTTGTGATAACTGGGTATGGGTCATTTCTTGGACTCGTAGTCGTTACTATCATATTAAGACTCAAAAGGTTCCATCTCAATACTTGAATAGTAGCTATTATTTTACATAAATTTGAGAAGTATAAATGCTTCTCCCTTTGACCTCAAAAGTCCACAACATAAGCATAGAACATATCCCCAAAAACATAAGTAGTCCGCTGTGACTAATTGTTGGGCTGGGGTGAAAAGTTATGCTAAGATCAACCCGGGTACCATACTCTTCTTGAAAAAATTTCTTCCAAAAGTGATAGTGAAAACTAAACTTCTATATAAGATAATAAACACTAGTACACCATGGAGATGAACTATTTCACGAACATAGATACACCTAACCTCTCAACACTAGAGTAAACTTTGATAGGGATAATATGAATAGATTTTGTCAATTGATCCTTGATGACCCAAATTCTATTGGAACTACAAGAAGTATCAGGAAACCTAGTCATAAAGTCCATACTAATTTGTTATCACTTCCACTTTAGAATAGGTAATCTTTGAAGCAAACCACCAGGTCTCAAATGCTCGGTCTTCATCTATTGACAACATAGGAAGCTAGATATAAAATTTTCTACATTGTTTCTCATACCGCCCTTAAGTAGGTTTTCTCAGTCATATTATTTCCAGTGATGGCATTAGAGTTGATCCCCAAAAGACAGAAGCAGTAAGAAACTAGCTTAGACCTATCTCTCCATTAAATATCAGAAGTTTCTTGGGTTTAGCTTACTATTATAGACATTTTTTTGAAGGTTTTTCTTCTATTGCATCCCCTATGTCTAGATTAACTTAGAAGAAAGTTAAGTTTTAGTGGTCAAATTCCTATGAGATGAATTTTTAGGAGTTAAAGACTCGACTCACTTCAGCCCTAGTTTTAGCGCTACCTGATGGTACAGATGGGTTTGTTATATATTATGAGGCCTCTAGAATTCATCTAAGTTGTGTTTTGATGCAGAGAGGTAAGGTTATAGCCTATGCCTCTAGACAACTTAAACCTCATGGAAAGAATTACCCTACTCATGCTCTTAAAATAACTGTTGTTGTATTTGCATTTAAAATTTGGAGGCACTATCTTTATGGGTTACATGTTGATGTGTTTACAATCACAAAATCTTGCAATATGTGTTTACTCAGAGGAAGTTGAATCTTCGTTAGAGAAGGTGGTTAAAATTATTGAAGGATTATGATATAAGTGTGTTGTATCATTCGGGAAAGACCAATATTATGGTAGACACCCTTAGTTGATGGTCTATGAGCAGTGTTTCTTATGCGGAGAATGATAAGAGATAGTTAGTTTGGGAAGTTCACCGGTTAGCTAGATTAGGTGTGAGGTTGGTTGACTCAGCTGAAGGATATGTTTGGCTTCAAAGTAGTTCAGAATCTTCTCTAGTTTCTAAAGTAAAATAGAAGCAGGTTGAGGATCCTAGTTTGGTCAAACTAAAGAGGTTAGTTAAAGACCAAAAGGTTGAGGTTTTCTCCCAAGATGGAGTGGTGTGTTAAGATACTAGAGTAGATTACGTGTGCCATGTGTTGACGATTTGAGGCAGTGGATTACGGAAGAAGTTCATGGTGAGCGTTACTCCATTCATCCAGGAGCTAACAAGATGTACCATAATTTGTGAGAAGTCTATTGGTGGAGTAGTATGAAAAAAGATATCGCATAATTTGTAGCAAAACGTGTGACTTATCAATAGGTTAAGGTAGAGCACCAAAGACCTGGTGGGACTTTACAGGAGTTTTGTATTCCCATTTGGAAGTGGGAATAGGTGAATAATTACCTTGTGACTGGATTACCCCATTTTCGTCATCAACATGATTCGATTTAAGTTATTTTTGATAGATTGACCAAATCAGCTCTTTTCTTGCCAGTTCACACGTCATACACAGCTGAATATTATGCTAGCCTGTATATTAGAGAGTTTCTTAGATTACATGGAATTTTCTTGTCCAACATCTGAGATAGAGGTACTCAGTTTACCTATCAGTTTTTGAAAGACTTTCAGAAGGGTCTTGGTATCCAAGTTCATCTCAATTTAGATTTTCACCCATAGATAGATGGATAGGCAGAGAAAACCAGTCAGACTCTAGAGGATATGTTAAGGGCTTGTGTTCTTGATTTCAAAGGCAGTAGGGATAACCACTTGTCGTTGATCGAGTTTTCCTACAGTAACAGTTACCATTTTAGTATTCAAATGGCCCCGTTTGATGCTCTTTATAGGCAGAGATGTAGATCAGCAGTCGGTTGGTTTGAAGTTTGTGAGGCCACTTTGATTGGGATAGATATCGTATTTGAAGCCATGGAGAAAGTTTAGTTGATTTGAGAGAGATTGCAAGCAGCTTAAAGTCTGAAATATTATACAGACGTAAGAAGGAGAGATCTTGAGTTTGAAGTAAATAATCTTGTGTATTTGAAGGTTTCACCCATGAAGGGGGTAAAGTGATTTGGGAAAAAGGGGAAGCTCAGTCCCCTATATGTGCGTCCTTACAGGATATTGAGTCATGTGAGGAAGGTAGCATATGATCTTGTGCTACCCGCAGACTTGTCATCAGTTCACCCAGTGTTCCATGTGTCCTTATTAAAGAAGTTCATGGATGATTCAGCTATTTTAGTTCCTTTAGAAAGCATAGACATTCAGAAGAGCCTTTCGTACAAAGAAGTTTTATTAGAGATTCTTGATCATCAGACCCGTAGACAAAAGAACAAATAAGTTCCCTTTGTCAATATTTTGTGATGAAATCAGTCCATTGAGAGTGCTACTTGGGAAGTAGAAGTAGACATGCATACCAAGTATCCTCACTTTTTCTCCACAAACTCAAATTCAGCCTAAGGTAACAATCTTCCTTAATTTAGTTCTTTTCGAGTCTCATATTCAGCCATGTGATTATCTTCATGTCAATTAATGCATTCACAGATTAGTATAGTTGCTCAGTATGCTTTAGATTCAGTCATACAATTTTGATTCAGTAGTGCATACAAGTATATATCCTCGGTCCCTCAGTATCTTCAGTTTAACTAGTCTTATTCGATGATGAATGTTCCCAAGGGGCAGATATTGTAATACTTAATACTTTTATTAGTCCCGTTTAGCTCCTAGTATGTTAAGGTTCAACTTTAACTCTGTATAACTCTTAATACATGTAGAATTTTTCAGCTATAGACTCACCAAATTGTAGATAGTTGACTAGCTTTCTAGCGATACCAATTTTGCCTTAATCCGATAGTCGATTGAAAAGTTATGGAAATTTTGGCGAAAAATAGTAGAGTACCACAATAGCCCCACGTCGTGGAGAAGTGTAGAATCGTAATTGTCAAATTTCTAGTGAGTCACCGTGATTATCCCTAGTCATGGTGAAGGCTAAATTCCCACTCATCCCTTTCCAGCAGCTCATTGCAATTTTCTCGTATCACGTTAGAAAACTCAATGGGACAAACACCGCATCGCGATGGTGTGCAAAATAGCACTCGTCTTTTTCCGGTGGCTCAATGTGATTACATCGCATCGCGCTAGAGCCCAAAATAACAATTATACATTTTCATGTAATCCATCGAAATGGCACCGCGTCGTGTTGGGATGCAAAATCACGATTTCCAATTCCAAACTAATTTTTAAAAAGGGCAACCTAGTCATTTCCCAAGCCCCCAAATCGTGTAAAACACAAAGCAAGCATATTCTAAGCACATTATACATATTTTTCATCAAATTTCTCTCCAAGAAACCCTAGGGCTTCAAAACTTAAAACCTCAAGAAATCTAAATTCCACCATTTTTTTTCCAAGAGAACCAAAAATTCAAGATTCCCAATTCAAGATATTCAAAAAATCATCTTCAAAAGAACAAATAGGAATTCAAGTTCAAGCTTCTTTATCAATTTTATCAATTAAGGTATGTGGAGTTTTCAACAAGGATAATTCTTTCATCCTTATGCCCAAAGTTAGTTTTAAAGTTGAATTTTATATGAAATTATATGAATTTCAGTCTAGGATTTATACCCACTCTTTACTATTTGAAGATTATGAGATCTTAAGTGATTTAGTGGTTGAATTGCTTGTCTACTTTCGTATTTTCATTTGTATGGAATTAATTTCTAGATTTAGCATTATATTAATAGTGCTTTCATTATTAAGCATGAACTTTATCTTTATTTTACATGAATAGTATGCATGGGTTATTAAGCCCTATTAGAACATTGATATTTAATGAATGACAATGTCTTAAGCATCCTATAATTAGTTATTTTAAAATTTTTACAAAGATTTGATCTTTCAATACTTAGTTAAGATATGGAATCTCCTTTATAGTTTTATTATAGTTTACAGAAAATAGATTAGCTTTGCTTACAATTTGAAATAGATAGATGCATAATTGATTCTCATTATAAAACCTTATGATAGTTTTAAAAGTAGATCTCTAACAGAATGAGCATACAGATTAAAGGGAGTAGTATTTAGAACCGAGTTGGTTGTTTACATGACCCATAAAACTTATGTGGTTGCCTAATGCCCAGTCAATATGACTATAAATTCTTGCCTGGTGATCTCTCTTATTACACCAAGTGTATCTATGGCCCTTACTAGGCAAAGGTCCCATCCCAACATCATCTATACATTACTGAAAGTATACCAGTTCTTGTGGAGTAACTGGTTCACCATTAATCCTATCAACATGAGATAAAATAGAATTGAAGTCACCCAACACCACCCAAGGATATTGGTAATTTGCTCCTATATGTCTCAGGTGATCCCATAGAGTTCTTCTTGCTGCAGGTGTGTTGAACCCATACACAAATGTCATCCAGCATGTGAAAGTGGAGATATTATCTTGAAATACACAATGTACCAGTTGTGCTAAAGTTTCCAAGATTGTAAAATCCACATTCTCCTATTTCCAACATACCCATATTCTTCCATTTTCTACAGTAGGATAGTCAGTATATACCTTCCATTCCTGGCCAAATGAATTTTGACTTTTTTTTGCATTTGTAGGTTGTTTTTTTGTTTCTAAACAACCAATGATATCTACCATATTTATTTGTAAGAAGGATCTTAGTTCATTCTTTTTAATGGGCTTATTAATCCCCCTTGCATTCCATAAGCTAAATATCATGTACCTCCTGTCAGGTCAGGAGCTTTAGACCTCTCAGTAGGTACAGAAGGTTGGCCTTTCTACTTTATTTGAGATTTCAGGTGTTGCATTACACTACCTATGCTCTTAGGACTCTTCTAATAAACTTGTTGTAAAGTATGAAAGGACTGAGCACGATCCACCATAATTTCTTTCCCATTTGGGTGTTGTCCCTCTTCACCTTGATTTTCCTATGTCTGTTTACTTGGGTTCTTCTGACTCTGGTCTTTATTCATGGCTTTTGGGAGCCATGTTGGGTTAATTTTCCTCTTTCGAGCTTTGGGTCGAGTCACAACCTTCGATTGTTCTTCCTCCTTGGTTACTTCTTTGCACTTGCCTATTGTGTGACCTATATGCATACACTCCTGGTAGAATTCTGGTGCCCACTCAAATTCTATAGCCTGTGTATGAATCGTACCATTATTCTTTTCAATATACATCTCCTCAGGCAGCTTTTGAGTGATATCTAATTCGATAAGCATCCCGGCTTATGAAATTCTTTCAACCACCGCAATTAATCTATCAGCACATATAGATTTCCCAATATAACCTACTATTCTACTGAGGTTGTCCTCTTCCCAGTAGTATATAGGAAGCCTAGAGAGAACAACCCAAAGCAGCATGAAGCATAGCATCTCAACTTTGAATCAAAAGTCCTTCGCCTAATTCCACAACACCGTAGGACAATTATTATACCTATACGGCCCATTTTGTAGGATTTCATTCTTGTCAGCCTGATTTTCAAATAATAATATGAAATAACCTTCATCATGGGAGTATACTCGCGGTGTAGTGACAAAATTCCATATGTTGTAGACAAACTTTAGCATATCCTTGAAGCTTGGTGTTCCTCCAACTACACAGCCTATTAGTGCATTTTCCCATTTACCACACTCCTCCTCAACCTCCATGTGGTTTATTTTCACAATTTTCCATCCATCGTTAACCATCGAAGGGATGGAAGTAAGATTCATACCTTCTTGCACTTGGCGATTACCAGCTGGAGTCGATTTGGTCTTCTTTAAATCCTCCTCCATAGGTGGTGTAGCTTATAACACAGCTGAGAACTGATGTTTCCGACCTGGATTTGAGCGTTCTTCCTCATTCTCCTCCCGTAACACTTCCCCTTCTAGTATCGAGTTTTCTTTGGTCACATCTTCTCCATTATGCCGGTTACTTTACTTCATCGGAGCAAGTGTGTGTGGAATACCGGAGTCCGGGGTAATCATTTTTCCTTGGGTTCCTACGGTGCTTGCATTGGTGGTCGAGTAGCTACTCGTCATCTTGCCATCACCGCTTGGTGCACGTTAGAAAATTGTTACTTAACGTGCGCCGAGAGTTTTTTCCCTTAATGTGCACCGAGAGACTCTTATGACTATGTTACTGTACATAAAATAAAGAAACAATAGTTTCTTTATTTAGGGTATCCTTTTATCCAATGCAATAGTTTAGGGTAGTAAGCCAAACCATGTGATTAACCATTTTTAAAACTAATTATGCAAGTGGATTGAGGTTACACAATTTCCAAAGAAATTCCAATACCAAAAATCTTTAATCTAGGGGAATACCACGACCCCCATCCCATATTACCATGCCCATGCACCCAATTAGTTCAAGTAATAATCAACCAAAACGCTCAACCCCAGTTCCAAAATCAACATTAAAAACCACATGAATATCAACATTTCATGCCATCAATAAAACATAAATTTTTAGGGAAGAGATACATGCCTGAAATTATTGAGAATTATAGAGGGAAATCCCAATGAAAGCTCTAAATGCCAAATCCTTAGAAACCCTAGCTTGTTCTATCTTTGTGATTTTAAGATACTTTTAGAGTATTTTAAGATTGAGTAATGGGGATTTCTAGGGTACCTTTGGGTATTTTAGGTCGTGGGTTGTTATTGGGGAATGAGGGAAATGACCAAAGTACCCTTAAATAAAATGTAGAAAAAATTTCCCAGTCATTATAGGTTACGTCATGACTCGTGACGACTAGGTATAAGTCATTTCTTGGACTCGTAGTCTAGGCAATGACTTCGAGCACCCTTACTAGTTTTTTCATGAGTCACAACCTACAACTTATGTCTGGATCTGATGACTTATAGGGACCTAGTCCTACTCAGGATAAAAACATTGGCCAATCAACCTTTTTGGTTATGAGTCCCTCCATACAACTCGTGGCCTCACGTTAAAACTCGTAAGATAGATGTCATAATCAGATATTAAATTGGGTACCTACACTACTCAGGCTATGATAGGGGTGCTACAACTTGTAATGAGTCTTTATGGCTTATTAGGCGAGTCGTTACTAGGGCAGTGAGCGTAAAAGACAAGAAATTTTCAGAGGCAAAAATCTGGGGTGTTACAGATAACCTCTCGTAGAAGAGGACTTTTTCCCAACAAATAATATGAGATTCCTCTGAGATATAACATTGTAGCATGTGTACATGAAAAATTGGAAGCATGACTAAAAAATTTTGGGGTAATGCTAACTCGTAAGCTACGTCCCTAATAGTCTGAAGAATCTCAAATGGCCCGATATACCTGGGGCTAAGCTTGCCCCGCTTCCCAAATCTAATCGAGCATTTTATGGACAATACGTGATGGAAGACTCAATCACCAACACTAAATCTCAAGGGACAAAGTGTACTATCTGTATAACACTTCTGCCTACTCTAAGCTGCTCGAAGTCTATCCTGAATGATCCAAACTCTACCGAAAGACTCGCGAAGAAAGTCTGTATCTCAAGGACAATTCTTAAAAATATCAAACCAACCAACCGAAGAGCCACAATGACTACCATATAAAAACTCAAAAGATTCCATATCAATACTTGAATAGTAGCTATTATTATACACAAATTTGCGAAGGATAAATGCTTCTCCCTTTGACCTCCAAAGTCCATAACATAAGCGTGGAGAATATCCTCAAAAACATGAGTAGTTCGCTCTGACTAATTTTTGGGCTTGGGGTGAAAATTTATGCTAAGATCATCCCGGGTACCATACTCCTCTTGAAAGTTCTTCCAAAAGTGAAAAGTAAAAACTAAACCTCTATCTAAGGTGATAAAACTAGTACACCATGGAGATGAACAATTTCATGAACATAGATACGTCTAACCTTTCAACACTAAAGTAAACTTGGATAGGGTTTATATGAACAAATTTGGTCAATCGATCCACGATGACCCAAACACTATCGAAACCACAAGAAGTATGAGGAAACCTAATCATGAAGTCAATACTAATTTGTTCTCACTTCCACTTGAGAATGGGTAATCTTTGAAGCAAACCAGCAGGTCTCAAATTCTCGGTCTTCACCTTCTGAAAACATAGACATCTAGATATAAAATTTGCTACAATCTTTCTCATACCACCCCATCAGTAATGTTGTCTTAAATCACGATATATCTTTGTCACTCCTAGAAGAATGGAGTGACTAGAACAATGGAACACTCAACACTTCATCCCAAATCACTCTCAAACTAGCATCATCAAATTGATGAGTCAGAATCTGCTCCATTAAGGAGAATCTAACCTCTATAAATTCCAAAATACACCCATGTATCAAAATAGCAAGCCTAACCAACTAGTTAGACAAGGATTGACACATTAAGGTTAAAGGTATCTCCAGGTCAAAAGATGCACTAATCTACCCATCAACCTCAATGTATCTGCAACCAGCTTAGTCTTGCTCGAATGATAAAGAATAGTGAGATTATAATCCTTTAAAAAATCAAGCCAACAATACCACCTCATATAAGGATCTTGTTAGGTGAAGAATTGATGACGACTATGATAATAGAAGATCCCACAACATACTCCACATAAATAGTGTCTCCATAAATTCAAAGAAATACATTCACACACAACTCTGAATCATGGGTAGGGTAATTAATCTCTTGAGGCATCAACTGATGATAAGCATACACAATCATCTTACCCTCTACATCAATACAATACCTAACCCAACACTAGAAGCATCACAAAAGATAGTAAAGCCCACACCGTTCTCAGGAAAAGTTAAGATAGGAGTTAACATCAATAAATCCTTTAGCTTTTGAAAGCTCGTCTCACAAGTATCGGACTACTAAAAAGAAATCGGCTTCTGAGTCAATTGGTCAAAAGAACTAAAATAGATGAAAACTCTCAACAAAGCATTGATAGTAGCCTACTAAACCAACAAAACTCCAAATCTCATTTAGAGAAGTTGGCCAGATCAAATTATAAACACTGCAATCTTGGCCGGATCAACCATGATACCATCTTTGATCACAACATGACCCAAGAAAGAGATAGAATCTAGACAAAACTCACACTTGGAGAACTTAGCATATAACTTCTTATCTCTCAACCACTAAAGTATAATCCACAAATTCTCCTTATGGTAGGCCTCACTCTTAGAGTAAACCAAGATATCATCTATAAATACAATGTCAAAGAGTCGGATATAATCGAAATAATAGATTAATCAACTCCATGAATGCAGTAGGGACATTAGTCAACTTAAAGGACATCAACAAGAACTCATAATGACCGTACTGAGTCTAAAAAGTTATCATTAGAAGATCTAAAGCTATAATCTTCAACTAGTGATACCCGAAGCTCAAATTAATCTTTGAAAACACCAAAGAACCCTAAAGCTAATCAAACAAACCATCAGTATGAGGAAAAAATACATATTCTTAACTGTCACCTTATTCAACTTCCAATAATCAATACACAAATGCATAGACTCATTTTTTTTCTTCACAAAAAAGATAGACACACCCCAAAGTGATACACTAGGTTGGATAAATCGCTTATCCAATAACTTCTACAACTGGTCCTTCAATTCGTTTAACTCTGTGAGGACCATCCTATAATAAGGAATAGAGATAGCCTTGGTGCCCTGCTTTACATCAATTGCAAAATATTTATCACAATCTAGAGGCATACCAGGAAAATCCATAGGAAAAATATCCATGAACTCACAAACAATATTGATAGAATCCAAATGAGGCAGTGAAGCAACACTAGTATCACGAATATGCACCAACTAAGACAATCATCCCCTCTATACCATATAACAAGCATGTAGAAAGGATATAACTCTTTTTGGACTCAAAAGAAGTGTACCACTCCAAGTTATCCTTGGTACAACCAACGAAGGTAAAGTCATGATCCTAGCATAATAGTCTAGAATAGCATGATAAAGATCTATCCAATCCATACCCCAGATGACATCAAAATCTACTATATATGATTAGATCTACCTAAGTCTCACGCCCAAAGAAGGTCACAACACAAGATAAATATACTTGATACACCACTAAAGAATCTTTTAAAAAGGTAGATACATGAATAGGTATGGTAAGAGGATCACAGGTAAAGCCAAAATCAGAAGCAAAATATGCATACACATAGAAGAAAGTCAACCTAGATTAAATAACATAGATGTAGATATAACCAAATAAGGATGATACCTATGATAAAGCGTATGCCTCAGGTCTGGAAGATATAACATAGAACTAACCACATATGCTATAGAACTATGTGTCATGATTAAAAAATCAAGGGTCATGATGGGACTTGCCACGACAATCCTTAACAAGTTATCGTATCACCCAAATTGATATAAAATAAGAAATTAATATGAAAACCAAGGCAAGACCCCAAGAGAAGAGTCGAACCACATGTATATTGTAAATACAAAAATATAGTCAAGATAGATACCAACTGAATCCCAAAACCTGTTGTCATATTGTAAAAACTACAAAATACATCTTAAATGTTAAAAGATACAATCATAGTTCAACAAAGATTTAGACTCCATATCTGAATACAAAATAAAATAAATAATAGATAGAAAGAGGTAGTAGGTCAACTCCTAAAGCATAGGACATCTGCTATCTCAAATACTCTAAAAGTTTCTAGAACAGTTATCCATGCGGTGCACTTTTACCTAGATCTGCACTGATAGGGCACAGTAAGGATGAGTACGGTCTACTTATACTCAGTAGGTATCATAGGCCGACTGAGTAAAGTAAAAAATAAAACATATAAACATAAACAATGGGCATGTCACTTATAATTAAATAATGTCCCAAACGGTAGCCCACATCGTCAACTATAGCAGTTCTAATATACACACATATAATAAATACATGTAAAGAAAAAAACAAATATACACGTACACCAAATAAAAGTATAAGAAGATAGACCAGATGGAAACATATCAAGTCAAATAAAGAAATACAATCACTGTATAATCATAAAATATGAAGTGTAATAAAGGTGACAAAATAATGATGGTGACGATAATGTGATGCATAAGGTAATAACACAACCTCCAGATACACCTATGAAACTAAAGTTTCTCAACGTAGGATCTTTAGGGGTTCATCAACCCATATACAGCTAATATACCAATATCCATATCTCCTCTCTAACACATACATTGGTAGAGTGTCAATCAATGCCAGTGTATCTAGTATTTCAATGGTGGTACCAATGTTTCATGAATTAATAAGATATGGGGATGTAATGCTCACAACCTTCCAAAATGAGAATATCCAATAGCCAACCAATATACCAACAATGTAAGCAAAAAAATCAACTTAAATCAATCAACCATCCATAATCCAAATTAATTCGTAAAAATTTTTTAGTGAAATATGTAAGAAAAAGGCATTGATATTATATAAATTCCAAAATCTAGAATTTTCCCTCCAAACAGAGTGTAATAAAATAATCACATATAAACATTAGGCTTAAAACATAATATAAGACCCAACACAGTCACACATAATAAAATAATATCGCAAAACCACCAAATATTATCCATATAGGCCCCCAAACGAACACATAAATCACCTAAACACATTTTTAATGATACAATCCTATACCCATAGTGTGCTTTTACATTATTATTAACTACCAATCCAGTCTAAAGAAAGTAAGTCATAACATACCTTGTAAGCCAAAAATCAATTCAAAAAGCCTTTAAAACAGAGATTTTCCCCCACAATACGACCCAAAATCAACTAAAACGTTCAAATATAGAATTTATGCTCTAAAAGAAAGCCACAGTAGCCATATTTCCTAACTTTAAGTTGAGGTCAAAATGAACCACTGAAATGGGTTTTCATAAAAAAAAGGGTAAAATTGGAAGTTTAGTTCAAATATAAATTTCCCATGATTAAAGAAACTCATAGAAGAAAACCCAAGTAAAAGTGGGTTTAAATTGGGGTTTGAATTGAAGAAATATATTTTTTAGGCCATCTTGCCTAATCCTTAATTTTCTCTTTTAAATATGCATTTAAACAAGATTTAAATGATAAAGATGAAGAAAAATAGTTGAAATACGTGTTTAGGAGCTTACCCAAGCTTAGAAATGAAAGAAATTGCTCAAAATCTCAAAACCCCAAGCTCTAAGTCTTAAAAATGGTGAAAAAAGGCAAAAAACATATTTAAATGATATAGGCATCACATATGCGATCACCTATCTCTTAAACGACTATTGCTTAAGAGACTAGGTGTTGCGTATGTGATGCCTTGCCTGTGATCAGATATTGCATAAGAGACCCAATTGTATTTTATGAAATGGTCGCATACGTGACACAGAAGTCACATAAGAGACATTTTACTACATGGCTGGGTCACTTAAGTGAGTTCACCAGCCGAGTGGTGCACCACTGAAATACCCTAAGTTTGACCCTTAGAAGTTTCTTGGGTTTTGTACTCTCTGGCCATCATACGACTCAAGCTTACTATTCATATAATGTGTGTATGACTTAGTATCCCAAGTGGTATTATAATAAGTGTGTGGTAGTTCATTCACTGTCCAAGGTACAACTAGAATCCAGATAAGTTGTATGGGGAGGGTATAAAAAGAGTAGGGAAAACCATACGATTAACAATGTTAATTCCTTGAGGTACTCTTTGGGGTACGAGGTACTACTCATATGATGGGGTACGAGTGAGGTGGTAAAACCGTACCCATGTGCGTTTATTTTTTAGATTTTAAGCTGAGGGTATTTTTGATATTTCCCCTCTTAACCCCTTTTGACCCCATGACTTAAAAACAATATTGGGATTATATTTACCCAATTATTCATAATCAAAAACACTTTAAACACTGTAAAATATCTTATAATGCTCTTGGTTCAAGAAAGTCTAGGGATCCTTTAATATAATCAATTCAGGGCTTACAAGGGTGGTTTCTCTCCATCTTCTTCACTATCTAAGGTATGTTACTCCTCCCTTATTGTTAGTTAAACTAAAATTATGTTTTAATGAATGGTTTCATGATATTATTGTGGGTTTATATTATTTCTGAATTATATGTTGGGGTTTTTGTTTACTAATGGTTGGGTAATGTTTTCCCATATTTTATTTGTTGTTTCTCATGTTATAATATTGGTTTGAACGTGCGGTTACATGGGAATGGTCAATTGGTTCATGGTTTTGGTTTTGGAAACTATATACACTCAACATGTTTGATAAAATGCCAATGAGAATGATTTTGTCACATAGTTCGACCTTTATTGAAACCCTTTCATTGTAAGATTTTGTAATGAAACATAAATTGATTTAAACGGTTTTTCATAAATTGAAAAGGCCTTGGTGGCCATGGTTTTATTTTAATTGGAAATCATATGGGGTACATGGGAATCCCTCAAGTATTGGCTAATGACATTGCTTTCAACCTATAGTCGGTATGATAATACAACTATATAATGCCTTGGAAATTATCACATGGAATTGGGAGTTTGGTTGTTTGCCAATGGTTTTAATTGGTCAATAATGGTGGGTTGTGATAGTTAATCGTGAAGGTATGAGTCCAATGTATGGTCACTGGAAACTCATGTTTGCCGACATGAAGGTTGGTTATGGTGATTACATACTTGTGGGGTACATGTGAATCCCCTAAGTTATACTAGTATGTATGTATTCATGGATGTTGAAGGGTACATAGGAATCCCCGACTTCTATGATATCTTCGATTTGTGCGGCTAGACACACTGGGGCTTGTTTAGGAGGTAACACTGGACCCATAAAGCCCATGGGTAGTTTTAGGATAGTTAATCTACACATACTAAGTTAAAGGTTTTAAATTCATGGTAAACTCGTTTCCCTTCCCCGACATGGATTATATATACGTATGGATGTGATTGCATATGGTTACTTACTTGGTTTTAAATATTGGCATTATTTTATCCTTACTCCTGAGTATATACTAGAATTAACACGCTATCCCATCTTTGGATATTTTATCATACGTGATGCAAGGACCGACCATACTACCTCTTCTGCTCAGTAACTTAGATTTGCGAACAGCTTTGTATCGGATTAAAGTGGTGAGCTTTCATACTTTGGAAGACTTTATTTCATGTTATGGGTTTCACTACATACTTTTGTTATTTCTTAGACTTTGGATTTTATTTATGTTGGGGGTATGTCTTGACCAAATTTTTTTTTTATCTATGTTCAGGGGTATGTCCTGACCTGATGTTGTTTTTTATTTTGGATAGAGGACTTGTGATACTACTTTGGGTTAGCATGGTCAGTGTAAGTATTGGTGTCAGCCTTGGTAATGATATTGGTAGTTGGGCTAACACCATTTGACTATATTTGATTTATGATTATTCTATCTTGTTATGTTACTTAATGTAAATTCATCCGACATCAGGTATAAGGTGGTTATGGTTGGTTATGGTCTCGGGTCCCAGTTAGGCTTGAGACACCCGACACAACTAGGCCTAATTCAGGTCATGTCAGATTAGTATTAGAGCACTAGGTTTATTGTCAATTGGGAGTCCACAAAGTCGTTTTGAGTAGAGTCTCTTTTAATAATGTGTAGTGCGCTACAATCATAAATTAGAGGCTACAAATCATTAAGCAATATTTCTCTTTCTTATGTTCTATTTTCAAGTTGTGGAGTCTAAGTCCTGAAATCTTCATTAATTCTTATTTGTTCCCTTTTTAGATCATGCCTCTAATATTTGAAGTTTACAAAAACTCATCTATCCTAACTAGGGACAATATTGATGGGACACACTTTACTAATGGGATCCATAGGGGTCTAGGGGTCCAGTTCTAGATAATTTTGTAGTTCCACCGCTTCCCTCTAGTCAATCTCAAACTCTTCAGGTTGATGTGATGAACATCAAGTTTTGCCAGTCTATTTATATATCGGAACAATTGGTAACTACTCAGTCTGAGAGTGGTATTTTTGTTACTCCATCTTCTGAGGCCACAAGGGTTGTCAAGTTCATGAGTTTGAACCCTCTGAACTTCACGAGTGTTAGGGTTTTAGGAGGATCCTCAAGGTTTTCTGGATGAGATGGAAAATATTTTTTGAGTTATGCATGCCACTAATATGAAAGGCATGGAATTTGCCTTCTACCAGCTTAAGGATGTGGTGTATTAATGGTTTGAGGAATGGGGTCAGGTAAGGGGTGACGATGTTGAGTTATCTTTATGGGAAAATTTCTCTAATTCTTTTATGGACTGTTTCTTTCCTCAAAAGTTGAGGGAAGCAAAATGGGAAGAGTTTCTTAATATGAATTAGGGTAAGATGTCAGTCAAGGAGTATGCCTTGAAGTTTCACCAGTTATTGAGGTATGCTCAAGAGATGGTTTCTACTTTAGGTCCTGAATAATGAAGTTTTCTTTGAGACTACCTTATGAGTTAATCTTGGAGACTAAAGCTACCTTGTTGATCAAGGACATGGATATCTCAAGGCTGGTGGTGTATATGCTTCAGGTAGAGGAAGAAAAGAAGAAACAAGCAAAAATAGGGAAGAGATAGGACAAGAAGTTTAGGTTCACTGAGCAGGGTGGTGGAAAATAGCGGAGTGACAGGGATAGTGGTAAGTACCCTAAGAAAAGTGGTAAATTTAGGGTCTTACTCGACGGCTATTACTCCTTACCCCAAAGGCGTCGGATGATAGATGTTTCCATGGTGGCGACAACTTTAGGGACCAGGGTGCCTAATCATAAGCTAGCGGGGCTCAGTTAGCTCCATCATATCTTTTTTGAAGTTTTTATGGTAGATTATATTAGGGTTTTTATGATGAGAGAAGGGACAGGTGCTTTAACTATGGTCAACCAGGGTATATTCTTAGAAACTATCTTATTGGTAAGGTTGCTTCAGGGGAAAAAAAAGTTCTTGTTTTCTCTTCTTCAGCTCTGGCACCAAAGGGTACACCATCTATCTCCGACACTGGTCAAAACCATCTTTATTCTTTCACTACTCGTTAGGAGTTTGAGGCATCGCCGGATACTTGACTAGTATGTTGAAAATCTTTTATCGTGATGTGAACTATTTACTTATTTAGAGGTCAACTTTATCTTATGTGACCATATTTGTGGCTATGCATTTTGTTTTTTGTCCGAAGTATGTTTTGGACCCTTTTTTTATTTCTACCCAAGTAGGGGACTCTGTGATTGCTAAATGATTATATAGGGTGTGTGTGGTATCTGTTGGTAGTAAAGTAACTGTGGCGGATCTGTTAGAAATAGATATGGTGGATTTTGATGTTATATTGGGGATAGATTAGTTGCACTCGTGTTATACTTCTCTAGACTATTAGACCCATAAGATTGTCTTTAAATCCCCTAATAAGCCAGTTATTGAGTGAGAGGGTGGTTCCCTGGCTTCTAAGAGGGAGTTTAAATCATATCTTAGACCTTGGAGACCAATCTCCAAAGGTTGTCTCTACAATTTGGTCCGGGTTAAAGATTCTAACTTAGAGGTTCCTTTTTTACATTCTATCCGGGTGGTAAATAAATTTCTTGAGGTCTTTCCTGATGACCTTCCTGGTGTTTCTTCAGATAAGGAGATTTAGTCTGGGATTGATCTTATTTCGGATACTCATCAAATTTCTATTTCTCCATATATGATGGCTTTAGCTGAGCTGAAGCATCTTTAGGAGCATTTGAAGGATCTTTTTGATAAAAGTTTAATTTGTCTTAGTGTGTCCCCATGGGGTGCACCGGTGTTGTTCATGCATTAAAAGAATAGTTCCCTTCGGATGTGTATTGATTACTGACAGTTGAATAAGGTAATAGTAAAGAATAAGTACCCTCTTTCAAGGATAAATAATTTGTTTGATCAGTCGCAGGTGCTAAATTTTTCGCTGAAATTGATCTTTGATCAGGTAACATTAGCTAAAGATTAGGGAGGTGGATATACCTAGGACTACGTTCTGTACCCGACATGGGTATTTTGAGTTTCTGGTTGTCTTTTGGGTTGACCAATGCCCCGATGGTATTCATGTATTTGATGAATAGAGTCTTCTGTCAGTTTTTGGACTTGTTCATTATTGTATTCACAAGAAAATATTTTGGTATACTCTAAGAGTGAGGTGGATCATGCCAATCACCTCCGTGTTGTATTACGGACTCTGAAAGAGCTGTAGTTGTATGCCATGTTTTTGAAATGTGAATTTTGGTTGAACATTGTCACTTTTATGGGTCATATCAATTCTAGTAAAGGGATCATGGTAGATCTGCAGAAGGTTGCAGTGGTTAAGAAGTGGCCTAGACCCATGACTCCAACCGATATTTGGAGCTTTTTTAGTTTAGCTGGATACTATAAGAGGCTATGGGGAGTTTTCCTTCTATAGATGCCCCATTGACTAAGTTGACTCAGAAGAAGGTAAAGTTGTTGTGGTCTGATGATTGTGAGGGTAGTTTTGAGAAGCTAAAGGATAAGCTAACTTCGGCACTACTTTTTACTTTTCCTGAAGGCACTGATGGGTTTGTGGTCTATTGTAATTCTTATCATGTTAGGATTGGTTGTTTTCTAATACAACATGGAAAGGTGATAGCTTATGCCTCTAAGCAGTTGAAGGTTAATAAGAGAAATTATCCAACTCAAGAATTAGAATTGTTAATGGTGGTGGTCGGGTTGAAAATCTAGCATAACTATTTGTATAGAGCGTATGTGGCTATCTTTTCTAATCAAAAGAGCCTGTAGTATGTGTTTACTTAGAAAAAGCTTAACCTCAGGCAAAGGAGATGGCTTGAACTGGTCAAGGATTATGCCATGAGTCTTCGCTACAATCTAGGTAAAGCTAATGTGGTTGTTGATACTCTTAGCACGTTATTCATGGAGAGTCTATCTCATGTGGATAAGGAGAAGCGGGAGTTGGTAAAGTATATTCACCATTTGGCTTACCTTAGAGTTTGTCTCTTGGACTCTGAGAATGGTGGTGTGTTAATTCCAAAACTGGTGTAGTCGTCTCTTAGTTCTAAAATGAAGAAGAAACAATTGTTAGAACCTGTGTTTATGAAGATCAAGGGTGACGTTCCTGGGCAGAGGGTAATAGCCATTGGGATTAGTGGTGATGGTACTTTGTGGTACCAAGGAAGATTATGCATTCCCGGCGTCGATGGGTTGCAATAAAGGATCTTGGCTGACGTGCATGAGTTGTGTTATGTTTTTCATCCTAGTTTGATGAAAATGTATCACGACCTTAAGGAGATGTATTAGCGGAATTATATGAAGAAAAATGTGGCTAATTTTGTTGCCAAGTGCTTAGTGTGTCAGCAAGTGAAGGTTGAGTACATGCAGCCCATAGATTTGTATCAAGAAATTGAATTGCCAGAGTAGAAGTGGGAAGTCATCAACATAGATTTCATTACCGTTCATCCTCGATTTTGGAAAAAAATTGATTTGGTTTGGGTCATTGTGGATCGAATGACAAAGTCGGCTCACTTTTTACCAGTAAGGACTAATTTTTGGCAGAATATTATGCAAGGTTGTACCTCTAAGAAATTGTGAAGTTGCATAATGTACTTGTTTTTACTATCAAAGATCATGGTATATAGTTTACATCTCACTTTTGGCGGTGATTTTAAAAAGGTTTGGGGACCAATGTGAGTCTTAGTACTATTTTCCATCCGCAGTCTGAGAGAAAAGCAGAAGGGACTATTTAGACATTAGAGGAAAAGCTTTGTGATTGAGATATTGACAATGGTGGTAATTGGTTTGAGCATTTATCTCAGATAGAGTTTTATTATAACAATAGATAACACTCTAACATTGACATGGCTCTGTTTAAGGCCTTCTCCTATTGGGTAGTTTGAGGTTTGTGAGGCGGAGATGTTGGCCCAAATTTAATTTACCAAGCCATGGAAAAGGTGAAGGTGATTCGGGATTTTTCTAAGGCTGCCCAAAGTCGTTAAAAGTCCTATACAGATGTCAGGCGAAGGAAGTTAGAGTTTGAGGTTGGGGATAAGGTATTCTTGAAAGTGTCTCCCATTAAGAGAGTTATGAGGCTTGGTAAGAAAGGGAAGCTTATTCCTTGGTATGTTTGTCTGTACTTGGTTTTGAGAAGGGTTGGTGATGTTGCATATGTGTAACATTCTGCATTCTTGTGCTAGATATTGAACCATCATTTCTATTTGTGTAAATCTAATCCCATGATTTATCTTTGAATACACGTGTCATGATATTTATACTAGTGTGTGAAGTGCTTTCGAGGTTAAAAATGTCATCGGAATCACTTAGAGAAAAGTTGATCTAAGAGCCTTTGATTCGGCAAAATTTTGGTATTCAATTCTACAAGGGTCAACTTTGAATGTGTATAACTTCATACATATGTGGAATTTTTCAGCTCAAGACCCACCAAATTGTAGATAATTGAATTAGCTTTCCAATAATACCAATTTTGCGTTAATCTGATACCATAGCAAAGACTTATTTCCACGCAAAGGTCGTGCGTCGCATGACAATCGTAAAAGGCCACTGGAAAATCTCTGCAATTGCCATGCATCACCCACTTGGGAGTGTGCGATGGCCATGCGTCGCCCTCCTTCGCTTGGGCAATTGTTGTGCGTCGCATGGTGATTGTATAGTGCCAAAACTACTCCGTTTTGACTTAAATCAAGAGCGTTAAAGTCTTTTTACACCCTTAGACCATCCCTAATCACTCCTAATTGATATAAGGGGTCTTTAAACACATAAATTCCATTCCCTTAACCCCAAGCATTCAAGTCTCGATTCAAAAACCTTCCTCCTCCCCAAGAACAAAATTCAAACTTTTTCCCCAAGAAATCAAGAGTTTAAGCTTCCAAGTTCAATAATCTTTAAGAAAACATCAAGAATAGGGTTTCTTTCACAAATTCATCTTTCAAGTCACATGATTTAATCTTTCTTTGTCAAGAATTCAAGGGCTCAACTTCCAATTTCATGTTTCTTCAAGAATTTTCTCAATGAAGGTATATGGGTGTTCATTAATGTGTTCCTTTCACCCATTGAGCCCCAAAACCTTATTTTTTATTTAAAATCATGAATCTTATTTCTATTTTATGAAATCCTCCATGAAACTCATGAATAAATCCATGAACACCTTATTAACTCAAGTACAAGCAATGTCTACATGTAATTCCATGTGAATTTAGTTACTGCATGTTTTGAATTACAATTACCATGTCATGTTCAAGTGAATTACATGTTAAAACCCCAATTTATGAATTTAGCCCATGTAATCATGTTGATTTCTCATTTTTAATACATTTCTATGTTCAAGCTCATGATTTTCACATGTTTGATGAAATGTCTATGTTTTGGGTCTTTGAACCATGATCCCATATTATAATTTTAAAGATTTGTTATAGTATTTTATGTTCATTCAGTGATGGTGGATTATGGACACCCGATACCTATGTGTTTTACATGATTCCAATATTTTTCAAGTAGCAAGTCAGCCGAGCATGGTTTTAATGTCATATTTCGAACACCATGATCATGTTGAGAATTATTAGTTTATATGTTTATGATTACCTTAGAATCTGTATGCAGTATTATTTTTAGAATACCATGACCAAAGCTTAGCAGTTCTCAGTGCATGCACCAATTAGTATTTCAGTGTGTTTTAGTTGGGAGTAGGATTTAGCGACGAACGAACCGAGGGATAGGGGTTCACCTTCCAGTAAAGGGTATAGGCCTTAGTAGCAATTCCTGAGTTCAAGAACTACGTAGCCAGCATAGATTTTAGATATCTTCCTACAAATTGAGAGTTGACACATATCTCGTGAGAGCACCTTCCAGTAGAGGGTAACTCCTTAGTCCTTCGGGACATCAGCCTTGTGGATTCACATCGTCAGCCTATGTTAGTACCCATGGCAAGGTACTGAAACCCTTCCAACTTGGGATACTGGTTGGACCCCAATTTTCTAATATTGGGGAATGCCAGTTACATGATACCTCCCACAGTTTCAATCAGTATCCAGTATGTCTTAACTCAGTCTTCTTGACCAAAACAACTAGATTTTTAGTTATTCGGATTTATAGATTTCAGTCTTTTAAATTACAGATATCTTAGAAACATGTTTATGCTTGGTCTTGCATTCTCAGATATTTCATGTTCATTTTCTCATGTTCAATATCCATTCATTATCCTCAATTCAGTTTTACAGCATGTTAAGCTTTACAAGATATTTACATACAGTATTCATGTTTTGTCGCTTCCCAGCTTCATTTCTACTTATTTTTCAAAAGTAAGGGTGTTAAGAAACACGGTGTATTGATTCACCAGCTTATCCGATTATGTTTGATACTCATGTTTTAAGATGCTTTAGCTTTTAGTTTATTTCAGTCTCTTTATGAGTCCATCTACACTTAACATGCATGTTTTAAGATTATGTATGAAATTAGTTTTTCTTATTGCATTCACCCTCACTTACTCTGTACATTCTAGAAGTACTAATTCATATATATTTCTATGTGCTATATTGTCTCTTTATGTAGGTACTAGTTGTAGCCTACACATCATAATTAGATAGTTTACTGCTTCCAGGTAGCAAGTGATGTGTTCTCTTATTTTTGGGACTCTAATCAGTAGTATTTCATGTACTTTTATTTGATTATTCATATGTATTGATTAGTGGTATTTGGAGGCACGTCCCACCTGTCTATAGTCAGTATAGTTAAGTCTTCATAGATAGCCAGTCAGAGAAGTGATATTGTAAATCAAGTTCTTTCTTTAGATGTATCGTGTTATAAGCTTATTGAATATTACTTTCAATCAAAATTTCTCATGATTATACTTCCACTCAGCACATTATGTTTCGTTATATACATATTAAATCAGTTGCTCAATAGTATGTCGGTTCATGGGTTAGCTTTGGATCACTCATGGTTCCAAGCACCGTGTTATCACTAGAGGGTAGTCTCGGGTTGTGACAGTATGAGTTGGAATTCCTTCTAGATTAAGATCCATCCATCTGGTGTTCAATGTCTGTATGTTGAGAAAATGTATGGGTGATCCTTCTTAAATCTTGCCTATCAAGGATATTTGTATTTCGGATTCTTTGTCTTATAAGAAGCACCCGATTGAGACCTTAGATCGGCAGGTTAGTTGGTTGTATACCAAGGATGTAGCTTTGGTAAAGGTTATATGGAAGAACCACAAGGTTGATAAAGCTACTTGGGAGGTGGAAGAGGACATGAAATATAAGTATCCGCATTTGTTCCCCATTCTGAAAATTCATGCTTGAGGTATGCGTTGTTCTTAATATTTTAGTTTTATGTCTTTGTTAGAGGAAATGTTGATTACTTGATATCCTTGTTTTCTAATATTGTATTAAGGGAATTTAATTGGTAATATTGTGTTAAATTTTACGTGTACTTGCCTTTACCCATCATTAGAGCATGAATGATCCAAGTGGGGGATAATTGAATCACCCTGAGTTTGACCTTTTGAAGTATCCCGGGTTTTGGACTCTCTTGCAATTATACAACTGAAGCTTACTAGTCTTATGATTTGGGTAAGACTTAGTAACCCAAGTCGTATGATAATCAGTGTGTGGTAGGTCATTCACTGTCTAAGGTACGATGACCCCATACGAGTCGAATGGGGAGGGTACAAGAAGAGTCGGGAAAATTGTATGATTAGGAGTGTCAAGATATTGAGGTACTGTCTGGGTTACGATTTAGGGGTTCTACTCGTATGATGGGGTACGAGTGAGGTGCCCAAACTGTACCCACCTGCGTCCATTTTTCAGCCTTTAAGTTGAGGGTATTTTGGATATTTCCCCTCTGAACTTTGTATCTAGACTCATGAGCCTCAGTTAAAATCCATTCATGTATCCATCAACGTCAGTAACACACAATATACCTTGGTACCTCAAAATAGCATCACCCTTAATCCCAAAGTCCATAACCTTTTACTAACCCACATTATCCTTAATCTGCATAAGTATGGGATCCAAACCTACATTTTCTTTACCTCAGCACCAAGAGATGAGTTAAACACCCCTAGAACAATTACTCTTCCATCCTCAAAATCAAAAAGATGATATGCCAAGTTAGCTAATCTGTAAATTTCCTTCACCAATCCTATATTCTCTTCATCAACGTAGGATAATATCCACAAATATAACCTACTAATAGCATCATCAATAACAATAGATTTACCTAGATAATATTGAAGGCTCATGTCGTAATCCTTAAGCAATTCAAGCCACCTCCTTTTCCTGGGTTCGACTCAATCTACATGAATACATACTCCAAAATCTTATGATTCGAATAGATATCCATTTGTACCCCATATAGATAATGGCGCCAAATCTTCATAGAAAAAATCACAACCACCAACTCCAAGTCGTGAGTTGGATAACTAATTTCATGAACCTAAAGATTCATAGTAGCATAGGCTACAACCTTACCGTGCTGCATTAAAAGACAATACAGTCCCATACGAGATGAATCATAAAAAACAACAAAACCATCAGTACCCAAGGGCAGGGTTAAAACTGACGCAGAAGTCTACCTATCCTTCAACTTCTCAAAACTAGCCTCATAAGAATAGGACCATATGAACTTAACCTTCTTTTGAGTCAACCTTGTCATTATAGCAACAATAGAAGAGAAACTCTCCACAAACCTCCTATAATATCCAGCCAAACCCAAGAAGCTCCTAATGTCACTTGGAGTCATCGATCTAGGCTATTTCTTGACCGCCTTAAATTTTAGTGGATCCACCTTGGTCCCCTCACTAGAAACAAAATGACCAAGAAAAGTCACAATATTCAGCCAAAACTCACACTTGGAAAATTTTTCAGATAACTTCTGGTGCTTAAGAATCTACAATACAATTCAGAGGTGATTTTCATGATCCTCCTCACTCTTAGAATACACCAAGATGTCATCAATGAAGACTATAACATGAAAATCAAGAAATTACTTGAAAATCCAATTCATAAGATCCATGAATGCAACCAAAGAATTAGTCAACCCAAATGACAACACTAAAAACTCATAGTGACCATATCGGGTTAGAAAAGTAGTCTTGGGAATATTAACCTCCCTAATTTCAACTGATGATAGAACGAATGGAAATCAATGTTAGAGAAACATCTAGAACCCTAAAGTTGATCAAAAAGGTCATCAATCCAAGAAAGAGGGTACTTATTCTTCACTGTCACCTTATTTATCTGACTATAGTCTATATACATCCGCAGAGACCCATCTTTGTTTTGGATGAAAACTATAGGAGTACGATATCATAGGCCAACTGAGCAAAAACGATAATAAAGAGCATAAAATACACACTATGGGAACATCACCTGCAATTAAAAAATATCTCAAATGGTATCCCACACAGTCTTTACTAACATTTCTACAATGTACACATATTCCAAATACAAGCACAAGTTTAAGCACAAATAGATAGTATCAAATTAATAATAGACATACAACACAAAATATAAATAATAAATGAAATACAATGAAGATAATGATGATGATGATGTGATGCTCAAGGCTTTAACTTAATCTCCATATTCCCCTACCGAGTTATCTTCTAGGTAGGTCCCAAGGGGAATAATTATGAGCATTTCTTCAGTATTTCTAGATTTAGATTTCTAGTGAATTTTTTTTCTAATTTCCACCCCTGCTCAGCTGGGCTGAGTTTGGAAATTTTGGTTGTAGGAGTTACCAAAATCTTTGTTTCCCCTTTGTGCATTTCCTACAAAATGAACTAACTCTAAATTTGGTCAATACTAGGTTGCATAATGATTGCTGCCTCAATAGACTTAACACCAAAATGGAATTTATTGAACTTGCTGTACAGGTTGAACCACATTAGTTATAGCTTGGCCCAAAGACATTCTCAACTTGTTGAGCTGAATCATTAGCTAGTTCTAAAAAGTAGATAACTGTGTTGCCAATGCAGTGATCACATCCCATTTTGATGAGTCTGAAATCTTTTTCACTATAGCTCTTGAGGCATTACTATGACAATTTTTATTACCCTATGAAATTCTATCCAAAAGAGTGTACAACACTATGTATGTTCTCTTAAAAACTTGACCACTTGTAGCTGAATCTAGAAAAATCTTTTTAGTGGGTCAATACTTTCAAAAAAAGTGTGAGCTAATACCTCATCGGATTATTTGTGATATGGGCAATCTCTAACAAGAATTTGCAACCTCTCCTAAGCTTGGCACAAGTTCTCCTTAGGCTTCTGCTTGAAGCTAAGGATTTTACTTCTAAATTTTGTAGTCTTCCCAAATAGGAAAAATCTGATGACTAACTTTCTATCAAGTTTGTTCCATGTTGTGATGGAATTTGTAGGCTCTTTATTTGTAATACCCCGTATTTTCATAGTTCATTTTAAATCTTAGTACATGAGTTATTCCATATAAAATTTTTGAAATGCTCAGTACTTTTTAGTTTAGAGTCTGCCATTATGTAAGAAATTCAATTAGCTTTCCAATGATATAAAATTCACCCAAATCCAATACCCGGGTGAAGCGTTAGAGCCATTTTTGTAAGACAGTGTACCACCCGGAATGTTAGCGCGCCGTGGGGACAAGCCAAATGGAAATTGTCACTTTTCAGTGCTCCATGATGATATTGACACGTCGCACCATAGGCTCAGTTCAAAATTGTCATTTTCCAGTGTTTCATCGTGATACCATCGCGTCATGCCGATGTCCCAGTTCCCAGTTGCCAATTTCTAGTGAGGGACTGCAATTGTGCCGCATCACGCCACGAGACAAATTATCTGATGTCAATTTTCAGTGGCATGACGCGATTATGCTGCGTCGCACCAGAGGCCCAAATTGAGTTTTCAGTGACAAAAATTAAAAACTTCCCAGGGGTAATAGGGTCTTTTTCCATGACCTAGATAAACCTTAAACACAAAATTATTCCCTAAATACCCTATTATATTATTTTCTCACTTTTTCTCAAGAATAAAATATTCTCTCTCAAAGAGGCGAAAAAACCCTAGTTCAAGAAATCAAGAACAAGCCTAAGAATTTCCTCCAAGAACCTTCAAGAAAGAATCTACTAAGGTATGTTAGGTGTTCATTCATGGGTTCCTACCACCCATGAAGTGCAAGAACCCTTTTTAAACATACAAGATCTTAAATTCATGATTTCCATGTTTGAATTAGATTGAATTCATGTTCATGATATTAGGTGGGTTTTAATCCATGATTTAATTGCAAGTTTCATGAAAATTGAATAGCATGTGTGATTAATATGTGATTATCTTGATAAACCCTTGAACTTACAAATTGATTAATGTATCAAGATGTTCATGTGTTGGTCATTATCATGTAAATAATCCATGCTCTCCCCTCCAAGTGTTTGCTAAATTGCCTATGTGAAGTAAATAGTTGAATCATGACATGTTATTATGTGTATGTGTTGGTCATTATCATGTAAATAATCCATGCTCTCCCCTCCAAGTGTTTGCTAAATTGCCTATGTGAAGTAAATAGTTGAATCATGACATGTTATTATGTGGTCCCAATCATGTACAAGATTATGCCCTACAAGTGATTGATGAAATGCTTATGTTATTTGACTAGGGAAAGCATGACATGTTATTATGTGATCCCATTCATGCACAAGTTCATGTATATCAAGTGTTTGACATAATGTCTAAATGAGTGCATTGTTAGCAAACAAGTATTGTTATGCTTTTATGATTATGTTACGTCTTTTTTATGCTATCGAGTCCTGGAGGTATTTAACACTCGACCATCTAGCTATTTACTTAGAGCCAGTGTTAGTTACAAAATAGTATCAGTCATGTCATAATTAGTAGAACTCAATCAATTACAGAACTCAGGAAAATTCAGTATCAATCTAGTCCAGTTCAGTATAATCAGTTCAATTTCTTTCAGTTGGGAGTAGGAATCAGCACCGAGAGAGCCTAAGGATGGGGGCTTACCTGTTAGTTAGGACTGGGTCCCTAGAAGCAGTCCCTAAGTTCCAGAACTACAGAGCCAGCTTAGGTTATGAGATGTCACTCGTTGGATAGGACTGACATACTCAAGGATCACTCGCTAGTTTAGACTGATCTCATAGGTCACCCTCTAGACTAGGCTGACCCCACAGCCGGTGTTAGTACCCGTGGCAGGGTATTAGCACCCTTCCAATTGGGGTCGTAGTTTTGACCCCTATCAGCTCAGATTTTAGGCATGTCGGTTAAATGATTACCTCCCACAGTCTCAGTTTCAGTCTTAGTTTAGTATTCAGTTTAGTTCTACAGAATTCGTACTATTAGTACTAGTCACTTAGTATCAGTAAATCAGTTATTAGTAACTTCATATATCAGTTACTCAGTTATCAAAACTCAGTACTTAGCTTTAGAAAGGCTCAGATACAGTATATATGTATGTATATTTATAGTATTACATACACAGTATTTACAACAGTTTCAGTTATCTATGTATTCTCATACCTAGTTACTCTATCTCATTCAATCAATTATTGTTCATGCATATGAACCTTTGCATTCAGCTTTACCTCATACCAGTACATTCCATGTAATGAGGGATACCTTTTCTTTGCACGATGATTTTCATATCATAGGTTCGGATGCTCAGGTTCCCGACTGTGCTTAGACAGATCTAGTTATCAGCAACAAATTTCGTAGTGAGTCCTTATCTATCGAGGATATGCTTTTATTTTAATATTTCAATTTATCGGTAGTTCAGTAGCCGGAGTTAGTTGGGGGATTGTCTCATCAACTCTATATTCAGACAGTTCAGTTAGAGGCTTTCAGACTAGACCAGTTCAGAAATTGTTTAGTTTTCAGATGTTTTACCAGATGTTGTTATTTAACAATATTTAGACTTTGAACCATATGTCAATTCAGCCTAATTCCGCATTTATTTTAGTATTATTATCCAGTTCTCACAGCAGATATCAGTCATGAGTTAGCTTGTGGTCCTTTGGGTTCATAAGCACTGCAGGGTGTCTGGGGTACAGACTCGAGGCGTTACACTATTTAAAAAATTCTTAGCTTCTTGATATGAATCAACCCATAAGGAGTCGAATCTAAGAATAAAAAATAAATATAGAAGGATAGATGACCATGATAGGAAGATAGACACGAAATTTATACCAAAAGGGCAATCGAAGGATGTATCAAATCCTAAAACCTCCCTTAATGACTATAAATAGGCACCTAACTCTTACGGTGACTGCAAAGGGGATTAGATCGCCCTTACAACAAATGTTTCTAAACAAGGTTCAACAAATTCTTTTCCAAGAACTCAAACACTCCCATGGAGTCTCATGAATACATCATGTAAAATTATCATAAAAAAATTAAGAAAATAAACCTAGCTACCAAGCATTTATAGTTTTGCTACATATGAAAATATTAGGGCACAAAAGTGACCCAAATGTAAGAAAAGACCCACTAGGGGCTGTTTTGATCCGCTCTTGAAATGCTAGAGTGGATCAAAAGTGGATCCAATGCGTCTTGGATGCATGACCCTTCCAAAGGTCTTTCAAGCACCTTTTTGCACTCCTTCGACCTCGCCAACGTCCTTTCACCATCCTTAATGGTAATCTTCCTCCATGTGGAATCTTTTAAAAGAAGTAAGGAGTCATCAAGCACCTCGAGTATAATATGTATCTCACCCAAAGGTTCAAAGCCAATTTGTCTTGTATCATTCTTCCTTTCTTGAAAAGGATTCAACCTCGAATTCAAACCTAGAAAACCAAATGAAGGACAAATAAATACAACATCCTCATGACAAGAGGGTTAGGGTTAGAACAAATAATCATAGCATCATGCCAAGGTTTCAAACACTTAAAATATGACCAAGGATACTTTGTTTTGAACATTAGAAACTTAACGAAGAATGCACAAAATGATTGGCTATGGGTTTTATCAAGAGATTAGGAAATCACAAAGGTCATAATGGCATCTAATAGTTCAAAGAGTAAAACTACCTTCACCTTAGGTGCCATAAGACATAATTATTTATTTACCTCATCAAGAGACCACATCAAAAGTGGTGCCTAAATTAGTTTTAAAGTCCATAATACCCATATAGAATTTTCATTCAAACAAGTGAACCAACCAATAAGTTTCTTACCTCTACATAAAACAAATCCAAGAATAGCATAGACATCATCATAAGTAGAGAGGTAGTATAGGAAGGAATCAATTGTAAAAACATCATCCAAGGTTATATTATCTATAAGAAGGTCATTTGGCTCAAAAGACATATCATATAATGCACACAAGGATGGAATCAAAGCATTTAAGTACATATGACTCTTTACTTTCAAACAACTTCCCAAAGAAAAGAAATTCATTAATGAGGCCATGCCCTTAATAGTTTGTTTATCTCTATTAACAAATGTAAGCATGCTCCCAAGATCCCCATAAGATACTTTAAATTTTCCAATCCTATGAAGGTGACAAGAAGTCCTTAGCATCCATGGGCTCTGGAACAAATAAATAATCAACTTGGCATCCACAAGTTGAAATTCACACTATTTAAGCACAAGTGTGTCAAGTAAGGATGCAAGTTTATAAGCAACACCCAAAGGAGAAAATGACACATTTGCCCTCGGGTTCTCAAGAATGGTACCACCTTGGAGAAGGAGGTCATTAATTCCACTCAGTATTGAAGAAAGGTATAAAATAAATGGAATTTATCCAAATTTATTTCAAGAGAAGACTCTCTTCTTGACCTACAAGTAGTGGAACCTTGGTAAAAAATGGAAACATATAATGGTGAACCCTCTTGGATCTTTTCACTATTGTACTTCTTTAAAAACTCTTAATCTTGGTTGGAGTTCTTTCCCTTACACAATGTTGGACCCTCAAGTGGATTGTGAATCCCCAAGAAGGACTTTCCATCATAGGGAAGGATACCAACAACTTCATTTCAACTTTTCTTGTCATGTAGACCAAGCAATATGTTAGGTTTACCAGGATCACCATTTCCAAATTTGGCACCAGGGTCAATTAGAAAGAGTGTCCATAGACACGAGTCTAGACAACAATCATTTTTCCCATTGGTTTCACCCAAATAGAAGAATATACTCTCTATAATAGCATAAGTATCATCAAAATAAAAAAGAGAGTAGAGAATGGTATCACTCAAGTCCATTCAACAAAGGTGTCATCATGTAGATATTCAATATTAGATCTAAGATCATCACCATGAGTATTATCAACAATAGGGTCACACAAAGTAGAAGAGGAAGCTATGTCCAAACAATGGATACTTTCTCTTTCAATGGAAGAATCCTCAAGTAGACACATACCACCACCAACATCAAAGGGATTATTACTTAGGCCTTTACAAGAAGCAAGCAATTCATCCTTATAAATATCAAACAAGGGTGGGGTATTGTATAAAGAATCACATCCACAATCATTTTCTAAGGAAAAATCACTTATTGGGTTTCTTAATGATTCAATAAAATCAAAGTTATCATCACCCAATTTATTATTCCTTTTCAAGACTTTACATTTCTTTCCCTTAAGAGTAATGTCATCTTCTAAGAAGAGATTTCCATCTTTAGGAGGAATATTGTCACACCATAGTGGGTTGTCATATGGAATATAGACCTCAAGATGAGCTATATCAAAAATACTATCCACACCACTAGGTAATTCACTAGGAGTCAGTTTATCATCTTCAAACAAGATATTATTCTTAAAAAGATAAAGATCTATCCATGGAAAGGATATAGAACAAGCAAATCCATTCTCTAAAAGACCATTATCAAGTATCAAAGTTGTTTCAAGCACATGAGTATCCCTATTAGCCAAGAAAGTATTAGAATGTTCACTAAAGGTCAAGCTCAAAAGGTCACTCCAAATTTCTTAATAAATATTCTCAATTACATCACTCACTTAAGGTTCTTTAATCACGGTACACATTTTCTCAAGTGGTGGACTAGTTTTGCACACAAGTTGATCAACACAATTTCCACAAGATGATGTACTATCACTCAACATAATGGCTTCAACACTAGGTTGACACAAATCGATCTTATAAGAAGAGTTAATTCAGTCATCAATAGGATCAACTAGTGTATCCACACTCACAACAAATACATCATCATTAAGAGGCAAATAATAATAGACTCATATGTAGGTAAGCTACTACTCACGCTCAATGGGCTACTAGCCATACACTTATCATTCACATGCACAAAAGTGTAAGAGCTATGTAAGCTTGTAGTTCTTAAGCACGTTCTTCTTTACCTTGGTGTAAAGGTCCTCCCCAAGCTTTGGATTCAATTAAGATTTCCCTCATCAAGTCTTCAAAGTCAATCTTCTCTTTTAGAACTTGTTCTCTTCCATTTGCCATGTTGGTACCTACACACATCTCCTTATTAATTGAAGGACAAACAATATTAGCTCCGGTTGGTGGCAACCCCCTTACTTCACTCCTCACAACCTCTTCTTTTTACTCTCTTAGGTTGCCACCATGCACTCCCTTACTACTCTCAATCTTTTATCTCTCAATGTCTTTTGGCTTGGAGTAAGTGACCATATTGCCTTGAGATTTGGGAAGGTTAGGTGGAAAGAGATGATTTCCCTATTGGTCTAATACAATTTGAGGCTAATTTTCATAGTTGGAATCTTATATTGTTCAGACCAATTGACACCCAAATATAAATGTCCACGTTCTAAGGGGATTATGTCACACCATACCTCCTCAAAGTACCCATTTAGAATGAAGGAAACCTTTATTCTCTCGAAGACTCTATAGCCTTCCAAGATGTATGGGAAATTCTTGGACACTCGAGGTATCCCTAGATAATCAACCATAAGAGAAGTTATGTAGTTTGCGTGAAACCAATCATCAAGTATAAGAACAAATCTCAATACAACACTAATCTCCACCCATCTTGAACAAGGTTGTCTTCTTGGATCACTATTATAAAGTTTCGTATAACCCTTTGGCACATAGATTGGCCTCAAAACATCTTTCAAGGCAACCTAAGTTTGGGTAGCAGTCCTTGCAAGTTTACACCATGCTAAGTTTGGACCTTGAATGTACTTAAGGGTATATATAGCCTGTTCGGCTTTACTCATAGCATAATCCTTGTAGACTCTTTTGCATTACCATTCCCAATCAAGGTAAACTTCTCGTTCTCCTTTGAAGATAGATAGAGTAGAAAGACATTGACTCCTACTATACCCTTTATTCATACCTTGGTTCCCCTTTTCCCACATTTTATCATGCCTTTACTCATAGCCCCAATAATCTTCATCAACTTTGTAACCATAACTATTTTTAAGATAATCATAGTCTCTTATGTCGTAGTCACAATTATCCGAGGCTATCGAAGACATGCTTCCTTATATCACCTTGTACCTACAAAATGAAAAAAACAAGATTAGTAGTAAAGCTTCTCACCATCACTTGTAATAATCTTACCTTTTTTATCCTCACAATTAAAGCGGTGAGTTTTGAAAGTTGCTTATACTCTGGTGGATAATAAGGTGTCAATCTTTACTTTGCGGTCGGAGTGGATTCTTTTTTGAACGAATCAAAGAATTAAAACTACTTAAGGACTTAAATCAAGAAATAACAAAGATTTGAAAAAGGGAAAAACTTGAAAGAAATTGGACGATGAAAGAAATAGGACTCAAGAACTAATCAATCAACTTAGTAGATGAATTACTAGTTGATGAGTAGTTTAAGAATCAAAAAAAGAGTTTAGGAATAAAAAATATGAAACTTAGTATTCAAACCTTGATCAATGGAGAAATTAGAAGTGTTGAGATGTGTTTTAGAACTTGAATTAATTTTGGAGAAGTGTTGAAATTTATTTGGGGAATGTTTGTGGCTGCCTTGAGTTCAATAAAGAGTGATCTGCATTAAGGGTTGTGTTGTGACCTGCTGCAGCATGTGGGTCCTAGGTGCAGAACACCTTGGATACATGAGAGGTTGTACTTATAGTTGTGAGGTGCTGTCGACTTGCTGGCACAACTTTGGTGTAGGTTGGGAGTAGATGGGAGCAAGTGGCCCGCCCCTCCCTTTGTGTTTGGCCAAAATTGCCCTTCTAATGGTCCCCCTTTGTACTTTCTTGTGAAATATCTTTAGAATCGTCTTCCATGCCTTTGTAAAAACACCTTTTCACCACTTTTATTCCCTATTTTTGAATCAAACACTGCCTTTTTATAAGAATTCAAGATGAAGATTTGAATCTTCCTCAAGAACACCAAGACTTCAAAAAACTCTATATAAAATTGTTGATCGGAATGCGATGAAATTTTGAACCAAGGATATTTTCACCCTTATAAACACATTACAAGCATCATTTTGCTAAAATTTACAATCAAAATTCAATATTTTTATTTCACATCAAACTTCTTCAGCCCAAGCTTCCAACAAGGATAGAACACTCAAATAAGCTCCGATTTGGATAAAATTTGATTTATAGTCTCGTATAATGTTAGAGAGAACAAATATAACAATAGAAACACAAGAAAAACACAAAATCAAAAACTCAAAATTTGACCTATGAACAAAAATATGAATAGTGACTTTTTTGGGGATTTTTATTTTTTCACACTTATTTTTTTGTTGATTTTCAAGATGACAAATCCAACACTAGAATTGTGGAAATGATCCTAAGCTTAGCTCTGATACCAAATGATACTAATAAAACCATGAGTACTCAAATATAAGATGTGGAAAATAAAGATTGAAGTACAGAATGACCAAGATAGGAAGATAGACACGAAATTGATACCAAAAGGGAAATCGAAGGATGTATCAAATCTTAAAAGCTCCCTTAATGACTATCAATAGGAACCTAACTCTTACGGTGACTAAAAAGGGGGTTAGATCACCCTTACAACCAACATTTCAAAATAAGGCTAAACAAATGCTTTTCCAAGCACTCAAACACTCCTATGTAATCTCTTGAATACATCATGTAAAAATTATCATAAAAAAAATAAGAAAATAACCCTAGCCACCAAGCATTTATAGTTCAGATACATATTACATAATTAGGGCCACAAAATCAACTAAATATAAGAAAAGACCCACTAAGGGATGTTTTGACACACTCTTAAAATGCTAGACTGGATCAAAAGTGGATCCAATACGTCTAGGGCGCATGACCCTTTCAAGGGGATTTTGACCCCTATTTTGCACTCCTTCGACCAATCCAATGTCCTTTGACCCTCCTTAATGGTAATGTTCCTCCATGTGGAATCTTTTAAAACCACTAAGGAGTCATCAAGCACCTCGAGCATAATATGTATCTCATCCAAAGGTCCGCAGGCAATTTGGGTTGTAGAACTTCTCCTAAAAGTGAGAGTGGGAAAAGTGTAAGCCTTACATAATTGTGGGGAGCCCTACAGGAATGAACGTGCCACTGATTTTTAGAAAATTATGAAAATGGACTTATGGGTCCTCATGAGTTAGACCAGTGAACTATAACTCATGTGAAAATTGCACCATGTTCTATTTTATTCCAAATATACCTTCAGGTTCTAGTTTGTAAATGATGGAGGTAATATTAGTTGTGAGTGGGATTGCCACTTTACACGCTGCCTTTGGTGTTCCATGGCTTTAAGAACAACCTCGACCTGTTGATCCTTATCAACCTATGATATTTGGTACTTCCCGTCTCAATCTGTGTAAAATATTCTTAGTTATCGAATCCGATTGGACCACATCCTTATCCTTTATTACCATACGAGCTTCACAAACCCGTAGCTACAAGATTGGTAGCTAAGACCAAGTAGTTAACATTTATAAAATCAAACAATAAACTTAAAACTAGAAATTACCTAATCTATAAGTCCCTGACAATGGTTCCAAAAACTTGTTATGACTTTCACACACACAAGTATGCATGGTAAAAAAAGTGGTAAAGTGACTCTTTTTGTGAGCTGGGTTATTGTACCCAAGGGACTTGAAGTTAGTTTAGTTTTAATTTCAAATATACCTAAAAATTAACAAGAGCGAGTTTGAAAAAATAAAGTCAAAAATTATAACTAAAACTAGTGATATGTATAAACAATAATCATCTTAGAGGAAAATCAATATCAAAAGGAGTTCTGGGGCTTTTGGCATAATTTATTCATGCATAATTCTGGTTTCTTATTGGTGATGGTGTTTATCATAATCATTGATTTAGGGTGTTGTCCATATTGATTGGGAATGGCTATCCTTTAAGTTATCTTCTCAAATTAGCCTTAAAATACAATATTGAGTCTTTAATTTAGATGCATTAAGCTATCCTCGTATCTTGTAACCAAGTGAGCTAATTAGGTAGATCTCTATCCTAATTACAAATCATTCTTTATCAATTAGACCCTTATCAATTAAAGATATAATCCACACTCCCCATATTTTTTATTTAGTCCCTCCATTTCTATGGTTAATTTGTTTTGGGACTTGGATTTATAAAAAATTGTATAACTCTTTTGAATAGTAAAGCAAAAACTCAAGCAAAATTACATGACATGATAAACATATAAAAGAAATAAAAAATCTAATCAAACATCATATTTCATAGCCTCCACCCCAGAAAAGAGTATTAATCCACTCATGGTCTTACAAACAATCACCATAGATGGGTTAATAAAGCAAAACCACAAGGAAGAAAAGTAAAAGAACAAGAACCCTAAAGTAGTGCTCTCTTGATTACTTGATTTCTCCCTATCTTGTGTTAATCCAAAGATGTCTTATAATTATTGCTAAATACTCTTTATGTAACCCTAAAAGTTTCCATAAGCTATCCCAAATGATATATATTCATTGACCATTTTTCCCTCAACTTTAACCAAGTGAAAAACCAATTTTTAGCCTTCTTGAATGTATTTTTCTCCCAAGCATGTGTAGTTTGTGTTGTGTGTTGCTATTTCCTATTCTGACCGGCCCAAACATGTTCTACCCAGATTTTATGCATTTTTAATTGTTTATACAGCCTCAAATTCATGATTACCAAGTCCAAAAAGTATTAGGTACAATTATAACTTGGTTCCCACTCAAACTACGACTAGGAACCACTTTTTGCCTGTCTAGAAGGGGTGCACCTTGAAGAGGTGATGGGTGGGACTTAGGGGAACATGGATTTGGTGTTTTGGGATTAAATATAGTGTCCAAACAAAAAAGTTGGTGCATTTTAGTCCTATATGTGGGTAGAGGTTGTGTTGTGTGGAGAGGGCTGCAAAATAACACAATTTTTTCCAGTTTTGTCCCTTAGTTCACGTCAAGCTTTCTTCTTATTTCCTTACCCTTTGTGGCTAATTTGCAAATTCATTTATCACCTAAATAATATCCATTGATATCCTATAGAATATGATAAAAAACATTAATCCATACAATACAATAAAGCTCATCAAAACACACTAAAACAAGAATAGCTCAAGCTTGCTTTGACTAGTTAACTCGTCTAGCCTTGCCTTTGTTAGTTTTTCTCTAGAATTTCTTCAAATGAAACTTAAACATTATATACATGAGTATTATCCCAAAATACACAAATAAAACTATATATTCACATCACCACATGAAACCACACTTAAAAGTCTTTAAAACTAAGCTAAATGTGTGTAGAAAATGACACTTAGGTGTATAAATACACCTAGGATCAGTTATGTCGTGAGGAGATGTGAATTTTACAACTTGGTGATAAAATGGAAAAAGTGTCACTTCATGGTCAATAGAGTAATAGTGCTCGGTCATAAGATTTCAAAGAAGGATATTGAGGTAGATAAAGCAAAACCTGAGGTGATTGATAATTTGTCTTCACCAAATTCTATGAAAGGTATTTGGAGATTTTTAGCTCATGTTGGGTTTTATAGGTTCATCAAGGAATTATCTAAAATTGTGAATCCATTTTATAAATTGTTTGAGAAGGAAGTCAAGTTCATTTTTGATGATGTCTGTTTGAAAGCATTTGAGTATCTAAAAGAAAAGTTGATTTCAGTCCTATTATTGTGTCACCAAATTAGCACATGACACTTGAGATTATGTGCGATGATAGTTTTGTGGTGCTAGAAGCTTTCCTAGACCAAATATGAGAGAAGATTCTTCATCTAATCTATTAATCTAGAAAAGTACTTAACCCGGCTTAAAAAAAACTATACCGTGATTGAAAAAAGAAATTTCTTTCTGGGTTTCTTAATTTGAGAAATTTCAATCCTATTTGCTTGGCACAAAAGTTATTATGCGTACTGACTAAGCAACTCTTAGGTACCTTATGGTAAAGAAGGGTACGAAGTTGAGGTTGATTCATTGTGTAATTCTATTATAGGAATTTGAATTTGGAGTCAAGGATCAAAAAGGGAATGAAATCAAGTGGTTGACCACTTATTATGCCTTAAAAAAGAGGCTATGCTGAAATTGAATGATGATCTTGAGATAGATTATACTTTTCTACACAAATAGGGTTTGGCAGTATCGCAAGACATAATACCAAGTTTCATAGATTTTGTAAATTATTTGATGTGCAACGTGGTGGTTGAGGATATATCTCTTAGCAACAAAAGAATTTTGTACATAAGGTGAGGAAATTCTTCTAAGATGAGCCATAATTGATCTTATCTTATATAGATGGACTAATACGTAGTCCTTCTGAAATAGAGATGATCAATTTTCTATAGGCATGTCACTCTACATCAGTTGCGGGTTATCATAGTGGTTCACATACTGCTTATAAGATCTTATAGTACAGGTACTACAATCCCACCATTTATAAAGACATGCATGACTATGCAAGAGCTTGTGACCAATGCCAAAGATAAGTAAACATACCACGAAGGCAAGAGCTCCCAATAACATCAATACTAGATATTAAGTTATCTAATGTATGGGGCATTCATTTCATCATACCCTTTGTGGTCTCATATGGTTCAAAGTATATTTTGGTTGCTTATGATAATGTTTCAAAATGGGTGGAGTATATTACTCTTCTAAAAAATGAAGGGAAAAATGTGATGTATTTTTTAAGGAAAAACACATTTTTCCAATTTGGTTCACCAAGGATAATCATTAGTGATGGAGGTTCACATTTTTTCAATCAACTATTGAGTGCCCTACTTTAAAAATATTGTGTAAAACATAGGGTGGAAACACCCTACCATCCTCACACATGTGGGAAATTTGTGGTCTCCAATTGAGAGATCAAGTTCATTTTGGTGAAAATTATGAATGCCAATAGAATGGACTAGGCTAGAAAGTTAGACAATGCATTATAGGTTTAGCAGAGAACATTTAAGACTCCTATTGGTTCTTCTCCATACCAACTTATGTATGGAAAGGTCTTTCACTTGTCTCTAAAATTTAAGCATAAGGCATTGTGGGCACTGAAAATTTAAACCATTCATGGAATGATGCGGTAAAGATTAGACTTGAGCAGTTTAATGAGATCGATGAATTTTATCTTAGAGAATAAGAAAGTTCAGCTTTATGAAAGGAAAAAATGAAGGCATACCATGAATAAAATATAGAATAGAGAGAGTTCATCGTGGGTGATAGGGCTCTATTGTTCTAATCCAAGCTTCCTTTATTTTCCAGCAAGTTGAAGTCAAAGTATAGGGGCCATATCCAAAAGTGGCAGTGTTTCCTTATAATGCAATTGTACATAAAATAGTGAGGGCCTAAATTTTAATGTAAATGTACAAAGGGTGAAGAACTATATCCATGATGTTAAATAGGTCAAGGTGATATATGATGTGGAAATTTATGGAGCCTAAGTAATTAGGAACACTCGAGTTTGTTCACAACATCAAACTAGGTGTTGTATAAAAGGAAACCCATGGATTAGTTTGGCGAAGTCTGCGTATCCAAGCTAGCACATTATGTTGCATCGTTAAATAAAGCACTACTTGAGAGGCAACTCAAGGATTTTTAGTTATTTTACTTTTATTTGTCAAGGATAATGTGTTCTAAGTGTGTAGGGACAATGCAGAAAAGATATTAGGACCTAGAACAATAACCAAAACCGCAAGAGTATTGAATGATCATTGGAAGTTCCAATGATCATTGTTTCAGTCATCTACAAAAAGATTAAAGAATTAATTTCAAGGAGGTGTTCCAATGATTGAGCACCAACGATCATTCCAAAAAAGAATGACCGTCGAATCCATTATCTGATTAAACATCTACAAATTAACTTTCAAGTATTGGAACCTCATATGCAGATGTAGGCCTGGTCGAATCATGAATAGACTTAATCTTTGCTAGCTCCACCATAATACCATCTGTAGATATCACATGTCCTAGGAATGTACCAGACTCGAGCCAAAACTCGGAATTTGAGAATTTGGCAAAAACCCCATAATATCTCAAACTTTAGAGCACAATCCTCAAATGTTGGAATTGTTCCTCCCTACTTTTTGAATATACAAGAATGTCATCGATGAACACAATCATGAAAGAGTCCAAGTAGGGTCTGAACACATTGTTAATCAAATCTAATAATGTGGTTGGGGCATTGGTAAACCCAAAAGACATCACCAGGAACTCATAACAACCATAGAAACTTGTGAAGGTTGTCTTTGGGATATCCTCAACCCAAATCCTTAACTGATGGTAACCAAATCTCTAGTCAATCTTAGAACGTACCATTGCTCCCAAAATCTAGTCAAACAAGTCATCAATACGAGGCATACGATACCTATTCTTTCCTGTAACATTATTAAGTAGCCTGTAATGATTATACATATGCAAGGAACCATTTTTATTCCTTATGAACAAGATAGGATCACACTAAGAAGACACATCCGGTCTAATGGAACCCTTAATCAGGAGATCCAAAAGCTAAGAAATTAGTTCCTTAAGCTTGGCAGGAGCCATACAGTAAGGTTCCATAAAAATAGGTTGAGTTCTCATCTCAAGATCAATAATTAAATCAATATCAAGCTCATGAGAAAAACCAGGGACATTAGTAGGAAAAACATAAGGAAAATCACAAACAATAGGAACAGAGTCAAGAGAAGAACTCTCTGCACTAACATCATGAATATCAACATGATAAGACACGATACCCCTCGATATAAGTCTCCTACACTAAATATAGGAAACAATCCCTATCATCACATGGCTGATGGATCCCTGCCATAAAACCAATGATATACTCGACATGGCTACGGTAACAGTTTTGTCAAAATAATCCAAGACCATATGATAGTGGGTAACTATTCCATGCCAGAATCACATCAAAATCCACCATATCTAATAAAATAAGACCATCATAAGTATCAAACTCTTGCATGGTCATAACACATGATCTAAAAACCTTATTCACTATTAAAGAATCACCCATAGGAATAGATACACTTAACGATACAAATAAGGAATCCTTTGACAACTTAACTATGGTACAGAATAAGTATACACATAAGAATAAGTGGAACCTAGATCAAATAATGAAAAAGTCTGTTGATTGAATACTGAGATCGTACCTGCAATAATAGCATCTGAAGACTCTACCTCCAACCTGCAAGGTACAACATATAAATCTCACTTACCACATGGATGGGTGACTGGCCTATACCTGTCATACCTGCCTGAGGACATCTAAAAAAACCCTTGAGACAACCCCAATGACCCTGCATACCACCTCTAGCTTTGGGTGTCACTACTCTAACTGGCGGAACTCTATACTGTAGGCATAACTCACTCGCGCCAGGGACACTTTCTAGATAAATGGTTGAAGGCCCTAAACTCATAGTACGCCTCTGGCACTACACTATACTCAAAAGATTCGGCTGACTCAAAATAGCAACCTCATTTAGAATACCCAAAATATGCACCCCTCGAAGACTGACCAATACTTTGGCTTGGATGATCATGGGCTAACCCCATCTATATGCTGAAGTACGGTATAAAAGGGCCTACTAGATTGACCCTGATATTGATAAGACTAGTGTAGAGGGTACCTACCCTAAGACCCACTGCCTCTAAATAGTGATCCACTCTAGCTCCTACTAAAAATACCTTAATAATGCAACCTCTTATAGTGGCCCCCTTAGGCCTCATGATGAATCTCCTCTATGATTTGAGCATTATTAAAAACCTTAATGTAAGAGTTACTAGTGGAAACCAAACTCAATATTGTCATGCGAAGAGGATGTTTTAATCCTCGAATGAAAAACTAAATATGCTCATACTAGAGTAGCAATATAGATGTAGCGTGGTTGTCCAACTCATAAAATTGAGCCTCATAATCCTAAAAAGTCATAAAATCCTTCTCCAATCTTGAAAACTAATCTCTGAGGTTCTTTCTAAAGTTATAAGGTATATACATCTCTGAGAAAAGCTCAAAGAACTAAGTACATAACAAAGGAGGAGATACAGTTGGACTAGAATCAAGATAACCTCTCAACCAATTATGAGATTCTAGATCCAAATAAAAAGTATTATTCAACTACTTAAGTCCCAACTAAGCTTAAATTTTGGAGCCTATACTCACAAGCAATCAAGTACTCATATGCATCCTCGCTCTAAGCCCCAGAAAAACTAGGCGAGTCAATCTCAAGAATGTACCCAACATCTTCTACTCCTCAACACACATAAAAGGCTATACAACTACTAGCTGAGTAACTACTAGTGCTGGAGAGATCTCAACTCTGCGGCGTAGCAACAAAATGCGCCCCTTCCTCGGTACCACTAAAATTTACAGATTAAGCACTATTAGACAGTGCACCACCAACCAATCCAAAGATGTAAAAAATGTATCTCTAAGTAGTGATAGAGAAATAAACCCTGGTTATTCCAAAGCCGCCCTTAGGCCCACCATTTGCTAGGGTAGAGAAATCTCTCTTGTGGGAGTAGAAATAGGGTCTGGTGAAGGATCTCTATCCTGATCTCTAGATGGGGTTGAAAATCTCCCCTACCATCAACCTCGAGGTCATCCATGGCTTTTGGCAGGATCCCTAGTCACGAACTCAAGGTCCTCATACCCAGTAGAAGTAGCCCATGCCCTAGTCACCTGAGAAAGAGTGAAACCAAATAAATCTTAGAAACCAACACAAACTCTTAGGATGAAATGAGTGAATGAAGTAAAGATCTCCTAACAATGTCCTATAACCTCCCAAAGATAAGAAATAAGCATCATTATTTTGATCAGCGGGACTTTAATAGACAGTCGCTCTCATAGCAATAATACTTGTGAACCCAACCTCTAATACCCATTTGTTATGACCTAATTTCACATGTCTTGATGATATCTACTTTACCCTACTAGTAGGTAAGCCAAAATGTAGCCCAAAACTACAAGTAATGTGCTAGTTGGTGAAAATGGCATGTGTCCAAATTATACAAGTAAATAGAATACAAACCATAAGAAATAATAATGATAATGTAACTAAAGGGAAAATATAAAAAAAGTAATAACATCCTATGATCTAGCATGGTTGATACAAGAGCCTCTAGCAAAATAATAAGAATACTATCAATGGAAATGTATAATAGTCTCAATACAGAAAGCTAATCAAAAAGAAGAAGGAGAGAAAGTCAACCCAGGCTCCACGAGCTCACCCTATTTTCATACTCCAACCGATACTAACACAATGTAAACGATGGCAACTAGTATTTGAATCTGCACCAAAAAATGGTACAAAGCTGTAGCATGAGTACCAAAGCAATAGGTACTCAGTAGGCATCATCAACCAATTTTGCAAAATCATAATATAACTATAATAAGATGCGAGATAATAAGCTAAGTAAAGGGAATAGGGAAAACCATGAATAATTCTCCAAATACTAACAATAAACAATCAAAAAATTCAATGAAAAAAAGAACATAGATATCACTAACATAGTTAGGGCCCCATAAGTCAAAAAGATGCAAACTGTAGTAAATAATCCAATGCGAGCTCCCAAAAGCTCAATGGATGCAATCAAGAAAAAGTAATAACAATAAATATATCCAACCATCCAAATCCTAAAATCATAATCACGGATTTTTTTATATCACAAACATTAACCTTGAACTAGTTTTGTCACTATCATAACATCCCTCGATGCTGGACTCAAATTGAAATAGTGTGTTACAAGCCAGACTTGAAGGAAAAATAATATCATGAATGTTGGACTTGAACCGAATGTAATATCATCATAGATGTGGGACTTGAATTTGTATAAATATCATAATTCACCAGACTTGAACCGGTCTTACCATCTCCCAAATACATGACTAGCATAATTTTTAATATATTTAAAACCTCCTCAGGCTCAAGAATGTAAGAAAGATAACGTATAAGGACTATTAATTCTACAAGGATCTAATAGTATATTTGTCCTAAGATGGGCTGGAGGGGCCTACTCCTAGCCCTACAAGTCCATTATATGGTAAATTTTCTACCTTAAACTAGACTAAGGTTCTAAAATCTTGCTACATGGTTCTTTAAAGTCTCCTTAAGTATTAAGATAGATATTCATCCTAAGGAATAATTTGTAAAGTCAAATTCACCTAGTTATGGTACCTTAATTGGATAATTAATCCAAGTTACATTAAATATACCTATAAGTCTTAATTGATAACTTAAAGAAAACACAATATCATATGATACTATAATTAATATCGATATAAGAGAAAGGTATGTCTTGCCTACTATTAAAATTGGTCTTGGTCCTAACTCACACCCCAAAATCTAGCTCATGAGGAGGAGGATTTCCCAAGCCTTATAAGCAGACCAAGGACCCTTTCCTCTTCTGATGTGGGATACTTAACACTCCCCTACACGCCCAGGCTAACTATAGCATGGAAAACATGCACAGGCTAACTGGAGTGTAGATAATATATATGGGGGCCCACCATCGGTTAACAAATATTTGGAATGGGACTGGCTTTGATACCATGTTAAAATTGGTCTTGGGCCTAACTCACACCCCAAAATCTAGCTCATGAGGAGGAGGATTGCCAAAGCCTTACAAGGAGACCAAGGACCCTTTCCTCTTCTGATGTGGGATACTTAACACCTACCTAGATCTGGATAAAGCTTGATAAAGCCCATTAAATTAGCAATTTCCCTTTCTGAGAAGCTTTTGCATGATGCCACACTATCAAAATATTGATCTATGCATTAATACAAGAATAATGATACCCATATTGCATTTTATGCTTTGGGTCTAAAATCAAGTCACAATTCCATGTGGAGCCTTCTTGTGGGATCGCACCTTCGAAACCATTTATACGTCCCTCTAAGCTTAAGGACCATTTACCCTTAAGAATGGGTAAATTTTAAGCTCAAATAATAATAAACTCAATCCATTAAGAATCAAGGTATTTAAGACAAAATTGGGGGGTTAAATCGAGAATTAGATGGAAGCTTACAAGGTTTACAATGAGAAAATGATTATTATGAGCTTGACAACACCCCACAATAACCCAAAGATTATTCTCCCAATTCCCACACTATCTAGGACTTTTGTCTCTTTAGACATGTAATAAATGGAAGAAAATAAAGTAAAGGGCTGAATTTAATGCCCTCCAAATGCCGCTTAAGCATCCACTTAACAACTTAAGCGGTCACAACTAAAGTGGAATAGTAAGGCTACAACGGTACTTAGCTTGGGTTGGCCTTTTGCTAAAGCAGACAAGATGTTGCTTAAACGACATATACTTTAGCAGACAGGCTACTGCTTAACAACCTTGATCAACCAACGTTGGATACTAAAGCAATATGTTAGCCTCTAAAGGATCCTCTACTAAAGAGACCAAAGGTCCACATTAGCGAATCCACCCGTTGAGTCTATGCACCAACTGAAACTTGGATTTGCCAAGTTTTCACCAACTCCTCAGGATTTATTTAGAATTTGAGAATGCAAACGAACTATGCTACCCTATCAAATTTGAAATTTAGGACTTAATGGTATTATTAAAATTTTTGTCTCGATTTGTTTTGATGAAATATGGGCTCCACACCTAAGGGCCACTTTTGTAAAATTTCAACCGATATCACAAAATGAGTTCAAAAGTTTTAGGGCCAAAATCAAAGGTCCTCCTAGCCTAAAATCAGCATTCTAAAGTTGATGGAACTACCAAAATTGGCATATGACGTCGTTAAACTAATGTTTACATCTGATAGATAATCTATACCAGCGAACACTTCAAAATAGGGAATTGACTCTAAAAATCAAATAAACTATTTTGTAACTACTCTGTCAGCTCCAACAAGTTATAAATGACTTAGGTTAGCTGCAAGAAAACACTAAAATATGCAAATGCATTGATAAGAAGAAAAAGACCTAAAGGGCCATTACATAATTTGAACAAGCCACTCTAGTCAATTAAAATAGAGGGAAATCAAATCATAAATGACTAAGCATTAGACAAGGAAAGATTAATATCCTAGGAGATATTAAGTTCACTAAATTTTTTTCCAAATTTGTAGAAAGGATTCACGACCCATCAACACCATGTCTAATATGTGCTATTAAAAAATATAAGTGTTGTAACCATACTATTATCCTGGGGTGGGGCCTAATGATTTACTTTATTTATGGGATATCATGGTTCCTTAGTTTGATCCTGGTATTAGAGAAGTCATTACATGTGGGAAGATCCTGAAGAAATACAAGAAAAGAAATATTAGCGATGGATCGTATTTAATGTCACGTTGGTTTTCTCCCCTACGTGGGCTTACTTCATATGTGTTTTTCGTCTTCCCAAAACACCCCCACATGGGTTATCTTGTTTTCCCTTATGCGAGCTTTCTTTATGTTTATCCCTAGTTCTTTTAAAAAGTGCCCCTTATTGATGGTCTTTGTATCCCTTTTAAAAAAATTTAGTCATATATAATCACATACCTATTTTCGGTAAATGGAATGGTTTAGACACAATACATTGTCTTTTTGAACAATCGTTAGGCCCATCTTTAGCTCAAAATAGGTCCCTTAAATGGATGCACACATTATTATGCTTGCATGCTATAACCATCTTATGTACATGTTGTTCGAATTAAAAGAAGATTTCTCTACTCATATTTTTTAGTAGCCTTTTTAAGAAGAAACATGCATCCACTATAAAAAAGTCCGACCATAACACTACAAGTCGGTCAAAAAAGTCTGCAACTATTCTAGAAAAATCCTAAATCCATTCTCACCATTTCAGGATGGCGAACTATAGTCTATGAGGCAATTATTTAGAGATAGATCAATGGATGAGATGCTAAAGGTGGAAAATAATAAAGTAGTTAAGAAGCTTGATATGATTAAAATAAATATATCCAAAGTCAATTTATTGATTACACAAGAAGAGAACAATTTATTGATTACACAAAAAGCGAATGTTCTCATGTCAAACAATATGGAACACGAGGAACAAACTGCCCTAACCAAAGAAAAAATTGCAATGTTGGACCAAATGCTTGGAAACAGGGAGAAAATGCGAAAAAAAGACATTGCTAGAGAGATAAAAACTAGCCATGTAATTTAAAGCAGATGCTAAGATAATACGAATGATAGTAGGGAAAGATAAAGGAAAAGAACCAAAAAGTGATAGACTCATTCAAGAAGGGATACTAATTTCCCTCGAACAAGTTATGGTGAAATGAAAGAATGGTTGGAGGACATGGAGAAAACCCTTTTTCCTTCAAGGTTTAGGTGAGGGCATGAACATATCATTCTTAATGTAAGTGTTAGGAATTACATAAGAGAGCCCAATATAAAAAAAGTCTTAGAAATTTACTAACTTTTGTGGACTATGGGACTTTCCTCCCAATCAACACTTAAGGACCTCAATGTGACCCCTAAATATCATACCACATATGTGTATGTGACTTCATCAATAGCCGGTAAATTATTGATTATATGCACCACATACCATGTTGGCATGTGATAGGATTGAAATAATGGCACCCATCACTAGTGGGCTTCTAATATATCATTTGGATTTCACGGCTTTCAAGGATAACTATGGGGACATTCATTCCAAGTTGGTCAAAGAAAAAACTCTCTATTCATTCAAGAAAAAGCAATTGACAGGGTTTGTAAAATGGAGAAAGAGTAATGACATCTATCATTCTAACAATGTAGCCAAGGGACATGAAATTAAAAAGTATCATGATTTCCTCTTTGATTAGAGAACTTGATCATAATTGGAAAGGTCCACTTAAAGTTTGTGTGGTACCATATTTAAAGTAAAACAAGGTTCGAAAAATAAAGAACACTTTACACTATCCAGAATCATGCTTTAGATATAGAAAGTATGTCATCTTTATTTTCCATATATTTGCATTTTCCTAATGTAATGAAGTATAGTTAATAAAATGAAATGAAAACAATTTTTTTTACAACTATTCAAACTATGCAGGGCCTAATTTCTCCTTCGTGAAATGCGTAGGTAGATTTTTGGCCTGACCCTATCCTCCCAAACCTTTAATATTACCCACTTTAGCAAAAGAAAATATGAGATTAGAAGAAGTGCTGGGATTTCCTGATAAAATACACTTGCCTGAGTCACCATTACCCTATGGATTAATTAGCCTTTGATAAGAACAACATTATATGTTTTCTTTTGGCTTTTATGTCTTATATTATTCATTGCTAGTGGGATCTAACATGTCGTCCTTTGAGTTTTTTCTTACATTACAAATAATAGAAATTACTCGGTGTTGACATAAGCTAGCTGAACATTCTTATTTCACCCGATCAAAAGATCACAAAGTTTCATTCCCTAGACATCATTCAAATATGATTGAATTAATGATGATAATGCATTGCTCATCAAGGACAATATTATAATAGAACAAAGTGAGATATTTATTTAACTTGCAAGAAAGCTAGAAATGCTCTAGAGAAGATGAATTGTATAAGTTACATGGCTAATTTGTTCATCACCGCTAATGTTCCTATCCTGGGAGTGAATGATCCTCCAATCTAATTTCCCGTCTTAACACCCCTAACATCAGGAATCATACAAGTAATATACCATCTACCTCCGCCCTTCAACAGCACCTCAGTCTCTCAACATCTCACAGACCTATCTTTGATAATCCACTAATTCATCAAACTTAATCTCACCTGTCCAAAATACCAACTAAGACAATAATTTAGATGCTTACGATCCATAAAACCCATACCTAACTCTACAAAAACCTACCCTAATTGTACAATATTTACTCTCAAACTCCATAAAACACCAACATCTCCAAAAATGTTCTCTTTACCTGCAACCCAACTTCCACTCATCCATAAAATCCCACTTTAGCATACCAAATCCCTTTCGCCACTATACCAAATCCTTTTCACATTTGGCCCATATCTCTAACTATTTTTCATATTGTCATACCTTCTGATCTCTTTAATCCTTTTCCTAATCCAAGGTAAAACATTATGAGAAGAAGGAAAAGAAATGTAAGATCAAGAATGAAAGAAGTTGATGGTAATAAATAAAAAGAATGTGAAGATCACATAGTCTCACAGGACAATGGATAGTGATGGACTTGGTTATCATGATTTGTATGTTCATCTCGATGACTTTCCTGAAAGATATAAAATCCCCAAATTTGAAATATTTGGCAATAATAGAAATCCCATTACTCCCTTAAGAGATATTTTGACCAAATATTGGAATTGGAAGGAATGAGGTATATCTAATGCACATATTTAGTTAAAGTTTAAAAATTAAAGCTCTAGATAGGTTTGGATCGTAGGAATTGAAAAATGGCCCGGTTAGAAGTCTCTAGCCAAACACTTTCTCAACAAGTTTACATATAATTTAGAAATATTCTCTAAAAAATATTCAATAGATAGAATTAAGAAGAAAATCAATGAATATTTTCTAGACTATGCCTATCACTGGATAAAAGAAGTCGCTAAATTATAACTTCAAATGATTGAGAAGAAAATAATAGTAGTGGTTTCCCTTTCTCAAGAAATAGTGTTCTATACTGTAATGGTGTCGATGATTCATGCGACACTTGTAGACTTGGTAAAGATTGGTGAATCACTTAAAGAGGGTATTTGAATAGGTAAAATTAATAAGACTCCAACATTATTTGGTACCTCAGGTTTTCGAAAGAAGAAAAGAGAATATGTGACCGTAGTGTCCTTTGATACTGATTGTAAGTCAAAAAGGAAATTTAGACCTAGAAATACCCTTTCCTATCTATCTACTCTCCACTACAAAAAAATCCTCAGTCCATTTTTTCTACCCAATCCCAATAACAAGATCCCCAACTAAATTATCAACCTAATGTACAAACCACCATCCCAAGACACAAAGCTAACATTCATGTGCCTACAAACTATCATCAAGTGCTACCTTCTATCAACTGAAAAACTACAATATCCATTATCTAAATCTCATAAATAAATATCCTTAAAACTTCATAGCACAAGTTGAAAGTCACACTCGGCTTTATGAAAGATTAAGAGTTGCCAGCTATCTCCAGCCTATTCAACCAAAAATCACTAATACCAATTACCAATTCTACCATGTTGAGCAAAATTATGCCTATCTTTCAGAAGGATCCGGGCATGGTAACGAAGAATGCATTAACTTGAAACATAAAATCCATGTCTTGGCTGATAACAAAGTCATTACACATCAAGCACCAACACTCAATATCATTAGTAATTTGTTGCCTAACCCCGGAGGAGTTGTTATCAACATGATTAAAATAGAAGAAGAATGGTTGGCCAAAGTAAGTCTATCAAAAATATTAATAAAGAGGGTCTAAAGAAGACAAAACAGAAAGAAAATATTGGTTTGGCCAAGCCATTGCCACTCTTGTACCAGTCGTTCCCTATGAATGAGATGCAAGAAAATGATGGTCTAGGGGATGGAATAGGAAATCTGTTCGAGGACTTCAAAGCTATGTTGGAAGATTTCCCAGAGTCTAGAGAGGTATGAAATATTGCATGTTGAGAAACTTAATAGAGTTAGACCTCTACATCCCCCTATAACTCCCCACTCATAATGGTAGAGAAAAGGGAAATTTCTAGTTTTGAAAATTGTAATGGTTAGGAGGGCACCCCATGACCCACCCTTTATGTTTTAAATTTCCCTTTTTTGTATTTTACTATTTAAAAAAAACATAGGCATGTACTTTTGTGAGTCATAAGCTATTATTTTCACTATTTTCTAAATTTCAATGAAAAAGCCTCCCTTTATCTAAGAAATTATTTTTAATTACATAATTCTTACTTTCCTATTTGAATTATCTTTTTATTGTTTGACTTGGTTTATTTTGTTTTTAGTAACAATATATTAAAACCTGTCAGTGTCATGTTATGTCAAAAATTAAATGAACAAAGCAAAGCAAATAATAATTAATGGGAATATGATGATGGGGAATAGTTCACATAAGATTTGGAAGAATATGAAAACTGTGAAATTCTTAAAATGGAAAAATCGAGACAACCAATTTGGGAGATAACAGTAAAGTCAAGGAAAAGAAAATCGGTGTTGATTTTATAGAGACACAAAAGAAAGAACTCATCAATTTTCTCGAGAAAAACATCAACAGTTTCCAGTAGTCTTTGATGACATACCAAATCCAAAAGCTAAAAACATTTTCCACAAGTTATTGATTGATCATATTCAATTCAAGAGAAGGATAGTTGATTCTTCCTTCACTAAGATAAATCTAAGAGGAAGTTCACACTGAACTGGCGAAGGCATTGTATCATCTATTAAGTTAAATCCAGAGAAGCCCTGATTCTATTCGATATAATGTTCTATAGTTGAGGTAAAATGATACTACGTCAGAAGATAGTCTTTCCTATAGGTTTTCTTTGTTTGTAATTGCACTTTAATAATGTAATTGTTTACAGGTTTGTAATCACTTAGAATCCATATTCCCTTTTATGTAGGAACTACATTTGACCTAAAATTTAAAGAATGAGATACATATGTGGCCTATGTCAGTATCATTCGAACACTTAGAAAATATTATATTACTCTTTTATGTACAAACAATATTTGACCTGAATTCTCAAAAATGAGATATGTAGTGATCTTAGGTGGATTTATGCACCTAAGTATCATTATCTATGATTTATTAGCCTTTTTTTGAAGATATCTTGTGTGCTTAATGAGATGTTCATGATGTAAATGATGAGTGGTAAATTCACCACTCATTTACATCTAATTTTTTGAACATTACTATGATTAAATTGTGTAATTGAGAGTTAATGTCCATTTTAATGCATTCAGTTCCATCTTTTGTGGTCTTACCAAATTCATGATAAAAGTGAGTAGTTGTGAACAACTAATTGATTTTAGCTTCTTCCATAGTATTGTCTTAGAAATAAGGATATTATGTGAGTTTGAAATATTCATAAGCATAATCCTACAAGAAGGGATGCTAAGTTGAGGTATTAGGTTGATGGATTTATATGCTCATAAGGTATTTGAAAGAATCCATGATTGAAATTTAGAGTTTTATTGGAACATAACACTAAGACCCTAAACCTAGCCAACTCAAAGCTCATTAACTAAAATTGTAACTAACTCTTGAATAACCATACATTAATTATATCTAGCATAGCATAACTCCAAGACTTCTCTCATTTGGTTTTATTCAACAACTTTTTTCTCTTATTTAGTGTGTTATAAATTGATTTTTTTGAACATAGTACTAATTCTAAAAAACCCCAAATATTTGTATCCCATATTTGAATTTAGCAAGTAACTTTCATTTTAAGCTTACTCGATCACCACTCATATTGTTCCTCGTGGATTTAACCCCAACTCTTTTTGGGTTTATATTGATACGAATTCCTTGCATCAAATTATCGATATAAGTTGAGCATTATTAAAAATAGCTTTGTTGTTGGGGAACTATTTGGCGTATTGAGTTAGTTATGAATTCTATCTTACTAGCTTTGATTCAAATTTGTGAATATTTGTTTGTGACTTTCTTTTATTTCTTATGTTAGATAGATTTTTATTTTTGTTTACTTGTCACTATAGCATCTTGGAATGAATATGAGTTTAGTGGTTGCAAATCATATCTTGATGATCCCTGTCCATGTTGTGGTGGACCCTACTTTTGACAAAATTATAAATATGCTCCCCGAAAAGAGATGTGTGAACTATATCGATCCTATTGGGAGTATTATTATTCTTTTTATGGTGGTTAAGATGAAAACTGGAGTGAGTGTCCAAATGCCCCCTCCCCTAGTTAACTAACAAAAATGCTAGTTCTTTCTATGAGTTTGATATGTTTTATGATGTGATAATTGAAGAGCAACATGCCGAATACAATGTTATTGAATAAATGCTTCTAACTATCTTGAATAGGGTGACTATAATGGGGTAGAATATGCATCTCTTGCATAAATCCATGATGGCATTTGGAAAGGAAAGTGAAAAGAAAGAAGTAGGTGAGGAGGCTGATTTCTAAATTAACATAAATATGCCCAATCTTCAAAATAAGGTTGATAAGGAAAATATATTAAGACATGTGGTTAATGGTGAGCTTGATGTTGAAGATTTCTTGTTTATCTTCCAACCAACTTAACCAAAAATAATAAAGGATGCCAAAGTTGAGAAAATGGCTCTAAAGTTGAACAAAAAAGCCAAGCAGGTCTTTTGTGAAGGTTCTAGTTCATATCGAGGTGAGAATTTCAAGAAGAATGCAACTATAGAATTAGTAAGAAGACCTCTCAACCACTTTTGGATACTATGCTTGGTGGATGTGATGAAAGTCAAACCACCAGAGAAAATGATAAACTTTGAAGATGAGGTACAAAATCCTTATATTTTGAAATTTTGTATTACAAAAGGTCGAAATGATGCCCCTTACTTGAAGTCTAAGAATTCAGAATCTAATGTTTATCTAGTGGTCTATTGATGCTCTAACCAATACCCAGCGAGCCTATTTGGAAGTTTGATGTGAAGTTGGGTAAAAAGTTCAAGTCTTCAAAATGGCGAGATAGAATCAGTATTGTGTCTTTGTTACCTTTGTCTCAAGTACCTCAAAGAGATGTTTCTCTAAAGATAAGCAAAGATTTAAATTGTCTATCTGGAGGTATAAATGATAATTAAATAGTTACCATGATACGATGTTAAATCAAGTCATAGATGGGAAACAACTTATAACACACAAAATACACCTCCAATTGAAGGATGAAGAGGTCGCTTCAAATATAGTAATGTAACTAGGTTAGGATCGATCCCACAAGGAATAGGCCATAAATCTTTCTTGAACTTATTGAAATCACTAGGTAGTATGAGAAAGTAAAATGGGGCGATTTGTTGAAATAGAAAAGTAAAAGAATCGGTTCCTCTTAGTTGTAAACAATCTAAGAATAAGACTAGGCTTTTATTTCCCTAGCTTCTCAATTTAGTTGACTTATCGTGCACTGTTGAACTATTTGAATACCTTTTATGCAAAATCTAATAAGTTGTGTACCATCAACAGTTTTTTAGATGAGCAAATGGATTTCACCCTCTACTTTTTGAGTCTCAGGATGTCGCCTTAATAAGACTAATCTTGGATCCTAGTTAAATATTACCTTTTGTGTCTATAGTTATTAGATGATAATTAACAATCTTACATAAATGATACCTAGTATCATGGATTGACCATTAATCTTCAAATTGTTATTGTGATATTCTTTTCCTTATCACTACTCCTCTTTTAGAGAAAGTAAAAATAATTTAGGTGGGATCTTTATATGGACATTGCTAAAAAATCAATAAGTATGAATAAAACCCCATGCATGAAAGAATCTTTATCTAAAATGACTTGGCACTTTCTCTACTTCGTTAATCTGCCAGGGTTCTCACAACCCTAGCTATGAAAACTAGTCGTTCCTAGTTATGAGATCAATCATGGAATCTAGAGAAAAAAATTATCAAATAAATCTCAAAATACGAGAGAATAAATACCAAAGTCTTAAATTGAATAACAAACCAAGAACAATGAAAGTATAGGATAGCCCCTAAGGTCCTACCCCTGAATATATGAATGTATGATTTAAATAAACTAAACAAAGCCTAAGATTATTTAAAGTCTACAATAAACCCTAGATTTATACTCCTAATTAAAATTAATTACCCACAAATAATAGGACTTAATAAGGTCATAGGAGTATGATTAGGATACATGGAAACCCTAGGAAATGATTTCAGAACAATTTTAGAATATCACTGTCGATGGCTACAGATGGTATACACCTATGGTCTATCCGTGGGTACAGGTACTACCTACGGTCCGGACCCTGGGTGTAGGTGCAAATCGCAGGTACAAGACCTGCAGCCTAGCCCTTAGAATTTTAACCTCCAACACTTACTTTGCCTACATATGGACCATATGTTCTTCTTGCAGTCCAAAATTTGACTTAGCAAGTGGATAGGTCTCCCATATAAGATAGATAATTGAATTAGCTTTACAATGATACAAATTTTTCCTCAATCCAATGACAGGGTGAAATGTTATGGCCAAATTACTGAAGCACTGTCAACTCTCATGATCTTCAACTCTAGCACTTGTAGCCAAGCTTCAAATCTTCAACTTCAATCACATGCTTTGGTCACGTATAAGCTAGAAAATGTCAATAATACCCAATAATGATAAAGTAAGTATCCAAAAATATAACTTTTTATTTTTTTCTCGAATTTAGCCTCCAAAACCTACTTTCCTGCAAAACACTCCAAAAACACCTCAAATCAAACAAAATAGCGTTAAGTACATTCATACTCTCATAGTTTTAAGCATATTAAGTGCTATATTTCTATAGCACATTAGAAACCTATCATTTTTGTATTTGTGTCTTTTATTTTTGAGTAATTCAGATAATCTTAACCTTTTGAGGGTGTTTTGGGACAGGTTGGAGCCAAAAATAAGGAGAAAATAAGTTCGGGAATGTGACAGCCACAAAAGAGAACAGGGAAAAATAGAAAAGTATAAAGGCCTTAGATATCTCGATTACGATTTACTGATCGCGATCATGATACCGTAATTTTATAGACGGATCACAATCATCACAGTCCATTAAAATTAGGTGTGACACAATTTCAGGGAGCCTTTTTTACTCTTTTTACTCCTATGCGATGTGTAGTGAAGACATGGAGATCTTTTTAAATAAGGGATGTATGTTTTCATGTGTGTTGTCCTTTATTATGTCCACATTTCATAATTCACAATTGGCTTATAACTCCTGCCAACCATATGAGTTATAAATTTTAGGAATTATTTTCTTTTGTTTTTCATTTTCTAGTTTTTTACTTATTTTAATAATGATATTGGATGAGCCTTTCCCTATGATAGATTAAGTAACAACATTCTTAAGGGAAAATTGTCGTGTTTAACCTCACACAATCATACATATATCACAATATCTCAATTTCAACAATTAGATTACATATAGACTCCCACACGGGCACAACACATATGTATCCATTTATCATGATTAGTTCAGACCCTTAATATGCATTTTGTATCAACATTTACTACCCAGCCCAGTCTGAAAGTGTTAAGACATAATCTACTTTGAAGGCCGAAACCAGTCAGGAACACTTCAACCACAAAGCCCTATTTCTGAGGAATGGTCCTGAGATCAACTAAAATCAAGAAATATCGAATCGAACCATCAAAACAAGGCTAACCATACCGTACTACCCACTTTTACTTCAGGGTCAAAATGGACCCCCAGAACAAATTTTTAATAAAGAAGGCCAAAATCATAACTTTACTTCAAAAATATGTTCCCCGTACCTTTAAAACCATACAACTAAAAATCCAAGTCAAATCAAGTCAAAAAATAGGTTGAAATCAAAGAAAACCATTTTTGAGCTTTACGGGGTAAAACCTTTGAAATCCATTTTAAAATCAAGAATCAAAGTTGATCTGAAGATAAAATTATAGAAAAACTAGTAATTATAGGATTAAGAACATTATCAAGTGAAAAGGTTATGAATTTGGGGTTAAATCAGATACCATGATTTTGAGGCTTTTGAACAACTAATCAAGAATTTTGATAAAGATGAGGGTGAATTCTCACCTTAAATACCTAAGACAATCACTAAATAGATGTTAATTTCTCTTTCCAGGAACCCACAAGATTCACTTTTAAGCTCTCACACTATTTTAGGGTTAAGATCTCAAGATTATAACTCGGAAGGTCCTTTTTTACTCGGTTCTGGTTGTAAATCATTTTTCTAAGGTATTTCTAGATGATCTTCCTGGTGTTTCTCCGGATAGGGAAATAAATTTTGGTATTGATTTGGTTTTGGACACTTATCCAATACCTATTTCTCCTTATAGAATGGCTCTGACTGAGTTTACGAAACTCAAGAAGAAACTTAAGGATCTTCTAAATAAGGGGTTATTTGTCCTAATGTATCCCCGTGGGGAGTACTGGTGTTGTTCGTGAATAAGAAAGATGGTTCCCTTCAGATGTGCAATGACTATCGATAGTTGAATAAGGTAACAATCAAGAACAAGTATCCTCTCCCAAGGATAAATGACTTGTTTGATTAGTTACAAGGAGACAAGTTTTTCTCTATGATCTATCTTTTATCTAGGTATCATCAACTTAAGATTAGGGAGATGGATATCTCAGAGACGACTTTTCTAACTCTGTATGGGCACTTTGAATTCTTAGTGATGTCATTTGGTTTGAGTGATGCTCCAGCAGTATTTATGGACTTAATGAATAGGATTTTCAGGCAGTTCTTGGATGTTTTTGTCATTGGTCTTTATTGATGACATTCTAGTTTATTCTAAGAGTTAGGTGGATCAAACCAACCATCTCTGTGTGGTATTGCCTACCTTGAAGGAACTACAGTTGCATGATAAGTTCTCTAAATGTGAGTTTTTGTTAAACATTGTGATTTCTAGTGAGAGGAGATGGTGTACCCTCAACAGATGGTGGTGGTTAAAATGTGGCCTAGACATATGACTCCAACTGACATTCAGAGATTTTGGCATTTGGCTGGGTATTATTGGCGGCTTGTGGAAAGATTTTGATTCAAATTTGTGAATATTTCATTGTGACTTTCTTTTATTTCTTATGTTAGATAGATTTTTAATTTTGTTAACTTTTCACTATGGCATCTTGGAATAATATGAGTTTAGTGGTTGCTAATCATATCTTGATGATCTCTATCCATATTGTGGTGGACCCTACTTTTGACAAAATTGTAAATATGCTCCCCGAAAAGAGATGTGTTAACTATATCGATCCTATTGGGAGTATATTATTCTTTATGTGGTGGTCAAGATTAAAACTGGAGTGAGTGTCCAAATTCCCCCTCCCGTAGTTAACTAACAAAAATTCTTGTTCTTTCTCTGAATTTGATATGTTTCACGATGTGATAATTGAAGAGCAACATGCCGAATACAATGTTATTGAAGAAATGCTTCTAACTATCTTGAATAGGGTGACAATAATGGGGTAGAATATGCATCTATTTCATAAATCCATGATGGCATTTGGAAAGAAAAGTGAAAAGAAAGAAGAAGTAGGTGAGGAGGCTGATTTTTAAATTAAAATAAATATGCCCAGTCTTAAAAATAAGGTTGATAAGGAAAATAAATCAAGACATGTGGTTAATGGTGAGCTTGATGTTGAATATTTCTTGTTTATCTGCCAACCAACTTTACCAAAAATAATAAAGGATGCCAAAGTTGAGGAAATGACTCTAAAGTTGAACAAAAAAACAAAGCAAATCTTTTGTGAAGGTTCTAGTTCATATCGAGGTGAGAATTTTAAGAAGAATTCAACTATAGAATTAGTAAGAAGACCTCTCAACCACTTTGGGCCATTATTCTTGGTGGATGTGATGAACGGCAAACCACCCGAGCAAATGATAAACTTTCAAGATGAGGTACAAAATCCTTATATATTGGAATTTTGCATTACAAACGGCCGAAATGACGCCACTCACTTGAAGTCTAAGAAGTTCAGAATTTAATGTTTAACTAGTGGTTTATTGCAGATCTAACCAATACCCAGCGAGCCTATTCAAAATTTTGATGTGAAGTTGGGTAAAAGGTTCAAGTCTTCAAAATGGCGAGATAGAATCAGTATTGTGTCTTTGTTACCTCTGTCTCAAGTAACTTAAAGAGATGTTTCTCAAAAGATAAGACAAAGATTTAAATTGTCTATGTGGAGGCATAAATGATAATTAAATTGTTATCGTGCTGCGATATTAAATCAAGTGATATATGGGAAATAACTTTTAACACCCAAAATACACCTCCAATTGATGGATGAAGAGGTCACTTCAAATATAGTAATGTAACTAGGTTAGGGTCGATCCCACAGGGAATAGAACGAAAATCTTTCTTGAACTTATTGAAATCACCAGGTAGTATGAGAAATTAAAAAAGGGGGATTTTTTGAAAGAGAAAAAGTAAAAGAATTGGTTGCTCTTAGTTGTAAACAATCTAAGAATAAGACTAGGCTTTTGTTTCCCTAGATTCTAAATTTAGTTGACTTATCGTGCACTGTTGAACTATTCTAATACCTTTTATGCAAAATCTAATAAGTTGTGTACCATCAACAGTCTTTTAGATGAGCAAATGGATTTCACCCTTTACCTTTTGAGTCTCAGGATGTCGCCTTACTAAGACTAATCTTGAATCTTAGTTAAATATTACCTTTAGTGTCTATAGTTACTAGATGATAATTAACAATCTTACTTAAATGATACCTAGTATCATGGATTGACCATTAATCATAAAAATGTTATTGTGATATTCTTTTCCTTATCACTACTCCTCTTTTGGAGAAAGTAGAAATAAATTAGGTGGGATCTTTATATGGACATTGCTAAAAAATCAATAAGTATGAATAAAACCCCATGCATGAAATAATCTTTATGTAAAATGACTTGGCACTTTCTCTACTTCGTTAATCTGCCAGGGTTCCCACAACCCTAGCTAAGAAAACTAGTCGTTCATAGTTATGAGATCAATCATGGAATCTGGAGAAAAAATTATCAAATAAGTCTCACAATATGAGAGAATAAATACCAAAGTCTTAAATTGAATAACAAACCAAAAACAAACCAAGAACATTGAAAGTATAGGATAGCCCCTAAGGTCCTACCCCTGAATATATGAATGTAAGATTTAAATATATTAAACAAAGACTAAGAGTATTTATAGATTACAATAAACCCTAGAGTTATAATCCTAATCAAAATTAATTACCCATAAATAATAGGACTTAATAAGATCATAGGAGTATGATTGGGATACTTGGAAATACTAGGAAATAATTTCAAAACAATCCAAAATATCACTGTCGATGACTACATTTAGTCTAAACCTATGGTCTATCCCTGGGTACAGGTACTACCTGCAGTCCGTACCCTGGGTGTAGGTACAAATCGTAGGTATAAGTCCTACAGCCTAGCTCTCAGAATTTTGACCTCCAACACTTGCTTTACCTACATGTGGACCGTATGTGCTTCTTTCCATCAAAAATTTGACTTAGCAAGTGAAAAAGTCTCCAACATAAGATAGTTAATTGAATTAGCTTTACAATGATACAAATTTTGCTTCAATTCGATAATAGGGTGAAATGTTATGGCCAAATTATTGAAGCATTGTGAACTCTTAGGATCTTCAACTCTAGCACTTGTAACCAAGCTTCCAAGCTTCAAATCTTCAACTTCAATCACATGCTTTGCTCACGTATAAGCTAAAAAGTGTCAATAATACCCAATAATGATAAAGTAAGTTTCCAAAAATATAACTTTTCATTCTTTGCTCGAATTAAACACCCAAAACCTACTTTCCTACAAAACACTGCAAAAACACCTCAAATCTAACAAAATAGCCTGAAGTACATTCATATTCTCATAGTTTTAAGCATCGTATGTTCTATACTTCTATAGAACATTAGCAACCTATCATTTTTGTCTTCGTGTCTTTTATTTTTGAGTAATTCACATAATTTTGACCTTTTACGGGTGTTTTGAACAGGTTGGAGCCAAAAATAAGGAGAAAATAAATTTGGGAATGTGATAGCCACACAACAGAATAAGGAAAAATAGGAAAGAAGAAATGTATTAGATATTTCAATTATGATTTACTGATCGCGATCACAATACCATAATTTTATAGACGGATCACGATCGTCGTAGTGCATTAAAAATTAGGTACGACATGATTTCAGGGATCCTTTTTTACCCTTTTTATGCCTATGCGATGTGTAGTGAAGACATGGAGATCTTTTTAAATAATGTGTGTGTGTTTTAATGTGTGTTGTCCTTTATTATGTCCATATTTCATAATTCACAATTGGCTTATAACTCCTGCCAAGCATATGAGTTATAAATTTTAGGAATTATTTGCTTTTGTTTTTCATTTTCGAGTTTTTTACTTCTTCTAATAATGATGTTGGATGAGCCTTTCCCTATGATAGATTAAGTGACGACATTCTTAAGGGAAAATCATCATGTTTAACCTCACACAATCATACATATCTCACAATATCTCAATTTCAACAATTAAATTACATATAGACTCTCACACGGGCACAACACATATGTATCCATTTATCATGATTAGTTCTGACCATTAATATACATTTCGTATCAACATTTACTACCCAGCCTAGTCTAAAAGAGTTAAGCCATAACCTACTTTGAAGGACGAAACCAGTCAGCAACACTTCAACCACAAAGCCCTATTTATGAGGAACGATCCTGAGATCAACTAAAATCAAGAAATATCGAATCTAACCATCAAAACAAGGCTAACCATACCGTACTGCCCACTTTTACTTCAGGGTCAAAATGGACCCCCAAAACAAATTTTTGATAAAGAAGGGCAAAATCATAACTGTACTTTAAAAATATGTTCTCCGTACCTTAAGAAACCTACAACTAAAAATCCAAGTCAAATCAAGTCAAAAAAAAGGTTCAAATCAAAGAAAACCATTTTTGAGCTTTACAGGGTAAAACCTTTGAAATCCATTTTAAAATCAAGAATCAAAGTTGATCTGAACATAAAATTAGAGAAAAAATAGTAATTAGAGGATTAAGAACATTATCAAGTGAAAAGGTTATGAATTTGGGGTTAAATCAAATACTAAGATTTGAGGCTTTTGAACAACTAATCAAGAATTTTGATAAAGAAGAGGGTGAATTCTCACCTTAAATCCCTAAGACAATTAATAAATAGATTTTTTTATCGCTTCCCACAAACCCAAAAGCTTCACTTTTAAGCTCTCAAACTATTTTAGGGTTAAGCTCTCAAGATTCTAACTCGGAAGGTCTTTTTTTTTCTCGGTTCTGGTTGTAAATCATTTTTCTAAGGTATTTCAGATGATATTCCTGGTGTTCCTCCGGATAGGGAAATAAATTTTGGTATTGATTTAGTTTTGGACACTTATCCAATACCTATTTCTCCTTATAGAATGGCTCTGGCTGAGTTTACGAAACTTAAGAAGAAACTTAAGGATCTTCTAAATAAGGGGTTATTTGTCCTAATGTATCCCCGTGGGGAGCACTGGTGTTGTTCGTGAATAAGAAAGATGGTTCCCTTCAGATGTGCAATGACTATCGATAGTTGAATAAGGTAACAATCAAGAACAAGTATCCTCTCCCAAGGATAAATGACTTGTTTGATTAGTTACAAGGAGCCAAGTTTTTCTCTATGATCTATCTTTTGTCTAGGTATCATCAACTTATGATTAGGGAAATGGATATCTCAGAGACGACTTTTCTAACTCTGTATGGGCACTTTGAATTCTTAGTGATGTCATTTGGTTTGAGTGATGCTCCAGCAGTATTTATGGACTTAATGAATAGGCTTTTCAGGCAGTTCTTGGATGTTTTTGTCATTGGTCTTTATTTATGACATTGTAGTTTATTCTAAGAGTTAGGTGGATCAAGCCAACCACTTCCATGTGGTATTTCCTACCTTGAAGGAACCACAGTTGTATGCCAAGTTCTTTAAATATGAGTTTTGGTTGAACATTGTGATTTCTAGTGAGAGGATATGGTGGACCCTCAATAGATGGTGGTGGTTAAAATGTGTCCTAGACATATGACTCCAACTGATATTCGAAGCTTTTGGGGATTGACTGGGTATTATTGGCGGATTGTGGAAAGATTTTCGACGATAGCTTCTCTTTTGACCAAATTGACTCAGAAGAAGGTCAAGTTTTCTTGGTCAGATATTTGTGAGGGGAGTTTTAAGAAGCTTTAGGATAATCTAACTACGATTCTGGTTTTGACATTGCCTAAAGGCAATGAGGGGTTTGTGGTTTATTGTGATGAATCTCGGGTGGGACTTAGTTGTGTTTTGATGTAGCTTGGGAAGGTGATTCCAGGCAGTTAAAGTTGTATGAGAGGAACTATCCTGCTCATGATTTGGAGTTATTGGAGGTGGTTTTTCCTTTGAAAATTTTGTAGTACTACTTGTATAGAGTACATGTGTACATCATTTTTTATCATAAGTGCCTTCAGTATGTGTTCACTTAGAGGAAGCTAAATCTAGGGCAGAGGAGATGGTTGGATCTTCACAAGGACTACAATATGAGTCTTCACTATCATCAAGGTAAGGCTAACATGGTTTCTGATGCTCTAAGTAGGTTATCCATGAGTTCTTTGGCTCATGTGGGGGAAGGAAAATGGGAATTACTGAAGGATATTCACCGCTTGACCAATCTTGGAATTCTTCTCTTGGACTGTAAGGATGGTGGTGTGATAGTTCAAGAAGTGGTTAGTTCGTCTCTTCGTGCAGGATTAAGGAGAAGCAAGTGCTAGATCTTGTCTTGATGTAAATCAGGAGTGATGTTAGTGGAAAAAAGGTGATGGTATTTGAGATCAGTGGCGAAGGTATTTTGCAGTAGAAAAGGAGGTTATATATTCCTGATATCGATGGGTTGTGACAAAAGAGTTTAGTAGAAGCACATAAATTGCACTATGTTGTTCATCTCGGTTTGACAAAAATGTATTATGATCTCAAGGAGATATATTAGTGAAATTGTATGAAAAGGGATGTGGCTTATTTCGTAGGAAAGTGTATAGTTTTTCAACAAGTTAAAGTTGATCACATAAGGCTTGGTGGGTTGCATCAAGAAACTGATTTGCCCAAATGGAAATAGGAGGTAATTAATATGGATTTCATTGTCCTCCTCAGTCTAAAAACTAATCTAATTTGGTTTGGATCAATATGGATAGGGTGACAAAATTTGCTAAATTTTTTCCAGAGAGAACTACCTTTTTGACAGAGGATTAGGTGAAGTTGTATCTTCAGGAGATTATGAAGCTACATGGGGTACCTATTTCAATTATCTCTGATCATAGGATGCAGTTTTCATTCTCTCTTTGGCAATCTTTTCAGGAAAGGTTGGGTACCAAGGTTAGTTTGAGTACTACTTTTCATTCGTAGTTAGATGGGAAAGAGGATAGGACAATTTATACATTGGAAGATATACTTTGGGCATGTGTGATTAACTATGGTGGCAATTGGTTGAGCATCTTCCTTTGGTAGAATTTGCTTACAACAATAGCAATCATTCTTGTATTGGTATGGCCCCATTCCTGACATTTTATGGTAACAGGAGTAGATCACTTATTGTATGGTTTGAGCTTTGTGTGGTGGATATGTTTGTTCCGGACTTGGTTTACTAGGCTATGAAAAAAGTAAAGGTGATTCGGGATTGGCCTAAGGCCTCCCAAAGTCTTCAAAAGTCCTATGCGGATGTAAGGCATAAAGACTTGGAGTTTGAGGTTTGGGATAGGTTGTTGTTAAAGGTATATCCCATGAACGGAGTAATGTGATTTAGTAAGAAGGGGAAGCTCAGTCCCGAGTTTGTTGGTCCTTATGTGATTCTCGAAGTGTTTGTAATGTGGACTATAAATTAGCATTGCCTTCTAGTTTGAGCTCCGTTCATTCAGTATTTCATGTTTCTATATTAAGGAAGTGCATTAGTGATACTTCTTCAACTGTTCCGTTTGAGGGGTTAGGTATATCGAACTCTCTGTCCTATGAAGAGGTCCTTATTGAGATATTGGAGAGAAAGGTTCGTCAGTTGCAAACCAAGGATGTGGATTCGATTAATGTTCTATGGGGGAACTAAAACATCCTGGGTTTTGACCTCTAGAAAATTTCCTGGAATATCTATTCTCCGAACCTAATATGACTCATGGGTAAGACATGTATATTGGGGTACGAGTGATATGGTCCTGTCGTATACTCAATAGTATTAGTTGTTCAGATGTTTTTGATCACCGGGATGTGTACGACTTAGGGGTATAAGTCATAGGGCTTTGTACGAGTGGTATCTAAGACTCATATGGTGGACAATGTTTGATCCTTCTGGTATTCCATTCTACTAGGGATACGAGTTATGGATACAGATCAGTTATGACTTGGTTTGGTGAGTCGTATACTAGACAGTGTTTGATTTTAGGGTTGAGGCTTGGATACAAGTGGCCGGTACAAGTCGTATTGGGAGGGTACAACTTTTATGGGTCAGTCGTATCCCTGTGATGGATTTTTAAGTGACTTAAGTGAGGGCATTCTGATATTTCCCTACTCACCCTAATAAGTACCGACAACTTCTCATACACTTAGGAGGTTATTTACACTATTATTCAATTCATTAAAACTTATAAACTATTCCAAAACACTCCATAATTCTTCTAAGAACTTTTGGTGCAAGAAGGCTAGGGTTTTATCTTGAGGATTGCTTTGGGGATTATATTGGTGATTTTTTCCATCAATTGTTTGGTATAAGGAATATTTCTCTTCTCTCATTGTAATTTCAACTAAAGGGATGATTTCTATGATTGATTTCATGGTTTTACTATTTCATGATTATGGTTTTCAACTATTATTTGGGGGTTTTGATATTAAATGCTTGGTTGTGGTCTCCTATGGTTTTTATTATGCTTTTATACTAATGAATGGTGGTTTTGGACGATTGGATTTCATGGTAATAGTTTGATAGTATTTGGAATTGGTTTTGGTTATATTATGCCCCCAAGGTGTTTGATAAAATGCTTATAATTATATGTTCACTTCATTGACTTTTTTTAATGAAACTTTTGCATGTTTTAAACTTGGTAAATGAATTATGAATGGTTTAAATAGTTTAAAAAGGCTAAAGACTAAATGATTATGCAGGTGGGGAACATTAAAGTCTCCCAAGGGGTTTAAAAAGTATATAGAAGGGCATTTGAAAGTTCGTTTAACCTAAATGCTTTGTCTATGGATATTACGTGCAAGTAATAGGTGGTATGACGATACCACTAACATTGGCCTTGGTTAATAAAATGGTAAATAGATTTGGTTTGTCATTTGGTAATGGTTTTAATTGGTCATTATTGGTGGGATGTGTAGTAAAACCATAGAAGGTGGCGGTCCCGCGGGGACCAAAATTGGAAACTCGTATTTGTGGATATTAGGATTGGTCTTAGTGGACCGTGTGCATGATGTCACGCTATTGGAGGATTTACTAGTCATCCCATGGGATACTTCCTTGGCCATTCGGCTACACGCTCTGGGGACCTTTCAACATGGGGAGCTGAATCCATATGGCTCGTGGGTGGTTTAGGACGACCATGATACACAGCCCAGGTAAAGGTTTAAATTCATGCTAAACCCGATTCCCTTTCCGGATACGTATATATGTATAGTTGTATGCATTATGGATGGTTTTACTTGGTTTTATAACTGTCATAATTTTATCCTTATCCTAAGATTCATTCTAGCGGTCAGTTACTAACATGTCTACAGGCGGCGGTATACCCACGCTATGAAGAAACCAACCGTTTGATTCCTCTTGCGTAGTTATTGACTTGGGGACAACATTTGGTCTGAAGTGGTGAGCTTCCATCCTTTTGGAAGGCATCATTTCATGTTATGGATATTCTTATATGTTGATTTTATTTTGGATATTGGTTTTGGCCATGGTTGGGGGCATTTCACAACCAAATTTGTTTACTCTTTTGGATAGAGGCTTTGTGGTACTTCTGGGGGTTAGTATGGGTAGAATCAATATTGGTGCCGTCCTTGGCATTGGAATAGGCTGGTGGATTTTACATAACCCAAGAACACACGCAAGTGTACGTGGTCTTGGTCTTATCAAGTAGTAAAGTGGCCTTCAATAAGACAAGTATCGATCCCACAGAGACTTGATTCAACTACAATTCTATTTTAGTTCACAATTTTGATTTAGTTGATGCAAGAGTAACCGAAAAGCCAGTTTGTAATTTATAACTTGATAAAAGTAAACAATGTGTAAATATATTGAAAAAATCAATAGGATATAACCTAGGGTTAAAGCACTTTCGAACAATCATACTATGTTATTGAACTTCATTTTTTAACGTGCTTATCTTGGTTGTTGACTCGTAGGGTTAATTGCATGATTATGGTTTCCCAACCTCTAATTATTTACATAAGTTGAACCTTACAACTACTTCATTGAGCAGGGATGTAATGATCCACATAAGTTCATTAAGCTATCATCCTACATTTGAATCAAGTAAGGCATCTAAGTATATCCCTATCCTAGATACTAATTTGAATTCCTAATTTCATAAAGAAATACAAACCATACTATGTTTATTCCCATGTTTTATCTCCCTATTCCCTCTCCATAGATCAAAAAGTAGACAATTGATGTATTCTAAGGATCGCGAGTCCTTAAAATAGTTATAACAATAATAAACAAACAACTAATAATGATAAGCAAATCAAACGAACTTAATTCAAAACAATAGTAATCATGTTCTTTGCTTTAACCCTGGAAAGAGAGTTTTTAGCCACTCATAGTCATAATCAACATTCAAATATTTGTATGAATGATTAAAACCATAAATAAAGATAAATTAAAGAATAAAAACCTAAAAAGAAGTTGTGGTAGCCTCCGATGTCGTTTCTAGTGATCTAAGGGTTCCAAGATGTCCCAATATGATTAAATCGTGTTTTTGGATGTTATACATATATTAGACAAGTCATAAACCATCTTGGATTAGGTTTCCATGATGTAATTTTTCAGAAAGGAAAAGTTATCCCATTTTTGTGGGCCCCGCATCTCGGTATAGTGCCAAATGCCATCTCTGGGCACTTTTCTCCCAATTTTGATCCTCACCATGAAGCAGTGTTATCGCGTTGAGCTACTGTTTTTGGAAAATTGCAAATTGACTCGACATCGTGATGTTGTGTTTTAACATTTTGGAACCATTATTAATCCCATGGTGTTAATAATATTCCCATTTTTCAATCACACATCCCACACGCACCCTAAAAATTTCAGGGGTCCAAATTGGGTCCACCTTGTGTTTTGTGCTTCCGTGGTGAGTTTTGAGCCTTTTTGAGTTGTTTCAACTTGATTTGAAGCTTATATATCCTTAATTTATCATAATAATCCATTAAAATAGCATACTATATCATTAAACACAATAATTTAGAGAGCAAAACAACAAAATATCCAAGACGTTGAATCAAAAACACGAGCTAAGCATAGGCTAATTTCACTTTGTTCTTTAACTCATTATATTGACCCTTGGCTTGATACAATTGACCTTTGAAAATTATAAGAAATTTGTTTCACATAAAATTGCACAATTAAAACCTTAGTAACTCATTAAAACACATTAGAACCCAACACGATAGACTAGACAAACACCTAGCTCTAGCTAGTAACACTAGTTTTCTCGGTTGAACTCTAAATGCTCAAATTGAATCAAAACTCATGTGAAAACACAATTAAACATTGAAAACACAAACTTGGATTCTTAAATTCTCATTTATATAATTATTAAAACATATCCCATAAGAATCATCCTCAAAACAAGGTTAAAAATACGAGAATAGTAACTTTAGAATACACAAATACAACAAACATCACCAACCCACACTTAAAGACTTGTTCTTCCTCGAACAACTCTCAACTGTAAACATCATGAGCTGGAAAAACTTCAAACTTATACTACAACCAAGACAGTCAAGCTAGTACTACAATTAATACACAGAATGCAATTTTCTAAACTAAGCATGTTATACACAATTTAAAACTCAAGAATCCTACTTCAAAACATCCTAACTTCAAGAATGGACTCCAAAAGTGGAAAAATCATGCATATTTCTCAATTAAATACATCATAAGAATCACCCATATTCATCAAACATGTTCCCTCACAACAAGCGAGTTACCTATAATCACTCACATAAATGTAATTTATAGCATGTTTGGTACAAGAATACATTATGCTCACTCTCACAAGGAATTCAAAAGTTACACTTAATAAACCATAGGCTTGCCCTTTTTGTAGTACACCACTATTATCATAGTGTTAAATTTAGGATCAAATAGGTCTTTTCTGGGTTGTAATGTAGACTAGGGCATGGGTAGGAACTATTTGGGAATAGTGACTAACCTCTCTAAGTGCTTTAATTCACTACATTATATATTTAAAATCAATCTCCAACAACCAGTTTACACCATTTTTGTCAACCCCATTCTTTTGTTTTGCCCGATCTCTTTTAAGCATTTTGACAAACACATAGTGGGCATATTGTTTATTCCTTCAAGATTTAATTTTTGTTATTTTCTATAATCATGTTAATATTTATAACATTATTTATATCACTTCCAACAACCACACATCAAATATAAACACCAATAACTATTACCTTGGGGCATCAATTTCACCTTTTTCTTCTTCAGTTTCTCAAACTCCTTACTCAAACAATTTTTTAATAAAGCATTTAGGATCTTTATGGATCATTATTATGGTCTATCAAAAAAGGGATTAGGGAACTTATGTGGCTACCAAATAAAAGTCTAAAGGCTCAATTGGGGTTAACTAGGATAATGCACAAAGGGTAGGAAAAATAGTTCTAAAACAAGGCTATCAAAGAAATGCCTAAATCATCTCCTAAACCCACACTCTTTATTTTGCTTTACACACACACCGGGCAAGTTCTAGACATCGCATGAAATAAGAAATATACAAAAACCTCACACACATATGGCACATGCTCAACTCAATAGGATTATCATTGACTTTCAATCAAATAATAGCACAAATTTAAATTTAAGCCAACAAGTACAAGAGTCACAAAAATGAGCCTGAGAGTTTGAAAAGTAGCAATTCACTTATTCCACATGCATTTACCAAACAAAACACTTGCACCATATAATAAAAAATAGCACCAACAAGAATATCTTACATTATTTTTTTAAAATTGATCCAAAATTTAGGAATTTTCCCATCCCACACTTTAAAAACTACTTTGTCCCCAAAATGAATTTAAAGCAATAGACAGAAATACTCCCTAAGGCCTCTAGGCCTAGCTAGTAACATTTTTTACATAAAGGAGGTCTGTGGGACCACACACTCAGTGTTTGCCTTGCTTTTTTACTTTGATTTCCGGTACTCAGACTCCATATAAACCTGCGACTCAATCAAAAACAAAAACTACGTGAAATAAAAATAAGAAACTAAAAATAAAACATACCTACTTAAGTTAGGTTGCCTCCCAAGCAGCGCCTGATTTAGTATCGCAGAAACACACAACTAATGACCTATTCATTCTGTTTCCTTCTCTTTCTTACTCTAGGTATCTATCTTCATATTCTTTTAACCCCACTTGGGTATGAATTTTCAAGAACAACAAAATTTTGAACTTTAGCCTTTTTAGGATCATCAATTAGCATCAAATCAGGCTTAGTTGGTAGAAGCTTAGGTTGATCAATCTGGTAGTCCAATGAGGAATTTTGTGGATTTACCACCCCATACTTGTCCCCTTCAATCACATTGATCATACATAAATATTTATAGTGGGATGTTATTATGGGTGTTTTGTATGCATCAAATACCACCTCTTCATTCTGTATCCACATCTTGAGAGTGCCCTCTCTAACATCAATTAATGCTCTTCCAATTGGTAAGAATAGACGACCCAAGATGATTGGTACCTATTTGTCTACCTCAAAATCAAGAACAATTAAGTTAGTAGGAATAACAAATTTACCAACCTTTATGAGGACATCCTCAATGATTCCTTTTGGATATGCCATGGATCCGTCTAATAGCTGTAAAAAATAGTGGTCGATCAAGTCTTTTCCAATATGAATGTGTCGAACAGAGATAGGGGCATCAAATTTATGCTTGCACTTAAGTTACTCAATGCATGGACAATTTTACTTCCAATTTGTATAGAGAGAGTAAACTTCCCCAGATCTCTCAATTTCTTAGGGATTTTTTGTGTCAGTACCATCATATACTCTTTAGATAGTGTTATCACCCCCACATCCTATAATTTCACTTTATTAGCCACCATATCCCGTAAATACTTTGCATACTTGGGAATACCCTACAAAATATCTAATTAAGGTAAGTTAATGTGAATCTCTCTAAATGTATCAAAGAAGTTCTTAAACATTGCATCCTCGATCACTTTAATTTGCCTCTGAGGGAAAGGTAGTGGCAGCGTCTTATTCACTTCTAGTTTAACAACTTTAGTTTTCAAGTACTCAAACTTCCTTGATTCTTCAACAACTTTTTTGAAAACTTGTGGAGTTTCCCCCTCAGCATCTACCTCCTTAGTTACCTTTGGAGGTCTTTTTTCATGCTCTTTACCACTCCTCAAGGTGATTGCCATAACCTGTATTGGATTTTCTGTATCTACTGGCAAACCACCTTATGACCTAGTATTTAATGCTTGTTTTAACTACCCTATCTTCAACTCTAAGCTTCTCTAGGACTCTTTGTTAATTTTTCATGTTCACAGTAAACTATGCTTGATTAGCTAAAAGTTTCTTCAACATATCTTCCTTATTGCTAGTTGACTGATTCACTTATGCCTATAGTTGCTGAATTTGTTATTGTTGTGCATTACAAGGATGAGTTTCCCACTCTATGTTGTAGTCATTACCATAATTTGTCCTTTGAGCATTGCCTACATACATTACTTATTCGGAATTTAAATCACACATGTTCGCTGAATGGCCACTATTTCCGCAGATCTCGCACAAACCGTTATCTTGTTGAACTAAATTTATGGTTGTTGCAGGTTGTAGAGCTCCTAATTTTAGGCTATTGAACTGAGTGTTTATCATATTTTGTAATGATGAAACCTGAGCTGATAAGGCAGTGAAATGGTCTACCTCCAATACACCTGCAATTATTTTCATGGCACTTCAAGCATTTGAATGCCAATTGGGATTTCCTTGTGCTATGTGGTTCAATAATATTTATGACTCATCATAAGTCAGTTCCAGCGTTTGACGACCTGTGGTTGAATTTAGCAAAATCTTCATATTATGATCAAGTACTTCTTCAAATGTATGAGCAAATACCTCATTGATTTGTTGGTGATGTGGACAGTCCCAAAGAAGTGCCTTGAAGCACTCCCAAGCATGATAAAGGTTTTCATTTGGCTTTTGTTTGAAGCTCACTATCTCACTACAAATTCTCGCAGTCTTTCTAGATGGAAAAAATCTAATGATGAACTTTCTCGGTAAGTCATCCCATGATGTAATTGAATTGGCTGGCTCTGCATTCAACCACCTTTTAGTTTTTCCAAATAGTGAATGGGGAAATAGTGCCAGCCTCATATTATCTGTATTCACCTCAGTCAGAATAAATGTGTTTGTAAGCTTAATGAAATTCTGCAAGTGGACTTGTGGATCCTTGTGTGAAGGCCCTGCAAAATGTTAACTGTTGTTGAGAAGATACACCATATTAAGCTTAAACTTAAAATTCCCCCCAGCAGCCGGTGTTTGAGTTGGGGAAGTGAAGTTAGTCGGAAGTGGGACTGCTATTTCCCTAATCGTCCTGCATTCTTGTTGTTCTGCAGGCATTATAACAGGATTATCTTGGTCTTCTTGGATTTTAGGAATTCAAGGGAGAAGGTTTACTTCTCTCCTTATTTGATTGAAAGTTGTTCAGGTTTGGGGCTTAGTTAAATCAAGTCCTGAACCCTTGCCAGATTTTGTAACCTATTTTCTGCAAAAACACAACCCAAACCAAGCGTAAAAACACCAAATAAATTTAGAAGTAAAACTAAAATAAATAGTTTCCAAATTTTATGTCCCCGACAATGGCGCCAAAAACTCGATAGTGCCCAAGCACACACGCAAGTCTACATGGTCTTATCAAGTAGTAAACTGGCCTTCAAGAAGCCAAGAGTTGATTCAAAAATAATTCTATTTTAGTTCACAATTTCTATTTCGTTGATGCAAGCGTAACCAAAAAGAGAGTTTGTAATTTATAATTTGAGAAAATTAAACAATTTGTAAAGTAAAGATCTTGAGACAATCAATATGAGAAAATCTAGGATTAAAGCACTTTCGAACAATCATACTATATTATTGAACTTCATTTGTTAACTTTCTTATCTTGGTTGTTGATTCATAGGGTTAGTTGCATTATTATGGTTTCCCAACCTCTAATCCTTTACATAAGTTGAACCTTACAACTACATCGTTGAGAGGGGATGTAATGGTCAACTTAAGTTCTTTAAGCTATAATCCTACATTTGAATATGTAAGGCATCTAAGTACATCCCTGTCCTAGATATTAATTTTAATTCCTTATTTCATAATGAAAGACATAACATACTTTGTTTATTCCCATGTTCTATCTCCCTATTCCCTCTCCCAAGATCAAAAGGTAGACAATTAATGTATTCTTAAGGGCCGCGAATCCTTAAAATTGTTATAAAAAGAATAAACAAACAACCAATAATGATAGGAAAATAAAAAAAAAACTTAATTGAAAACAATAGTACTCATGTTCTTGTTTTTAACCCCGAAAAGAGGGTTTTTAGCCACTCATAATCATAATCAACATCCAAATAATTGTATGAATAATTAAAACAATGAATAAAGCTAAATTAAAGAAATTAAAACCTAAAAAGAATTTGTGGTAACATCCAATGTCTTTCAAAGAGATCTAAGGGTTCCAAGATGATAAAAACATGTTTTTGGACATTATATTTATAGTAGACAAGTCAAAAACTGACTTGGATTAGGTTTCCACGTTGTTCTTGTTCAAAAAGGAAAAATTATTCTTATTTTTATGGGCCCCTCATCATGGTACAGTGCCTAATTCCTTCACTGGGCAATTTTCTCCCGATTTTGGTCCTCACCGCAAAGCAATGTTATCACATTGAGCTACTATTTTTTGGACAATTGCGAATTGAGTCGACCCCTCAACATGGTGTTTGGCCATTTTGGACCACTTATGAATCCAATGGTGTGCAGGATGTTCCCATTTTCCAATCACACAGCCCAAACGCGCCCAAAAAATTTCAGGGATCTAAATTGCATCCAGTTTGTATCTTCTGCTTCCGTGGTCATTTATGGGCCTTTTTGAGTTGTTTACACTTTATTTAAAGATTATATATCCTTAATATATCATCATAATTCATTCAAAAATCCTAATATATCATTAAACACAACAATTTATAGCTCAAAACAACACAATATCCAAGACGGTGAATAAAAAACACGAGCTAAGCATAGGTTAATTTCACTTTGATCTTTAACTCATTGTTTTGACCCTTAGCTTGATCCAATTTACCCTTTAACATTATAATAAACTTTTTTCATATATAAATACACAATAAAAACCTTATTAAATCATTTAAAACATTATAACCCAACACGATAGACTAGACAAACACCTAGCTTAAGCTAGTAACACTAATTTTCTTGGTTGAACTTGAAATGCTCAAATTGAATTAAAACGCATGTAAAAACACAATTAAAATTGTAAACATAAAATTGGAAACATAAATTCTTATTTGTATCATTATCAAAACTTATAGCATAAGAATCATCCTCAAAATAAGGCTAAAAAGGCTGGAATAGTAATGCTAGAATTCTTAAATACAACCAACATCAGGGTTGACACCAAATAACATAATTTTTCATTGTTACATCATATTAAATTTTGGTATTTATTACAATATTATGGTTTGGTACTCTCTTTTATTTATGGCCTTTGGTTTGGCTTGGTACGGTCGAATGGTTAGTTTTGTACGGGTGGACTCGATTGGGTTTATTATGGTTATGAACCTATCCTAGAGTATTCATGAGATAATTTACTCTATCTTATTATATGCTAAAAATTCAGCCTATCTAAGGAAGGATATAGGTGGATGGTCTAGGGGAGGTCCCCGATCCTAGTTGGACTTATGATGCCCATTATGACAAGGCCCGAGGTTAGGTCATGCCATGATGTTATCAGAGCCTAGGTTAATTTCACTTGGGAGTACACAAACCATTTTGAGTAGAGTCTCTTTTCGAGGTGTGAGGCTCGCCACACTCATAAGAGAGAGGCTGCAATACATTTAGGAATGTTTAACTTTCTTGGTATTCTATCTTCAAGATTAAGTTCTCAATCCTGGAATATTATCTAATCCTTGTTTGCTTGTCTTTCAAATCACTCCACCTAGATATAGAACACAAGTATATTCTTCTGTCCCATCAAGAGATAATGCTGAAGGGGTACATCCTACGTCTGGAGTATATATTTGATCTCATGGTCCTATTCTTGATGGTGTTGGAGTTCCTCTTATTTTTTCTAGTTCTCCTTAGGTCGCTTAGGGAAATTAATGAATATAGAATTTTATCAGTCTATTTATTTTATTACCGAGTTACTCAGGCTGAGCGGGGTATGGCTGGTGCTTTTTCTGTTAAGGCCACAAAGATTGGTCAATTTATAAAAATGGGTCCCCCTACTTTTACTGGAGTGAAGGTAGGGGGATCCATAGGGCTTCTTGGATGAGATGGAAATGATCTTATAGGTGATGCAGGCTACTAATGTAGAGGGGGTTAACCTTGCAGCATATCAACTCAAGGATGTTGCTTATCAGTTGTATGAGGTATGGGACAGGGATAGAGGTGATATGGAAGAGCAAGGGTTATAGGAGGCCTTTTATAAAATCTTCTTAGATTGCTTCTTTCCGCAAAAGTTGAGAAAAGATAAGATCAAGAAGTTTCTGAACCTCAGGCAGGGGAAAATGTCAATAAAGGAATATGCTTTGAAGTTCTATCAACTATAAAGGTATGGTCCTAACTTGGTTGTTGATTGTAGGTTGAGAATGAGGAAGTTCTATTTTGAGTTGAATAATGATTTGATTTTGGAGAGAAAGACTACCTTGCTTATTTAAGATAAGGACAACTCAAGGTTGACTATTCTTATGTTGTAGGTTCAGAATGAGAAGAGGAGGTAGACGGAGTTTGGGCATAGGCAGGGAAAGAGGAGTAGGTTTTATGATCAGAGAGGTAATCAGTCTCAGGGTGATAGAGATGGTGGAAAGTGGAAGAAAAAAGAAGTGGGGGAGTTCTTACTCCTTTTCTACTAGTTCTCCTTACAAGTCGAGAGACAGGCGTCATCAAGGTGGTGACAATTCTCGGGAACAGATTGCCCAATCTCAGGAGAGCGGAGGTTAGACAGTTTCTTCTTATCCTTCTTATCGATTCTGTGACTGTCCTCATCAAAGTTATTGATATAAAGGAAGGGGAAAATGCTTCAAGTATGGACAGGCAGTCCATCGACTCTGGGATTGTCCGGTCAATAAGATTGTTACAGGGGAAAATATGATTCCTGTGGCTTTATCTTCTACTCCAACAACTGGTGGTGTGGCATCTACTTCTGTTACAACTCTTAGTTTTAGTATTGGTCGGAATAGGTTGTATGCTTTGGCATCTCGGTAGGAATCTGAGGCATCACCTGATCTCGTTACTGGTACATTACAGCTTTTCTCTTATGACGTATATTTTTTGCTCCATCCGATGTTCACTCATTATTGTTAAACTCCATATGTGGTTGTATATTTTTGTTTTAATCCAAAATTTATTTTGGATCTTTTTTTTTGTTTCTACCTTGGTAGGTAACACGATAATTTCCAAGAAAGTCTAAAGAGGGTATGTGGTATCTGTTGGTGGCAAGCAGACCTTGGTGGATTTGCTTGAGTTGGATATAGTAGATTTTTTTGTAATTCTAGGTATGGATTGGTTACATTCTTGTTATGCATCTAGGTATTGTCAGACTCGTATGGTTATCTTTAAGTTTCCTGGTGAATCGGTTTTAGAATGGGAAGGTAGTTCCTTATCTCCTAAGGGAAGGTTTATTTCTTATCTTAGAGCTCGTAGGTTAATATCCAAGGGTTGTCTTTATCACTTGGTCCAGGTTAAAGATTCTAACTTAGAAGGTCCTTCTTTTTCTTTGGTCCCTGTGGTTAATGAGTTTCCAAAGGTCTTTTCGGATGATCTTCCTAGTGTTCCTCCAGATAGGAATATAGAGTTTGGCATTGCTTTGCTGTCGGACACTAGTCCAATTTCTATTCCTCTGTAAAGAATGGCTCCGGCTGAGTTGAGGGAACTCAAAAGCAACTTAAGGATCATCTGGATAAGGGGTTTATTCATCCTAGTATTTCTCTTTAGGTGCACTAGTTTTATTTGTGTGCAATAAAGATAGTTCCCTTCGGATATGCATTGACTACAGGCAGTTAAACAAGGCGATGGTTAAGAACAAGTACCCTCTTTCTCGGATAGATGACTTTTTTGATCAGTTACAAGGTGCCAAGTTCTTGTCTAAGATAGATCTTCGGTCTAGGTACCATGAGCTTATGATAAGGGAGGTGGATATCCCTAAGATGGCTTTTCGTACTCGGTGTGAGTATTTTGAGTTCTTGGTGATGTCATTTAGGTTGACTAATTCTCCGACAACATTTATGTGTTAGTCTCCTAAGTTTATGTTTTAATAATGACAAACTAACAAGTCTATCTTTGCAGCTACTAATAATGGAAAGATAAAGGAAGTCGTCTCCAAAAATAAAAGGACATCAAAAATGGAAGGACATTTACGTATCCAAGGAAAATCAATCACAACAAGAACTAATGGAAAGAGAATCTCAGCTCCAAATCATCTCAAAATATTGAAGGATATGGAAGATCATGCCAAGAAAAATGGAACTGAAAAATAATTCAAAAATATGGCAAGCAGATCAATTAAATATCATGGAAATAGAAAAAGGATCACAATCCCAAAATCAAGGCAGACTACATCAATCAGGAAGAATAGATCACAAGAATATTTGGAAAGAAATGAATCTCTTTAAAACCTAAAAATAGATCACAAACATATCTAATATGGATGTGATCCAAAGCCACATATGGACATAGCTGATATCGACATATCATACGTCTATATTCCTCAATCAAGGAATCAATTCACATCCTTTATTGAGAATAATTCTCTTGGGTTTGCTTATAAAGAGTAGCAGTCGTACACAATAAAATATGAAGACCGAAGACAGACACTCTTCACGCAAATTCAAAGTGTCTCATTCTTAGTCTTACAAAGCTCTGTAACGATAGGATACGATTTCTATATAAAGAGTAGGATCGAGTAAACTTTGTAACATCAAAAAAAGTTGTGTATAAAGATCCGAATAACACTTCAAAACTTGTTTCCTATCATTATACTCGAGCCAAACATTCAACGATCTAAGGAAAATTTGAAACCCAAGGGGACTGGTCGTAGGCATAACATTATTGTGCCGAACCAGGATAAATCTTTGTGTTGTTACTTTATGATTTGTTATTTACTAGCTTAACTCTTGTAAGATTAATCTGTGTGTGAAGTGTTCTGATTTGCAAGAGAGTCTACTGTGAGGTGTCAGTAGTTGACTCACAGAAAAAAAAATTAATTCACCCCCCCTCTTGAATTTCAATAGGTATCAGAGTAGGTCTCATAGATAGCATTACTTTAATGCAAGTGAGCAAAGATCAAATGTCCAATTATTAGATTCTTGGTGCTCTCCTTCAGGATGGTCACTCCTCCACAAGACTACCAAACTCTAATGAACAACATTACTCTTACTGGAAGAATAAGTTCAGGATCTTTGTCCAATCAGATGACTTCCAAGACTGGGTTGTTATCAAGAAGGTCCAAAGATGATTCTAGGACTCAAGGAAAAGTCAAAGGACAAAGATAAAGAATCTAGCAGTTCTGATGTTGAAGATCTTAAAAGCTTCGAGGTCACTAAAGAACAAAAAGAGGTAATCCAAAATAACGCATGCGCTATAAGTTTGATTTTATGTGTAGTTAGAGGAGATGAATACGACATGATTTCAATTTGTGAAACAACAAAAGAAATATGGGAAAAACTGGTGGTAACCTATGAAGGAATCATCAAAGACAAGTAGTTAAAAATTGTTGCTCCTGTCATTGAATATGAGTTATTCAAAATGGAGGTAAATGAGGATATTGAAACAATGTTCGCCATATTCAGTAAAATTGTGTGCAAACTAAAATCACTGGGGATGATTTATCCTTACAACCTGCAAATCCAAATGATGGTCTAAAGTCTCCCAAAAACATGGGAAACCAAGGCAGCCATTCTGGAAGACAAAGATCTTCACAACATAATATATAACCAACTATGAGGTAACCTTATTGCATATGAGAAAAATTATATCAATAGGTTTCACAAGGACGAGAAGAAAAAAATAGTAGGCTTCAATGATGCTCAAATGAGAGAGGATGAAATTAAGAAAGATGCCAAGAGTGAAGGAATGGACCTCATCAACCATCGGGTATGACAAATCATGAGCCAGAGACAACAAAAATCTAAGGAGGGAAAAATAATGACTCTACCAAAAATGATGATCTCTGTTGATATAATGAAAGGAATGGATACTTCAAATAGGAATGTCAAGAATTAAGATAACGACCATCTAGAAAAAATGAAAATTTTGGAACTTAGAGCGATGAAGATGAAACAGAAGAAGAAATAAAGGCTATCAATTTGTTCTTTATAGCAACAGGTGAACCTAGTGAGGTAAGATCACATAATTGTAATACTCTTGATTGTAATATGGATATGTTAACCGATGGACTTTAAAAAATCATAATGAAAATAACTGGCTTGTTCAAGAAAAAAAGGTGTAAAGCTTAATTTAAATAAAAACTCTTACAAGAACAACAAAACTAAAAAAATAGAAATTGAAGCATGCCATGTTGAAATTGATGTGCTTCATGAAGATATTGGTAATGCAAAAACAAAATTGAACAATCTAAAAAAATCACCAAGCCATAGTTTCGTAGGAGAAAACTACTGCAAAAGGAATTTGAGTTCCTTCTCAGGGTCGTATAAACCATCTAAGACCTCCATTTCCTCTCTAGGATACATATTCTTTACTTGTGTAGAAAGAGGGAACAAATCCTATAGGTGCAGGCATAAGCCTAAAAGTTTGTCAGTTTGGAAGCCCAAAGTAAACACATCTAATCCGCAAGGATCAAAGACCACTTGTGTACCTAAACGAAATTAATTTTCTTGTTTTGCTGGAACAGGTCTGCAAGAGCTATAGAAATGGAATATGGGTCATTGAAAACAGATGTTCCAAGCATATGACCAAAAATATGGATAACTTTTCCTCTCTAAAGAAAGTAGATAGGGGATCAGTCAGATTTGGTGACAATGCTAGAGACAATGTCATTGGAGTCAGCTCAGTAAGACTCAGCTCCTCATGTGAATTAACTTAAGTATACCTAGTATACGGGTACAACCACAACCTGCTCAGCATCAGTACACTATGTGACACTTCATTTAGAGTCCTCTTCAAAGCTGAAAGCTTCTCTATAAATCATGACAAAAGAAATATCTCCCTTATCGATGAATGCGTTGATAATATTTATGTTTTAAATAGTTCTGATTTTACCACCTTAACCTACCTCACTGTGCAATCCAATGATACTTGGTTGTGGAACATGAAGCTTAGGGATGTTAGTATGCACATTATTGAGAAATTTTCTAGGCTTGATTTGGTGAAAAGTCTATGAAAACTTATGTTTGAAAAGGATCACATCTGTGATGCCTGCCAACTGGGTAAATAGACCAAAATCTTTTAAAGCCAAAGACATTGTCTCTACTACTAGGACACTTCAAACAATCCACTTGGATCTATTTAGTCCCACCAAGACCACAAGCATTGGTGAAAAATATATGTTTTTGTCATAGTTGATAATTAATCACGCTTTACTTATGTTATATTTCTTGTACATAAACATGAAACTTTCACAAACATTAAGAGTTTTTTTAGAAAAATATAGAGAGAAACTTGGCACCTTATCACATACATTCAAAGTGATCATGGAGGAGAAATTGAAAATAATGCATTTGAAGAGTATTATTCTCAAAATGGATACTCTCAGAACTTCTCTTACCGCGATCTCCTAAGAAAAATGGCTTAGTGGAATGAAAGAATCGGTCCCTATAGGAAACTGCCAGGAAAATATTGTCAGATCATAATCTCCTAGATCACTATTGGGAATAAGCAGTCAGTACAACATGTCCTATCATCACAGGTGTCTGATCAGACCTATTTTGAATAAAACACCTTCTGAACTCTAGAGAGGAAAGAGGCCCAACATTGGCTACTTTTATACCTTCAATAGTAAATGCTTCATTCATAATAATAGTAAGAATACCCTAGGGAAATTCAATCCACGAAGTGACAAAGGTATTTTCCATGGGTACTCTCCCACTAGTTGTGCTTATAGGGATTTTAATAAAAGAACTTTGTGTGTTGAAGAATCTATGCACATTGTTTTTGATGAATCTAACCACCTCCCTATGAGTATAAGTGTTGATGAAGAATAGGTGAGTAATAAATAGACTGGTGAAAATCACAGCTCAACTCCAGATCCCTCCTAAGACAAGTCGACAACACCCTTGATATTGTCGACTCCACACCAGAAAAAGTAAAGACAAATATTCCCAAAGAATTGAATCATGATTCCACCCATCCAAGTGAACTTATCATCGTAAATCCAGAATATAGAGTGTAAAATAGAGCATCCTTATGGAGAAAAGCATTTGTGGCCCTTGTGGCCCAAATTAAACAGAAGAAAACCAATGAAGCTATCAACAATGAATCGTGGGTTGAAGCTATAAAGGAACAACTAGAACAAGTTGAATGAAATCAGGTTTGGACTCTAGTTGAAAGACCAAAAATTCCTCAGTAAATGGAACCAGATGGTTCTACAGAAATAAGGTAAATAAAGAAAAATTATCAAAAATAAAACCAGGCTCATAGCTCAAGGCTACTCATGATAGGAAGGTATTGATTATGACAAGACCTTTGCCTCCGTAGAAATGTTAGCATCAATACAAATCTTATTACATTTTCTGCGTTCAAATGTTTTAAATTATATCAAATAGACGTAAAAAGTGCTTTCTTTAATGGGTTTATTCATGAGGAAGTTATGGCAAAAAAACTGGATTTGAAGATCCTTCATTTCCAAATCATGTTTTCAAGTTATCAAAAGCACTCTATAGCCTCAAACAATATCCAAAATCTTGGTATGAGAGACTGAGTACTTTTATACTAAAAACTAATTTTCAAAAGGGTAAAATTAACACAACTTTATTCATTCAAAAGATTGATTCAAATCTCCTAATTTTGCAAATTTTCATTGATGATATTATTTGGGTAGTTCTGACATCTCCATGTGCAAGAATTTTGCTAATTTGATGAAACAAGAACTCAAAATGAGTCTTATGGGCGAGCTCACATTCTTTTTGGGACTACAAATCAAGCAAACTGCCAAGGGTATCTTCATCAGTCAAGCCAAATACATAAAAAAATTCAACATGGAAAATGAAAAGTCCTATGGAACACCCATAAGTCGATTCCACAAGCATTTATTAAGACTTGGCTGGAAAAGACATTAATAAAAAAATTTATCGGGGAATAATCCGATCTCTACTCTACTTAACTGCAAGCAGACCAGATATTATGTTTAGTATGTGTAAATGTGCCAGATTCTAGTCAACTACTAAGGAATCTCATCTCACTACCATCAAATAAGTCATTCGATATCTAATAAGAACTCAAGACTATGGTTTATGGTATCCCTGGTCCTCACACTTTGATTTAATAAGATATTTAGATGTTGATTTTATAGAAGACAAGAGTGATAGGAAGAGAACCAGTGGAGCATGTCAAATTGTTAGTGATGATCTTATTTTATGGGATAGAATGAAACAAACTTCTATTGCTCTCTCAACCATAGAAAAAGAAAATATAACTGTCCAAAGTTGTCGAACTCAAGTCCTACAAATTATGCATCAGCTTCTTGACTTTGATTTATCTTTAGAATCTATTCCTATTATGTGTAATAACACCAACGCCGTCATCCTATCTAAGTATATTGTGCATCACTCTAGGGCTAAACATATTGATATCAAGCTTTATTTTATTCGAGAACATGTGGAAAATAGTGGCTTTTGCCTAAAATTTATTGACTACAAAAATCAACTAGCCGATATTTAAAAAAAACCTCTTTTAGAAGAAAGATTTTTCTCTCTATGAAAAGGCTTGGCATTCTTAGCATTCATGATATTAAAAAAAACTTTTTGGTTCTTTTTTTATGCATCTCTCTATCTGCTTATTACCTGTGTATTGATTTTTTTTACAAGTCAAAGGGGGAGAAAGGCAGGAACATTAGAGTAGCCTAGTAGCCTTCCAGTCAGGGGGAACAGAGCAAGTTTACATGTGAGATGATACTTATGCAAGTTAGGGGGAGTAAGCAGAAAAATAGTGAAGTTAACTGATGTTTACTTTTACTGTCATTATCAAATAGGGGGAGATTGTTAGACTCCAAAGTTTAAGTTATAATTATGAAAATCTAACTAGTGTATCTTTGCAACTGCTAATAATGAAAAGATAAAGAAAGCCGGCTCCAAAAATAGAAGGACATCTACGTATCCACGGAAAATCAATCACCACAAGAACAAATGGAAATAGAATCTCAGCTCCAAATCATCTCAAAATATTTGAAGATATAGAAGATCACTACATGGCTAATGGAACTGAAAAATAATTCAAGAATATGACAAAAAGATCAATAAAATATAATGGAAATAAAAGAAGGATCATAATCCCAAAATCAAGATAGACCATATTAATCAGGAAGAAAAGATCACAAGCACATTTAGAAAGAAATAAATCTTTATAAAACCAAACATAAATCATGGACATATCTAATATGGATGTGATCCAAAGCCACATATGGACATATCTGATATGGATATATCATACGACTATATACATCATCTCATATTTATAAGTCATAGCGTATTTATGAGGCACACCATCTTTATAAGCAATAAGGTATGTCTATACTCATTTTACATATAGGAGGAGATTTGAATGTAGGAGACATAATACATCAATAAGCGTCTAACATCTAGGAGGCATAATGCATCAAAAAAGAATAACTCATAACTATGAGGATTATCATCTCTATAGGAATAATTATCATAATTCGGGGAAGGTCATTAGAATTTACCAAGCCACGAATTAAACTTATTCTAAAGGCACAATCGTCTAAAATAGGACTGACATCCGCAACTAAGTCCACAAGGGCTATCATAAGTCTTGGCGTAAGATGGCCCCGAAGAACCCACTTCTAATCCTCAATTTCCATATTTAGAAAATTTATCCCCCAAACTAGGCTAAGGTATCTAGTTCAACTTCTAGATGTCATGCAAGCCATAACAATTCCTAAGATAGGAATGTCGTATAGAAACAAGGGAATTTAAGTCATCTCTACTCAAATTATGGTTTCAAGATCACTAGACCAGCCAAACTAAGGTTAATCATACTAACCATGATTCCAACACTTAAACCACATCCAAAACCTAGCATCCAATCGAATCCATGCTACAAATTACTTAGATCTATGGTAAAGGAAATAGTATTCAAAAAAGATACCAAACATTTTATCTTATGGGTCAAAACCCTGTCCTAATCTCTAAACATCAATATTAAATACTAAGTGATTCTACCTATAATCAAACTTAATATTCGCATTCTTAGGCAATATATAACACGCATCATCCTACAAAGAAGAGTAGAAAAAAGCCTACCTCAAAGTCAAACTGCAATTGCTTACATCATTCACCAAACATCAATCCTCACCTCATGATCCAAAATGCCATCACACTATTAAAATAATAATGTACTCATCAATATGAGAATAATGATACTCATATCGCACCATTGTGATTTGTGTCCAAAAATGACAACAAAAACCCCAAGTAGGTCCTGCATATGAAAATCAAGTTTTCGAGGTCAACCCAACATGATATCAAGCTCATGGAATTAAAACCCTAAAAAATAGATGCAAACTAAGAAAACATTGGGCTAAATCAAGTCCTAAGTGAATTTTTGGGTTTTAAGTTAGAAAACAAGAAATTAATCAATAAGGTGATGTAGTCTTACCTTAATTCAAATGATAATATTCATAAAAGATGTTTAGCAAACTCCCAACTCGTCCCCAAAGCTCAATTTTGAGTTATCACACTCATTTAGGGTCTTTAGCTCTCAAAAGTGGGTGATAAATGGCCAAATTTTAGACATTGGGGTTCATTTATAATCCCTTCAGGTACAGAGTTATCACTATAGCAATCATAAGGACCATGATTGTAATAGGTCCTTATACGATGTCACTTGGACTTGTTTTTGATCCTCAAAACTCATTTGGACTTTTGATTTTTACAAATAAACTATGTAACCCCAAAAAATTCAATGTTCCTGAAAAGTTAGTGAAGTTGGATTATCCATCCAAGGTTATTTAAAACTAGTGTGGGCCGCACAACCCTATTTTTTGACTTTTTAACTTTCCGACCAATAGGTTGAAATGAGCTCGAGTGTATTAGGACCCGAACCAAAGGTATACAAAGCCTAAAATTGATATTTCAAAACTGCTGGCTCAGTTAGAATTGGCATTCGAGATCCTTTTACTAAAGTTTTTGCCTAATGACCATTTGGAACCAACGAAGACTTACAAATAGGGAATTGGTTCTAAAATAAAATGAACTACCTAGTAACCAACCTATCAATCCTAGCAAGTCATAAATGACTTAGGGCAGCTATGGAGAAGCCTTAATGGCAAAGATAAGAGGAAATATGAAAAATGACAGAAAGGGCCTTTAAAATTTCCATTACTAAAAGGACTTTTGTCCCCAAAAGTCAATGGATAGCAAACTCAAAAGATCAAAAGAATGAGGTACTGGCCTACATTCTCTGAGAATGACTTCTCAGATAACCTCCAAAAAGAGAGAACTTACGAGAGATTTTTCCGCAGGTATCCCTTTTTCACCCAGCACCCTCACTTTACTTCCAAACAATCAAAAATCAACTTCAACCACTAACTGGCCTCCTACTAAACCTAATAGGCTGATGCATGAAAATCTAAACCACAACACGCTGATACCATGTTGATATCCATACAAATCATCAAAGGATTATCCATGAAAAAAAATAATTAAAGCATGAGTCATACCACCGACTCCAAATCCCAATATAATATTCCTTTACCATTCACACTTATTATCCACTCTAAACCGGGAGGAAAATCACCTAAGTTTCGGCCAAGCATATTTTAACATAGAGAACTCAAAGAACTGACACTGGCATGCTGAAAGTCCCTACGACATACATTAGAAATGCGCTATATGGGTACACAAATGTCAATAATTAAGGAAGGCAATATATTCCGATGCTACAATAAGTCCAGATTGTAATCAAACTGATATCCAAAATATCAAGGCATAAATACTCATCACTAAATAATCTGCTCCAGAATGTCCCATCTACCAAGAATAGAGCCATACTAAATCCAACCCAAGTATATTACTTCCACTAAGTATATCATCCAAAATTCCAAAAGACAACTGGAAACTCGAGGTCAAAGATAAAAGAACAATCATTGGGTCCCTAATCCATTATTTAAACAGTAATAAACTACAATCTATCCAAAGTGGAGAAGACCAAGTAGGAAACCACAGAGTAGGTTTAACCAGCCTATAAATAAATTACTAACAGAGATGGTTCTTAAAATGGAGATTGCAGTCAACTTGAAACCTCTAAGATAAAGACTCAACACTACTAAACCTCTTAATCTCAACTACATAAACCAAACCAGAAGACAGCTAGGCATACACTCTATAAATCTATTAAAACATCCAAATCACCATTCTGAGGCATCAAGTCAAAAGTTATGCAATAAGTCTATATTAATTCTAATTACTCAAATTGACTTTAGTATATAAACATGACATATCAAAGATAACTCACACTGAGACAAAAATAGGGTACAACTGATGAATAAAAATCACCACGGGGATGACCATTAGCTAAAACTATAAACCAGCCACTCTATATTAGCTAGAGGGCATAGAATATACCCACAAAATAGAAATCACGCCAATGAATGATTAACTAGATGAAGATGAAAATAACCCACTCCGTAAATGCTGGAGGTCATGAACTATCAACATAAACGCAAAAACTCCCCAAGGATGAAACGTACAATAGTAGAAGCAAAAACTTCAGCACTTCAGAGAAGTGCAACTTAAGACACAACTAACTATTCCAATACACCATCTCAGCAAAGAAAAGTCATAGACATATATCATAAAGGAAAAATACTAAACCAAGCCTTATTTAGACCATTCATACTCTAAAATAGGGATTTCCTACATCTACCTGAGTAGGATAATCATAACTTAAACGGACCATGAATCACATTATCAAGGAAGAGTATACCAATCTTAAAACCAAGGTCAAGTTCATAACCACCACAAGAAAATAAACAACTCAAGATAAAGAATTTTTTATTTTCTAATTCAAGAAGTGATCATAGGAAAGGCCAATTGCTTTTAACTCCCCAACCTCACTAGACCAAACCATATCACGACACCAAAGGATTATCCGATCTTCACACTAATGACAAAGGAAACAATCACAAAGGAGCAAACACAATAAGTCTAAGAGATGAACTCAGGGCATCTTAATCTCAAAGTCAAACCCACTATCAGGTGATGAAATAGCCATGAATAAAGAATGGACCTAAAACTAGTCAAGTTCAAAATAGTCTATTGATTAGTGGCGAATTTACCACTCATTTATGTCCAAAATTCGTGTACATTACAATGATTTAAAGGTATGAATGAGACAAGTTTTTTAGTTGAATGCACAAATTTCCATATTTTTAGGTATATAAGTGATAAGAAAGAAAAATGTGTGAGATAAAAAAGAATTAAAAGAAGAAGAAAATTTCACAACTGAAGGCCTACACTTTTAAGGCTCAATTACAGTGATAGATGTTTGTGGGCTACAATCGCAGCTACTCAAGTTTTTCATCCTCTTTGATCACAAGGATCTGACTCAATCGTGGTAGTCGCGATCGTAGACAAGTTACCGCGATCGTGCCTTGGTGAGTTTATGCCCAAATGTAATTTTGTAATTTTACACGATCGACCCCATGCCCCATATAATGCTAAAAACCTTTCCTATTTTACATCTTACATATTCAACAATTGAATTTTTGAGAATCTGTAACCCCACTGATTGGGGAAAATTTTGTGTTTGAATTTTCCAATTTTGAGTTGGTGAAATAGAAGTTGAATTAAAGAACCATCTAATTTTCCATTTCCATGGATGCTATGAATGAACCTTTTGGTACATTTCTTCTTCTTTACTCCTTGAATAGCTAAGCCTTTTTGTCTTGGGATTATGTTGAACTAAGGTGCAATTGGGTGTGGGTTGTGATGTATTTGTGTAGATTCTAGTTTGTGGATTATGAGTTTCACTATTACTTGTTTGAATTATTTGGGATTTGTTGGTGAAAACTCCAAAGGACCACGATGGATTTATGGGTGAAATCCCCATATTTCTGAAAGCTCACATCATCCTTAAAAGAGGTATGTGGGTGAACTTTGGGAACCCATATCATTATTGAAAGAGGGATATGGGTAACGAAGCAATACTGGATGAGAATGGATGTAATTTGCTATATTTTTCCTATATTAGAAATAAATGTGAGTAGAATGTTATCTATTTCTTGGGAATCTTCCTAGAAATAGGGATTCTCAATTAAGTTATTAGATGGTTTTAATTCATACACTCATTAGGTACTCAAAAAGGAGAATGAGTGATATTCTTGAAGTTTTGTTGTCAAACTAGCCTCAAGGACCTTCAACCTAGCCTACCGTATCGTTAATGACTAGAATTTCAATTAAATAATCATGCACCCATGCATAACTTGTCGTTAGGTAGATATAACACCAAGATTTTGCTCATCTTGAATTTTCAATCATATTTGTTGTTTTTAGTTGGTTAACTTGAATAGACATTGATCAATCCTTGTTCCAAATTAACTCCCATTTTAAATCATGTATTTTACATTATTTACATTACGGATATATTCTTAGTAACTACCCATAGGACTAGAAAGCTAATTTTCTCCTTGTGAATTTAACCTCAACATAAGTTGAGTTATTAGCAACGATCATCCTCTGTAAATTTAAATGATATAGGTGAGCGTGACAAAATGGTGTCATTGCTGAGGAGTGAATTTTTTTTTGTATGGTGTTGATTTTCACTTAGGTTATACCCACAATGGTGTGAATTTATTTTGGTTTTTGTTTTTGTTTCCTTTAAGGCTATCTCCATAGTATACATGGAGCTATGAGTGACAATGCAAGTCATGATTGGTCTTTTGAATATCCTATTAATAATGAGGAGAAACTCAATGACATTGGACGTTCAAGTGTCATCCGTGTCCTGCCTACTCATGGGAACAGGGACTTTCATATCACAAGCATAATGTTGCATATGCTACAAATAAAGGGTCTTTTGTGTGGGAAAGCTTATGAGGACACAAACTTACATTTAAACAATTTTGTAGAGATATGTGTACCCTTTGATATTGCACACATAAACCAAGAGTCCATCCAGTTGAGCCTCTTACCATTCTCTCTAATGGGTGAGGCGGTATTGTGACTTTGCTTTCTTCTATCTAGATTAATTACTTCATGGGATAAACTTACAATAGCTATACTTGACTAGTATTTACCACATTTTAAGATGCTACAATTGTGTGTTGAAATCACTAACTTTACACAAATGAATGGTGAACCCTTGTACGAGTTATAGGAAAGATTCAATGGAAAACACATTTAATGTCCCAACCATGAGGTCCCCAGAAAATATGTTTCTCTAAATCTTCTACCAAGATCTTAATACACTCAACAAACCCATAGTAGATAACATAACTTAGGGGGGGGGGGGCTTCTCTTATGTAGTTAAATTATCATAAAACTACGAATTTGATTGAGCAAGTTACAAAGAAAAATAATGGGTTTCATACCCGTGATACAGAGGTACCAAAAGGATCCTATGCAACTTCTTTTGTTGATAAGGAGCAAAAGAAGAGAGATGAAGGGAGAGAGAAAAATATGGCAAAAATGATAACACAATTGGAGATTCTAACAAATCAAGTGATGGATGAACTCACAAAAGTGGTGAATGTTGTAGCATCCAAGGAATATGATGATTAAGAATCCAAGAGGCTTGATAAGGAAATTCAGTAGTTGGCTAGCTATTTGGGGGGGTTCCCTCCCGCCTATCAAAGGAAATATGGGAATCAAGGTTTGATGGATCATGATTGTGACTGTGATTTGATGTATAAAAACTAAGAGTATGATCAATATTTTCCCCCTCATGATTGGGTAAAGAGAAAAGAAGAAAACCTTGTCGACCTCAACAAATTCAAAATCGAAGATGTCTTGGCATGAATTTTGATGAAAGTGGAGGGAATGGAAAAGATGGTCCATGAATTGATAGGTGGCTTCTACCAAATCAACCAAATGATTGTGTCCCACTCTTCTTCCATTAAATATTTGTAAATGCAAATAGTCCAAATCTTTAGCCAACTCATTGGTAGACCAAAGTGGGTCCTTCCTAGTGACACTATTGTGAATCCCAATAATGATAGCCATGTGTTGGAAATAGTTACTAGGAGTGGCAAGACCCTTGGTGATCATTTGAATGAATTTGAGGTAAAGACATAGGTGTAAGAGAACCCAAAATTTAGTAAATGAATGTGAAGAAAAATCTTGTGATTGAGTCAAAAAAAGCAACTCCAAACTCTCAAGGAAGGGATGAGAAAGAACCAATTGTGATTGATGAAAAGTTGGATAAAATGATGAGACATGAAGTGATGTATTTACCACCATGCGAATACCCCCTCCATTTTCACAAAGGCTTAAGAGAAACAGAAGAGTGATAAGCTTAAGAAATTCATGGCTAATCTTAGAAACTTCTCTATCAGTATTCTATTTCATGAGGCGATCTAAGAGATTCTAAGTTATGCTAAGCTAAAGAAGAAATGATGTCGAGAAACAAGATTGTTGAAGGTTGCACCACTGAAGTCATCCATAGGTGTAGCGCAATTATGACTAGTGCAGTAGCGGAAAAGAATGAAGACCCCGGGTCCTTTACAATTCCATGCACCATCGAGACATATGAGTTTGTAAAAGTTTTATGCGGCCTTGGTTTGAGTATTAATCTCATTCCTGGGGAAATATATTTGAGGCTTGGCTTGAGTACCCCAACTACAAAATCTATGAGGCTTTTGATGGCAGAGCAGTTTATCAAGAGATTGGTGGGGTTTTATTTTATGTGTTGGTAAAAGTGGACAAATTCCTCCTTTCGGCGGATTTGATGGTGCTAAATTATGAAATAGACCAAAGGTACCTATTATCCTTGGATGAATTTTACTTGATAATAGAATAACCATTGTCGATTTGGATCTTCGGTTAAATGAGATTTAGAGTTTATGATGGTGAAGTGTCCTTCTGGGTATGCAAAATGAAGAAAAAACCCATGAAGCTTCAAGTGGTGTTAGTTATAGTTGTTGCAAATGAGGAAGTGAGTGATGGGTCCCTTGAGGATCCAAGTAGAGCAAGAACAAGGAAGTAGTGTCATAGCGATAACTAAGGCGCTATATTGGAGGTAACCTACAAATGCCACGAAAGTAGCTCTTTGCCTTTGCTTTTAATTTGGTAGAGTAGATTTTATATTTTTTTCATTGATTAATCCACAAAATTGTGGCACTATAGAGTTGTTACCAATGAGTTTGATAAGGGTAAAGTGTGAAATTTTGCATGTTGGACTAAAAAAGGGAAAATAGAGGTGCAAAAATGCCCTTTATTGTCGCAATTGTAGGCCCCGTGCTTCTAAGTTCGCGATCACCTGCTTTTTTGCAATTGTGGATCCATGATCGAGATCTTGGTCAAATATGAATAAAAGTAAATCAAACTGCCTCATTCCCCTCACACTCCCATTTAAAATTCCACTCAAATTTCACCCACTTTTAGTTATGTTTTGAGCATTCCAGAAGCATTGTAGCATCTATCTTGCATCATCACTCTATTAAGTGCTTCAAATTCGTGCTTAAATTATTGTTGGTAGGCCATAGAATACATTTTATAAGGAAGGCCTAAAATTACAATTTACATTGTTAAATACTTGTTCAATTGTACTAGTGTGGTGGCTCTCTATTGAATATGGTATGCATGCATTTGGGGAAGTCTTGAGTACCCAAATTGGGTTTGAAATTGAGAAAAATATAGCGTGCACACCAAGTTCTCAATGAAATTCCCAAATGAACTCATAAATACTTCTTTCACATTCTTATGGCATAATCGAGAACTTAGAAACCTTGTTCAATGTTCTTAGTTATAGTTCACTATTTTCAAACATGATTTGGCCCTGAAATTGGAATTTTGAACAATTAAAAATTTTGGCCCGCTCTAGCCTCAAAAACCGCAATTATAGCCATTGAGAACGCAATCATGACACTGCGATCACGACTCTGTGGCCCGCAATCGCCAAATCAGAGGCTTAATTTTATCATTGGCCAAAAATCCTACACTTCTAATTCTTGTCCGAATACTACCAAGTAACCATCCTGTGAGCTTTATTGGACAACATAGCATAGTTTGTACATTAAAATGTCAATTATTAATATTGTTGTGTTGTTCTTATGTTTTTCATGATGATATCATGGTACTACGATCATGTTTGATTCATGGCCCTTGAGTTCCACAACCTCTACTAAGGTGATATCCCGCATACAAAGCTACTCTAAGAAATGGCCATTTACTTAGAGAAAGAGCTAGAAAAGCTTCTGGCATTTCATGATAAACTCGTAGACATCGTGTGAAGATGTTTCGACCCAAATCTATGCAAGGTAAATTATCAGTTGATACAGGTATTCTACGCTAGCCTTAGCGTAGTATCTTACTTCGAGCCGATCATCAAGGTCATCGAATCCGAGGGAAGGAGGTGAAATTTAGGGTGGAGAAAATTAATGACATATACAGGCTCCCGAATGCAAATATTGATGGATTTGAAGAAAAATGGTATGAGCTATGAAGTTAGATAGAGAAGAATCTATGTCTGGGCATGGAGTTCACTTGGGCGGCGACCAAGATAACATATCGATGAGAGATTTCACTACCAATGCCTGGATTACGTTTTCTATCATTCGTAGTAGAGTCTCCCCTTTCACCCACATACAACGGTTCTAGATTTACAGGCTGATGTGCCCAAGTGTATACACAAGTTTACGTGGTCTCACCAAGTAATAGAATGGACTTAAATAAAGACGAATATCGATCCCTCAAAGACTTTTATTAAACAACTATTTAGTTCTAGTTTAACTATTAAGATTAAAGTGATGCAATGTAACCGAAAGAGTTTTGAAAGGTTATAAACAAAAAAGTAAACAAAATAGTACGAATAAGTAAATACTTTGAACAATCAATGGATGAAAACCCAGGGTTAAAGCACTATGAGAAATAATACTATTGTATTGAACCTCATTTATTAGGTTTCTTATCTTGGTTGTTGATTTGTAGGGTTATCGTATGATCATGGTCTCCCGACCTCTCACCTTCTACCTAACAGGACATTACAACTATATCATTGAGCGGGGATGTAATAATCCAATTAGATACATTAATATATCATCCTACATGTGAACCAAGAAAGGTTTCTAGGTATATCCCAATCCTAGACGCTAATTCAAATTCTAAGTTTTATAAAAGAATAAGAACCTTACTTTATTCATCCCTAGATTCTATCTTCCTATTCTCTCTCCTGAGAGCACAAGATCGACAATATATTTATTCAAAGGTTGCGAATCCTTAAAGTAATTAAAAAAAGGATAAAAAACGACCAAATATGATAAGAAATCCAAAAAAACTCAATTTAAAGAGAAAGTAAACATTTTCTTCACCTTAACCCCGGATAGGGGCTTTTATCCACTAATCGACATAAACATAAAACAATTTAATGAATACATGATTAAATATATTAAAAAGATAAAGGAAGAGAAATAAAACCTAATTAAAGGGTATATACTCCCCACCTTAATCCTCAAAGACATCCAAGGTGATTACAAACAATTACAAGTGTTGTATTTATAGTAGGAGAATTTTGGTCAGTGTGGGAGTAAGCCCTGTGCTGCATTGGTCCATCCTATAGGAGAGAGTGGTACGTCATGAGGATTATTAAAATGGATATATAATAACTAAACGTTGATTATTCCAAGGGGAGAGGTGCGTGATGCCCCTAATTCGCGTGGGCTCACTGGAATTGCACTTTTGACGTTTAATTTGTCTTAGCCTTTTTCCATCCATCCCAAGCCTTGTGGTATTGTTTACACTAAATTTACTTATTTTTTATACTTCATATATACTTAAAATAAACTCATCAATAATCCTAAAAAATAAAACACCACGGATTAGGTCTCAAAACAAGAAACAATCCATAACGGTGAACTAAAAACTCAAGCTAAGCACTAGTTTCATCCACTTTTATCTTTACATAGTTTTGACTCATGGCTCAATTCACTTGAGCTTTTAACACTAAAAATAAGTTGTTCCACACATAATTACACAACATAAACCATTAGGAACTCATTAAAAACATTATAGTCCATTATGATCAACTAGAACAACACCTAGCTCATGCTAGTACCACTAGTTTTCATGGTTCTAAATGACTCGATTAAGTACAAACTTTTTTGAAAGACACCTTTAACAATGTAATAACATACTTAAACACTTTGATTTTTATTTATATCATCATTAACACATTAATCACACAAGTTACCCTAAAAAAGGCTAATTAAGCTAGGATAACAACACTAACTAGGTGCATAAAACCACCTCAGATCGCCACCCCACACATAAAGCCTTGTTCGTTCTCGAACAACTCTTTAGTCTAAGCATCATATGATGAGGTGACCCTAAACTTATAATTCATGCAAGATACATAAGCTAGTACTACAATGACTACAAAGAATGTAAGTTTCTACACTTAGAATGTCACAAAAACAATTGAAAGCTAAAGAATACTAATTTAAAACACCCTAGCATCAAGAATTTACTTAGCTAGCTGTGAAACACATGAAAATTGTTCAATAAAAGATATCATACACTTTACCCAACAATTATCAACCATGTTCCCTGAAAACAAGAGAGTTACCCCTAATCACTCACATAGATGCACTTTATAACCTAATGGGTACAAGAAATAAATTTTTATCACTCCCACAATGATTTCAAAAGTTTCACACAATGAACCATAGGCTTTCCCTTAGTGTAGTACTCTACTAATATCAGAATGTTGAAGCTTAGGATCAAAAATGTCTTTATGGGTTGTAATGTAGTCTAAGGGGCGGGTAGGAACTATTTTGGCAAAGAATAGTTATTAACTTCCCTAAGCACTTTAATACATCACATTTTACAATTAATTCACCTTCAACAACCAACTTTCACCTCTTCTATCTACCCATATCTTTTTTTTTACCCCATCTCATTAAGCTCATTCACAAACACTATGGTGGGAGTATTTTTAATGTACAACTTATTTAATTTGAATAATTATTTATTCTTTCCATTACTCAACTCCCAACCACAACTCATATATAATTTTTGAACACCATTAGCTATCACTTTAGGGGTTACACTTTCACCTTTCTCCCACTTGAATTTCTAACTTCTTAACTAAACTATTTTATACTTAAGCGCTTAGGATCTTTGGATAAAATTAAGGTCAATCGAGGATGGGGATTAGGCTACATATTAGATTTCCAAATAAAAAGATAAAGGCTCAATGAGGTTTACTAGGATTATGCATGAGCATAGATAAAAGAGGGTTTGAAAGAAGGCTATCAAAGAAATTCCTATATCAACTCCTAATCCCACACTCTTTATTTCACACTACACACACACTAGGAAAGTTCTAGCATCAAGTTAAACAAGTAATATACAACAACCTCACATTACACATGGCACATGCTCAACTCAAGTAGTATCATCATAGACTCTTAACCAAACAATCACATTAATTCAATCACTAAGACAACCAGTACATGAGTCATAAACATAGGCCTAAGAGTGATAAATATAGTAATAAACACACTCAACATGATTGTTTCAAAAAAAAAACTAGAATCATGTAATTACACATAGAAACAACAAGAACATCTTACTTGCTAACACAAAAAAAAATTAAAATTACCCTAAAAATTAGAATTTCCCCACCCCACACTTAAAAATCTACTTTGTTTCCAAAGTATACTTTTTAAAAGTAGAGGTAGAAATACTCCCTGAGGCCTTTAAGACTAGCTAGTAGTATATTTCTAAATCAAGAGGGTCAGGGGACCCTACACTAAGTCATCTCCATGCTCATTAACTCAGGTAACAGGTACTCAGACTTCCTAACAACCTTTGACTCAACAAAAACAAAAAATAGTGAAGGAAAACTAAAAATACTAAAAATAAAACCTACTTTAAATTAACTTGGGTTGCCTTCCAAGCAACACCTGATTTAGTGTCGCGGCAAGACCCAATCTCCGACACATAAATTTTCCTTAATCCTCTTCCTTACACTCAGACACCATATTTTTTATTCTTTTATAAAATCTTGAGTATGAAATCTCAAGGTCAACATCTTTCTTACCAATAGCCTTTTCAGTCTCATTAATTTGCATCATGCCAAGTTGGGACGATTATGGCTTGGGCTGATCAATGAGGATGTCCAAAGAGGTATTTCGTGGAATAGACTCCACCACGGCATACTTATCCCCTTCAACCACAATGATCATACACAAATCCTTATAATAGAATAGTGTGTTGAGTGGTTTGTCTAGTTTGAAAACTGCCTCTTCATCATCCAAACTCATTGAGAGTGTGCCCTCCCTCACATTTATCAATGCTCCTTCCGTTGCCAAGTATGGACATCCCAAAATAATTGGAACTTTTTCATCTGCCTAAAATTCTAAAACAATAAAGTCAGCAAGAATAATAAACTTACCAACCGTGATGAGAACATCTTCTATGACTCCTTCAGGATGGGCTATGGTCTCATTTGCCAGTTGCAGTAAGACAAAACTCAGTCCGCTTCCCCAAGCCCAAAGTATTGAACAAATAAAGAGGCATCAAATTAATGCTTGACCCAAAGTCACTAAGTGCATGGACCACTTCACTATTCCTAATTTGAATGGGGAGAGTGAACTTTCTAGGATCTTTGAGCTTTTTTAGCATCTTCTGCGTTACCATAGAGATACACTCCTCAGTTAGTGATACTATCTCCACATACTATAGCTTAACTTTCTTTGTGACCACATCCTTCAAGTACTTAGCATACTTGGGCATTCCCTGCAAAATACCTAAAAAAAGAAGTTTAATATGAAGCTCTCTTAATATGTCAAAGAACTTCTTCAAGCATGCATCCTCCTTAGGTACCAGCCTCTGTGAGAAAGGTAGTGGTAGGCTCTTCTTCACTAGTTTAGCAACTTTGGTTTTTGAGTACTCAAACTTCGTTGAATATTTAGCAACTTTTTCTGCAATCGGTTAGGGAGTCAACTCTGCATCTTCCTCCTTAGTTTTATTTTGAGGTTCTTTATTAACCTTTTTACACTCCTCCAATTGATTTCCATTACATGTTTAGGAGTTTTGGTAGTACTTGGCAAAACACCTGAGGCCTGACATTTTGTGCCTGCTGCATCTGCCCAATCAACAACTCCAAGTTCCTTGTAGTTGCCTTCTGACTCTTCATATCTTCCTACTTAATCTTTATATCTACTTCTAACTGTGCTTTACCATCCATAAGCAGTTTCAACATTTTCTCCACATTGTTAGTCTGAGTTGTTGTAATGACCCAATTCTTACCTCGGATGCCACACAGTGCTACAACCGTGAAGGACTACAAGCTAACTAATGATTGGTACCTTCTATAAGAACTGAATATTAATACTGTAATAATGTGGAACATAGGCTAAAATCCCATAAGGTTCATAATCTGAATACACATAATAATAACATCTGATGATAATATCTAAAAACTAAATGCTGTCTTAACTAGTCTAGTCTTAAAAACCTCTAAATGAACTGTCTCAATATGGAGTTGATGGGAAAATACCCCAACTAACTCTGACTACTGAAATATTAAAGCTACTGAGAATACTAAATTAAAAGTAAATCCTCAATAGATGAGGACTCACTACTGAATCTGTTGTTGATTTCTAAATCTATATAAGCATAGTCGGGAACTTAAGAATCCCAACCTATGATATGAGACATCATAAAACAAAGAGAAAGTATGTGTCCGTACGTGGAATGCAATGGTATGCTAGATGAGGTAAGGCTGAATGCAAGGGTTCATACAGATAAACAATAACTAACTTAATATTATGTAGAAACTGAGTAAGAGTACATGGATAATTGAAACTACTGTAAATACTCAGTATGCAATAATGCACATATATATGTATATTGTATCTGAGCTTTTACTGAAGCTAAGTACTGATTTTTTATAACTGAGTAAATAATATCTGAGATTTATTGATAACTGAGTTTCTAATACTGATTGACTGTATCAGATAGTTCTAATTCTATAGAACTAAATTAAGTTCTATACTGAGACAAAAATTAAAACTGTGGGAGGTAATCATCTAATCGACATGCCCCTTTTCTAAATAGATTTATGGTCGAACCTGTAACCCCAGAAGGAAGGGAGTCGTACCGTACCATGGGTAAAGACAAATTGAAGAGTTAACCTCATCTGGTAGGTGCCCTGAATGAGAATGGTGGTACCCTCAACTAGCAGTTAAAACAACCCATAAACCCTTAACAGGCAAGTTGATGTCTCAATCTACGCTTACTACGTAGTTCTGGAATGCAAGGACTACAACTAATGGTCAAACCCTTTATTGGTAGGTGAGCCTCATCCTTGGGTTCACTCGGTGTTGAATCTTACTCCCAACTGAAGACACTAATTATTATATTGAGCTTAACAGGACTGATATTAAGTTTCACTGAATTCTTTAACTGACTGATTTCACTGAGTTCTATAACTAACTGAATTTACTAATCATGACATTACTGAGACTACTCTGTATCTGACTATAGCTCTAGGTAAACAGCTAGATTTTTAGATATTGAATACCCCCAACACTCGATAGTGTTGAAAGTAAAGCATAGCATAATAATAAAAACATAAAAATACTTGCTTGCTAACAATGCACTCATTTCGACGTTTTGTCAAACACCTGTATGGCATGAACTTGTACATGAATGGGCCCACATAATTACATGTCATACAATTCACTATCCAACGCACTTGAGATTTTATCAAACACTTGGGGAGCATGAGTATTTCATATAGTAACAAACATATAATAATATCATGGCTACTACATTCAATTTGTAGGTCAAGAGTTCAATATGAATATCACATAATTCAACCCACAAACTATCTATTTTTCATGAGACATGTAATTAATCATGGAATTAAATCCCCAATAATATAATAAACGTGAATTCAATCTATTTCAAGCATTGAAATCATAAATCTAAGATTTTGTATATTTAAAAAGGGTTCTTGGACTTCATGGGTGAAAGGAACCCATGAATAAACATCTAACATACCTGAGAAGATTAATTCTTGGGTCTTGTTCTTGATTCTTGAAGCTAGGGTTTTGCCCTTTGAGAGAGAATGTTTTAATCTTGGGAGGAAGTGAGGAAATAAATATATAACTAGTTTAATTAGGGGTAAAATTGTAAGACCCCAAAAAATTCTAAACTTAATTCAGTCCTTTAAAGCTTGTTACGGTGTCCCAAACATAGAAAACTTTAGTGAAGTATTTATACTTAGAGTTATTTTATCCTTCATAGTTAGAGATCTAATTTTGCGACCCTTATAACCACTAAATGTCAATCATTAAGTCTCTCCATGATAACAAATGTCAGTAGATGCTCTCGGTTGAGTTTCAGATTTTTTGATCATTTGAAGCACGTTAAGGAGTCTAAACTAGTGTATCGATTCGATATCGATGCACCGGGTTACCTATCGCATCGATGAATTATTTCCCAAGCTCCCAGTTCAATATCCAGTAAACTAACGTGGGCTCAATGCGATGTTTCAACCATTGCATTGATCCCATTGATGTGGCACGTCAGTCTGCGCGTCACTAGGCCAATTTTCAGTGATTAAAAAGTTGCATCTTCATGGGTATTTAGGTCATTTTGCCATGTCTATCAACCCCTAAAACACAATATATAGCCACTTTAGAGGCAAAATCCATTCATTATTCTCAAAATTACTAAAGAAACAAAACCCTAGGGCTTCTAATTCAAGGTTCATGATTCAAGAACTCACCTCCAACCTTTATTAATTCAAGTACTCAGTCATGTGATGTGTTCATCCAAGGGTCCCTTCTTCCTTTGGAGTCTAAGAAACTCTTTTAAACTTCAAGTGGTTTATTTCATGATTTTTATGATTGGGTTTAAGTGTATTCATGATTATAATGTTAATTGGGTTTCTAATTAATGGTTTATTACATGATTCATATGGAATTGATTATCATGGGGTTAGTATGATATGAATTCATGTTGAAGACATTAAGTTTGTGAATTTGGGAATTTATGTTATGATGCCTACATGTTATTTTAGTATCATGTGTATAGTTGTGCTCCCCATGTGTTTGTTAAAATGCTCATGTGAACTAAATGGGGAAAAATCATGCCATGCTAGTATAAGTGTAAACTACAAGTGTTTTATAAAATATCCCTACGGATGAGTTATGAACAAGTGCACAATGTTATGCTTTCCAACTTTGCTCTATGCTTTAATTTTCATGATATCGAATCCTGGGGGTATTCAATACCTAAAAATTTAGCTGCTTACCTAGAGATACTATAGTTAAAAAATAGTCTCAGTAATGTTATGAACAGTAGTACTCAGTAATCAGTCATAGTCTCAGTTCAGTATTTATTTAAGAATTCAGTGAACTCAATTAGTTAACCAGATTCAGTAGTACTCTATCAGTTAGAAAAATCCAGTGAACTGAGTTTAGTTTAGTTATACAGTACGGTCAGTAATATTTTTCTCAAGCCTAGTATGGATTAGAAATAAGTTCAGTGTCTAGTCAGTTGGAAGTAGGATTCAGGACTGAGCGAACCCAGGGATGGGGGCATTCCTTCCTGTATAGAATTTGACCCTTTGAAGAAATCCATGTGTTACAGAACTATATAGCCAGCATTGGTTGAGATATCTTTCTGCTAGACTAGGGTAAATACACCTCGTCCGAGTTTTTCTCCCAACGAGGGTTGATGAAAGAGCTTTTTGTCAGAGAGGGTTAACTCAGAGCTTGTCTTTATTTGTGGAATGGTACCGACACCCTTCCAACTTGGGTTATAGGTTGGACCCTAATTAATTTAGAGAGAGGCATGCCGGTTAGATGATTACCTCTCACAATTTCAGTGTCGGCATAGAACTCAGCTCAGTTCTACAAATTCAGGACTGTCAGATACTGTCACCCAACTTTGTATTGATCTCAGTTCGGTTCCACAGAATAAGGACTATTAGAAATAGTCACCCAGGTATCAATCAGGACTATCAGAAATAGTCAATAACTTATCAGTATTACAGTATCAGTAAACTCAAATATTAGTTAATCAGTATTCTGAACTCAGTAACCAGTGTTAACATGATATCAGTTACATTTTATGTATTCATGTTTTTCTCCCATTCAGTTATTATTCATGCATATCAACCTACCTCACTTAGCATACCAGTACATTCAAAGTACTGACACATCCTTTTTTTACGCTATGATGTATTATATCATACGATCAAATCCACAGGCTCCTGACCATACTTAGTAGCCTAACATATCAGCAACAGACTTAGTGGTGAGTCCACATAGTTTTAGTACAGAGTATTATTTCAGTATTTCAGAATAGTTTTCAGTAGTTGAAGTTAGTTGGGGGCTTGTCCCATCAACTCCTTAATTCAGACAGTTAGAGGCTTTCATGCTAGAGTATTTTAGATGGATGTTTCAGTTTTCAGTATTCAACTTTTAGTATTTAGTATTGGTCCTTTAGTTATGAACCTTATGGAATTTTTGACCTAACTTCCGAACTTATTTTAGTTATGTTATTATTACTGTGTTATTATTATTAAGTGCTCATAGAAGGTACTAGTCTTGGGTTAGCTGGTGGTCCTTCGGGGTTTCTAGCACCATGTAGCATCTGGGGTATAGACTCAGGGCATTACAAACTTGGTATCAGAGCCTTAGGTTCAATAGAGTCCTAGGGTGTCTAAAAGCCATGTCTAGTAGAGTCTTGTACATGGGTATGTAATGCGCCACACTTATAGGCAAGAGGCTATGAGGTGTATTAGGAAAAGTTTCCCTTCTTTCAGCATTCATGTCGTGTGAGTGAGCATAAGCTCAAGTTAAATCCTCAGTATAATTCATCCCTTCCTTCCATCTATAGAACATGCCTCCCAGAAAAGTTAATGGATGAAGGAATGAAAATTAGCCAGCACCTCAGCCCATTCAGGAAGATATCTTGAATGAGCATGTGTCTCACTCTGAACTAAGGACTATTTTCACTGCCTTAGCTTACTCAGTAGTATCATAGAAAAATTAGCTCGCTACTATCCTATCTTAGCTTATGTGTCAAGATTCCTAGAGTGAGGAGAATAGATATAGGAAAAGAGGGAGAAAAAATCAGAGGGCCAAAATGCCAAGGCCAAACAGTGGACAAACAAATCCTCCTTGCCAGAAATATGGCAAAAACTATCAGGGTGTGTATAGGGATGGTAGTGGGTTATGTTTTAGATATGACAAGCCAGGCCATAGAATCAGTTATTGTCCTCAGTCAGGTTCACGGAGTCAGCATATCCATTTCTTAGCTCAGTCCGGTCGGCCAAATCAATAGGCGCCACTTCCAACGCCAATAGTGGGAGACACCCAAGTATGCTTTATCCACTTCTATCCTAAAAGGATCAGGAAAGTTCTCCTAATATGGTAACTGGTATGTTATAAGTTTATCATTTACATGTTTATGATTTGCTAGATCTAAGAGATTCATTGTCCTTTGTAACTCCTTATATAGCCATTGACTTTGGAGTTAGTCCTGAAATTCTAGAAGAGCTCTTCACATTCTCTACCCCAATGGGTAAATCTATCCTATCTTATCCCAAGGTATATATAGAAACCCTCCGATTATGGTATTTTAGAAAGTCACTTCAGCAAACTCAGTAGAATTAAAGATCAAAGATTTTGATAACATTCTCCGTATGGATTTGCTTCATTCATGCTATGATTCTATTGGCTGTAGAAATAGAATTGTCCATTTCCAATTTCCTGATGGGCCAATCATTGAATGAAGGGGCAGTACCTCAGTTTTAGTCAATTTAAGCTGGAATATTGTTTGGTTGAACCAGTAGAAAGAATTTTTGAGAATTCTAAGTTAGTCAGCGTTGAGGTTGTTATCTTATGATTGTTGGGCAATAGAAGGCTAGGAATCATGTATCAAAAGAAAGTACTAGCAGTGGACCTTACATTATCAGGTGTAGTTCTTTAGAATGAGTTTAGTGTTTATGATTATTATTATATATCAGGCTCTAGAGTAAATATTGTTATATTCTAGTTTGATTTAAAGTTTATTAAGTGGTTCACAGACTTAGAATGATGGCTATAAGCTAAGGGGGAGATAGTAAACAACCAACCAAGTCAGGCTTCCAGATTTTTAGTAGTAATGTTAGTATGTATAGAAAGGAAGTGGGAAGGGATGATGCCTAACCCATCTTTACCTCAGTGCAAAGTTTTGCACTTTAGCTATCACGATATCTATTCACGCCTTACATGTCATCTCTATGATCATAGCTCATATTCATGAACATGATCAAAAATCATGTACGCTTACCGTTCCTAGTATAAGGAGATCCAGTTCACTCATTGTTATGAATCATATTCCATTAATACAGAAACTTCAAACTCAGTTCATATAGATCATGACTCATGTACTCATGCTTTACATTATGGTCAGTTCCTATGATTGATGTTGCACTTCTAACGGATGGCTAAATTCATATTATGTTATGTATATCCTCGGTTTAGATCTATTGATAAATCTATGGTGCTGATATTCTATTTCTAAGGCCTCAGTTAGGTGTCTAGTTCGGCATAGTATTTATTCACGCTTCAGGTCCTCGTGTTTTAACCCTTTATTGAACTCTCCTTCTGAAAGGATGCAGTGATGAGTGATTGCTTAGATGGGAGAGGGTAAATATTTCCTGATAAGGAAATATTTTTGTATGCTTGTTTTACACAAGGTTGTAGTTATGAAAATAGGTCTGAATGTTGGGTGAGTGTGCTAAGTAAGTTGCTAGCAAGAAGTTGTATTTAGTTTTTGAAGGGAGGGTAATCAGATTTTTTCATGAGATGAGAAGTTGAGAAAATGATAATGTGAGTGTCTATTTAGATCCTCAGTTTATGTCAGTATCCATCACATAGTTATCAGAATACAGTATTTAGCTCCAGTCACAGTCCCAGTTACAGTCTCATTATCATCTTAGTTACAGTCTTAGTCGAGTAATCAGATCAGCAACTTTGTTTAATTTTAGTTTTTCTTGACCATAGCGTACAATTATCAGTTATTCAGTTATCAGTATTTCAATACCTCAGTTTACAAACTATTTCAGAATCATATTATATGCTTGGTCTTGAATTCTCAAATAATACAACTTTCACTAATTCATGCTCAGTTATCTAATGATGCTCAGTCAGTCCTTACCTCATATGCAAAATACTCTACAGTTTTAGTCCAGTCTAAGTATAGATCAATCCTACCTGACAAGTATTCATCTATCAATCATTCAGTTAGTCAGATAAAATAGTATGTTTATGCATTCATGCTATGAGCCCATGTAAATATTTTTAATTGCCTCAAGTGAAATGTAGTATTGAAGTAGAAATTCCAATTGAGGGGATAGTTGAGAAACGTGGCTAAGATTGCAAGTTAGTAGTTGCAGTGCATAAGTCTTAATAACTCTATCTTAGATGATGTTTCATAGGCCTTGCTCCATATTACAGAATTGTAGCCACATGGTGATTTCTTATTCCGATGTCTTATTTAGACCATGCCAAGATTTCCTTACTCCCTAAAATCAGTAGAATTTTATAGAAAGAGTGTCAAAGAAATGCTCCAGTTGAGTATAAGTTTTCAGTATGAGTTATTCCATAAAGCCAGGAATTCAGTTTAGCAGTCAGGCAGACAGGTTTGTATAATTTCCCATCTTTCCACCCATTCGTCCTATCCAAAGTCTTATGAGTATGAATATTTAATAATGGAGCATTATGGTAGTTACAAGTTTAGCTCAGTTCATGTATCATACCTCAGTTTCAGATCTAAGATATTCGATCACGATTCAGTTCGTAGGTTCCTGTGCATCGTCCCAAGTTTTCCTCAGTATCTCAGCCATGTCAATATTCTTCGGAGGACATAATATCCCAAGGTAGAGATGCACTAAAACCCCCAAGCTTTCATGTCCTAAACCTTCCAGTTTCTCATCACATAATAAGATCCTGTTGGAGTAAATGAGTACTTATAAGTTGACTCTCTCATTCCAATCTCAGTCGTATGACCATTCCTATGTCATGGCATGTATCTAAGGAATCAGTTCAGTTCCTGATATTTAGTCCATTTATCATGTTTTAGGCTTAGTTATATTCTCATGTTGCCGTTCATACGTGTCAAGTAAATGATCTCGAATTTGAGATCGGTGAGTTTGTATTCTTGAAAATCTCTCCCATAAAGGGAGTGAAGAGGTTTCGTGAGAAGGGACAAGCTCATTCCTTGGTATGTCGGTCCTTACAAAATTCTCAGTCCTTATAAAAAGGTAGCTTACGAGTTTTAGTTGCCTTCAGATTTAGCTTCAGTACATCCACTGTTCCACGTCGCCTTGCTTAGGAAGTGCATAGGTGACCCAACAGTTGTAGTCCCTATAGGTAGTATAGTTGTTCAGAACAGTCTCTCTTATGAAGAGATCCCAGTAGAAATCCTCAATCATCAAGATTCACAGACTGAGGAATAAAGAGGTTCTGCTAATCAAAGTTATTTGGCGGAATCAGTCTGCTGAGGGAGCTACTTTGGAAACAGAAGAACATATGCGGACTAAGTATCCTCACCTCATATCAGCAAACTCAGATTAAGGTCAAGGTAACATTTTTCCTTGAATTCATTCAGTTCCATGCTCAGATCACCTTTACAACTTTGTATCGGTTTAGTTGCATAGTATTCTCATATCATGCATACCTTTATGAAACGATCAGTCATGTGTCATGTTTTCAGAACTCAGTCATGCATGTTAGTACTTTCTGTCCTGTGTTCCATGCATCAGATATGCATGCTTAGTGAATAAACTCAGTCATCCGTATTTCTCAGCATAATCAGTCACATTCGAGGCCGAATATTCCCAAGGGGGAGGTATTATAAGACCCCGCAAATTTTTAAGCTTAATTCATTCCTTTAAAGCTTGTTAAGGGGTCCCAAACATAGAAAATTTTAGCTAAGTTATTATACTTAGAGTTATTTTTGCCTTCATTGTTGGCTATCTTATTTCACGACCCTTAAGACTATTAAATGTCGATATTTAAGTTACTTCATGATCAGGAATGTCAGTAGGTGTTCTTGATCGAGTTTCAGATTCTTTGAACATATTTTAAAGAATGCTTAGATGTTCAAACCAGTGTATCGACGTGATCTCAATGCACCGCGCCACCTATTGCGTTGATGAATATTTTCTCCAGCTCCCAGTGCAATATTCAGTGAACCAATGTGGACTTGACGTGGCGTGTCATCAATCACATTGATTCCATTGACGTGGTGCATCGATCTGCGTATCGCCAGGATAGTTTTCAATCATTAAAAATTCACATCCTCAGGAGTATTTGGGTCATTTTCCCACATCTATCAGCCTCAAAACATAAGATTTAGCCACTTTAGAGGCAAAATCCATTCACTATTCTCAAAATTATTCAAGAAACAAAACCCTAGGGATTCTAATTCAAGTTTCAAGATTCAACTAATCACCACCAACCTTCATTAATTCAAGTACTCAGGTATGTGAAGTGTTTATCCATAGGTACCTTCTGCCCTTGGAGTCCAAGAAACTGTTTTTAACTTTAAGTAAATTGATTTCCTGATTTCCATGATTGGGTTTAAGTGTATTCATTAATATAATGTTAATAGGATTTCTAATCCATGGTTTATTACTAGATTTATGTATAATTGATTATTATGTGAATTCATGTTGAAGCCATTGAGTTTGTGAATTCGGGAATTTATATTATGATGCCTATATGTTGTTTTAGTATCATATGCATAGTTGTTCTCCCTATGTGTTTGTTAAAATGCTAATGTGAACTAAATAGATAAAAATCATGCCATGATAGTATAGGTGTAAACTTATGCCTTACAAGTGTTTGATAAAATGTCCCTATGGATGAGTTGTGAATAAATGCACAGTGTTATGCTTTTCAAGTTTACTCTATGCTTTACTTCTATGTTAGCGAGTCCTAGGGATATTCAATACCCTAAAAATTACCTATTTACCTAGAGTTAGAATAGTTACAGAATAGTCTCAGAAGTGTTACAAACAGTAGTACTCAGTAATAAGTCAAAATCTCAGTTCTGTATTAAGTTAAGAACTCCGTAAACTTAGTCAATTAACCAGATTCAGTAGTACTCCATCAGTTAGTGGAATAAAGTGAACTCAGTTTAGTTCAGTTAGATAGTACGATGAGTAACAGTTCAGTCAAGCCTAGTATAGACTAGAAATCAGTTTAGTATCTATTCAGTTGTGAGTAGGATTCACCACCAAGCGAACCTAGGGATGGGGGAATTTCTACAGGTATAGGGTTTGACTATTAGTAGTAATCCCTGCGTTATAGAACGATGTAACCAATATATGTTGAGATATCTTTCTGCCAGAATAGGGTCTATACATCTCGTTTGAGTTTTCCTGCCAACGAGGGTTGACGAAAGAGCTTCTGAAATGCCCCAAATCTGTTACCCAGAACTCTACATGGTGCCCATTACCCCGAAGGACCACAAGTTAACCCATGATTGATATCTGTAAACTGAGCACTGAATAATAGTAATAATATCATAAATGCAAAACCATGAACTGAAAGTCCATAAGGTTCACTACTAGTTCATAATTGAAAAATATGGTATAAAAATACCAAAACAAATCTGAAATACCTATCTAACATGCTATAGTCTAAAATCCTCTGATCTTAGGCATATTTATATGCTCAAAGCACCAATATGCACCCAGATTTGGGCTTAGTTCAAGAACTTTGTATGAATTGTTAAGTATAATTGAGCTTTTATTCCGTTTTGTGCCTAATGGATATGATTAGTACTTTCAGGTTTAAAATTATAAAGAATTAGGCATAATTGAATACAATGAGGATATAAAATAGTGAAGGAAAGTAAGGGACTGAAATTAAGCAGAAAAAGGGAAGCTGGAAAGTAGGAATCCTTATTTGAAGACACTGCACGTTGTGAGGATCAACAAAATAACAATGGTCAAATTCCAGTGAAGGTTCGCAAAACCACCGCGTCGCGGAGAAGTTTTGTTTATCAGATTTGGCGACATTAAGACTTAGCATATCGCGTAGGATGATTATTTCACAATTGTCCCAATCCAGTGGCTCACCGCGATAGTTGCGCATTGCGGTGAAGATGCATTTTACAATTATTAGGGACTACTTGAGCTCTGTGATTTCCTATATTTTAATAAAAAATAGCAATCGAAGTCATGGCGCGACGCGCTGGGTGGACAAATCGGGAATATTTTAAGTGGTTTGTCCCAGCTATAAAAGGAAAAATCCAATATAATGCGAGGGACTTTTTGAAGGAGAGCAACAACGAAAATGCAAAAAATTCTCTCTTTTAGGGTTCTTAAACATTCTTCTGAATTTCTTTATTCAAAGAATTGATTTGTGTATAATTTGTTACTTATTTTGGATGATGAATTCAAAAATGAGTATCTAAACACCCTATTTTTGGGGTTGAGGCTATGAACATGAGTACTCTTTAATATTCTTAGTCATGGTTTCTTTTTGTATTATCATATGGGTTGTTCTTGATTTCTTAAGCTTACTATTTTAATGATTGGCCACCATTAGAATAAATTTATATTTCTATGTGAATCCAGGAGGAGAATCATAGGATAGAACGAAGAAATTAGGAAGCAAGGTTCATATTCTTTTATAAAATAAGGGATTTGAATCAGCATCTAGGATAGGGATAAACAGTTAGTAGAGCCCTTTATAGAACCAGAAGTGATTTTTCATCAGAGACGAAGAACTCAATACTACACTCAATAGGGATCGATGGAGGAAATACGCGATCCTATAGTTGCTGATCCAAATGTTGGAAATGTTCCAGCTCCTACTATTCCAGTTGTTCCTGTTAAACCAGTCGCAAGACCTATTTGTGAAGTGGCAATCCCACACACGCACCTTGTGACTAACAGTATTCTGAAGCCTAAACTAGGAGGTAGATGGGAATTGAAACAAAATATGGTGTAATTATTGAGATCTGTGGGAGAATTTTAGGGACTTTCACACGAGGATCTGCAGCAGCACTTACAAACCTTCCTGGAGATAAGCAACACATATATTCCTAAAGATGTGAATGCTGATTATGTCAGATTAGCACTCTTTCCCTTTTCTCTACTAGGGGAAACGAAGAGATGGTTACTTATTGAACCACAATAATCTATAACTACATGGGGAGATTGTGCTCGAAGGTTTCTCATTTGATTTTTTCCATCTCAGAAAACTGCATGATTAAGGAGTGAGATATTAAGTTTCAGATAGAAAGATGATGAAAATCTCTACCTAGCTTGGGAGAGATTCAAGGACATGCTCAGAAGTTGTCCTCATCACCATTAATCAAATGATGTTTTGGTGCATACATTTATAGAAGGCCTTGTGTCTAATACAAAGATTCTCTTGGATTCAGCAGTAGGGGGTCAAGCTTTAAAGAAAATATATGAAGAATTGTATACCTTGCTGAATTGAATTGCACAAGGAAATCCTGATTGGCATGTAGACTCAAGAAATGCTCCCAAGAAGGTTGCAGGGGTTTTAGAGGTTGATCATTTCACTACATTACAAGCATAGATTGCAGCAATAGAGAACCATATGACTACTCAGCTTAACATCTTAAAGTTGGGTACAACACAATCAGTAGCCACAACAAATGTAGGTCAACAAGTATATTCATGGTGTGAAGTTTCTAGAAGTGGTGAGCATAAAGTAGATAAATGTTATGTTAATCCAGATTCAATCAACTACATGGGGAATGCAAATCGTCAGGGTCAATAGAATTTTGGCAATTCATATAATCCAAATTGGAGGAACTACACTAATTTTTCATGGGGTGGAATTCAGGTACAAAATACAAACCAGTATAACGGACCAGTACAACCAAATCCACAGCTGGTTCAGAACAATCAGGCGAATACTTTGAATAGTAATGTGGAGGAGATGCTTAAGCAGTTTATAGCTCAACAAACATAGTTTGCGATGGACATGAAGTCTCAACAAGCACAGTTTGCAGCTGAGTTGAAGAGTCAACAATTACTCACAAAAAATCTGGAGTTGCAGTTAGGTAAAATTGTAGGATCGTATAATACAAGGCCACAAGGAGCATTACCTAGTGACATTGAGGCTAATCCTAAGCAAGTGAATGCGATTACAACGAGGAGTGGGCTGCATCCGAAAAGGATGGTTCAGGAGCAGAATAATCCTATGGTAACTAATGATAGTTTGCAAGAGAATGCAGGAGTAAAAGTAAAAGAAAAATTGGCTAGTGAAGAGATTCATGTAGAGAAGAAGACTATCCCCTTACCCTTTCCTCAAAGGGCAAGAAATCATAAAGAGAAAGCTAGTTTTAAGAAGATTTTAGATCTTCTGAAACAAGTCCAAGTAAATCTTCCTCTTGTTGACATTCTGTAGAGTTTGACAAAGTATACTAAATAGTTAAAGGATATTGTTTCCAATAAGAATCGGTAGACTGAATATGCTACAGTTTCACTTACTCAAGAGTATACGTCTAAAATTCAGAATAAACTGCCCAAAAAATTGAAGGATCCAAGTAGTTTTAACTTGCAGATTACCCTTGGTCAAACTATTTATGCACGTGTATTGTGTGACTTGGGGGTTAGCACAAATCTCATGCCCACATTATGGTATCGAAAGATGGGTCTTGGAACCCCCAAACCAACGACTATTGTGTTGCTGTTGGCAGACAGGTCACTTCCTAGACCATATCTTATTATTGAAGATGTACTGGTGCAAGTGGGATCTTTAATATTTCCGGTGGATTTTTTGATTCTTGAATTTGAGGCCGATACAGTTGTTTCATTTATTTTGGGATACCCCTTTTTAGCAATAGGGCAGCCACTCATTGATATTGTAGCTAGAAAAATGACAATGTGAGTACACGATAAAGTAGTGGTTTTTGATATGTACAGAGCATTGAAATTGCTAGCCATATATGAGGAATTGTCCACAATATCGGTTACTGATCTTACTTTGGATTGGCAATTTCTTTTGTCTGATGATTCATTAGAGCGAGCTTTGATGGATTATGATCTGCATGGGGATTTAGAAGAATTGGAATTGGTCTAGGTTATGAATTTGGTTGTAATTGAGACAAATAAAGTGATAATTGACCCTTTGAATAGACCAATTGGTCCACCACCCAGGCCTTCAGTTGAAGAAGCTCCTAACTTGGACCTTAAGGTTCTCCCTCCTCACTTACAATATGTTTTTATTGGTGATCAAGATACCTTTCCTGTTCTTTTATCTGCAGGATTATCCGTTGTACAGGTAATAAAAGTTGTAGTAGATCTCAAAAGGAGAAGGAAAATGATTAGCTGGCAGATGTCTGACATTTTAGGAATCAATCCAGCATTTTGCATTCACAATATTTACATGTAAGAGGGGTACATACCTAGAGTGTAGAAACAAAGGAGGTTGAATCCTGTGATGAAGGAGGTGGTACGGAAAGAGGTGATCAAGTGGTTAAATAATGGTATTATCTACCTAATTTTTGACAGTAAATGGGTGAGTCCGGTGCACTTTATACCAAAGAAGGGAAGAATGACATTAGTGAATAATGATGATAACGAGTTGGTTCCCACCTGTATAGTTATCATATGGAGAATATGTATAAATTATCGGATGTTGAATGAAGCAACTCGTAAAGATCACTATCCAATTCCCTTCATTGACCAAATGCTGGATAGATTGGTAGGGAAAGAGTATTATTGTTTTTTGGATGGGTACTCTGGCTACAATCTGATAAGCATAGCACCGGAACACCAAAAAAAGAACAAATTCACTTGTTCATATGGTACATATACTTTCAGATACATGCCCTTCATCTTATGCTATGCACCTGCTATATTTCAAAGGTGTATGATGGCGGTGATATTCTCGGACAAGGTGGAGGAATTTGTGAAGGTATTCAGGGTTGATTTCTCTGTGTGTGGGAATTCATTTGAAAAATATTTGTAAATTATCTACAAAGTTCTAGCTCGATGCGAAGAAACAAACTTGGTGTTGAATTGGAAAAAGTTCAATGTTATTGTTAAAGAAGGAATTATCTTAGGCCACAAAGTGTCATGCAAAGGGCTGGAAGTTGACAAAGCAAAGGTTGAAGTAATTGAAAAGCTTCCTCATCCAGTTACAGTCAAAGGCGTGCGAAGTTTTTTGGGACATGTGGGGATCTATAGATAATTAATCTAAGATTTCTCAAAGATCGCAAGTCCCATGTGCATATTGTTAGAGAAAGAAGCCAAGTTTGAGTTTGGAGCTGATTGCCATGATGATTTTGAAAAGCTTAAGAAGAAGTTGATAGAATCACCCATTTTGATCACACCAGATTAGGAGTTACATTTTCAGCTAATGTGTGATGCTAGTGATATTATAGTGGCAGCAGTGTTGGGTCAGAAAAAAGAGAAAGTATTTCGATCGATCTACTATGTTAGCAAAGTACTGAATGATGCTCAAGTTAACTACATAGTTACAGAGAATGAGATGTTGGTTGTGGTATATGCATTCGATAAGTTTTGATCCTACTTAATTGGTACCAAGGTCATTGTTCATACAGACCATGCTGCCTTTAAGTATCTTGTGAAAAAAAATAATGCAAAGCCATGACTAATTAGGTGGATTTTTCTACTTCAAGAATTTGATCTTCAGGTGCATGATAGAAAGGGAGCTGAAAATCAAGTTGCTGATCACTTGTCACGACTGGAAAATCGAGACCATATTGTGGATGACTTTTAGAGTATCAAGGAAGACTTTCCTGATGAGAAGTTATTATTAGAAGCAGTTGAGTTCCCATGGTATGATGACATTGTAAACCTGATAGTTTGTGGTGTGTATCCTCCTGAAACCACCTCACAACAGAGGAAGAAATTACTTCATGATTCTCGTTCTTAAATTTGGGATGAACTGTACCTTTTCAAGAAGGGTCAAGATGGAGTGATTCATAGGTGTATCCCAGAGGCTGAATTTTTAAACTTGTTACAAGATTGCCACTCATCTCCATATGGTGGACATCATGGGGGTGAGAGGACTGCGAGGAAAGCATTCCAATCAAGTTTTTTCTGGCCAACTCTATTTAGAGATGCAGTGGTGTTTGTAAAGAGTTGTTATCAATTCAAAAGGTTGGGTACTATAACCAGGCATCATGAGATGCCCCTGAATAATATTTTAGAAGTAGAAGTCTTTGATGTTTGGGGGATTGGTTTCATGGGGCCCTTCCCACCATCAAAAGTTAATTTGTATATTCGTGTTGCAATTGACTATGTCTATAAATGGGAGGAAGATATGGCGAGTCCGACTAATGATGCAAGAGTGGTGCTTAAGTTCGTGAAGAAGAACATATTTTCCAGATTTGGTATGCCAAGAACAATAATTATTGATGGAGGTACGCACTTTATCAACAATTGATTCAATAATCTTCTTGCTAAATATGGTGTTCGGAATAATGTGGACACTTCATACCATCCTCAAATGAGTGGACAAGTAGAGGTATCCAATCGGGAGATTAAGCAAATACTTCAAAAGACCGTGAATGGGCAGAGAAAAGATTGGATGAAGAAGCTGGATGATGCACTTTGGGCATATAGAACAACACCCAAAATGCCCATTAGGAAATCTCCATATCATTTAGTATATGATAAGGCATATCATCTTCCTATAGAGTTGGAACACCAAGCATATTAGGCTATGAAGAAGATAAATTTGGAGATAACTATCGCGGAAGAAAGAAGGTTATTGAAATTGAATGAGCTTGATAAGTTTATACTCCACACCTATGAAAATGCCAAGCTTTACAAGGAGAAGACCAAATGATGGCATGACAAACACATTCAAGTTAGGGAATTTGAACCTGGACAACTTGTGTTGTTTGTTAATTCTCGGCTTAACTTGTTTCCAGGTAAATTAGGATCAAAATGGTCTGTACCTTTTGAGGTGGTGGGCATGACACCACATGTAGCTATGGAGTTATGGAATAAAGAGAAGATGGAGAAGTTCCTTGTGAATGGACAACGTGTAAAGCATTATTGGGCGGATCATATGGACAAGCACAAGGAATCTATCACTTTCACTGATGAGTGATGATGAGCTGAGTCATGCTACGACGTGAAATAAGGTGCTATGTAGGAGGAAACCCACACATGTATTGTAATAGGTAGTTTAATTTTTGGCTTGTAAAATAAAAAAGAAAAGAAAAATATAAAAAAATAAGTCGTGCCATGACTAAAACTAAGGCACTGAGTAGGAGGCAACCCACTTTTACTTATAATTTTTGTTGTTTTCATTTGAGATTGCAGGGAATTTCAAAGTGAAATGAGGATATTACCACATTTGAGGAAAGAAATAAGGTTTGGAAAATGATTTATGTAAGTGGGGATTTACTCAAGTAAGAAAAGATTGAGAATTACATAAGGAATCTGAGTTTGAAGAATAGTGCGATGCGGAACTGGGTATTTTGACAATTGTCAAATTCCAGTAAGGATAGGCGATTTCCACCGCGACGCGAAGAAGTGTAAATTGAGAATTGTCAAGTTCCAGTGGATTGTCGCAATTTTTAGTGCAACACGAAACTTGGAAAATTGACAATTGTCAATTTATAGTGAGTGGACGCAAATCTTAGCGCATCATTGTGGGCAGTTAAATGGCAATTGGCCTTATCCATTAGGTCTACGCGATCCTATCACATTACAGAGTGGGCTAAAATCGGACTTAACCATTTCATTAACCCTAATCCGCCTCGCCCCTCTATAAATATAACCTCACAAACCCTAAACCCTTTTATTTCAATCTCAGTGAAGCCCTCTCACTCCCTCTCCAATTAACTTCTACACTTTTTCACTTTCTTTCATCCTTCTCTTAATTGTTGAGGTATGTTCTTTAATATTTATTTATTACCTTTCTTGTTATATCTTGTGATGATTGATAGTGTTTTTAGGAATAATCTTGTTTCCCTCTCATAATAGTTGTAAATTTTAGCATTGCCTATGCTATTTTGTCAAATTTGTGACATCTTAAACTACTTGCCATTATTTTAAATCGATGAGAGCAAAATTGAATGGGTATTTGTAGTTGGTATTATGGAGTAAATGTTTTTCATATGTTACTTGAGCTGATGGGGAGTGTAAGGGTCTCGTAGCTGGAGGTGTAAAGCTAGACTGTTTATGAAGTAAGGGGGTAACTTCGTTCCACTGTAAATATACCCTTATTGTCTGATATTAGTTGAGTTAGTAGAATTCTAGAATGCGAGATGCTATAGTAACATGATTTTATTTATAGTCTCGTATTGTGTGATTAGCTAGGAGTCGATGACATGATGTTTTGTGTTGAGGAAATGACAAGGGATGATGTGTTCTGAAGAGTAATATGATGTCTTTGAATATGATAGTAAGGCCTACACAAATGGAAGTCTGAGTACCTTGGTTGTTAACGTAGGTGTTTGGCTAATAACTATGTGTGGGGTGCAAAGGCACCCGTAATGCACACTCAGTTTAGCCAATCCTCAGTCTAATATTCTTGCATGTTTGTTGAATTTTCTTAATCGCAGGAATAATGTAATCACAATCAAGCAAGGGCAAGGCACATGCAGGACCTTCTGCTCCTTCTAGCAAGAGAAGCAGACCATCTGAAGGGCAATTAACTTGTGTGCCTAGGCCCCCCCTTCAGCAGGGGAAGGTTAAAAAATTTGGCTCCAAGGATGAACGAAAGGATGGGAAGCAGTGGTATACTAAGCATACTGATGCTAAGTAAATTCTGGCGGTCTATATCGATCGGGCTATCTTGATGAGAGAGTGTCCATCTTTGGTACGGAGAATCGAGGTACTCTATATGAATTTCATTTTCCATCAGCCGACTGAGTGAAATTTGCATCTTGTTAGAGAATTTTATGCCAATTGGGACCCCAACCATCCTGAACATTTGTTGAAGGTTCGTGGCAAGGTTATTCAATTCACATCTACAGATGTTAATGAGTTGTTGGGTATCCCTGAAACGAACCCAATTTTCTTACGAAAGTTTATTGTTTCTCCTCCTTATGCACACATCTAGCATTTGTTGTGTGGCCAGCGACCTTCAGCCCATTGGATGAGGTATCCAGTCACAGGTTTGGATTCTTCTTTCCCCTATGCTCAGATGAATAAGAAAGCCAGAATATGGGGTCGTATTATGTATGCATGCTTGATTCAGGGAAAATATATGACTAAGGTGACTAGGGATAGGGTATGTTTAATTTATGCCCTAATGTGTTCTAATGTGGAGATTAATATGGGGAGTGTAATTTTTTTCTGTGATGAAGAAGGTGCGTACCTAGGTGGGTCACAACTTTGGATTTAGAGACTAGATTTTTAAGAAGGCATAGGGTGGATGAAGAGGAGCTTGACTATAAACCTGAGGTAATCACTCGCCCTATGGATATTACTACTGCAAGAAGAACATCTGGGGCATCTGGACCAATTTTGACTATATGGAGCAACAAACAAGGACTGATGAGGTGCTGGGTAGGCTATATAGTCTCATGATGATGATGTTGATAATAGGAGGCAGACCCGCTACCCTAGAGGAGCTCCATGCTATTGAGCTCGACTATCCACTTGGCCATCATGCTAGGACCATGTTGAGGATTTGACAAGATTTTATGGAGCCTATTAATGATGATGTACCCACAGATAGGGATGACAATGGGGTGGGGCGGGTGCAGGGCGGTGCGGGTTTTAAGATATTTGGGGCGGTGCGGTTTTTAAGCTATGCGGTGCGGGGCGGGTTAAAGTAAGTTTTTTTTTAAATGGTGCGGGTTGCAGGTATATGCGGGTTTAAATTAAAAAAGCTAAAAATTAGTATTATTCTCATAAATATTCCTAAAATTATATGTATTCTTTACATAAATTTTTATGATACTTAAAACGACGTGTATAAGACTACAAATAAATAATTTTATAGTTTTTTTTAATATCTCTATTCATTTTAATAAAAATATGATATTCTATCATTACTTGTACAGATGATACTTTTTGAGAATTTCTTAGTGAAAAGTGATATAATAAAAATTAATTATGATTTTCTATTTGTAGATTTGAAAATATTATGATTTTTAATGGAGTTACAAATTTTTCAAAAAAAATAAAAATAAAAACAAAAACATGGGGTGGTGCGGTGCGGTGCGGGTATGCGTGGGTATGAGTGTGGGGCGGGTTTATGTAGGTTTAAAGGTGATTCGGTACGGTGCGGTGTGGTTTTAAAACGTGCGGGTTTAGAAAAAATCCGTACCACAACCGCACCATTTCCATCCCTACCCACAGATGAAGAACACGGGTATAGGGATTCCAACATGGAGTCTGATGAAGAGGAACAATCTGATAATGATGGAGCTGACGATGATGGTGATGATGTGGATAGGGATTCTGAGGACATGACTGCTATAGTCCTATTTGAGTGATCAGGAAGTATACTGCCACCCTACCATAAGCTTAATTGGAAGCACTGGGACATTTCTTTATTTTAAGTGTGGGGTGGTGGGTTTGTATTCTCTTGCATCTTTGTTTGTTATTTGACTAAACAATTTCATTTTTTTGTTTTGATGTGTTTACAAGTACTAGCTATTCGGAACTCTGGTCTGTAATAGTTAGTAACTTTGACTTTGTGGATTGCAATTTGCCCTCTTTGGCATTTATCGCATATTGCTTCAGTTCAAAGTATTATGTTATTGTTATTTTCTCCCTCATTGGCAAGTTAAGTTTCAAGTAGTTATGTTTTCTTTTTCCCTCTTTGGTAGTTAGGAATAAAAAGTCATAGTTAGTTACCGTCCCCTATGATAGATGGATGACAACCATCTTAAGAGGAGTTATTGTGCGAAGTAAAGAAATTTAGAACCTAATCACTATCTTAGAGGAGTGGGTGAAATGGGCCATCTTTGCAGTAATTGAAACTAGTTCTAGTATCAATAAGCATAAGAGTGTTTTTTTTTCAAGTAATGAGGATTTAATCTCAATAAATGAAATTTGATGTGTTGGCTTAATTTTGAATTCAATAAAGAACATGATTGGGAACCTTTGGCTGATTTCGTACATGCACTGTGAGTATGAGGATTAGTATACATTCTACATGAATAAAAATGACTAGAACTTTCCCGGTATGTCTACAAAGCGAATTAAAGGGTGTTGAGTGCAAGAAGTGATGTAGGTATTTCTTTGACAACCTTGCTTCTAACTTTAATAGACCTCCCTTGGTGCAGAGTCTTAGTCAGCCCCATTGAGCCTTTAGCCTCTTTCTTTGGTAGCCTGTTATGAAACCTCATCCCTTCTTTACTGAATCGTAATTCGATCCAAATAAGCTTCTGAACATTTTTAAAATAAGACTAAGAGAAGATTAAGAGAAAAAATAAGGAAAGAAGGTAATCATTTGATGCCCCCAAAGTAGTTGTTATTGATGTTTGATGATGCTGGGTTAATGGGGAGTGAATAAATATAAATGTTATAATGAACCTATTTTGGCCCTGGTCCAGTTAGATAATGTGCACCTTAATAAAGGTCTCTTCTCTTAAGTTAAGGATGTTTATAATAGGGGTGCGTAACATCAATATGGAAGGAATGACTAATACTCCCAACCTAGTTTGAGAAAATAAGCTAATTGAAAAAGGTGTTGACAAATGAAAGTATGGGGAGAAATAAAAGGATAAATTAGTGTTGGAAAACAGAGTTAATTGATAGTTCTTGTATTAAAACACTTAGGAGCAATAGTCACTATTTCTGTAACTAGTACCTACTTGTCCACAAGCCTTTATTACAACCCGAAAAAGATCTAGTTGATCCTTCACCCAAACATCTGACTATTAGCGGAGTAGGACACTAAGGGCAAGCTTATGGTTCGTTCACTAACATATATGAATTCTTTGTTGAGAGCGAGCGATTTGAAGTTGATACTCCCCTATTTTTGCATAGATATCATTGTGAGTTAATATGGGAAAATTTTGTTTAGTGAGGATGCAGGCGGATAAAAGCCAGATTACTTATTGTGTTTCTTTGATTGAGTTTGCCAACATGTTAGAAATTTATTTTTGAGATAGAAATTTTTTTACTAAATTGTCTCATGTTCTAAAAACTGTTTTGATAAGATGATGTAAAGATTTTTTATTGCAAAGTGTAAGTGCCCATGGCCACATAACTTTGAGATTGTGATAAAAATAGGAAGTAATTATGTTTTTGAATTCATGTTTTCAAGGACGAACAAGGTTTTAAGTGTGGGGTGGTGATCTTCGGCATATTTATATGCTTAAAGCACCAATATGCACCCAGATTTAGGCTAAGTTCAAGAACTTTGCATAATTCTTAAGTATAATTCAGCTTTTATTTCGTTTTGCACCTAATGGATATGATTAGTACTTTCAGGCTAAAAATCATAAAGAATTGTGCATAATTGGATACAACGAGGATATGGAAGTAGTGAAGGAATACAAGGGACTAAAATTAAGCTGAAAAAGGGAAGCTGGAAAGTAGGAATCCTCATTTAAGGAAACTCCGCATCGCGAGGATCAACGAAATAGCAATTGTCAAATTCCAGTAAAGGTTCATGAAACCATTGCATTGCAAAGAAGTTTTGTTTAGCAAATTTGGTGACCTGAAGGTTTAGCGTGTCGCGAAGGATGATTATTTTGTAATTATCCCAATCCAGTGTCTCACCGCGATAGTGGCGCATCACGGTGAAGGTGCATTTTACAATTATCAGGGACTACTTGAGCTCCACGATTTCCTAGATTTTAATGGAAAATAGCAATCGAAGTCATGGCACGACGCGCCGGGGTGACAAATCGGGAATATTTTAATTGTTTTGTCCCATCTATAAAAGGAAAAATCCTAGATAATGTGAGGGACTTTTTGACGGAGAACAGCGGCGGAAAAGAAAAGATTTCTCTGTTTTAGGGTTCTTAAATATTCTTCTGAATTTTTTTATTCAATGAATTGATTTGGGTATGATTTGTTACTTATTTTTGATGATGAATTCAAACATGAGTAGATAAAACCCTATTTCTGGGGTTGAGGCTAAGAACATGAGTACTCTTTAATATTCTTATTCATATTTTCTTTTTTGGATTATCATATGGGTTGTTCTTGATTTCTTGATCTTACTATTTTAATGATTGGCCAATATTAATTTATTTTTCTATGTGAATCCGGGAGGAGAATCATAGGATAGAATGAATAAATTAGGGAGAAAGGTTCTTATTCTTTTATAAAATAAGGCATTTGAATTAGAATCTAGGATAGGGATATACCTAGAAGCCTTGCTTGGTGCACTTGCAAGAACACAACTTCATGAATTTAGAAGATTTGTTGTAACTCTGCGGGAGTTGTAGTTATAACATTATATAGATAGAAGATTTGAGGTCGTGAGACCAAGATCGTGGCATAACCATTGCGAACCATCAACTCGATTACCATTTAGACTGTGAAAAGAATAGAGAATTGTATGATTGTTCAAAATGCCTTAACCTTGGAATGTTATCATTATTGATTACAACCGTTGCTTACTTTGCTTTAGTCAGTATTAATTATTTCTTGTTTAGTAATTTAAATTTTATTTATAAATTCATCTTAATCTTGATACAATCAAACACTTAATACTCAATTGTCTTGAACTAAAGATTGAATAAATTTCTAGTATATTGATCTTCTAGGGAACGATATCAGACTGTCCAAGTCATTATGGTACTTACACCATCACGTACACTTACGTGTGCGTAGAGACGCAACAACCTCTAAACTATTTGAATAAAGAGTTGATGGGACATGTCCCCAACTAACTCTAACTGCTGAAATAAACTGAAAACTGAAATAGTAATGTGATCATCATGTCCTCGAAGGATGAGGACTTACTACTAACTGTGATCATTGAACTGGGATGCTACTAGTTCTCTGGAGCTCGTGCTTCTAAACCTAAGGTATAAGACACCATAACACAAATATGTTAGTACTTTGAATGTACTGGAATGCAAATGAGGTAGGCTAAATGCAATAGGTTCATATGCATGAACAATACTAACTGACTAACTAATATGAATGTGAGAATACTTGCATGCATACGTAACTGTAACTGAGATCGTGCTAGGACTGAATACTGAGTTCTGACTATTGAGTGTACTGACATTGACATCTGAGTCACTGATGAGAGAGAAACTGATATTGTATTACTATATACTGAGGGACTGATACTATGTTACTGATATATGGATAACTGTGTCTGACAGTTTTGATTATGAAAAACTGGTCTGGTTGACTGTATCTAACAGTCCTGAAGATGAATACTGATGACATGAGTTTTGATAACTAATATAACTAATAACATGAATGACTGTATCTGACAGTCCTGAATCTGATGGAACTATCTGAGTTATGTTTTATATTTGAGTTGACTGTATCTGACAGCCCTAAAATTTGAAGAAATATCTGAGTTCTTTTACTGAGACTGAGACTGAGACTAAAACTGTAACTGTGGGAAGTGATCATCTAACTGACATACCATGGAACTGAACTGGTGGGGTCCAACCTGTAACCCCAGCTGGAAGGGTGTTAGTATCGCGCCACTGGTAAAGACCTAATGTGAGTATACCCTCTCTGACAGGGAGCTATTTTGTCAGCCCCTCCTGGTAGGTAACCCAAATGAGATGTATATATGTCCCTAAACATGTAGGTTTCATCTCAACCTACGTTGGCTACGAAGTTCTATAACTTACGAATTGTTTCTAGGGATCTCAGTCTTATCTAGCGGGTGAGTCCCCATCCCTAGGCTAGCTCGGTGTTAAAACCTGCTCCTATTTGAAAGAATCTGAACTGATTAACTGAGTTGAACTGATACTAGTGGTATTGTTTAGCAGAGCTAAAATAAACTAAATTTACTGAGTTCTGTTGACTGACAGAATGTACTGAGATCTGAGGACTGACTGATAATACTTAAGTTACTGAGATTGACTGGGAATACTAAGGTTATTGAGATTACTGAGTACTGAGATCACTGATATTACTGAACTACTGAGATTACTGAGATTCCTAAGATTTCTGGTTTTCCTTAGTCACATGACTGACAGAGTTCTATGAATCATAGCTTGACTGAGAGTATCGTGAAAACATGAAATGGATCTAGGCACACAACTAAATTGTCAGGTACAAGTACCCCAAGGACTCGATGGAAAGAAACTGACATAGCATGACATACGTGAACATATGACCAACAACACAATTCATAATTCATATATTTAAGCACTTCATCAAACATGTGATATGCATAAACTTGTACAAACATTGGGATTTCATAATATCATGTTAGTTGGGTACTTTTCCTTCATATCGACATTTAATCAAACACATGATAGACATAATATATGTAGACACCATTATACAACAATTACACATCATGATTCAACATCTAATTTCATCATCCTAGGGTTTAATCATAGGTTTACATGAATATACATCTATACAAATCAATTCCACATAACATTAATCACCCAACATGGAGTTGAATTCAATTGATCATTCTCAACATAAACAAAATAAACCCAACATGAATTTCATAAAGAATATCTAAAATCTTTACTTTAGAAAAGAGATTTTTGGGCTTCATGGAAGAAAGGAGTGCATCAAAGAACACTATGCATACCTGGGATGTGATTTCTTGAGGATTGACGGTGAAACCTTTTTGAATTGGAATCCCCAATAGAAGTTCTAGCTTGTTCTTGAGAGAAACTTGAGAGAAACTAATATATTTTGGGTGAAGAATGGCTAAATCACGTGTTATTGGGTTTAAATAGGGGTATAAAATTGAACCTTTTAACCCTTGGACGCGTCTTTAATTTTTGAGAAAATTTCTCGATTTTTATCCTTGGCGCGACGCGCCACTATCACGCCAAGTCACCGGAAAGTGACAAATAGGAAATTGCACAGTGGCATGACGTGGAGCTATCACGTTGCCACCTTTTCTATGATGTAGAAGTTTGGAACGACATGCCACTATCGCAGAGCAACACTGGAAATTGACAATTTCCATTTGAGCTATCTCAGCAACACGCTGAAGGCTCAGGTGATACACTATCTCACTAAAAAAGCTCTAACTCTTTAACCGGGTGTTGGATTTGGGCCAATTTTGTATCGATGGAAATCTTATTTGATTCCCCACGTGATAAAAAGTGAAAATACTGAAAATACCACATGTATAAAAGTAGATTCATCTTTCAAATAAAGCTTCTAACATTCTTGGAAAATTTTTCAAGCTAGGAAAAGTAAGGGGTATTACAGCTTTCTATTAGAGAGGGTTAACTCATAGCTTGTCTTTACTCGTGGCATAGTACTGACACCCTTCAAATTAGGGTTACAAGTTGGACCCCAATCCATTCAGAGAGAGGCATGTCATTTAGATAATTACCTCCCACAATTTTAGATTCAGTTTAGTCTCAATGTAGAATCAGTTTAGTTCTACAGATTCAGGACTTTCAGATACATTCACCCAGCTCAGTATAGAACATAGTTCGATTCCGTAGAATTAGGACTGCCCAAAATAGTCACCCAATTATTAATCATGACTATCAGAAATACACACATTTATCAGGAATACAGTATCAGTAAACTCAGGTATAAGTTAATCAGTATTCATAACTCAGTAACCAGTGTTAACATGATCTCTGTTGTAGTTTGTGTATTCATGCATGTTCTCTCATTCAGTTATGTTCATGTTACTCAGTTAGTTATTGTTCATGCATATGAATCCATGCATATCAGCCTAACTCACTTAGCATACCAATATATTCAAAGTACTGATGCATACTTTACTTTTGCGCTATGATGTCTTATATCATAGGTTCATGGGATCCTCACCGTACTTAGCATCCCAACCTATCAGCAACAAACTTAGTGGTGAGTCCTTATAGTTCTAGGAAAGTGTATTATTTCAGTATTTCAGTACAGTTTTTTGTAGTCGGAGTTAGTTGGGGGCTTGTCCCATCAACTCCATAATTAAGATAGTTAGAGGCTTTCAGACTAGAGTATTATGTTTCCGTTTTCAGTATTCATCTTGCAGTATTCAGTATTGGTCTTTCACTTATGAACCTTATGGCATTTTTAGCCTAACTTCCGCACTTGTTTCAGTTATGTTATTATTACAATGTTATTATTATTCAGTGCTCACAGCAAATACAAGTCATGGGTTAGCTGGTGGTCCTTCGGGTTCGCTAGCACCGTGTAGCGTCTAGGCTACAGACTCGAGGCATTACAAAATTATGTGTTAAAGGCTGATTTGGGTCATGGAAAAATACACAATTAACCCTGGAGAAGATTTAAAAATCATCACTGTGTAAAAATAGATGACTGGGAAATTGGCTCTTGCTGCGATGTGGTACCATCGCGGAGGCTCACTAGAATTTGATAATTTGGCAAGTGGATAGTTGCGCGACGTGGTGGAATCCCGTTGCCACACTAAAAATGACAATTGTGAACCGGAACATTGTTTCAATACACCATTATTGCGAAACTCCACTGGAAACTGACTAATGCCATTTGGCCGGTCTCCCCAACGTGGTGAAGTGCCAGTTGGTACATTGTTTTACAAAATATTCTATAACTTCTCAACATGGTGAAGTTCCAGTTGGTACATTATTTTACAAAATATGCTATAACTTCTCACTAGATTATTAGATTTGGATGAATTTTATATCATTGGAAAGCCGACTGAATTTCCTACGTAATGGTAAGCAGTAATCTAAAAAATATTGAGTATTTTAAAAATTTTATATTGCAATACTCATGTTCTAAGAGTTGAATTAATCTAGGGAAATGTGGGGTATTGCAATATCTCCTCCTTGGGAACATTCATCCTCGAATGAGAATGATTTGGTTGAGAAACACTGATAGACTAAGCTTACACACTGAACATGCTCAACTGAGACATGATTGTATGACTAAAATCACTGATAAGATGAGTTTTCATATTGCACATGCATGTCTGATACATGAGTACATAGCTGAATTGGATCATGAATACATAACTGTCATGAGGATGACATGCAATAGTAAAGAATACCAAATTTATAACTGTAACTGAACATAGAACTGAGCAAATCTATGGAATACTGTTACCTTAAGCTGAGTCTAATTTTGCGAAGAATAGGTGAGGATACTTGGTCCGGATATGTGCTTCTACTTCCTAAGTAGCGCTATAAATGGAGTGATTCTGCCAAAGAACTTGGACCAAGGGAACTTCTTTGTTCCTCAGCCTACAAATCTGACCATCGAGGATCTGGACTGGAACCTCTACGAAAGGGAACTATGACTGCTGGGTCACCAATACATTTCTTTAGCAAGGAAACATGAAACATTGGGTAAATTGAAGTTATATCTGAAGGAAACTCACGCTCGTAAGCTACCATTTTAAAATGGCCGAGAATTTTGTAAAGACCGATATATCAGGGATTGAGCTTTCCCTTCTAGTCGAACCTCTTCACCCCCTTCATGGGGGATATTTTCATGTACATAAAATCACGAATCTCAAACTCAAGATCTTTCCTCCGCACATCTGCATAGGATTTCTGTCGGCTATAGGCTGCCCTAAGTATTTCTATGATCACTTGAACCTTATCTAAGGTATCGAATGTGAGATTGGGCCCAACTACTATAGCCTCACCTACCTTGAACCAACCAATTGGAGATCTACATCTCCTACCATAAAGATCCTCAAATGGATCTATCTGAACACTAGAATGATAGTTGTTATTATATGCAAATTCAATCAAATATAAGTGGTTATCCCAACAACCTTTAAAATCAACAATGTTTGCTCTTAATATATCATCTAGAGTCTAAATGGTCCATTCTGCTTGACCATCTATTTAAGGGTGGAAGGCTATACTGAGATTAACTTGGGTACCAAGACCCTTTTGGAATACTTCCCAAAAGTAAGAGGTAAACTGGGCACCTCTATCTGTGATAATAAATACTGGACTTCGTTTAACTTGACCAACTCTCTGATATAGAGTTTGTTGTAGTCCTTAGCTGAATAAGAAGTATGATCTGGCAAGAAATAAGCAGATTTGGTCATCCTTTATACGATAACCCAAATTGAATTATGTTGATGATGAGTATGAGGCAAACCTATCACAAAGTCCATGTTTACTTTTTCCCACTTCCATGTGGGAATACAAAACTCCTTCATGAACCCACTAGGTTTCTGGTGCTCGATCTTAACTTGCTAACATGTAGAGCAGTTATCTACAAACTCTGCAATGTCTCTCTTTATCCCACTCCACCAATAGATCTCTTGCAAATTAGGGTACATCTTAGTTGCCTCTGGATGAATAGAGTAGCGCACACCGTTTTCTTCTGCAAGAATCTGTCACCTCAAGTCATCTACACCTGGCACACATAGACACCACTGGCAATGAAACACACCATCTTCCCCTTGGGAGAAAACCTCTTTTTTTTTTATCTCTGACTTCCTCTTTCAACTTAACTAGACTGGGATCTCTGTTATGCTATTCCTTTACTTTGGAAGCTAGAGATGATTTTGAACTATTCTATGCCCACACACTACCCTCTACTGAATCAACTAAGCGAACACCTAGTCGGGAAAGATGATGAACCTCTTAAACTAACTTCTTCTTACCATTCTCAACATTAGCAACACTACCCATAGACAACCTACTAAGAGCATCTGCCACTACATTGACCTTTCCTGGATGGTACAAAAAACTCATATCATAATCTTTCAACAATTCTAACCATCTTATCTGACATAAATTCAAATCTTTCTAAGAAAACACATATTGCAAGTTTTTATGGTCTGTGAACACATCAACATGCACTCCATACAAATAGTGTCTCCAAATCTTTAAGGAAAACACAACAACTACTAACTCAAGATCAGAGGTAGGGTAATTATACTCATGGGGTTTAAGTTGTCTAGAGACATAGGCTATAAACTTATCTCTCTTCATGAGGACACAACCAAACCTACTATGGATGCATCAAATTACACAAAAAAGTCATTTGAATCATCTGGTAACGTTAGGACTAGGGCTATAGTGAGTCGAGTCTTCAACTCCAGAAAACTCTTCTCACATAAATCTGACCACTGAAACTTGACTTTCTTCTGAGTAAATCTGGACATAGGGGATGCAATAGATTAAAACCCTTCAACAAACCAATAGTAATAGCCAGCTAAACCTAAGAAGCTCCTAATATCTGATGGAGAAATGGGTCTAGGCCAGTTTCTCGTTGCTTTGGTCTTTTGTGGATCAAATCTAATGCCATCACCTGAAATATGACTAAGGAATGCTACTGACCTTAGCCAAAATTAGCTCTTACGAAATTTGGTGAATAATTAATGAGATCTAAGAGTCTGAACTATGATTTTAAGGTCATCTGTGTGATCATTTTTTCTATGGGAATAGAAAAGAATGTCATCAATGAAGACTATAACGAACATGTCGAAGTAATTCTTTCACACACCATTCATTAAGTCCATGAAAGCTACTGAGGCATTTGTTAGACCAAAGGACATGACTAGAAGCTCAAAGTGACCATACTGGGTTTGGAGAGATATTTCCAAAATGGCACATTCCCTAACCCTGAGCTAATGATATCCTGACCTGAGATCTATATTAGAAAAGTAACTGGAGCCCTGAAGTTGGTAAAACAATTCATCGATTCTAGAAAGTGGATATTTATTCTTGTCTATGACTTTGTTCAACTGATAGTAGTCTATATACATTTTAAGAGAACTTTTTTTCTTATGAATGAATAATACCGGTGTGCCCCACGGGGAAATGCTGGGTCTGATGACCCCCTTATATAAAAGGCCCTTTAACTACTCTTTTAACTTTTTGAGTTCAGCTAGATCCATTTTATACGACGAAATAGATATAGGCCGAGTATTTGGAAGAAGGTCTATTCCGAAGTTGATTTCCTTTTAGGGAGGAACTCTAGGAAGATCTTTAACAAACACATCTAAGAATTCATTTTCTACTAGAACTGACTCAAGACTAGGAGACTCTGAACTAGAGTTTTTTATTCACACAAGATGATAGACACATCCCTTCGATATTATTTTTCTTGCTCTAAGGTATGAAATAAACTGATATTTAAACGCTGTGGTACTACTCCTCCATTCAAGGCCTAGTTTATTTTGAAACTAAATATGAACAATTCTATTTCTACAATCAACTGAGGCATAGCATGAATGGAGCAAATCTATGCTGAGAATGACATCAAAATTCATTATCTCTAATTCTACTAAGTCTGCTAAAGTGACTTTCTGAGATATCATAATCGGACAAACCCTGTATAACCGCCGAGCTATGATAGACTGAACCACTAGGGTAGAGACTGAGAAATGCTCTGTTAATATTTCTTGTCTGACTTTGAAATTGACTGCTATGTAAGGAGTTACAAAAGGCAGAGTAGCTCCTAGATTTAATAATGCATAAACATGTAAATGGATGATCTGTAATGTACCAGTCACCACATCAAGAGAACTTTCTTGATATTTTCTGGACTGAAGTGCATAGAGCCTATTTGGGTGTTGCCCACTAGTGGCACTAGAAGTGGCACCCTGCTGATTCAGGTGACCGGACTGAGCTGAAGGGAAATTGTAATGGCCCCACGAACTTGACTTAGGACAATTTTTAAATCTATGGCCTGGCTTTGCATACCCAAAACAAACATCACTGCCAGCTTTGCATACATCCTGATAGTTTCTGCCATATTTCTGGCAAAAAGGATTTGTTTGAGCACTACTAACACTACACTGATATTTATAGCTTGGCGCCCTATCCTTGTTACCATTTATGAACATAGATACTAGATCAATGGATGAGTACGAAGATGGAACCAAAGATTTTGGGTGAAAATGGGGATGGTTATCGCCCTTTTACTTAGGCTGAGCAAAATTAAAGCTATATGTTCTAGGTCTCTTTCTCTCCCTTTCTCTCTCCTTATTATTATCCTCTTATATCTATTTATCATGGACCATGAGCCTGGATCGGTCCATATTGATAATTAAAATCACAGTTCTACACTCCTTAACCACACTCTCTAACACCCTAAACATGAAATTACTTATTCTAGACCTACTGTCTGCTACTACATGGGGAGCATACTTGGCTAACTGAGTAAAATTGAGGGAAAACTCTTTTACACTCATATTTCCTTGCTTAAGATTGATGAACTCTAACTCCTTGGATTCTCTCAGCTCTAAGGAAAAGAATCTGTCTAGAAAAAGAGTAGCAAACTCTTCACATTCTATAGGCTCTACATCTGTTCCCCTATCTACCTTCCACTACTTAAACCATGTATGAGATATATCTTATTGCTGATAGACATCTAACTTATCACTCTCACTAGAGGTTACCCATAATATTTATGACTTTCTAAACCTGAACGAGGAACTCTTGTGGATCATCTTTAGACTTAAATCATGAGTATAGGGGAGGATTCATTCAGGTGAAGTCTCGAATCCTGACTACAGAAGTATTGGCCACTGGGTTGGCATAAAAAGTAGCAGGTCGATTATTCTAAGATGCTATAGAATTGGCTAGAATGGTGAACACAGATCTGAATTCTGCATGAGAGACATGCTCATCCGGGGGATCTGCCTGAACGGGCTGAGCTGCTGGCTGGGTTCCTATTCTTCTTTCATTGTTGTTTTTAGAAGGCATGTTCTGTAAATAGATGAAAGAAAAGGATTACACTGATGTTTAACTTGATCTCAAGCTCACTCACACGATATAAATACTAAAAAAAAAAGAGTTTTCCTAAAAACATCTCATCGTCTCTTGACCATAAGGGTGGCATGATACACACACATGCACAAAACTCTACTAGATGCGGCTTTCAGACTCCTTAGGACCTTATTGAAACTTAGGCTCTGATACCCAATTTTTAGCGCCCCAAGTCTGCACCCCGGACACGACACGGTGATTACGACCTTGAAGGACCACAAGCTAACCCATGACTGGTACCTGTTGTGATCACTGAATAATAATACTGTAATAATGTGGAATATATGATGAAATTCCATAAATTTCATAATCTGAATACTGATAATAATAACATCTGACGATAATATCTAAAAACTAAATGTTGTCTGAACTATTCAAGGCAGAAAAGCCTCTAAATGAATTGTCTGAATATGCAGTTGATGGAATAAGACCCCAACTAACTACGACTACTAAAATACTAAAACTATTGAGAATACCAAAATAAAAGTATAACCTAGATAGATGAGGACTCACTACTGAATCTACTGTTGATATCTGAATATGTTTAAGCGTGGTTGGGAACTTGAGCATTCAAACCTATGATATGATACATAATAGCACAAAGATAAAGTATGTGTCAATACGTGGAATGTACTAGAATGCTAGATGAAGTAAGTCTAAAAGTAAGGGTTCATATGCATGAACACTAGCTGACTAAAAAATATGTAAAAACTGAATAAAAGTACATGGATAGTTGAATATGCTATAAATACTAAGTATGCAATACTACGCATATACATGTATACTATACCTAAGCTTTTACTGAAGCTGAGTACTAATTTATGATAATTGAGTAACTGGTAGCTGAGATTTACTAATAACTATGTTTCTAATACTGATTGACTATATCTGACAGTCCTAATTTTGTAGAACTAAATTGAGTTCTATAATGAGACTGAAACTAAAAGTGTGGGAGGTAATCATCTAACTGACATGCGCTTTTTCTAAATAGATTTGGGGTCCAACCTATATTTAATAGTCTTGTGTTTCTATTACTGATTGATTGTATCTGACAGTCCTGATTTTATAAAACTAAACTGAGTTCTATACTTAGAATGAAACTAAAACTGTGGGAGGTAATCATCTAACTGGAATGCCCCCTTTCTAAATAGATTTGGGGTCCAACCTGTAACCTCAGCTGGAAGGGTGTCGGTATCATGCTACGATTAAAGACAAGTTGAAGAGTCACCCTTATCTGGTAGGTGCCCTGAATGAGAAAGGTGGTACCCTCAGCTAGCAGGTAAAATACCTCATCAACCCTCAACTGGCAGGTTTATGTCTCAACCAATGCTGGTTACATAGTTGTGGAACGCAAGGACTGCTACTAAGGGTCACACCCTCTACTGGCAGGTGATCCCCAATCCTTGGGTTCACTCGGTGCTGAATCCTACTCTCAACTGAAGATATTAATTACTATACTAAGCTTAACTAGAATGATAATGAGTTTAACTAAGTTCAATGAGTTCTGTAACTGTCTGAGTTCATTAATCTTGCATTACTGGGACTACTCTGTAACTGACTATGTCTCTAAGTAAACATCTAGATTTTTGGGTATTGAATAGCCATAGGAATCTCTAGCATTGAAAATAAAGCATAGAATGATAAAAAAAACGTAATAATACATGTTTGCTAAAAATGAACTCAATTAGACATTTTTTCAAACACTTGTATGGTATGAACTTTTACATGAATGGGACAACATAATAACATGTCATAAAATTCACTATCCAATGCACTTGAGCATTTTATCAAACACTTGGGGAGTATGGTTATTTCATAAAGCAATAAACATATAATTATATCACGGCTACTACATTCAACTTGTAGTTGAAGAGTTCAACATAAAGATAACATAATTCAACCCACAAACTATCTATTATTCATGAGACTTGTTTTTAATCATGAAATTAAATCCCTAATAATATCATGAACATGAATTCAATCTATTTCAAGCATTGAAGTCATAAATCTGAGATCTTGTATGTTTAAAAAGGGTTCTTGGACTTCATGGGTGAAAGAAACCCATGAATGAATACATAATTTACCTGAGAAGAATAATTCTTGGGTCTTGTTCTTGATTCTTAAAGCTAGGGTTTTACCCTTTGAGAGAGAATGTTTTAATCTTGAGAGAAAGTAAGGAAAAAATATAACTAGGTTAATTAAGGGTAAATTATGTGTTAAAGTCTGATTTGGGTCAAGGAAAAATACCCAATTACCCATTAGAAAAAAATTAAAAATGGGACCTAGATGCCTGATTTTGGGCCTCACCGCGATGCAGTGGTATCGCGGTGAGCCACTTGAATATTGTTGGCACTGTGTAAAATTGGACATCTGGGAAATTGGCTCTAGGCACGATGCGGTACAATTGTGGAACCTCACTAGAATTTGACAATTGGGAAAATGGTAGTGACGTGACACGGTAGAATTGCATTGCCACACTGAAAAATGATAATTGTGAACTGGAACATTGGCGCGATGCTTCATTATCATGGAACTCCACTAGAAACTAACGAATGCCATTTGGTTGGTCTCCGCGATGCGGTGAAGTGCTAGTTGTCACACTGTTTTACAAAATATGCTATAACTTCTCACTTGGTTATTGGATTTGGGTGAATTTTATATCGTTGGGAAGTTGACTGAATTTCCTATGTAATAGTAAGTGCTAAACATAAAAATACTGTGTATTTTAAAAATTTTATATAGGAATACTCATGTACTAAGAGTTGAATTAAGCTAAGGAAATACAGATATTGGTTATTATGTTAGTTTCTAGAATATGAAAATTATAGTTTATCCTTATTATCTCATTAGATTTATTATGTAGTTTGTCAAATATTTAGGTGTAGGTTAAATTCATGCTTGCATATAATTTATATTTGCATTATTTTTGGATCTTAGTCTGGGGTTTCGTACTGTGTTCCATATATTGGTACTCATATGACACTTCTATAGCCTTCAGATTATATTATGGGTTCTTTCTATTATTGTATACATCATGCATAAAATATATGGTTCAGATACCCAGGGTACACTCCTCGCATTTAGAGTATTGTTATTCTCCCTCTTATGTACTATACTAGTCTCTATATTATATTAAGAGATGGGTTGTATCAAAATATTAAATTTTTACTTCATTTTGTATGTCTTATTACATTAGAAGATCTTATATAAATTTTACTAGGTTTTAGGACTATCTTATGTATTTTAGTCTTTTATTTTGTTTATTGCTTATTTTTTCCTTAATTTCCCTTGGTAGTATGTTACGATTAATTCTGGACTATGGGTTTGCTTTCCTACTTGTGGGTTATAGTAGGCACTATTATGACCTAAGAAATTGGGTCATGACAATTTGGTATCAGAGCATAGGTTTACCAGTGTATTAGTATAAAGGCTAAGTGTCTAGTAGAGTCTCGTGGATCGGTGCGAACACATCCATAACCTATATTCTAGAGAATACTGGGCATTCTTAGACAAAAAATTATTGACTCCTTGTCATGTGTTTGTACTTCAATAAACCTTAAGTATATTCTTTGACTCTATTCAGTCCAAGATGGATGATCCAAGGTCTTCAAGAGATGTATATAGTACTTTAGCATGTATCTCTAGAGTTATAGTGTAGCATCGGTCCAGGGCATCAAGGATGGATATTGAAGATCTTCAACTTTAACTAGAGGATTTGGGGATATCCCAAGCTCCAGTAGATATTTCGATAACTCCAGCCTCTCACATTTTATCATTAGGGATCCTAATTTTGTGAAAACCTCAAAGCCAAGGATGACATCCAGTTAATCGAGTAGTTCTCATGCTAGAGTTGGATTCATTGGTGTTCATCAGGGTTTTTTATTGGTTTTAAAGTATGACATTAGGTTTCTTGAGTGTTTTGGGCATATTTCTATGTTGTATCCTTCAGAGCATGACATGGTGCAAGGATCTATTAAAGGATTATCATTACCTTTTTATTTGGCATTGGATTATTTGATAGCAGCTTGGTCTTATTTCTCTCAGGTTGTTGACCGCGTGAGGGCCACAAAAAAGCATAAATTGAGGCTAATGGAGGTGGAAATAATAGGCCATGTTATCTGTACACCATTATTAGTATTCTGTTCAAGAGTGAGTATCCTCCTAATTAGGGTTGGCTTTACTTAAAGTCTATTAGTTCTATGTAGATAGCATCTTAGGATATGGGTTACTCTCAGATTAGACATAGTGATCATAGTGGGCATAGTTATCATCTGACCTTATAGAGTTTTTTGTATGGGTCTTCAGGTCATGGAGACCATTATAGATTAGGAGTGGTAGTATTTTAGAGTATTCCAAAAGCTTGTTTTTATTGTTGTGAGATGAGACATTAGTCTAGAGAGTGTCCCAAAAATAATTTAGCTGTCAAGACAAAATTAGATATATTTTTTTCTAGCCAAGAGTTTCTGGGGTGTGTTATGATTATGAGAAAGATGGTAACTTTAGTAGAGTTCCATTGGCATCAGTTGGTCATCTAATTGGGGTCAACTCTTGTTTCTTGCAAAGTTAGAGGATCAAGTATTTTATTATGATTTTAAAGAGATCAATCACTGGTCTAGACAGTGTCCTCGATGTGGAATTATTAGTTATTCAGATTAGTCTCATAGAGATAAGATGCCTTTAGCTAAATTAAGTGTGCTTAGAACCTTAGTTGATAATTAAGATTATTAGTTTGAGTTTTGACCAGTACAGATTTATTTACCCTCAGGTACGTCAAACATATCACTTTAGATTTTACCTTGATAGGTGTGCCTTGTTATTAAGATAGTTTATTGAATTTTGTTGCATGAATTCAATATTTGGATACTCTTTTTATTTGGGTTGTAATATTTTGACATTTTAGTGCTTTTGATTTCATTTTAGGTGTGAAGTGTGAGGTGTGATTTTATTTCTTGATATTCAAATTCATTTTGATTTTTAGTGTTGTAGTTATTAGTTTCATTGAAAAAAAATCATTTTGGTACATATTCTCAAGAGGGAAGTGTACGAGCAATAGGACACATTGACTATAATGTTACACTTGGGTTGGTTTTTCACATTTTTGATTCCTGAATTCATGATCCATTGCAATATAGGTCAAAAAATTTAAAAGTGTGACAATTTTTAAATTATTTCCACTAGTTTAGTTACCTAGTTAGGTTGTCATTTTGCAAAAATTTCTATCTTATTTTTTCTGCTTGAGACCTTCCTTTATATATACTATGAATGTGTAGTAAAACTATAGCGGGAGAGTACTTTGTATATTAAATTGTGCATCATGTGTGGAGATATTTAATTTATATCTTGTACATAAAGTCCAACTAGAACTTGCCCGATTGCTCCACTTCTCAAGCAAAGAGTGTGTGATATAAGGGATATGATATTAGGTCATTAAGTGAGAGCAAACCACTTTTTTAATTAAAATTGAACCATCATTGGTAAGGTGAGTGACAATCTTAGTCCCATACAAAGCCTTGGAACCTATTTTCTTAAATAAACTTATGACAAGCCAAAACCTTTCTATCTCATAACCCCCTCTAAAACTAAACCTTTGGAAAGAGTCTAATTAAGGTTAACGATCAACTTAGGACAAAATCCCAAGTTGGAGGTGAGGAAGACCATTATATTTCCATGTGCATGGTAGTTTATAAATATGGGACCACTAAAACCCTCTTTCATTTATCCTTGTATTTATTTTAGATATATAAAAGAAGAGAGAAAGAAAATAAAACTAATCAAAAAGTGTTTTGGAATAAATATGTTTTTTTATAGTTATAAAGGATTAAAAGTGGAAAATAGCTGGGAAAAGAAAGTGGTCCATGAAGCAATATAATGTGTAAACCTTTGGGAAATTGATTGAGAAGAGGTCTCTGAAGATGATTTGTTGAGTTAGAGTCACTATAACTGTAGCCTTTCCTATATTAACCATTACTTATGCTACAATCCAAACTAAGGCATAGGTTAACTTCGATATAGCATGCTTAAATGTGTGTGGTGGGGCTTATGGGAAAGATTATGGTGTGGTAATTTTGTCCTTGATCATGTTTTGGAGAGTGAGTGGTTAGTGTTAGTCCTTTAAAATTAGTATATTCTTAGATAAGGGACTTCTTTATGTGAGGGCACTTAATGGTTATGCTTGAGTATTCCTTAATCTACGATGAAGTCTATGTGCATATGCTTTACTTTAGACAATGTTTGATGCTTGTTGTTGTAAAAGTAAGAGCTTGATAGGTGAAACATGAGCCTTTATTTTCAAAATCCTGAGCTAGAAATTATGATTTTTCTTGCAAACATTTTGATTCTGCGGTGAAAAGGATGAATAATTTGGTATAGTTTCTTTTCCTTACATTATGATTAGCTAATTTATTAAACATAAGTTTATTCTTAATTGAGTGTCGATTGATAAATGGGCAATGCTTATTTACCTTCATAACAACTTTTATATCATTATTTTAGCAAAATTTCTATGTTTTAATTTATAGATTGAGGTTGCATACTTGGTTTATGTAGGGAACATGTGTGTTTCTTGAAAGTCAATGAACTAGTGATGAGATTTATCTAACATACCTTGAGTTAAGCTTATTTAAGTGGTAATGGAAGAAAAACATTAGCTATTTTGAGGATATTGGTTTCATAGTAGCATAGATACGTGGGGGTTTTAAAGAAACCCATGTTACATTTGGTGGTGGATAGAAAGATTACCAATAATACTATAACACCCTAGATTTTTACCTCTTAATATTTTGTGATTTAAGCTCACTGCCCAGGCTATGACTGACACCTCACGAGTCATAAGGTATGGTCAGGAGTAGTAGGGAGGGACTACCCTTAGGACTCTATGAGTCATAAGGTCAGCTCATGAGTCATAGGGTAAGACTCATGACCAAATAAGTGAAGGGTTCCTAGGAGTCTGCCCAACCTATGAGTCCATACTATTATTCGTACCAAGTTGTTACATGACCCATAACGACTGGGCATCTTTTTTGTACTTTTAAATGAGGGCATTCTTGTTATTTCCCGCTTACTCCAATTAAAATCCACAATAATAAAACACCTAAAGAGGGTTATTTTCATTACATTAACAATCATAAACTACTCTCTAGTCTCTCAAATTCCCCACGTCAAGAACAACTAGTGTTTCTCAAGTTTAATCGTCTAGAGCTCTAAAATTGGTTTCCTCTCAATAACTTTTGGTATCTCAGGCATGCATATCTTCCCTACAAACTTGTTTTTTATTCATGGCATGCAATATTGATATTCATGTTGATTTTAGAACTTGGACTGTGGATTTTGGATGATTTTTTATTGAATGGTGTTACCATGATTTTATATGCATATTTCATGCTTTATTGATGGTTTATGAGCTGATTGGGCGCATGGGCATGGAAATATGGTATAGGAGTCCTGGAATTCCCCCAAATAAATGATTTTTGGTATTGAAATTGGTTTGGAAATTGTGTGACCCTAACCTACTTGTATAATTAGCTTTGAAATATGGTTAATCACATCATTTGTCATACTTTCCCAAACTATTTCACTGCATAAATTATTAAATGGATAAAAATGTCTTTGAAATCCTTGTTGGCCATTTTGTTGATTTTAAATTGGATGCTTGTGGGTCGGGGCATACCCCTGAGCTGATTTGATAAATAAAAGGTGGTAGAGGCATTCCTCAACTCGATTTAATTAACTAAAGAGGTCATGGCATTACCCCAAGATGATGGATGAAATGGTAAGATAATATTAGTAGACAAGCATAATTGGTATGACGTTACCAAGGGTATGTGCTTTAATGGATGGTACTTTGTTTAATGAATGGAAATGTGTAAATATTTTAATTATTCTTAAATATGGTTGTGTAGCTGGTCGTAAAGGTGGAAGTCCTAGGGGACTAAACTGGAAACCCACATTCGTTGGCGTGGAGGTTTGTCTTAATGACCGTGTTTATGTTCCACACTTTATACATATATTTGTATCATGGATTGATGTGGGGTCAAAGAATTCCCATCTCTTTCTTAATACCCTTGGTTTGTGTGGCTAACACACACTAAGGCCCTTACGGTAGTGGGAGCAAGACCCATTCTATTTCCTGTGAGTGCCTTATTTTTTATGGTTGATGCTACACAGTCTAGATTAATATTTTAAACTTCATTATAAACCTTATTCCCTCTCCCAGCATATTGTATATATGTATATTCTTGTGTCCATATAGTTTTGGAATGATTTTTAACTGATTGATCATTGAATTTTTTTATCCCTTCCTTGAGTTATATTCTAGCACTCACACAGCAAAATATCTCCAGATATTGTATCCCCATACAATGTAACATCTGAAGATATTTTGATTTCCTTATGTAGTGATAGGTGATTCTAGTTTGATCGTTGGTCTGTCATAAGTAGTGAGCTTCTATTCTTTGAAAGGTATATCATTTTAAGGCATTGTTTCATTTATTTTTTATACTATTCCATTTGGAATAATTTTGGCTATTGTCGGGGTATGTCCCGGCTTGGGTTATTCTTAGATATTAGAGTCTTAGTGGATTATTGTTGATTGGGATAGTTGTTGAAATCCTTAGATTCCATTCTAAGCTAGTTAATCTATCTTGTTATATGTTTGGAACTCGCTCTATATTGTTATATGTTCAGAACTCTATTCTATCTTGTTATATATTTTAAACTCATCCATTGCTAGGTATATTGTGTTCTGGTTGTCTAGGTTAAATTACGTAGGTCTTCGCTCTTTGGCAGACTTGAGATACCCGCCATGAATAAGCCCTAGTTTGGGTTATGACAAGCTTGGTATCAGAGCTTCAATTCATGGCCATTGGGTGTCCACAAAAATGTGTCAAGTAGAGTCCCTTTTATGGGTATGTAGTGTGCCACACTTATAAAAGAGAGGCTATAAGGCATTTAGGAATGTTCCCCTTTCTTGTGTTCTATATTTTGGCGATAAAGTCTTGGGCATTGAATTTTTCTCTAACTCTATTTGTTCGCACTTCATATCATGCCTCCCCAAAGATATGATGTTTGTGGAAACTCATGACCTACCTATGGACAATATGGATGGAACTTATTCTACTTATGGAGTATAGACCCGGTCTAGGGTCCCTACTATTGACTGCCTACGTTAAACTCCACCAATACCTACCAATCCTCCTAGAGTATTGAGATGTTGATGTTCATGCCCCACCGCCCCATTGAGACATTTCTAGTAAAGAATTCTATTGATCTATTCATCTGCTGACAAAGTTGGTGACTTCTCAGTCTTGTCTAACTGACTGTGCTGGTTCTGGTTCTCCATCCTCAAATATCACTAGAGTTGGTTAGTTTATGAGTATAAATCCTTTGAACTTTATTGGCACTAAGGTTTTGGAGGATCCTCAAGGATTCATCAATAAAATGGAAAAAATACTTTAGGTGATACATGCTACTAATGTGGAGGGTTTGGAGTTTTGGTCATATCATTTTAAGGATATGTCATATCATTAGTATGAGAAGTCAGAGAAGTCGAGGGGTAATAATGCTTAGAAGTCTATGTGGGAGGAGTTTTCTGGTGGTTTCCTAGATTGTTTCATTCCTCAAGTGTTGAGAGAGGCTAAGGCCAAAGAGTTTATAAACTTGAAGTAGGGAAGGATGACTGTAAAGGAGTATGCTTTGAAATTCCACCTACTGACTTATTATACCCCAAACATTATGTCAAGTATAAGGGCGAGAATAAGGAAGTTTGTTTCGAGTTTATCTCCAGATTTGGTACTAGAGTGTAAGACGACAATGTTAAATAATGACATGGATATCTCTAGGCTTGTAGTGTATATGCAGTAGGATTAATATGAAAAGAAGAAACAAGCATAACTTAAAGAGAGAAAGAATAAGAAGTTTAATTATTCAGAGCTGGGTGGAGGCCAGCCAAATAGTGTTAGAGATGGTAGGTAGTGGGGAAAGAAGAGGACTTAATGAAATCAGGTTCATATTCGCAAGTGCTCCATTTCCTAAGCCGCCTAGCGATCATCGTTTTCAGGTTGATCGTGGCTTTAAGACCCAGCGTACCAAAACCAGGCTAGTAGAGCTCTGTTAGCTCCATCCTATCCTCCTTTTTTATTCCATGGATAGATGAACCATGGTTATTGTAATTAGGGGAGGAGTGTATGTTTCAAATGTGTCCATTCTTGTCATATTCAGAGGAACAGTCTATAAAGAAATATTCCTACTAGAGCTATTTAAGTTCTGGTAGCTACTTCTTTTGCTCCTGCGCCAAAGGGTGCTACTTCTAGTACCGACACTGGTCGGAAACATCTTCATGCTCTTTCCATCTATTAAGAATCTAAAAAATCTCCTAATGTTGTTACTAGTATGTTGAAAATTTTATCTCGTGATGATTATTGTTCGCTTGATCTCGGTTCGACCTTTCTTATGTGACCCTTTATGTGGCTGTTCATTTTTTTTATCTTGATTGTATTTTTGAACCCTTCTCTATGTCTAACCTTGTTGGGTTATTCTATTTTGGCTAGAAAGATCTATAGAAGTTGTGTGGTGTCTATCTATGGTAGGGAGACCTTAGTGGATCTGGTAAAGTTTGATATGGTAGACTTTGATATGATCTTGGGAATGGTTTGGGTTCACTCATGCTATGCGTCTCTTGATTGTAAGACCAAAAAGGTAATTTTCTAATTCCCTAATGAACCAATAATAGAGTGGGAGCGAGTTCCCTAGTTCCGCACGGGAAGAATTTAGAGCCCGAAAGTTGATTTCCAAGGGGTGTTTTTATCATCTAGTGTCAGGTTAAAGATTCTAGTTCTAGGGTTCTTCTTTACAATTTATCCGTGTTATTAAATAGTTTCCCGAGTTGTTTCTCGATGATCTTCCTCATGTTTCTCTTGATTGGGAAGTATATTTTGGGATTGATCTTATATCGAATACCTGTTCTATGTCTATTCCTCTATATAGAATAGCTCCGGATGAGTTAAAAGAACTTAAGAAGAAATTAAAGAATCTTGTTGATAATAGTTCCATCCACCCTAGTGTTCCTCCGTGGGATGCTCCTATTCTCTTCATGAGTAAAATGGAGGGTTCCCTTCAGATGTGTATAGATTATCGACAGTTGAATAAGGTGATGATAAAGATTAAGTAGACTCTTCCTAGGATAGATAATCTCTTTGACCAACTTCAGGGGGATAGATTTTTTTATAAGATTGATCTTAGGTCGATTTATCATTATTTGAAGATAAGGGAGATGGATATCCCTAAGACTGGCTTCAAAACCCGATATTATCATAATGAGTTCTTAGTGATGTCATTTGGGTCAACTAATGCTCCGACTATATTTAGAGATCTCATGAACTGGGTATTCAGAAAGTTCTTAGATTTTTTCATTATAATGTTTATAGATGATATCTTGGTCTATTACAAGAGTAGGGAGGATCATGCTAATCATCTCCCAGTAAAATTACAGACTCTAACAGATCAACAATTGCATGCCATGTTTTTTAAGTGTGAGGTTTTGTTGAATGTTGTGACCTTTCTTTTTCATGATGTTTCTAGTAAGTAAATCATGGTAGATCCATAGAAATTTAAGGCGATTAAGAAGTGGCCTAGACCTATGAATCCAACCAACATTTGGAGCTTCTTAGGCTTGGTCGGATATTATAGGAGGTTTATGGAGAGCTTCTCTTCTATTTGTACTCCGTTGAATAAGTTGTCTCAGAGATATGTGAAGTTTCTATGGTACGATGCTTGTGAGGGTAGTTTTGAGAAGCTTAAGAATAAGTTGACTTCTTTCCCAATTTTGACCCTACATGAGAAAACTAATGGTTTTGTTGTGTAGTGTGATGCATCTCATATGGTAGGGTTATGGCGTATTCTTCTAGGTACCTTAAGGTTCATGAAAGTAATTATTTTACTCTTGATAGAGAGTTTGCAGCTGTGGCGTTTGTATTACTGATTTATCGCCATTTTTTATATGGGGTGTATGTTGATATATATTGAAACCATAAGAGCTTACATTTTGTATTCACCTATTAAATGTTGTATCTTAGGCAAAGGAGGTGGCTTCAGTTGCTCAATGACTATGATATGATTCTTTATTATTACCCCGGTAAAGCTAATGTGAGTGCTGATGCTCTTAGCAGGTTGTCTATGGGTAGCTTCTCTTATGTGGATGAGGAAAAACAAGGATTAGTGAAGGAAATTCACTAATTTTCTAATATTGGAGTTCATTTATTGGACTCTGAGGATGGAGGTATGATTGTTCAAGAGGTAGTGAGGTCATATCTTGGTGTTGAGGTAAAAGAGAAGCTAGTTTTGGATCTTATTCTTATGCAGATTAAGGATGATATGGGTCAGTAGAAGATGATGGTTTTTAGGATTTGTGGTGATGTTATCTTGATGTAACAAGGTAGATTGTGTGTTCTTGTTATTGGTGGGCAGCGGGTAAGGATTTTGACTGAAGCTCCTGAGTCACGATATACAGTTCATCCGGTCTCTACAAAGATGTATCATAATCTAAAGGAGATTTGTAGGTAGAGAAACATGAAGACAGATGTAGCTAATTTTGTTGCTAAGTGCATGATTTCGTGTCAAGTCAAGGTTGAACATTTGAGTCCTAGTGGTATGTATCCAGAGATAGAGTTACCTATAAAAAAGTGGGAGGTGATCAACATGGATTTTTCTATAGGTCTTCCATGGTCTCGTAATTAGTTTGATTCGATTAGGGTCATTGTGAATAGGATTACTCAGTCTGCTCACTTCTTACTTATAAGGAATGTGTACTTTGGAGAGTATTATGGTAAATTTTTTATCCAAGAGATCGTTAAGTTGCATGGTGCTCTAGTTTCCATTATTTTTTATCGAGGTATGCATTTCTCTACTTACTTTTGACTTTCATTTTAAAAAGGATAGGGAACACGGGTAAACCTTAGCACCGCAGTCCACCATCAGATAGATGGGCAATAGGAGAGAACCATTCAGACTTTATAAGATATGCTAATGGCCTTTGTGATTGATTTTGGAGGTAGTTGGGTGGATCATTTTCCTCTCATAGAGTTTGCGTACATCAACAATATCACTCGAGTATCCAGATGGATCCATTTAAGGATCTTTATGGTAGGAAGTGTAGATCTCCTATTAGGTAGTTTGAGGTTTGTGAGCCTAGGTTATTTGGTCCGAATTTGATTCACCATGACATGGAGAAGGTAAAGGTGATTCGGGATAGACTTAATACCGCTCATATTTTCCAAAAGTCCTATACAGATTTGAGGTGAAGAGAGGTTGAGTTTGAGTTTAGTAATTGGGTATTCTTGAAGGTTTCTCCTATGAAGTGAGTGATAAGATTTGGGAAGAAGTGGAAGCTCAGTCCCCTTTATGTTTGTCTGTACTTGATTTTTAGGAGTGGGAAATATTGCGCATGAATTCGATTTGCCTTCAACTTTGGTTTCTATTCATCCTATTTTCCATATATCGATGATGAAGAAGTTTATGGGTGATCCTTGTTTTGTAGTGCCAATTGTAAAAATTGGTATTTTGAATTCCTTGACTTGTGAGAAAGTTCATGTTGAGATTTTTGATAGGTTAGTCCATCATTTGAGTACTAAAGATGTAGCTTTGATTAAGGTCCTTTTGAGTAATCATAAGGTAGAAGAAGCTACTTGGGAAACTGAAGAGGAAATAAAGTCCAAGAATTCACTCTTTGTATTCCACTGGATAATTGTTTTTAAGGTATACATATTCCTACTATCTTGGTTTTCTGACTTTTTTAATAGAATTATGGTTTCATTTTTGTTTTATTCTCATGCTAATGGATGCCTTTATTCATCATTCAGGGACGAATGATCCTTATGGGGTAGAATGTAACACCCCAGATTTTTGCCTCTAAAATTTCTGAGATTTGAGCCCATGACCAGGCTACGACTGGATCTATATGAGTCGTAAGTTGTGGTTACAAATTGTAGAGAGGGATTTGTGATCAAACCAGTGAAGTTAGGCAACATTTTTGTCTTGAGAATGACTAGACCTTCACAAGTCATTATAAGACATTACGTGTCATAATATGGGATGCATAGTCCCACCAGTATGGTGGTTAATTTTTCTGTGGTGACTACAACTAGGAATCTACAAATCATAAGGTCTGGTCATGAGTCTTAGCGAGTAACTAGTGACAAAACAAGTGAAGTGTGCCTAAGAGTCTACCAAGACTACGAGTCCAGGCTAAGACTCATACCCAGTCATCATGAGTCATGACGTGACCCATAATGACTTAGTGTCTTTTCTGCACTTTTAAATGAGGTCATTCTTGCAATTTCCCTCTTTCCCCATTTAAAACCCACGACCATAAAACTCCAAATGAGTTTTATTTTTATCATATTAACAATCAAAAACTACTCTATAGTCTCTCAAATTCCCTAGGTGAAGAACAACTAGGGTTTGTCAAAGTCTATCATCTAGGGCTCTAAGATTTGTTTCTTCTCCATAACTATTGATATCTCAAGCATGTATCTCTTCCATACAAACTTATATTTTATTCATACCATGCAATTTTGATATTCATGTGGTTTTTAATGTTGATTTTGGAACTTGGATTAAAGGATTTGGATGATTGTTGCATTAATGGAGTTCCGATGATTTTATATGTATTATTCATGCTATATTGATGGTTTTTGAACTGATTGGGTGCATAGGCAAGGTAATATGGGATGGGGGTCATGGCATTCCCCCTAATTAATGATTTTTTGTATTGGAATTGGTTTGGAAAATGTATAACCTCAACCCACTTGCTTAATTGTCTTTGGAATATGGTTAATCAAAAGACTTGTTAGACTTTCCCAAACTAATGCATTGCATTAATGGTTAAATGGTGAAAGCCTTGTTGGCTATGTTTTCACTTTTAAACTATAAGGTGAAGTGTTGGGGCATTGCCACAAGCTGATTGGTAAATAAAAGGGGGTTGAGGCATTCCCCCAAATAGATTTAATAAACTAAAAGAGGTCGTGGCTTTTCTTCAAGTTGATGGATAATTAAAATGGCATGATAACATTAGCTTACAAGCGTAATTGGTATCACAATAACAATGGTATGTGCCTTAATGGATGGTCCTTGATTTAATGAATGGGAATGTGTAAATGTTTATTGGGCTTAAAGGTCGTTGTGTAGTTGGACGTGAAGGTGGAGGTCCAGAGGGTCTAATACTGGAAACCTGCATTTGCTAGCATGGGGTTTGGTCTTAATGACTGTATGCATTTGCCATAATTTATAAATATATTTTTATCATGGATTGATGTGGGGTTGGGGCATTCCCTGGTCATCCTTATTACCTCTTGGTTATGTGTCTAACACGCGCTGGTCCCTTCCAGTGGGGGGATCCAAGACCATAAAGCTAATGTGTGCCATTTTGAACGGTTAATACTACATAGTCTAGGCTAAGGTTTTAAACTTCATACTAAACCTTCTTCCCTATCTTGGCGTATTATATATATACTTGTATATGATTCTTTGTATATGGTTTTTGAATGATTTTTGACTGATTGATCATGGCATTATTTTATTAATTTTATGAGTTATATGCTAGATCTTACCCCTATAATCATCCTCGAATTCTTATCTGATGCGATGTAAGGTGTGGAGACATTTCCTTTTCCTTGTGCAGTGATAGGTGATTCTGGTTCATTTTTCGGTATGTCTTGAGGTGGTGAGCTTCCAATCTTCAGAAAGACTCTAATTTTAAAGCATTGTTTCATTTATTTTTTAGACTATTCCTTTGGGATCATTATGGCTATGGTCGGGGGCATGTCCCTACGTAGGTTGTTCTTGGTTCTTAGAGGCTTTGTTGATTACTGTAGATTGGGATAGTTGCTGAAATTCTTAAAATCATTTTTGATCTAGATGATTAATCTATCTTGTTATATGTTCGGAACTCAGCTTTATCTCGTTATATGTTCAGAACTCATTCGCTGCTAGTTATATTGTGTTCTGGTTTGCTAGGTTAAATAGGGGTGGTCTCTGATACTTGGAAGACTTGAGATACCTGTCACGGCTTGGCCTTGGTTCTGGTAGTGACAATTACCTAGAATCTAACTTAATAATGATTCATGAGCAAACCGTAGGTATATTGCCATATACTTATGCATATAATCGTTCTCAATAAGGCATAACCATAAGTGTTTTTATCAATTTTTTGCAATCCAAGAGAAAACACTTTGAAAAAACAACTATGAAGTTTTCAACGTAGAAGTGAGTCATTTAACAAACAAGCATACCTCTTTTTGAATTTACTATACAATTTTTACATTGTGAGTCGGCTTGTAGTCACGTGTGACACTTGAGAGTGAAGAAATATCTCTCATTCCCTGTGGCTACGACATATATTTACAATCATCGCTTATAATTTTGTAGTATAACTTGAGTGTTATCATAACAAAACCTTGTAAGTGTGTTTAAAATGAAGTTTAGTCAATGTGAGTCATTAAGGATAGCAAGTCAAGTCAAATTATGACCACCAACAATACACAAATTCAACACCCATGATGCAACAACCTCATAAATTTAGTCCAAATTACAAAAGTAATAGACAACAAAGATTTATGCCATAACTTGCAATTAGGCCTGATTGTTGAAGGATAAAAAATATAACAACTATGGAAAATATCATGCATCCCAATTAACATATGGAAACCACCCCTGGAAATTAAGAGCATAACCTGATTTACTCAAAGAATCAACATAATAATGACAATATTTAATCCTAGTTAACTCAAGGAAACAATATAATCACGAAAAGACATTATACCACCCAAGGTTTCACCAAACTCACACTTAACTTGTACATACATGTGAAATTTCTTATAGTTGTCTACTTTTCATGACCAAAGGGGAGGAGCTCTTGTGCATTCATCAAATGCCTACCAAACTTAGGCCAACCAATACCATAAAGATGTCCAAATACTGGTACATCACACAATATTGAAAATATCACCATAATCATAACCATAATAAATTCAAAGCAACATCTGTAATAACCATTAAGCTTTGCATATTAGTTCATTGTATTAGTATATCAAACAACCATTCCTTATTCTTGAACATGTAATTTACAAGAAATACTAAGAGAAGATTATAATGTACCATAAAACAAATTGGGTTTCAACTATATTAAAGCCATCACCTACCTCAATTCATGCCTGAATGTCTCTGGCAAAATTAAGCATTCACTTTTCTTGCAACCTCAGCTTTCTTGTGTTCTAAGCATATGGATATAACACATATTCAATCAAATGACATTAATCATCAAGGATTAACCTAATCCTTAGCTCTAATTCCAATTTCATGATTATTTCCCCTATTCTAGGACTCTTCTACCATAAATTCACCTTTAAACTACCAATTTTATGGTTACATTAGTGAATTATAGTAGTGCAAGAGTTAATTTTCAATTTTTAAATAAAACCAAAAGGCTTTAAACTCAATTTACCTCCTTGGAGAAGAAAATTCATTTAGGTCAAGTTAAACCCTTCCCAAGGCTAAGCTAGTGTTTCTAAGGTTTAGAAAACAAAAAAATAATTAATAGGGATAAATAACTTACCTTTATGAAGAATTCTAGTGGAAAATAAGTGATATTCGTCCCAAATAATAATAGCCCATCCCAAAAAAAGTTTATAAAAAACACCATTTTTGGGGAAACCCTGCTATATCGGCCCTATCCTATTATAGTAGCATTGTTATAGCATAATTAGCCCTCTAAAGCGAAGTTGACCTGCCTTGACTGCTGCTAAAGCAAGAATTTCTTTGCTATATCAATATCCTTATAGAAGCATGCCACCCACTATAGTAGGTGTGGTGAGGAAGAAATTGGTGATTTCCCTAAGTTTTTCCTTTTTTTCTACACACCTTTAAACCATGACATTCTGGAGTAACTCGTTAACATTAAATTCGAAAATGGGATTTCAACTTACCCAAATTCTCATGCAAAAAATCCAGTGGGTTCCTCATTATATTAGGCTACATAATATCCTGCTACACATTATTACTTTAACTCAATGATTTTCCAACTTTCCCTAGACCAGCTTTCTCAAATTTCATCCTAGACTAGCCTAGCTTGTAATTTCTAACATTTAATTTAGGGAAAAATTTAGCCTAATTTTTGTACAGTGACACTCTAATAATGACTAAAAGAGTAATAACAACATGTACAAACTTACCTAGCAATTGCCTCTAACAAATAAATAAGAAAAAAATTACAAAGTTAATAAAAGAGAGAGTGCTTATATCCTCAAACAAGTGAAGGTACATGTCTTGCATGTCATTCTCGATTTCCTAAGTAGCTTTCTAAATTAGATGATTCTTTTAATGGACCTTAATTCAAATCTCCTTTGTCATCAACTTCCAGACATCCTAATCAAGATGTGCAACTAATACTTCATCATAAGTAAGACCCTTATCTAGGAAAACCAAATCCCACTTGATAATGTAATCCCTATCCCCATGGTATCTTTTAAGCATGGCTACATGGAGCACTGGAAGGACCCAAACAAGTTTGGCAGCATTGCCAAACTATAAGCTACAAGAACCATATCTTCATGAACCTTAAATGGACTTCTTTAATAAGGGCTAAGCTTTCACTTCTTTTTAAAACCTTATGACTACCTTTATAGGAGACTTCAAACAAAACTTGTTTACCAACCTTGAATGGAATATCCCTTACCTTGTGGTCTACATGCTCCTTTTGCCTTCTCAAGGTTGCCAAAAAATTGGTTTGGATAAATATCACCATTTCCTAATTTTCATTATCAAAACAGTGCCTAAAGGATTTACATCACCAACCTCAAACCACCCTATTGGCATTCTACATTGCCTCTCATAGAATGCCTCAAATGGAGCCATATCATACTTAAGTGATAACTTTTGTTGTATTAATCTCAAAGAATGAAAATAACTTGTCCTAATGCCTATCTAAATTGATCACACGTGCCTTAAAAATTTCCTAAACAACCAGAATCATCCTCTCCAATTATCCATCAATTAGAGAATAAAAAGTTTTTGCTAAAAGTGATTTAGGTGCCCAGATCATCATGCAACCTATCAAAAACTTTAGAAGTTAGTTGGGTACCTCTATTTGAAATAATGATAAGCAGAAACACATGTACCCGTACTATATCCTGGACGTAGATCTTGGCAAACTTCTTAGAGTTGTAGTCCACTCTAACTAAAATAAAAGTAGTTGATCTAGTCAACGTATTCACTATGACCCAAATGGAGTCATGTTTTCCCAAGGTCTTTGGAACACCAAATAAAAAATCAAAAACTATCCTCTCCTAATTTTACTCAGGAATGGGTATTTATTTGGAGTAAACCTATATGCCTTTGATGCTCATTCTTTACCAGTTGATAGTTATGGCACTTGGATGGATAAACTACTATGTTTTTTTTCATCTTTGGCCAGCAATAAAGCTTGGTTAAGTCACATCACATTTTTGTTGCACGTGGATAAATAGAATGTCACAAAACTTGAGCTTTATTAAGCATATTCTTAATCAAGTCACAAACCCGAGGTACAAATACTCCCCCCATAAACTATAATATTCCATATGCATAAATTTTGGAATCTGAAGCCTTATAAAACACCACCTATTTTAGGATTTCATTCAATTTCCCATCCTAAACTAGTGGGCATTTATTTCATCAAGGAATGATGACTTCATCTCAATACTAGCCAACATTCCACCTCTTTTTGAAAGATTAAATTGCATGAAATGAGATGCTAGAGATTGAAATCCCTAGCTAAGGTTTTCCTAGACACACTCATCTAGGCTAAATTACCCATACTTACCATTTTTTGACTCAATGCGTCTGCCACAACATTGGACTTACCTAGATGATACTGGATGATAACATCTAGACTTGTAAGAATTCAATTAAGCTCTTATGTCTCAAGTTCAAATCCTTTTTCATGGACCCATACTCTAGATTGTGGTGATTAATAAATACCACACAGTTGACACCATAAAGGTAGTTTCTCCAAATATTAAGAGAAAATACCACTACTTCCAATTACTAGTTGTGAGTTGGGTAATTTTTTGTAAGGCTTCAATTTCGTCGAAGCATAAGCAATGACATTCTATCCTATATCAATAAAATACCTAAACCCAGGTATAATGCATTATAAGATACAATAAAATCCCTACATTCAACTATTAGTGAAATAATAAGAGTTGTTGTCAAAAGTGTCTTGCGCTTTTAGAAGCTTTCCTCACACTTTTCTGACCATACAAATAGCAACTCCTTCTGAGTTAACCTTGTTAATTGAGTAGCAATAGAATAAAAATTCTTGATAGAACTATGCTAGTAACTAGCAAGGCCCCCAAAGCTCCTAGACTTATTCATAGAGATAGGTCAAGCCTAACACTTAAATGCATCAATCATCTGGGGATCTACGATCACCCTCTTATTTGAGACACGGGCCCGAAGATGTCAATCAAAGACAACCAAAACTCAAATTTTAAGAGTCACTGGGCACATTTTGTGTAATTAATTACTAGTCTAGAGGGGTAGTTAAGTCATTTTACCCACTTTTATTCAGCCAAAAACACGAAATCAAGGATTAGAAAAGGCAAAACTCACTTATGTTTCCTCTTAAGAGCAAAACCCTAAGTTCACCAAGTTCAAGTCCAAGCTTCAAGAAATCACCAACAACTCTCACAAATTCAACTACTAAGGTATGTTATGTGTTCATCCTTGGATCACTTCCAGCCTTGGAGTCCAAGAACCTCTTTTAAATTAATATTATGAGTTTCATATGATTCATATTAATTTATGTCCATGTATTTGTTATTATTTGAGTTTCAATTTAAGAAAATAGGAGTTTCATCTAATGTAAACTAATGTGTTTATTGAGTGGTGTAAATCTCATGTCAAACCCTAATTTTTGAATTGATTGTTGTAGTCATGATACGATAACATGTTGATCATTCCAATGTACAAGATCATGCCTCCCAAGTGTTTGACAAAATGTCTAAGTGAATGAATTTTACAATGTGATCTATTTTTATGCTTTTAAAGTTATGGTATGATCCTATTGTTAATGATATTGAGTCCTGGGGTTATGATACCTGAAATTTAGATGTTTACTTAGTTTTAATAGTTACAGAACTGTCACAACCTGATTTCCTCAGGTCATGATGGCACCTACCATAACCCACTAGTAGGCAAGCCAACTCATAGTCCAGAATTGTTAGTAATGGACTACTCAATAAGATAAAGAAAAGAATACAAAATATATGAAATAAAGAAAAATACATAGAAGAATTCCAACACCTATTGCTATCAGTACAAGAGCTTCTAATATAAAAAGAGTACAAAGGTGAAATATCAAGAGAAATACAATGATACAACGTATCTCTGAATACAACTTAGATACTAGTCTAATACATAAGAGAGAGATAAGTAATACTCCAAATGTTAGGAGCTTACTCTTAGGTCTCTAAACCAGGGCTGCTCTGCACGATGCACATATCAACAACAATATCCCGTACTATGATCTGCAGGTTGCAGAAGTGTAGTATGAGTACCAAATGAATGGTACTCAGTAGGCTATTGCCAACTAAACTCCGAAAATAAAGAAGATATATACTACATATAAATAGAATTGAAACTACACCCAAGAGTCAAAAAATCTTATACATGTCAATGAGAATAATAAGGGACAACTATCCTATTTATGTCCAAGATTCTAACATAGTAAGACTAAGGAAGTATCACGGTGAACTATCCTATTACAACTACTTTCAATATACCTCAATACTATACCATATACCCCAAGTCAATATACAAATAAAGAGCGAAGGAAAGATACATAGTAATATACAAGGCGAAGTAACAACTATACAAAATTACCAATAAGGAAGGGATATACAGTAGTACCATAGCTTCATATAGCTAGATATATATATATATATATAGGTGTAAGTACATATAAACATGAGGCCATCTCAAAGGATAACCTATATAAAATATTCTCATTTTTATACCTCATTATAATACTATCATGATTTAAATACAATCATACTCGGGGATTCTATTTCATATGGCTAGACATGAAATAATCGTGCATTATAAGGAAATCATAAGATTGGAGAGGCCAAAGACATACCTTAAATTCTGATACCAGATCAATGACCAATCTATCATAAGATAGACATAATAATGATCATAACAATGATAACAACAATATCAATAACAGCGTGAATAACCGGCTACTCCGGACAGCCAAATACCAAGCCGATCCTATGAGTACCCCAATGCACCAGGCTAGGAAGGTTCAATCAATATACAACAACATAAGACATATCCTTTACCCATATCTATGAAACCATCCCATACCAGCTGATAAATATAGGTTAATACTGGTTATAGGTGATACACATGTAGGAATAAATGCCAAGTATACCATTAATATCACAACGCATTATCATTGTCCTTATCAGGACCATCATCATCATAATCAACCTCCGGTATCATCGAGTATCAATATGATCTCTATAGTATCCTCCGGATTGAAACTGGGTATCAATATTATCATAATATCCTCCGACCTTTCAAGGTATCAATATCATCTTGATAGTATCCTTCGAACTCAAACTAGGTATCAATATCATCATGATATCCTCCAGCCTTTCCAAGTACCAAAATGTCATCAAAATATTCTCTGTTTTGTGGGGTATCAATATATAATCATAACTATCAACACAAAAATATAGGCTTAAAATAGGTGCACAGACGCAAGCCGATATACACATAACTGTAAAGTTATCTATCTTGTCAATACATCCCAACTAATCATTATTAGCTAACCAATAGTTATAATTATTAAACGGCTAATTCGCTATTCATCACATGACTATAATCACAATTTATCCACTATTCATTATTATCAACAATTATCATATATCCAATAACCATCATTAGACAACAAATTACCAATTAACATCTAACCATCTTTTATTGACTAACACCAATTATTAACTAACTATCATTTACCAACTAATCCTCGTTATTTGACTAATCCTCATTATTAATTAGTCAAAATTATTAATTAAGTATTAGCGTCATCTAGGCATCGTTATTAACTAGGCATCCTTACCACTAACTTTCTTTATCATCTAGAAATATTAAGCCATGTTGTACTTACTTAACAAATAATCGACATCACAACCTTTTTATCATAGCAACTAATCATTATCATAGATAAACCCATTTTCATGTCCACGTATCGACTCTAATCGTTAGCTACCATATTTTAACTGAGCAAGTTTATTAACTAGTACATTAGATTTCTAGCCATCAAGTACTATAGCCACCTAAAAGACATCTAGCTACCACTTAGCTTAACTCATAATTAGGAAGGACAGTCATAAGATCGTATTTCAAGTAGAATCACATCAATTACTGATATAATAAGCATGAATGTACCAAATCTATGTATGCCATCACCAGTATTCAATCATTGAGTTAGTAGGCATCATACCGCATTTTCCTCCATCCCATACCGGAGAGATATGTATACAAACATATACATATTCATATTAATAAATTTTAATAACATCACTTATAATAATAAACACTTCTCGGATATTTAATCAATGTCGTAACACGGCCCTTGGCCCATTAATTTATCTTAAATAATCTCAATATCATAATCATGGCCTTATGCCCATATTCATATTCAGAACTCATATCAATAATCATATTCATAAGCCATAGAATATCTCTAATCATCTCACATATAGGCGGCATCTTTCATATAAGAGGCATAATATCAATAATTATGTAATCATCTCTAGAATATCTTATATCAATAGGCCATACATCATGACAACGAGTAATTTCACTTCTCTAGGACAATTTGCATATCTAAGAGGAACATCATCTATATAGGTCCAGCAACCATTACTAAAGGAAATAGTAACTCTATAGGCCAATCATCAAGTCTGTGAGAAAATAGAATATCTATAGGCCACATAACGAATCTAGAAAGAATATCATCTCTAAATGCTCAATATCACATCCATAAGGAGTATCATAACCATAACTCAAAAACCAAAATTCGAGAACATCAATACAAGTTACCAAGTTACAAAGTAACTTTATTCTAAGGTTTACTAGCCTCATCTATGTCTAACATCCGCAACTAAGTCCACAAGACTTAACATAAGCTTAGGCCTCAATGGGTTGACCAATCCTACTTCTAATCAACAATTTCCATAATTAGGCATACTATGCCCCAGACTAAGCTAAGGTATCTAGTTCATCTTCTAGATGTCAAATAAGACATATTAAAGCCTAAGATAGCAACTTGGACTAGAAATAAGGGTACTCAAGTCAACCCTACCCAACTTACGGTTCTAAGACTACCACACTAGCCCCATAAGGCTAAATATACAAATCATGCTTCAAAAGATAAACCCATATCCCAAACATAGCATTATATCATATCCATTCCATAACTAAACTAAACTTAAGATGGAAGGCAATAAGATTCAAAAGTGGTATAAATATTCCATTTTACGGGTTTAAAATCCTCATCTAATACCCAAACATCAACAATCACGGTCAATTCATCCTATGCATAACCAAGATAAAATCTATTTTCACACGTAACATATATCAAACAAAATCTATGAAGAAAAGTAGACAGAATCCTACCTCAAGGGCATATCGCAAAACCGCACTTCAGGCACCACATACTCATCTTTATTTTATGATCCTCAAAATTCCATCACACTATTAAAACCATAATCTACTCATCAATACAAGTCTAATGACACCCATATTACACTATTGTGCTTTGGGTCTAAAAATGACACAAAAATCCCAAGTGGATCCCACATATGGAAATTAAGTTTCTGCGGCCAATCCAATTTCACACATGAACAAGGAAACATAACCCTCAAAGAATGGGCAAAAACTAAGCATACTTTGGGCTAAAATCAAGATCTAAGCTAAATTGGGGTTTTGGGTCAAAACTATGAAATTCAAGCAAAAATTCAAGAAATTCTTACATTAATCGTGATACAAGATCATAATTAGGCTCCCGAGTCACCCCCCCCCCTCCCGAACCAATTTTGAGTTATTACACTCATTTTGGAGTTCTAGGTTGAAATAGTGAAGAGGAAATGGTCCAAACGCATATTGGGACCTTTATATAGCCCCTACAGGTTCTCAGGTCCCGCTATCGTAGTTACACAGGCTGTGATCACACTTCTACAGTCACACACTTTTGGCTACGGTCGCGGTTGCACCAGATGACAACAAACTGAAAAATGAGTTTGTGACCATTAAAACTCATACAGAATCCAAATAACATGATCAAATAGTAAATTTTGAGTGTAAACAATATTTCAAATCCATTAGAAGAATCAAAACTTTAAAATTAGATCGTTTACGCTAAAAGTTGGGCCCACACCTATAGTTTCATCACTTTTCATAAAATCCGCCCAATAGGGAGAAATGTGTTCGGGAGCCTTGGAACATGAACTAAGGGACTCCCTAGCCTAAATTTGACATTTCGGATACGATGGAGAAGTTGGATTTTCCATCCTAGTTCGTTTCAACTAAATGTGTGTCCCACACCCATTATTTCCAATTTTAACTTTTCGACCAATAGGTCAAAATAAGCTCATGTACATTGGGACCTAAACTAAAGGTCTACCTAGATGAAGATCGATATTACGGATTAGCTGGTGCAATCAGAATTTACATCTGAGATTGTTTCACTAATGTATCTGCTTAGTGGCTATTTGGATCCAACGAAGACTTCAAAATAGGGAATTAGCTCTAAAACCAAACAATTTTTCCGGTAACCAAACCGTCGGTCCCATCTTGTCATAAATGACTTGGAGAAGCTATGGAGAAGCTCAAATCATGAAGATGAGCATAAATATGGAAAATGAATTAAACGTTCATTACAATATCCACTACTAAAAGGACTTTTGTCCCTAAAAGTTAATAGGTAGAAAAAATCTCAACATTTTGAAATAACGAGGTATTGGGCCCGTATTCTAAGGGATATCGCTAATGATTGGTGATCTTACCACTTATTTACTTCCAATATTCATACAACTTTGTCTTGATTTAACATATTTAGTGATACCTTAGTGTGAGTAAGTTCACTAATAGCCACTCCTTGTAGGTAAAGAGTTAAAAATTTATAAAGAAGTGGATTAAAGATTGAAATGATCAAAAAGGAGTAGAAAAAGTGCAGTTGAATACTCATAGCCGAAAAAACCTCGGGTATCATACTCGCGGGTAAATCACTGTGATCGCTATCATCCAAGTAGAGAACCTAGTTAACCTCTGGTAATACGATCGCGGTTTGATGTATGCGATCACAAATCAAGCAAGGTGGACAACATTACACGATCGCCCGATCATAACCGCGACAACGGTTGTGTGATCGTAGTCAAGCCCTATGACTGAGACATAGTGGGCTAAATCAAAAGTATGATGGTTTAGTAAATTATGCAGCTGAGTCAAGAACTAGAGAGAGAATTAAAAACACTCTAGGGGGGGAAAGAAAAACCCTTCAATTTGGGGGGGGGACAAAAAGAGAACTTGAGTTAGTTTTTCTATCATTTTGATTTTTGTTTCTAAGGAGAAATTAGTGAAGTTTGAGTGTGGAATTAAAGATTGTTTCGTCCTCTCTTATTGTGAATTCCATGGATACATTAGTTGGTAACTTTCTTTTCCCTTATCTAATGTGTAGCTAATTTCTTTAGTCTTGGAATTATGTTGGATTAGAGTGTGATTGTGTGTGGGTGTTGATGTATTTGCATGTATTTTAGTTATAGAGTATGGATTTCACCATTGCTTGAGATTATGTGTTTGAATTTGATAAGTGAAAACTCCAAATATCCAAATAGGTTTGATGGGTGAAAGCTCAGTCTTTAAAAAAACGTTTTTCATCCTCGACAAAGGGATTTAGGCAAATGTTACTTAATCAATAACATCCTCGAAAGAGGGTTATCAGGGGACAAATCAATGGTGAACAACTATGTCTATGTTTTACTACCCTTTGCAATCTTAGAAATAACTTCTTAGGGAGTGTGAATCATTTCAAGAGCATCATCCCAGAAATAGGAATGTTTGGTTGAGGTTTTGGGTGGTTATATAAACTCCACACTTATTAGGGGCTCGAATGAGTCAATGGCTGAATCGTTGGAGTTTGATTGAAAGATTGACCTCAATGATCTTCGACCTAGCATATCCGGTGGCTAATAATTAAATTCCATAATAAACCAATATTACCCCACATGATTTACTTCTAAGGATACTTAATCCTAGATTTCTCCAAACCTTGAATTTCAAACATAAGATAGAATTTGATGCCTTCTTGTTGAAGTTTATCTGAATGAGTTTTCAAACAAATCCTCTATTTTCTTACACATTTCATTTTCATTAGCATTTCGGGTAACCACATAGTAACTTAAGCACCCATAGGTTTGAAGTCTATAGCCTCCACTCCTTGATATTCAACCCTAATTTACATTGGGTTACATGACAACGACTACCTAAACTCTTAATTATGGGAGTGAGTTGAACATTATAAAAATGGCACCGTTGTTGGGGAGTGAAATAAAGATTTAACTTTTGTGGTACTAATCTTACTTGGGAATACCGGGAGTGGGGTAATTTAATTTATTTTTTGTTTTTCATCTTTGAGTAGGTGAAAGTTAATTGTTCCCAAGTCATAATGAATTATGGGGACTCAGTTTGTTGCAGAGCTAGAGATCATGAAAGTCCAATTCTTATTCCCCCCACTGAGGAGCATGGACAATTCTTTGTAACAAGTTTGAATATGACATTGCTCCAGCTAAAGGGACTCTTCGGGGGTGAAGCACATAATGACCCAAATACTCACTTAAAAGGTTTCGTAGAAGTTTTTGCTTTCTTCAAATTTGCACATATATCCTATGAATCCATTCGGCTACACCTTTTTCTGCTATCTCTCATGGGAAAGGCGATATGGTAGCTAAGATCTTTGCCCACGAGATCAGTTACTTCATGGATAAGTCACACAGAGGTCTTTTTAGGCTAATACTTCCCACCATCAAGGGAGTTAAGGTTGAGAGATGAGATTGTTAAATTCCTCCAATACCACAAGGAATAATTGTACGACACTTGGGGAAGGTTTAAAGAAATACTTTTTAATTACCCCGCATATGAGGTGCCGGAAAATATACTTCTCCAAATATTCTACCGAGCATTGGACCAACAAAACAAATCCATAGTGGAGAATGTATCTGGTGTATTATTCATAAGCTAATCATATGAGATTATTTCAAAAGTATTGGACCAAGAAGCAATTTGGTGTAAGGGTTGGGACATAAATGATGTCGACATGGACATTGGGGCTCTCTCCTCGTCCTTTATGTACAATGATGGGAAAGATAGAGAAAAAGAGTCCAAAGCAAAGATGAAAAAGGCGATGTTATTCCTCGAATCCTACTTGATCATATCTTAGGAGACTCAATGGAAAGTGTAAGAGTGATAGATGTAATAAAACTTAAGACTTCTGGAGACAAAGAGGAAGAGGTGATGGGTGATGAGATAGGGGTGACACCTAGGAACTTAGAGAATTTCCTTCTTTCCCTAAAAGTTCAATATGGGAATCAAGGTTGGAATAAAAAAAATAAACATGGTACATCTTGAAGAGAAAGAGGAGATTGATAGAGAGATTTTGGCGCGAATATTAAGTAATATTGAGAGGACCAGAGAAATGGTAAATAAAATGCAAAGTGAATTATCAATGCTCCACCAAATGGTTTCATCTCACTCCTCCGCTATTCAACAACTCGAGCTAAAAGTGAGAAAAATATCAAAGTATTTAATGGAGAGGCATATCTAAGAAACACAAAAGGGGGATGTGTTAAAAGCAAAGAGAAAAAGGCCCAATGTTGAGGAGTTAAAGTTAAAAGAGATATCGATAAGGAAGCCTATTAATAACGAGTGTCAAATTTTTTCTATTTCCCCAACTACCATGTATCCACCTTTCAAAAAATTGTCATTGAGGAAGGGAAAACATGATGAACTCAACAATCTCTTCGATAATTTTAGCAACCTCTTTATTTATATCTCTATTATTGAGGCATTGCAGGACATGCTAGGGTATGCTAAATTTATGAAAGATTTGGTGACTAAAAAAATCTTGTGGAGGAGGAAACCAGAGAGATTACTCACTATTCTAGTTCAATCATGACATGTGCTTATGTTGAAAAGTGGAAGGATCCTGGTTCCTTTACATTCTCATGCACCATTGGCACTTACACATTTACTATGGAATTATGTGACCTTGGGGTAAGTGTGAACCTCATGCCTTACGCGATATTTCACAAACTTGGGTTGGGTAAGACAAGACCCAGAAAAATCAAGTTTCTTATGGATGATCGATCCGTTAAGAAACCTATAGGGATACTCCATGATGTTCCCATAAAAATAGACCAATTTATTTACCCGACAGACATTGTTATTGTGGATTTTTCCATGGATATGAACATTTCCATTATCCTTGGGAGGCTATTTTGGGCTACTGGGAATGAATTGGTAGATATAGAGGCTGGGGAAATGAATTTTAAATTGGATGGTAAACTGGTATCCTTTAACCTATACAAAACTAACAATTTATGAACCAACAAGTCATTTCAATAATCGATATTGTTGATGGAGAGGTGTATAACCATGTCGATGTAAGCTTGTTGAATAACCCATTGTTGAGGTACTTTGGAATGAAAAGAGGGAAGAAGTAAAAGTGTATGATGATGTGGTAGCCTCTCTCATCGGGCTTGGGTTTCACACCAATAACCCGGTTAAGATAGATCTTGATCTTAAAAACCGCAAAAGTCCACCCACCAAACCATCCATCCTAGAACCTCCCAAAATTAAACTTAGGCCCTTTCCACCACATCTTAAATACGTATTCTTAGGAAGGGATGAGACTTTGCTGATCATTGTTTCTAGTGACCTAAATTCCTCTCAAGTAGAAGCATTGAAGTTAGTTTTAAAAAAATCTATTTGAGCCATAAGGTGGACTATAGCGGACATCATCGGCATAGCTCCCTGTATATGCTCATATAAAATTAAACTAGAGAAAAATCACATAACAAGTGTGGAGCACCAAAGAAGATTAAACACACCAAGGTAAGAGGTGGTGAAAAAAGAGATTATAAAGTAGCTCGATGAAGGAGTGATCTATCCTATATATAATAGCATGTGGGTAAGCCCGATGCAATGCGTTCTGAAAAAGGGTAGTATCATAGTGGTTAAGAATGAAAAAATGACCTCATCCCCATTCGACTAGTCACCGGATGGAGAGTGTGTATGGACTACCAAAAATTAAACTCATGGACCGAGAAGGACCATTTTCCAATGTAGTTTGTGGATCAAATATTGGATAGACTTTTTGGAAGAGGGTGGTATTGCTTTTTGGATGGGTACTAGGGATACCATAAAATTTGTATCACCCTAGAGGACAAAAAACACACAACCTTTAATTTTCCTTATGAAAAATTTGCATTCAAGTGAATAACATTTGGATTGTGAAATACCACGACAATATTTCAACGTTGCATGTTGTCCATATTTGCTGACATAGTTGAAAACTCATTAGAAGTATTCATGGACGACTTCTCGGTAGTGGGAAATTCTTTTGAGTCATGCCTCGAACACTTTAATAAAGTTCTTGAAACATGCGTGGAAATAAACCTTGTCTTGAATTGGGAGAAATGTCATTTCATGGTAAAAGAACGAAATGTCTTTGGCCACAAGATTTTCGGGAAAGGTATTGAAGTTGATCAAGATAAATTTGAGGTAATTGCCAAACTCCCCCCTCCCAATCTCTGCAAAAGGTGTTCAAAGTTTTCTTGTCCATGTCGAGTTCTATCGTTGTTTCATCAAGGATTTTTCCTAGATAGCACATCATATGTGTAAACTTCTTGAGAAAGAGTCTAAGCTCAACTTTGATGAATTATGTCTCAAAGCATTCGAGTATAATAAGGAATTGCTCATTTCATCACCCATTATTGTGGCTCCATATTGGTCATCCCCATTTGAGGTAATGTGCGATACAAGTGGTATTTCATTGGGTGCGGTGCTAGGGCAGTGAAAGGATGAGATTTTTCATCCTATTTACTATGCCAACAAAATATTGAATGATATCCAACTCAACTACACCATCGCTGAGCAAGAATTATTGGTGATGGTTTATGCCTTTGATGAGTTTTGAGCTTATTTATTAGGCACAAAAGTAGTGGAACATACAGACCATTCCTCTCTCAAGTATCTCATGTACAGCAAAGAAGAAAAAATGTGGTTAATTAGATGGATTTTGTTGCTACAAGAGTTCAACTTTGAGGTGAAAGACCTAAAAATATGTGATAATCAAGTGGACGATCATCTCTCTTATCTAGATGATGCTTTTCTCAATGAGTTAATTATTTCCATCAAGGGGAAAGCTACAACATGGTATTTATACTTTGTCAACTATGTCGCGAGCGGAGTACTCCCCGAGGGACTGAGCTATCATCAAAAGAAACTATTTCTATTTGATGCGAAGTGATATTTATAGTATGAGCCATTTTTATTCCAATAATGTGTTGATGGTGTTATTAGATGGTGTGTCATGGACTTTGAAATAAATGACATCTACGAGGTTTTTCACTTGTCACGTTACGGAGGTCATCATGGAGGAAGCCGAACTGCCACTAAGATTTTCCAACGCGGATTTTATTGGCCTTCCATGCATAAGGAAGCTATTAAATGGGTGAAATCTTATTAAAATTGTCAAATGCATAGTGGTATTTCAAAAATGCACGAGATGCCTCTTAAGCTTAACTTGGAGGTGGAACTCTTTGATGTATAAGGAATCTATTTTATGGGACTTTTGGGAATAAATACATCCTGGTGGAGGTCAATTATGTTTCCAAATGGGTGGAAGATATCGCATTCCCCACTAATGAGAGTAAATATGTCACCTCTCTCCTAAAAAAGAATATTTTAACAAGGTTTGGTACCCCTCCGGCCATCATTAGTGATGGCGACTCACATTCTTGCAACCGGATGTTTGGTGCTCTGCTTGACTAGTATGGAGTCAAGAACAAAGTCGCCACCCCATACCAACCCCAAAAAAGTGGTCAAGTTGAGGTATCAAATCGCGAAATCAATTCCATACTTGAAAAGACAGTTAATGTACGATGCACTAATTGGGAAAGGCAACTTGATGGGGAACTTTAGGCCTATAGAACACCCTAAAAAACCCAAATTGGTATGCCTCCCAATTAATTAGTGTTTTTAAAGCATTCCATTTACCTGTTGAACTAGAGCATAAGGATTTGTGGACTTAGAAGAGATTGAATATGAATTGGTGAGAATAATCAGAGGCATGGGTGACACAACTCCATGAGATGGAAGAATTTCAGCTTAGGGCTTATGACAGTGCGTCATTGTGTAAGAAAAAATAAAGAAATGCATGATGCTCGGAGAGTGCGGTGAGAATTCCATATTGGAGAGAATATACTCCTCTACTACACCCATTTGAAATTCTTCATGGGGAAGCTCCGCTCAAAATGGTCAGAACCATTCATGATCTTTGTAGTCTACCCAAGTGGTGCAGTTGAGTTAGAAGATAATGAAGGGATGAAATTCATAGTCAACGTCCAAAGATTGAAGCACTACAATAAAAAATTCCCCATGATAGCCAAATTTGATGGCATTAACATTAATGATGCTACATGGTATCATACCGCGATGTTAAATTAGGCGTTTGATGGGAGGCAACCCATCCTTAACTTATTTTGTGTTATTTTAGTTTTTTGTGTAGGTCTTTTATCACAAATAAGATACTAAAAAAAACAAGGGAAAAATAGAGGTGACAAAATTGGTAGTTGTGCAGGAAATGAAAAACAGAGCAAAAACTAAGGATTTCCCTCTCAATTACCGCAATCGCAACCAACATACCATGATCGCGTCAGCGTGATTGCGGGCATGATGCCGTGTTCGTAGGACAAGACTATTTCTATACCTACTGATTCAAGGGATCTTGTACATTTTGAATTTTAAAGTTAATTTAGTGAGGACACTCCGACTTTTAAGTTAGGGGTATTTCATGGTGGTATGAGTGGTATGGAGAAATGAGGTCTCTTTCTTATGAATGAACTTTGCCTTAGGATAATTCCCTATGATAATGCAAGGGAAGTATGAGTACCTATAGCATTTAAACCATTGGCGAAGTCTGAGTAGCCATATGGTTAGTTCATCCGTTTCGAGCCAAGATGTGAGACTAAGGCTTCAGTTGTAGCCGTAAGTTAACAATATTGTGCATGTTGCTATTGTAAATAAATAAACCCCCTCCATCTCCCAAATTTTTGAAAAATCAAGGGCATGGATGTGAGCAATGTACAATAAAGTTTTTTCTCTTTTTGTGGATTCATACTTTTGGACTTGTAGATAAGGAATTGACACTCCATCATTGTTTCCATTGGAGGGGACATTTGAGCTCCCTTGATGAATTTTACATGCCATGTGTGGTACGAATATTGCATTCTTCTCATGTATACTTGTGTTATCTAGAACTTTCCCCGTTAGTCTTTCAAATCTAATTTTGATTGTATTTGGTTGGAGAAATAATCTGAGGCCATCCTTGTGATTTTGGAACCTACTCTAGCCTAAAAAGCCTACCCATGACAAATTTTAATCCCTAGTACCCACTTTAAGCCTTTTTAATTTTCTTTCGCAAACACGTTACAAGCCTTAAACCATTTATTTATCCCTCTTATGAATCCTACCCTCCTTATACTTGAGAATTAAACTTGAAGCCAAGAGCGTAAGTTAGTGGTGGTAAAGATTGACAGAAGTTAGTTTGGGGTAACAAAATTGTAAGTGAAATGCTTAATTTGCCTAAGCTTTTAAAGGAAAAGAATAAAATAGGAAGACATCCAACAAAGGAAAGTTTTGCATGGAAATTGCAATAAAATGAAGTAAGAGAAAAATTGGTGAACAAAAGAAGCAAAAGATAGGCATGAAGAAAGAAAGAAGATAAAAAAGAGTGGTCCTTAGTCGAAAGAGATGGATGGTATAGAGTGAAGTAGATGTTCAAGGTAGGGTGTTACCATGTTATTCCTAAATGATATCTTACCCTAACCTAAACATACATTACAAGCTTAGTAAGTCCTTTTAGATATCCGACCATTTACTTTCTTTGTAGTGGTGATTGAAAATAGGGGCAAGCCTATGGCATGACATCGGTGACATTGAGATTTCTTTTGTGAGGGGAGAGTTCGTGCGCTTAAATTTCCGTGTTTCATATTTTGTAGTTTGGTGTGTGAAAATTCTCTTTATTGTGAGGACGGCGTGTTAGCAAGTTGAGGAGAGTAACTTTTGTCACCCCTCTCTGACAATGAGGCAAATGGAATATCGTTTAGTGTTACTCAAAATATGAGCCACTTCTAGGGTATTGGTTTTGGTTTCTTGATTTCTCTTTAAAGTGTTATGCATTCCTTGAGTATTGCATTTTATAATAAGAGGTGTTCTAAAATTAGTTTAGCATATGTGCAATAAGCTACTTTGGTTGCGATTTAAGTTGAAGTCATATGGTCTTTAAGGCATAAAATTTGGGCATAGATAATTGTATCTCATGGTAAGAGGTGGTGTTCCTTGGGGACAAGAAAATGCTCTATGTTGGGGGTGTTGATGAGTGGTGATTTTACCACTCATTTACATCCAACATTCATACACTTTGCCTTGATTTAACTGATTTAGTGAGTCCTAAGTGTGATTAAGTGGACTAATATCCACTCCTTGCAGGTATAGAGTTGAATAGATAGAAAAAAGTGGATTAAATCTTGAAATGATCAAATGGGAGAAGAAGAAGTGCAGTTGAATACTCAAACCCAAAAGGACCTCGGGTATCGCGCTCGCGGGCAGATCACTGAAATTACTATCATCAAAGCTGAGAATCAATTTACCATTTGGTATGCAAACACGGTGTTATGTATGTAATTGGAAATCAAGCTAGATGGCTAGCATCATGCGATCACTCGGTCATAACCGCGACCTCAGTTGTACGATCGAAGTCAAGCCCTGCGACCATGGTATAAAAGTCTAAATGAATGAAGGGTAGTTTGGTAAATTGTACAGTTGAGTCAATATTTAGAGTGAGAAGTAAAAACACTCTTTGGAGAAAAATAAAAACCCTTGAATTTGGGAGGGGGGGGGAGAGAAAATGAGAAATTCAGATTGTTTTTCTGTCGTTGTTATTTTTTTTCTAAGAAGAAATTAGTGAAATTTGAGTGTGGGATCGAAGATTGTTTCATCCTCTCTTTGTGTGAATTCCATGGATGCATTACTTGGTAAATTTCTTTTCCCTTATATAATGAGTAACTAATTTCTTTTGTCTTAGGGTTATGTTGAATTAGAGTATGATTGTGTATTGGTGTTGTTGTGTTTTCATGGATTTTAGTTGTTGAGTTTGGATTTCACCATTGCTCGAGATTTTATGTTGGAATTTGATGGGTGAAAACTCCAAATATCCAAATGGGTTTGATGGATGAAAGCCCTAAGCTCTAAAAAATCCTTTTTCATCCTCGACAGAGGGATTTAGGGAAATATTAGGTAGCCCATAACATCCTTGAAAGAGGGTTATCGGGGGACAAAACAATGGTGAACAAATAAGACTATGGATTACTACCCTTTGCAATCTTAGAGATAAGTGCTTAGGGAGTGTGAATCATGTCAAGAGCATCATCCTAGAAATAGGGATGTTTGGTTGAGGTTTTGGGTAGTTATATAAACTCAACACTTGTTAGGTGCTCGAAAGAGCTAATGGGTGAAATCGTTGGGGTTTTATTGAAATATTGACCTCAATGATCTTCGAACTAGCCTATCCGGTAGCTAAAAATTAAATTCATAATAAACCAATATTACCCCGCATGCTTTATTTCTAAGGATACGTAATCCCAAGATCTCTCCAAACTTTGAAGTTCAAACTTAAGATAGCATTTGTCGCCTTCATGTTGAAGTTTATGTGAATTTGTTTTCAAACAAATCCCCCATTTATTTACACATATTCTTTTCATTGGCATTCTGGGTAACCTCATAGTAACTTAAGAATCCATAGGTTCAAAGTCTATAGCATTCACTCCTTGAGATTCGACTCCAATTTACAATAGGTTACTTGACAATGATCGCCTTACCCCTCAATTATGGGATTGAGTTGAGCGTTATCAATTGCCATAGGTATCCCTATTTCAACCAACACTCTCATTCTACTTCAAAAATAGCCAACTCAACTTAACTTCTAACTGGCCTCTAACTGAACTGAAAAGGTTGATGCACACATATCTGAACCACATCACGTTGACACCACCACTATATCTGCATAAATTAACAAAGGCCTATCCAAGCCAAAAAAACCAAGACATAAGTCATAAAACCTACTCCAAATTAAAAAATAACCTTCCTTTACCATTTTGCAAATGCTATCTACTCCAAGCTAAGAGGAAAATCACTTGAGTCTCGTCCATACAGTCTCATCATAGGGAACTCAAAGAACTAAAGTTGATCTACTGAAAGTGTATAAGGAAAACATGAGAATAAGGATCTATCTAGGCATACAAACGGAGATAATAAGGGAATGTAATCTATGCCAATGTTGTAACCAGTCCAGATGAAAATCAAACTAAAATCTCAAAATCCAAGGTTTAACTACTCATTACTGAATATTGCACTCTAGGATATCTTATCCACCGAGAACGAAGACATAGTGAATCAAACTCGAGAGTATTACTCACCCTGAGTAAATCATCCAAAATTCCAAAAGAAAATCGAAACTCGAGGTCAAAACTAAAATAACCACTATCTGTCCCATGGGCTATCATCTGAACACTTATCCACTATAATCCAACCGAAGTCTAGAAGACCTAATAGGCAACCACGGAGTAGGCTCAACTAACCTATAAATGAAATCTGAACAAGGACAAGTCTAAAACAAAAGCTGCATGCAAGCTCTAAAACACCAAGATCAAACCTCAATATCAAGGCTGAACCACTCGGTCTTAAATATCTAAATCAAAACTAACAACAAGTAAGAATTAATGCTCAACATTTATCATACTTCCAAATCGCGATTCCACAGTGTCAAATTCAAAACTAGCCAATAAGGTCATATCAATGCCAACTATCTCGAATCGACTCTAGTATCAAAATTTGACATATACGAGATAAACTATTCCAAGACACAGTTGGGACATAACCAGAGAGAAAAATCACCACAAGGATAAACACTGACTAATAATCACAAGCAACCAACTCTATATAGACTGGATGTAATCAAACATAGACACCAAATAGAAATCATACCAAAGGAAAAATCATTGTCTGAAAATGCATATAGACCACTCTATATCTGCTGGAGGGCACAAACTATCCAAACATACTCAAAACTTCCCAAGGCTGAAAATCACAACAAAATGGGTAAAACCTCTAGCAACTCAAAAAAATACAGCTTAAGTAGAGAACTAACCAATGCAATACTCCATCTAGGCAAATAAATGGCCACAAGCACATATCATCGAAGGGAATCACTCCACCAATCATCACTAGGCCAAACAAATACTGAAATAGGGATTTCTTATATCTACCTAAGAACAAAATCATTGAAGAAGAAATTCCAATCTCAAAACCAAGATCAAAGTCGAGACCACCACAAGAGTACCAAAAACTCAAGCTAAACAATTCATAATTTTCCAACTTAAAAAGTGATCACAAGAAAGGCCACCTGCCACTAACTCTCTAACACCATATAAGGCAAAACCACATCATAACAACAAAGGAGTATCTAATCTCCGCACTAACAACAAGGCAAACTATCCCAATGGTACAGATCAAACATACCTATGAGATAAATCCATGAATCTCAATATCAACATCAAAATTGCTATCGGACGATGAAATATCCATAAATAAAGGATGAATCTCAAACGGGTCCTTATCACAAATGGGTTATACCGGAAAGAATAGCCAAAAAAAAATCCTGCACAACCCAGTAGGCAAGTCTAAGAATCTCAAACTCAAAATGGGCAACATAACTACATTACCGACATAAAATACACAAAAACCATTGGAGGTCACTTACCTTTAATAACACAATAAATCTCAGAATCAATCTAATACAACTAACTAACAGAGAGCATAGTAAACCTCGCTGCACTAGGGGAAGGACATTATCAAGTCGAGCTATATCTACTCAAGCCACTAAATATTATCACATGAGAATAGAAGTCTAACTAGATAACACTAGTCCAAACAATTACCCAGCGAGAATCAAATTCATTATGTAAAAACATCTGGTAATAACATCAAGTAATATGAATAACCTCGCACAGTGGTAGCAATAGCAACAACAATATCAATATCAACATACTTCATAGGCGGTACAAAAATAAATATTAATATCATGTAACACTAAAGGGCCACAACAAGGCTAATGTTCTAAGATAAATGAGAATTGAATACAAAATTACACGCATAGGGAAAAAATATCCATATATATCTACTCCATCTACTATAAAAAGAAATAAACCATGGAGTAGTACATAATCATGAATTCAACAATGAGTCACATAATGACCAATATAAATTTTTCAAGGCATATAATCATCAATGGTATGAAAACCCCTGTATACATAATAAAAGATAAATGCGGGAAAGAAAACACACCAATCATGGTGACATTCGCAGTCACATGCCTGACAAGCATAGAAAAATAAAATTGAACGAGTCTATATCTGACCTACTGACTAAATTATCAACATAGGAACCAAGGGCACCATCTCTAATTCAAGATTCCAAAACATCATGAACTGGTCTAAAGAAGTTGAACGACTAGATTCTCATGTCAGGGACACTCCCTAGACTAGTAGTCGATCGTTCTACAATCGTAGCAATTCCTAAAGCATTAATATAGAGAGAACACAAACTAAGCCCAAATGGCTGGCCAACTAACACTTAGAGAAATCCACAAAATTATGTCCAAACTTCCAAAATCACATCCTATCTTAGGAACTCTAGGCTGGCGGGGAATACAGTCTAACTCTAGCTGATCACCTATGTCATACCAGGGGCATTCTCTCAACCAGTGTTCTATTATATCACAACCAATCCAAGGTCCTGGAATACATCAAGATACATCCCCTCATAATTAAAAATAGTCTCTATGGCCCAAAGAACCATACCACACTCCACAAGTTTGATGGGGACTCTGCCCAAATTTTTTTGGCTGCTACTGGAGATAATCGACATCCATTTCTAGCTCTCTTGTTAGATGTTGCGCTTAAATTTTTGAATTGTGAGTTGGAGTCTTAACCGTATCTATCGACAATATGGCTTCGTCCTTTAGGGATATAACAGAGTCAAAGACTGTGTTCAAGGTTCATCAAAATACAGACACACGATAAGGAGTCATGAAGTAAATTTATGAAAATTTTACTATAACCTCCCGAAGATAGGTTACGAACATCTCATCTTCAATCTGTAGGACTCTACTAACACTTAGCTCTTGTAAAAATACACTAATGAAACCTAGGCTCTAATACTAATTTATCACAACCCGATTTCCTCAAGTCATTATGGATCCTACCATAACCCACCAGTAGTGTATTCAATACATAGAAGAACTCATAGAAAAATGCAAAATATATTCAATAAATATCAATACATAGAAAAATCCCAATACCTGGTGGTATCAGTACAAGAGCTTCTAATATAAAAAAAGTACAAAGGTGAAATATTAAGAGAAATATAATGATACAACTTATCTCCAAATAGAACTTAGAGACTAGTCTAATACATAAGAGAGAGATAAGTAGTACTCCAAATGTCCAAAGATCACTCTATGTATCTGAACTAGGGCTTCTTCACATGATGCACACATCATCGGTGATAACCCGTACTATGATCTGTAGGCTACAAAAGTATAGTATGAGTACCAAATGAATGGTACTCCGTAGGCTACTGCCAACTGAGCTCCAAAGATAAAGAAGATATACACAACACATAAAAAGAATAGACACTACACAAAAAAGTCCAGAAATCATATACAAATTAATAAGAATAATAAGGGACAATTATCCTATTTATGTCTAAGAGTATAACATAGTAAGAATAAGGAAGTATCACAGTGAACTATCCTATTCTGGATACTTTCAATATATATCAATGCTATACTATATATCCTGATTAAATATATGAATAAAGAGTGAAGGAAAGCTATATAATAATATACAAGGCGAAGTAGTGACTATACAAAATTAACAACAAGGAAGGGATATACGGTAGTACCATAGCTTTATATAGCTAGATATATATATAGGTATAAGTACATATAAAATGAGGTCATCTCAATGCGTAACCTATATCATTATATTCTCATTTTGAGACCTCATTACAATACTATCATGACTTAAATACTATCATACTCGGGGATTCAATCCACATGGCTAGACATGAAATAATCGTGCATTATAATGCAATCATATGAAAGGACAGGCCGAAGACATACCTTAAATCCTGATACCAGATCAATGACTAATCTGTCATAAGTTATCCATAATCATGATAATAACAATGATGATAACAATATCAATAACAACGTAAATAACCGTTACTCTGGAGAAACAAATACCTAGCTGAATCTATGCATACCCCCCCACCACAGGTTCGGAAGGTTCAATCAATATACAACAATATAAGTAATATTTATACAACTATCCAATACTGGATGATAAATATTGGTGCATACTGGTGATAGGCGATGCACATATAGGAATGAATTCCAAGTATACCATCAATATCACAACTCATCATAATTTTCCTCATCAGGACCATCATTATCGTAATTAACCTCCGGTCTCTTCAGTTATCGATATCATCTTAATAGTATCCTCCAGACTCAAAGCGAGAATCAATATTATAAAAATATACTCCATTTTTGGCGAGTATCAATATTATCACAATAGTATTCTCCGGACTCGAACCAGGTATCAATATCATCATAATATTCTCCAGCATTGCCTAGTATCAATATGTCATCACAATATCCTCCACCTTGCTGGGTATCAATATATCATCATAAATATCAACACATAAATATAGGCATATAATAGGTGCACATACATGATAACGCTTAATCTACAGCTCTCGTAGGAGTGTAAAGCGGTCGTTTGTCAAATATAGAACCCAACTGGGTTGGGTATCGATCCCACAGGGAATAGCTTGGTCATCAAGAAAGAGAAGATTACTAGACTTTTAGTTAAAGTCTCGAAAAAGGGGGGAGTCTTGTTGTGAAAGTAATGTAACCAAATAGTAGAGAAAAAATGGAAATAGCAAAGAAAAAGAAAGAATGTTTAGTACGATGTAAAACAATAAGAATTGAGAAGTTGGGGTTATGTCCACCTTATGAGTTGTACTTCTCTATTGGCTATGAGTTATGCGGAGTTCAGACATGCATGTGCTTATAGAGAATTGTATTCGATGGTAAATCCAAGCGTCTTTCGACCTGAACAATGACTATTTCACTTTAACTCTTTCGAGCTTAAAGCGTATCTAATGGTACAAATTCTCCAAGAGGTTAATCCAGTTATGACACTAACTTTTTAATACGGGATGGGACCCTATTACCTTGACATTATCTCTTTTCCAGACATATAACCTTTCTTTCGAACAAGTTAATGCTATACTGGCGTATTCTATGCGTTTGCAACCACAAAGAATTTAGATTAAGATGAAGAGAATAATGATATAAGCAATATACGTGTCACGAATTCACAAACTCATAGCAATAAATAGTATCTCATATGGCTTCCATAACCCCAACAGAGAAGTTTAGTTATCCATGAGTGCGAAGGAAATCACAATAGACATTGTTATTATACCACAATAAATATTTCGTGTAGCAAAGTGTGGTAGGCGTTAGGCGTGAATTCCTTGCAAAGTAACGTTTCTCTTGTTGCAGAAATTAAGAATTGATTAGATGAATAGAAGAAGAATAAAAAGTAGAATTAATAGAAAAGGTCTTGCGGAAGTAGAATAAGAATTGAAAAGTAGAATTAGAATTGTAATTCGAAGTATTAAAATCCCTAGCAAAATAGGGTATTTATAATACCTATATCCTTTTCCTACTAAGCTAATGAATTACTTAACCCATCCTACTAGGTTAAGGTATCATTATCCTAATCCTAATAAGTTACTGCTAGTCCCCAAAGTCTTCAGAATTGTTGTTTTTGCCCGGGACAGATTTTCCATGCTCCACTTTTGGTCCTTGGCGTCCAAGATTTGGTTTCCTCCTTTCGTGAAGCTTTCTTTGGCGTCAAGTTATCCATAAAATGCTGAATTCTGCATCATTTATACCTGAAAACTTGCTAATCATGTTCGTTAGCTCACTTACAGGAAAAAGGACTAAAAGTGCATGAATTATATAATTTGTCCTCAAAACATGGCTAAAATATGGGTAAAATATAGCACTATAGGCGTGTAAATTCGCCTATCATCAACACCCCACACTTGAAGCTTTGTTAGTACTCGAACAAAATATCATGTCCCTCTTAACATTTACTTAGGGTTTCACAGCAACAACACAAAATATTCGTCAAGACAAGCATAACAATTATCAACAAAGAGTAGTTTTCTGATCATTAGTAGAAACAATTCAGCCTCCAACATGGACTCATGATGGTGGTCAACTCATATTCAAAAGTCAAGGCACAAAGAATCATACACGACCACCCAAAACTCATCAACCATGTGTGTCTCACAATGTATTACCCATAATCACTCACAAGTATATCATATTTTTCAAACATGGGTATACAAATATCTTTGCTCTCACTCTCACAAAGAATTCATATGTTGTAACTGATGACCATAGGCTTGCCCTTAGTGTAATTCTCCACTAAATGTTAGAATGCTAAGCTTAGGATCAAATAGGTCTTTTGTTGGTTGTAATGTAGGCTAAGGGACGGGTAGGACTATTTTGGCCAGAAATAGTGACTATGTTCCTAAGCGCTTTAATACATGACATTATATCATTAACACTTTTCTTTCAAACAACCTCTCTACTTTCTTTTAATCTACCACCCTTTTTCTCCTCTTTTGTTTTTTCAATTTTAGACATAACCAAGTTTTTAGTTTTCCTTTCCCTTATCTTTTCATAACATACCTCTTATGATAGAACTTCTTTTTCATAATGAATTCAAGCACCCATACATTCTAAAGCATCATATTCACCCAATTTCCTCTTATTCTGTCATATGTCTTTTATACTTTAAAGCACTTAGGAATTTGGATCAAATTATGGTCTTGAAAAAAATCGATTTGGCTTACATATGAGGTTGTCAAAGAAAATAGGCTAAAGTCTCAAAAGGGTTTTATCTAGGATGATGTCCATGGGTAGGTATAAAGAAGGTAAACAATCATACGTTGCCAAAGAAATGCTTAAATTATCTCCTAAACATGCACTCTTTATTTTCGCTTTACATACATACCAGGCAAGTTCTAGCATCAGCCACAAGCACAGAATATACTATTATCTGACACACACAATGCACATGGTCGACTTTATTGGGAGTAGTATAGACTCTTGACCCCACAGATGAAGGAATTAAACCAAACAATATCACATAGTGAGTCACAATTAGAGCCTAAACGTCTCAATAGTCATGATTTTAGCATAATCTCTTATCATAATCTCATGCTGCCTGTCAGAATAATTTCATGCGAAGTTAAGCAAAAAAAACAAAAAAAAAACAAAAAAGGAGAAAGAAAAAAAAAAAGCTAAGCAAACGAACATAAATAAATGCAAATGTGGATAGAGAAGTATAGCATGCAAATACCAGCACCCCACACTTAGACGGGACATACTGTCCTTAGTGGAAAATAAATTAGAAGAACCTGGTTAGTCGGACTCATCCTCTATGTCTGGGGTCATACCCCTTTCGTCGGAATCATCATCAGATTCGTCATCCTCAGAAGTTCCTCATAAGTAACCCACTTAATTCCAAGAGTGAGTCGAGGTATTTGCAGCGAAGAGGGTTCTCCTTGCTCTTTTTGGCCTCTTTTCTTGCCTTTTTGTGAAGTGGTAGCCGTATCTTTGCCTTGTCTTGCTTTGGGTGACATTGTACCTGAGACTTAAAACAATGTTCATATTAGCATCATCTCTATGGATACAATCTATAAACAAGCAGTAGTGGCACCACCCCACACTTAGTTTATTGGTACAGACTAGTGAAGTGAAAGTGGTCGACTAGTCTGACTTCATCGACATACGTTTTAGGTGAAAAGGTGGTGGTGGGTATGTAATTGTTCTCTCCACGTCTTTCTTCTCCTCTTGCCTTCGTTTTTCATCCTTTTCAGGCTGCAACATACTCGGTGTACCGTCATGGACGTCGTGGGTGGATTCTACGGCAGCTTCTTCTTTTGCCTTGTCATCAATGTCTGCTACATCGTCGACCACTTGTTTTCCCTTAGATTAAGTTTCCAGCGCCTTACCACTTCGAGTAGTAATAGTCATGCATGATCCCTCATTCCTTGGATTTTGCATAGTGTCGCTAGGTAAAGTGTCAGCCTTTCTTTGATTGAGTGTTGCTGAAAGTTGGCTCAATTGCTGCTCTATTTGCTTGATTGAAGTGGAATGTGAATCAACTAATTGCTTCATAGAGGACAAATAATTTATTACCTCTGTTACTCCCGCGCTAGTTGTTTCCACTCCTTTCAGTAGTTTAGCCATCATGTCTTACATACTTCCAGAACTAGATGTGGTGGCATCACGTCTTCCAGGGGGAACATACAAACCACTTTTGTCATTCTTGTTCTTCCAACTACCTTGGTCCTTGTTTCCATATTTATCATAATAGTTCCGACCTTGGTTTCCTTTGGTATTACCTCGGAAACCCCCCTGTTTGTTTAAGTAGTTGGCTTCTTCTTCCGAATCAGATTCGTCTCTTCCTTTTGACGCAATGGCTTTGAGTTTTTCGGTCTTCCCTGATAATAGATGCTTTGTAAGAAGATCCACTTGTGTCTTCATGTGCGCCATATCTTGATCACGTTCTTCTTCTCTTGTCCTTTGGTCTATGGTCATGCCTATAGATAAAGTGGGGCTTGCTACCTCAGAATCCCTAGTATGCCAAGATCTACTTTTCTTCGTCATCCGGTCTAGCATATTGCTTGCCTGACCAAAGGTGAGATCCATGAATGATCCTCCAGCCACATTATCCACAACTAGTTTAGTTATTGAATTCAAGGCTCTGTAAAGTATCTCCATTAGGTGAACATTAGTCATGTAATGGTTTGGGAACCTCATTTGCTTCGTCTTGACCCTCTCCCATGTTTCATGAAGGGCTTCAGTTGGTAGTTGACGAAAGTTGCTGATTTCATCTCTCATTTGTGCTCTTTTGGATGGCGGAAAGAACCTTTCAAGAAAAGCGTCTCTCAATTGCCTCCAATTTGTAATAGAATCAGGAGTCAGCCTATTCTACCATAGATTTGCCTCCCCAGACAGAGATAATGGAAATAGACGTAATCGAATTGCATTTTGACCAACGCCAGGATTGTCAAACGACTTGCATGTAGAAATAAAGTTGATGAGATGCATATTCGGATCATCGCCTGCTAGTCCACCAAATAATCCCTTGAGTTGCAATAACTGAATCATGGTGCTTGTGATGTTGAACTTGGCTCCAGGTGACAATGGTGGAGGAATAATGGCTCCTGTGGCTCCGGCTCCATCAAGTTCATCATCATCATCGTCAAAAGCTGGTTGCATAGCTTAGCGTTCAGGCCTAAACCTGCTTGACGATCTCTTCTGTTGGTAGGTGTTGTGATCTCAGTGGCATGCCTAGGGTTTAGTTGCTCGTCATCACCTAGATCCTCATCATCAGGATTTGTTGCTTGCCCAGGGTTATCAATATTCTATTGATGCACTTGAGCGGCGGCTAGCGCAGCTAGTCTCGCCTGTTCCTGTTGAGCAGACATCCTTTCAATTGCGTGTTGTGCCTCTATTCTTCCAATACGTTGTGGTTCAGGATTGATAGGTAATAACGGTTGACCAGAACTTCGGATATGGGGCATGCACTGAATAAAAAAACCTCCAGTAAACAAAACAAAAACTAAAAGTTAAAGTACGAGAATCTTTGACCAAAGGTTCTAGTAATTATTACGAACTTAATTGACAATCGTATTCCCCGGCAACGGCGCCAATTTTTGATAACGCTCAATCTACAACTCTCGTAGGAGTGTAACATGGTCATTTGTCAAATATAGAACCCAACTGGGTTGGGTATCGATCCCACAGGGAATAGCTTGGTTAGCAAGTAAGCGAAGATTACTAGACTTTTAGTGAAAGTCTCGAAAAAAGGGGGGAGTCTTGTTGTGCATGTAATGTAACCAAATAGTAGAGAAAAAATGAAAATAGCAAAGCAAAAAGAAAGAATGTTTAGTAGGATGTAAACGATGAGAATTGAGAAGTTGGGGTTATGTCCACCTTATGAGTTGTACGTCTCTATTGGCTATGAGTTATGCGGAATTCAGACATGCATGTACTTATAGAGAATTGTATTCGATGGTAAATCCAAGCGTCTTTCGACCTGAACAAGGACTATTTCACTTTAACTCTTTCGAGCTTAAAGCGTATCTAACAGTACAAATTCTCCAAGAGGTTAATCCAGTTACGACACTAACTTTTTAATACGGGATGGGAACCTATTACCTTGACATTATCTCTTTTCCAGACATATAACCTTTCTTTCGAACAAGTTAATGCTATACTGGCTTATTCTATGCGTTTGCAACCACAAAGAATTTAGATTAAGATCAAGAGAATAATGATATAAGCAATATACGTGTCACGAATTCAGAAACTCATAGAAATAAATAGTATCTCATATGGCTTCCATAACCCCAACAGAGAAGTTTAGTTACCCATGAGTGCGAAGGATGTCACAATAGACATTGTTATTATACCACAATAAATATTTCGTGTAGCAAAGTGTGGTAGGCGTTAGGCGTGAATTCCTTGAATAGTAACATTTCTCTTGTTACGGAAATTAAGAATTGATTAGATGAATAGAAGAACAATAAAAAGTAGAATTAATAGAAAAGGTCTTGCAGAAGTAGAATAAGAATTGAAAAGTAGAATTAGAATTGTAATTCGAAGTATTAAAATATCTAGCAAAATAGGGTATTTATAATACCCATATCCTATTCCTACTAAGCTAATGTATTACTTAACCCATCCTACTAGGTTAAGGTATCATTATCCTAATCCTAATAAGATACTGCTAGTCCCCAGATTCTTCAGAATTGCTGTTTTTGCCCGGGACAGATTTTCCATGTGCCACTTTTGGTCCTTGGCGTCCAAGATTTGGTTTCCTCCTTTCGTGAAGCTTTCTTTGGCATCAAGTTACCCATAAAATGCTGAATTCTGCATCATTTATACCTGAAAACTTGCTAATCATGTTCGTTAGCTCACTTACAGGAAAAAGGACTAAAAGTGCATGAATTATATAATTTGACCTCAAAACATGGCTAAAATATGGGTAAAATATAGCACTATAGGCGTGTAAATTCGCCTATCATCAACACCCCACACTTGAAGATTTGTTCTTCCTCAAAAAAAATATCATATTCCTCTTTACATTTACTGAGGGTTTCATAGCAACAACACAAAATATTCGTCAAGACAAGCATAACAATTATCAACAAAGAGTAGTTTTCTGATCATTAGTAGAAACAATTCAGCCACCAACATAGACTCGTGATGGTGGTCAACTCATATTTAAAAGTCAAGGCACAAAGAATCATACACGACCACCCAAAACTCATCAACCATGTGTGTCTCACAATGTATTACCCATAATCACTCACAAGTATATCATATTTTTCAAACATGGGTATAAAAATATCTTTGCTCTAACTCTCACAAAGAATTCATATGTTGTAACTGATGACCATAGGCTTGCCCTTAGTGTAATGCTCCACTAAATGTCAGAATGCTAAGCTTAGGATCAAATAGGTCTTTTGTTGGTTGTAATGTAGGCTAAGGGACGGGTAGGACTATTTTGGCCAGAAATAGTGACTATGTTCCTAAGCGCTTTAATACATCACATTATATCATTAACACTTTTCTTTAAAACAACCTCTTTACTTTCTTTTAATCTACCATCCTTTTTCTCCTCTTTTGTTTTTTCAATTTTAGACATAACCAAGTTTTTAGTTTTCCTTTCCTTTTTCTTTTCATAACATACCTCTTATGATAGAACTTCTTTTTCATAATGAATTCAAGCACCAATACATTCTAAAGCATCATATTCACCCAATTTCCTCTTATTCTGTCACATGTCTTTTATTCTTTAAAGCACTTAGGAATTTGGATCAAATTATTGTCTTGAAAAAAATGGATTTGGCTTACATATGAGGTTGTTAAAGAAAATAGTCTAAAGGCTCAAAAGGGTTTTATCTAGGATGATGTCCATGGGTAGGTATAAATAAGGTAAAGAATCATAGGTTGCCAAAGAAATGCTTAAATCATCTCCTAAACTTGCACTCTTTATTTTCGCTTTACATACATACTAGGCAAGTTCTAGCATCAGCCACAAGCACAGAATATACTATTATCTCACACACACAAGGCACATAGTCAACTTTATTGGGAGTAGTATGGACTCTTGACCCCACAGATGAAGGAATTAAACCAAACAATATCACATAGTGAGTCACAATTAGAGCCTAAACGTCTCAATAGTCATGATTTTAGCACAATCTCTTATCATAATCTCATGCTGCCTGTCAGAATAATTTCATGCGAAGTTAAGCAAAAAAAAACAAAAAAAACGAAAAACGAGAAAGAAAAAAAAACTAAGCTAAGCAAACAAACATAAATAAATGCAAATGTGGATAGAGAAGTATTGCATGCAAATACCAGCACCCCACACTTAGACGGGACACACTGTCCTCAGTTGAAAATAAATAAGAAGAACCTGGTTAGTCGGACTCATTGTCTATGTCTGGGGTCATACCCCTTTCGTCGGAATCATCATCAGATTCGTCATCCTCAGAAGTTCCTCATAAGTATCCCACTTAATTCCAAGAGTGAGTCGAGGTATTTGCAGCGAGGAGGGTTCTCCTTGCTCTTTTCGGCCTCTTTTCTTGCCTTTTTGTGAAGTGGTAGCCTTATCTTTGCCTTGTCTTGCTTTGGGTGCCATTGTACCTGAGACTTAAAACAATGTTCATATTAGCATCATCTCGATGGATACAATCTATAAACAAGCAGTAGTGGAACCACCCCACACTTAGTTTGTTGGTACAGACTAGTAAAGTGAAAGTGGTCGACTAGTCAGACTTCATCGACATACATTTTAGGTGCTATATTCCAACAATAAAATCAGAGCAGTCATACTTCTTATAATCTTTGCAATGCTTTCATGTTTGATATATCATGACTACTACATAGGGATTGAATCAAGGTATAGTATCTAACTAATCACAACCTCCTATGTCGGTAGGCAACTATAATTCTTATACCCATGAACAAGTCATTCCATCATGTAAGTATTCAAGTGACAAGATTATGCAATTTTTGTGACCATAGCAATTCGAAAGAGTATGACAATGCATCAAAATCAAATTCAAGTTGGAAATAAGTTAAGATCATCCTTACGTATACGTTCATTCACGTAGTTGTATATCAACAATTCAAACACATTCACATCACCAATACTTCTTCAAGAATTAACAATTCATAATAGGCATAGTAGTGTATTACTTACGGAATGTAAATGAAGAACAAAGTAGTACTTACTTGATTGATGCCTTTGGATGATGTTCTTGTGAAGAAAAAAAGCAAATGGAAATTTTTTTAGAGGATTTGGAGACTATAGGCGGCGCCTAGGCTAGGTTTCCAATGTGTTTTTGGTTCAAGACTAAGTCTTATATTTATAGGAGAAGGTTGGGTTGGGTTTTGACCCATTTAAAATCGGATTTGGAGACACGAAGTGACCATAGGCGGCGCCTTTTGCTTTGCCTATGCTTGGCATAGGCGGCGCCTTTTAAATAGCATTGTTGAGCATAGGCAGCGCCTATGCCATGGCATTCCTAGGCATAGGCGGCGCCTTTAGCATGGCATATGAGATTCAGAGACAAAAGGCTTTAGCATAGGCGGCGCCTATGCTATGGCATACTTGGGCATGGGCGGCGCCTATGCTATGACACACTAGATTCCGAGATCTTAGGCAATATTATAGGCTTTGCCTTGATCGTGGCCTAGTTTTACCTAGGCCTAGCCTTGTTTGATGCCTATATTTTCATGAGCAATGCTTATTCCATAACCTTTTGCTTCCTTATTCCTAACTTACCACCTTTAACATGCAACACGTCCAAATCGAGATTTGAAACCAATCTCCTCGCTTTACACCTCTTGCACCTACATTTGCTCAAATACAATAAAAACGATTAGAACGATGGGTTGCCTCCCATCCAGCGCCTTAGTTTTGTTCGTGGCACGACTCTTATTTTTGGATTTTTATTTATCAAAAGAAAAACACGTACTAGAACGAAAGAAAAAATGAAAAACGATAAACGATGGGTTGCCTCCCATCTAGTGCTTGATTTATTGTCGCGGCACGACATAGTTACCTCGAGTACTTAGAATTCGTCAAGATAAGTGAGGGCCATATAATTTATCGAATCAAGAGGATCGATATAGGGTTTTATTCATTGGCCATTCACTTTGAAGACAACACCATTATTGTCTTCCAACTCTACTACTCCAGACGAGTAGATTTGGTTAACTTTGTATGGACCAGACCACTTGGATTTTAACTTACCTGGGAATAACTTCAGTCTGGAATTGAAAAGAAGGACCATATCATCCTTTTGAAAGTTTCGTCAAACAATCCGCTGATCATGATACTTTTTCATCCGCTCCTTGTATAGGTATGATCTTTCATAAGCATGGAGACGGAATTCGTCCATCTCGTTCAGTTGCTCCAATCTCAGATTTATTGCATCATCACAATTCAAATTCAATCGGTTCAACGCCCACAATGCCTTATGCTCAAGCTCAATGGGTAAGTGACAAGCCTTTCCATAAACTAGTTGGTACGGGGACATACCAATGGGTGTTTTGAATGCAGTCTTGTACGCCCATAGTGCATCATCCCGCTTCCTAGACCAATCTTTCCTATTAGCATTCACCGTTTTAGCAAGGATTTGCTTGATCTCTCGGTTGGAAACCTCTACTTGGCCGCTAGTTTATGGGTGATAAGGTGTGGCTACCTTATGTTGCTTGACACCATATTTTGCCAACACGGATTTGAATAGCTTATTGCAAAATTGGGATCCTCCATCGCTTATGATAGTACATGGTACTCCAAAGCGATTGAAGATATTTCTCTTCAAGAATGCAACAACACGCTTTCCCTCATTGTCGGCCAACGCTACTGCTTCAGCCTATTTTGAGACATAATCTACAACAACTAGGATGTACTTTATTCCAAACGAATTTACGAATGGACCCATGAAATCAATACCCCATACGTCAAAGAGCTCTATATCAAGGATTTTTGACATGGGCATCTCATGGTGTTTCAAAATAGCACCTTGTCGCTGACATTGGTCGCATCTTCTAACAAAGTCGTAGGCATCTCTAAATATCGAAGGCCAATAATATCCTCTTTGCAATACCTTTCTTGTTGTCCGATTACCTGCGTGATGTCCCCCAACTTGGGAAGTGTGGCATGTTTCCAATATCTTAGGCACCTCTGCATGGGATATACATCGTCGGATAACACCATCCGCGCATCGTCGAAACAAATATGGCTCATCCCAAAAGTAGTGTTTTACATCATGCATAAACTTCCTCTTTTGATGGTAAGATAAGTTTGCAGGTATCACATTACTTACCGCAAAATTTGCAAAGTTGGCATACCATGGTAAATTTTTCATTATCGTTGCTAAGATCTCCTCATCAGGGAATGCATTATCAATCTCGATTTCAGGCTGTGCCATATGCTCGTTTTCGAGTCAAGATAGATGATCAACAACTTGGTTCTCGCAACCTCTTCTATCTTTAACTTCGAAATCGAATTCTTGCAGCAGCAACACCCATCGAATTAGTCTTGGTTTCGCATCCTTCTTTGTAATTAGATATCTTAGAGCTGCATGGTTTGTATGAACGATCACTTTGGTCCCCAACAAATAAGCACGGAACTTCTCAAATGCGTACACAACCGCTAGGAGCTCTTATTCTATGACAGTGTAGTTCTTTTGGGCTTCGTTCAGGACCTTGCTAGCATAGTAGATAGGATGGAATAATTTCTCCTTCCTCTGGCCAAGTACAGTGCCCACGGCTACCCCACTAGCATCACACATGACTTCGAACGGTAGAGACCAATCTGGTGCAACCATGATAGGGGCTTCAATTAGTTTTCCTTTGAGGCATTCGAATGCCTTCAAACAATCTTCATTGAAGTCAAATTTTGCATCTTTCTCCAAGAGTTTGCACAATGGACTAGCAATTTTGGAGAAGTCTTTGATAAACCGCGGATAGAAACCTGCGTGATCGAGGAAACTATGAATTCCCTTTACGGAAATTGGTGGTGGTAGCTTCTCAATAACCTCAATTTTCGCTCGATCAACCTCAATCCCTTTTTCGGAGATTTTATGCCCCAGAACAATACCTTCTTTAACCATGAAGTGGCATTTTTCCCAATTAAGCACTAGGTTGAATTCTACACATCTTTGCAATGCCATACTTAGGTTTACCAAGCACGCTTCAAAAGACTCACCAACGACTAAAAAATCATCCATGAATACCTCCAAAGTATCTTCAAGCATATCAGAAAAAATGGACATCATACAACGTTGAAAGGTGGCTGGTGCGTTACATAGCCCGAATGGCATACGTTTGAAGGAAAACGTGCCATATGGACATATGAACGTTGTCTTCTCTTGGTCTTCGGGGGCAATACAAATCTGATTATAGCCTGAATAACCGTCTAGAATACAAAACATCCTTTCCCCGCTAATCGATCTAGAATTTGGTCCATAAATGGCATTGGAAAGTGATCTTTGAGTGTCCAAGAATTCAGCTTTCTGTAGTCCATGCATACTCTCCATCCGATGACGGTTCTGAGTGGAATAAGCTCATTCTTTTCATTTGCGACCATCGTCATGCCTCCTTTCTTGGGAACACATTGTTACGGGCTTACCCATGTACTGTCGGAGATTGGATACACAACTCCTGCGTCTAACCACTTGATAATTTCTTTCTTCACCACTTCTTGCATAGGTGGATTGAGACGCCTTTAATGCTCAATGGTGGGTGTGCAATTTTCTTCAAGCTGAATCTTGTGTGTACAAATCCCAGGTGGAATACCAATAATATCAGCAATGGTCCAACCAATGGCTCTTATATACTTCCGTAGAATAGCAATGAGAGTTGCAACTTGTTGCTCACCCAAATCTGCTGCCACAATGACTGGAAGTGTGTTTCCGATTCCTAAGAATGCATACTTTAAATGACTAGGCAGCTCCTTCAATTCTAACGTGGGTGGCTCTTCAATAGATGGCTTGGCTGGTGGTGTGGGTTGATATTTTTGATCGAGGTCCAGCTTCTTGGGAGTATGGCGATATGTCCCTAATCCTGATAGAGCACAAATAGCTTCTTCGCAATTTTCAGCATCCTTACTCTCTTCATTCATGAGCACAACCGCCACTGGGTCATCAATAATTTACTCTACTTCAAGTAGTTCTTTCTCATCATCAAAGTAAACATCAGCCACCAAAAATACGTTCAGCTCTTTGGGTTGCTTCATTGATTTTCACACATCAAAGCGAACTACTTCGTCATTTATTCGGAATGAAATCTCATTAGCTCTCAAATCAATAAGCACGCTTCCTGTAGCAAGGAAAGGGTGCCCCAAGATTATGGGAACTTATGAGTCTACTTCACAATCCAAAATAACAAAGTCTACCGGAAAGATGAATGAAGAAACCTTTACCAATACATCACATAGAATCCCAACAGGACGTTTTACCGACCTATCCGCCATTACGAGCCTCATATTGGTTGGAGTAGGATCACCTAACCCCAACTTTTTATAGATAGATAATGGCATCAAATTGATGCTGGCTCCTAAATCACATAATACCTTGGCAAAATTCAAAGATCCAACAGTGCAAGGAATAGTGAAAACTCTGGGGTCAGCCTTTTTCTGAACTAGTGATTGGGTAGCGATGGCACTGCAGTGATGAACATTATCTTTCAACTCATAGCTTGCTGCCCGCTTTTTTGTCAAAAGATCTTTCATAAATTTCGCATACCCAGGTATTTGTTCAAGTGCCTCCACCAATGGAACATTAATGGTCAGTTGCTTTAACATAGTCATGAATTTGCTGAACTTTATATCATCCACCACCTTCTTCAATCTTTGAGGAAAAGGTGGTGGTGGGTATGGAATTGTTCTCTCCACGACTTTCTTCTCCTCTTGCCTTCGTTTTTCAGCCTTTTCAGGCTGCAACATACTCGGTGTACCGTCATAGACGTCGTGGGTGGATTCTACGACAACTTCTCCTTTTGCCTTATCATCAATGTCTGCTACATCGTCGACCACTTTTTTACCCTTAGATGAAGTTTCCAGAGCCTTACCACTTCGAGTAGTAATAGCCATGCATGATCCCTCATTCCTTGGATTTTGCACAGTGTCGCTAGGTAAAGTGCCAGCCTTTCTTTGATTGAGTGCTGCTGAAAGTTGGCTCAATTGCTGCTCTATTTGCTTGATTGAAGTGGAATGTGAATCAACTAATTGCTTCATAGAGGACAAATTATTTATTACCTCTGTTACTCCCGCGCTAGTTGCTTCCACTCCTTTCAGTAGTTTAGCCATCATGTCTTACATACTTCCAGAACTAGATGTGGTGGCGTCACGTCTTCCAGGGGGAACATACAAACCACCTTTGTCATTCTTGTTCTTCCAACTACCTTGGTCCTTGTTTCCATATTAATCATAATAGTTCCGACCTTGGTTTCCTTGGGTATTACCTCGGAAACCCCCTTGATTGTTTAAGTAGTTGGCTTCTTCTTCCGAATCAGATTCGACTCTTCCTTTTGACGCATTGGCTTTGACTTTTTCGGTCTTCCCTGATAATAGATGCTTTGTAAGAAGATCCACTTGTGTCTTCATGTGCGCCATATCTTGATCACGTTCTTCTTATCTTCTCCTTTGGTCTGTAGTCATGCCTATAGATATAGTGGGGCTTGCTACCTCAGAATCCCTGGTATTCCAAGCTCTACTTTGCTTCATCATCCGGTCTAGCATATTGCTTGCCTGACAAAAGGTGATATCCATGAATGATCCTCCAGCCGCATTATCCACAACTGGTTTAGTTATTGAATTCAAGGCTCTGTAAAGTATCTCCATTAGGTGAACATTAGTCATGTGATGGTTTGGGCACCTCATTAGCTTCGTCTTGAACCTCTCCCATGTTTCATGAAGGGCTTCAGTTGGAAGTTGATGAAAGTTGCTGATTTCATCTCTCATTTGTGCTCTTTTGGATGGCGGAAAGAATCTTTCAAGGAAAGCGTCTCTCAATTGCCTCCAATTTGTAATAGAATTAGGAGTCAGCCCATTCAACCATAGAGTTGCCTCCCCAGACAGAGATAATGGAAATAGACGTAATCGAATTGCATTCTGACCAACTCCAGGATTTTCAAACGACTTGCATGTAGAAATAAAGTTGACGAGATGCATATTCGGATCATCGCCTGCTAGTCCACCAAATAATCCCTTGAGTTGCAATAACTGAATCATGGTGCTTGTGATGTTGAACTTTGCTCCAGGTGCCAATGGTGGAGGAATAATGGCTCCTGTGGCTCCGGATCCATTAAGATCATCATCATCATCGTCAAAAGATGGTTGCATAGCTTGGCGTTCAGGCCTAAACCTAGCTTGACGATCTCTTCTGTTGGCAGGTGTTGCGATCTCAGTGGCATGCCTAGGGTTTAGTAGCTTGTCATCACCTAGATCCTCATTGTTAGGATTTGTTGCTCGCCCAGGGTTATCAATATTCTGTTGATGCACTTGAGCGGCGGCTAGCGAAGCTAGTCTCGCCTGTTCCTGTTGAGCAGACATCCTTTCAATTGCGTGTTGTGCCTCTATTCTGCCAATATGTTGTGGTTCAGGATTGATAGGTAATAACGGTTGACCAAAACTTCGGGTATGGGGCATGCACTAAATAAAAAAACCTGCAGTAAACAAAAACAAAAACTAAAAGTAAAAGTACGAGAATCTTTGACCAAAGGGTCTAGCAATTATTACGAACTTAATTGACAACCGTATTCCCCGGCAACGACGCCAATTTTTTATAATGCTCAATCTACAGCTCTCGTAGGAGTGTAAAGCGGTCGTTTGTCAAATATAGAACCCAACTGGGTTGGGTATCGATCCCACAGGAAATATCTTGTTCAGCAATTAAGCGAAGATTACTAGACTTTTAGTGAAAGTCTCGAAAAAGGGGGGAGTCTTGTTGTGCAAGTAATGTAACCAAATAGTAGAGAAAAAATGGAAATAGCAAAGCAAAAAGAAAGAATGTTTAGTAGGATGTAAACGATGAGAATTGAGAAGTTGGGGTTATGTCCACCTTATGAGTTGTACGTCTCTATTGGCTATGACTTATGCGGAGTTCAGACATGCATGTGCTTATAGAGAATTGTATTCGATGGTAAATCCAAGCGTCTTTCGACCTGAACAAGGACTATTTCACTTTAACTCTTTCGAGCATAAAGCGTATCTAACGGTTCAAATTCTCCAAGAGGTTAATCCAGTTACGACACTAACTTTTTAATAGGGGATGGGACCCTATTACCTTGAAATTATCTCTTTTCCAGACATATAACCTTTCTTTCGAACAAGTTAATGCTATACTGGCGTATTCTATGCGTCTGCAGCCACAAGAATTTGCATTAAGATGAAGAGAATAATGATATAAACAGCACACGTGTCACGAATTCACAAACTCATAGCAATAGATAGTATCTTATAAGGCTTCCATAACCCCAACAAAGAAGTTTAGTTACCCATGAGTGCGAAGGAAATCATAATAGACATTGTTATTATACCACAATAAATATTTCGTGTAGCTATGTGTGGTAGGCATTAGGCGTGAATTCCTTGAAAAGTAACTTTTCTCTTGTTGCGGAAATTAAGAATTTATTAGATGAATAGAAGAAGAATAAAAAGTAGAATTAATAGAAAAGGTCTTGCGGAAGTAGAATAAGAATTGAAAAGTAGAATTAGAATTGTAATTCGAAGTATTAAAATCTCTAGCAAAATAGGGTATTTATAATACCCATATCCTATTCCTACTAAGCTAATGAATTACTTAACCCATCCTACTAGGTTAAGGTATCATTATCCTAATCCTAATAAGTTACTGCTAGTCCCCAAAGTCTTAAGAATTGTTGTTTTTGCCCGGGACAGATTTTCCATGTGCCACTTTTGGTCCTTGGCGTCCAAGATTTGGTTTCCTCCTTTCGTGAAGCTTTCTTTGGCGTCAAGTTATCCATAAAATGCTGAATTCTACATCATTTATACCTGAAAACTTGCTAATCATGTTCGTTAGCTCACTTACAGGAAAAAGGACTAAAAGTGCATGAATTATATAATTTGTCCTCAAAACATGGCTAAAATATGGGTTAAATATAGCACTATAGGCGTGTAAATTCGCCTATCATCAATAAACAGGCCGATATACTCATAACCATAAAGATATCTATCTTGTCAATAAATCCCAACTACTCGTTATTAGCTAACCAGCAGTTATGATTATTAAACCGCTAATTTTCTATTCATCACAGGACCGTAATGACCATTTATCCACTATTCATTATTATTAACTAATTATCATATATCTAATAATAGTCATTAGCCAACAAATTACCAATTATTATCTAACCATCTTTTATTAACTAACACCAATTATTAACTAACTATTATTCACCAACTAATTATCTTTATTAAACTAATCCTCATTATTAGTCAGTCAACATTATTAACTCGGTATCATCATCATCTAGGCATCATTATCACTAACTTTCTTTATCATCTAGCTATATTAAGCCACATTGTCCTTCCTTAACAAATTATCGGCATCACAACTTTGTTATCATACCAACAAATCATTATAATAAATAAACCCATTTCCATGGTCACGTATCGACTTTAATCGTTAGCTACCATATTTCAACTAAGCAAGGTTTATTAACTAGTACATTAGATTTCTAGCCATCAAGTACTATAGACACCTAAAAGATATCTTGCTACCACTTAGCTTAACGTTTAATTAAGAAGATCAGTCATAAGATCATATTTCAATTAGAATCACATCAATTTCAAATATAATAATAGTGACCGTACCAAATCCATGCATGTCATCACCAGTATTCAATCAGTGGAATAGTAAGCATCATACCGCATCTCCCTCCATCCCATACCAGAGAGATATTTGTACAAACATATACATATTCATAAACTGTAATAACATCACTTATAATGACAAACACTTCTCTAATATTTAATTAATTTCATAAAGCGACCCTTGGCCCATTAATTTATCTGAAATAATATCAATATCATAATCTTGGCCTTAGGCCTATATTCATATTTAGAACTCATATAAATAATAATATTCATAAGCCATAGAATATCTCTAATTATCTCACATATAGGGGGCATCTCACATAGAGGAGGCATAATGAAGCATATAATCATCTCTAGGATATCTTATATCAATAGTCCATATATCATGACAATAAGGAATTTCACTTCTCTATCCAAGAGGAACATCGTCTATATAGGTCCAACAATCATACTAAAGGAAATAGAAACTCTATAGGCCAATCATCAAGTCTAAGAGGAAATAGCATCTCTATAGGCCACATAATGTATCTAGAAGGAATATCATGTCTGAATGCCCAATATCACTTCCACAAGGAGTATCATAACCATAACTCAAAAACTACAATTTGGGAATGTCAATACTAGTTACCAAGTTTCAACAAACCTTATTCTACGATTTACTAGCCTCATCTATATTTAACATATGCAACTAAGTCCACAAGACTCAACACAAGATTAGGCCTAAGTGGGTCGAACAATCTCACTTCTAATCTACAGTTTCCATAATTAGGCATACTATGCCCCAGACTAGGCTAAGGTATCTAGTTTATCTTCTAGATGTCAAGTAAGCAGTATTTAAGCCTAAGGTAGTAACTTTGACAAGTAATGAGGGAACTCAACTCAACTTACCTAACATACGATTTCAAGAATACCACACTAGCCCAACAAGGCTAAACATACAATTCATCCTTCAAAAGATAAAGTAATATTCCAAAAGTAGTATTATATCATATCCATGCTATCACTAATCTAAACTTAAGAGGGAAGGCAATAGGATTCAAAAGGGTCATAAAATTTCCATTTTACGGGTCCAAAACCCTCAGCTAATCCCCAAACATCAATAATCAAGGTCAAGTCATCCTACACATAATCAAGCCTATCATCCATATTCACACTCAACAAATATCACACATAATCTATGAAGAAAAGTTGACAGAAGCATACCTTAAGGCCAAACTGCAAAACCTCACTTCATGCACCATATGCTCGTCTTCACTGTACAATCCTCAAAATGCCATCAAACTATCAAAAACATAATCTAATCATCAATACTAATCTAATGACACCTATATTGCACTATTGTGCTTCAGGTCCAAAAATGACACCAAAATCCCAAGTAGGTCCCACATATGGAAAATGAGTTCCCGAGGACAATCCAATGTCACATATGGACAAGGAATCATAACCCTCAAAGATTGGGCAAAAACTAAGCATACTTTGGGCTAAAATCAAGTCCTAAGCTAAATTGGAGTTTTGGGTCCTAATTATGAAATTCAAGCATGAATGAATTCAAGAAATTCTTACCTGAATCTTAAAGATAATTGTGATACAAGATGATAATTAGGCTTCCAAGTCACCCCATGACCAATTTTGAGTTATTACACTCATTTTGGGGTTCCTAGGTCTAAATAGTGAAGGGGAAATTGTCCAAATGCATCTTGGGACCTTTATATATCCCCTACAGGTTCTCAAGTTCCACTATTGTTGTCACACAAGCCGCTCTCACGATCGCACACTTTTGGCCATGATTTTGGTTGCACTAGATGGAAACAAATTGAAAAATGAGTTTTTGACCCTCGAAATTCATACGGAATCCTAATAACATGATACAATAGTTTATTTTGAAGATAAAACACATTTCAAATCTATTGGAAGCATAAAAAATTTCATAAGAGATTATTTAGAAAATAAGTGGGGCCCAAACCTATAGTGTCGTCACTTTTCATAAAATCCACCCAATAGGTCAAAATGAGTCCAGGATCTTGGGACCTAAACCAAGGGAATTCCTAGCCTAAATTTGATATTTTTGATGAGACGAAAATGTCATATTTTCCATCCGTGGTCATTTTGACCAAATGTGGGTCCTACACCTATTCTTTCAAATTTTCAACTTTCTAACCAATAGGTCGAAATAAGATCGGATGCATTGGGACCCAAACTAAATGTCTACCCAGACTAAAATTGATATTTCATATCTCCTGGCACAGTCACAATTTGCATCCGAGATCGTTTCACTAAAGTTTCTTGTCGATGGCCATTTGGAACCAACAAAGACATCAAAATAAGAAATTGGCTCTAAAAAACAAACAAATTGCCCGGTAACCAAACGATCGGTCCTATCAAGTAATTCATGACTTGGGGTAGCTATGGAGAAGCTCAAATGGTAAAGATAAGCATAAATATAGAAAATAACCTAAAGGGTCATTAGACGAAGGGTACCAGTCATAATATGAGCAATAATACTCGATTAGTTATCATGGTCAGTGTGAGTTCAGTCAAGCTTAGCTAGTGTAGTGATTAGTGTTAGTTTAATAGGGAGAAGGATTTAGCACCAAACGAACTCAGGGATAAGGGCATTCCTTCTAGGTTAGGGGATGAACCTTAGTAGCAGTCCATGAGTTACAGAACTACATAGCCAATATAGGTTGACATATTTTCCTACCAGATTAGCGTTGATATGCATATATATATATATATATCTCATAAGTCTTTTTTCTAGATTAGGGTTAACCCAGCCAGTGTTAGTAACCCATGCATATTATACTAACCTCACCTAGCATACCAATACATTCAAATTACTGACCACATACTGTTCTTTGCACTATGATGTCTTATATCATAGGTTCGGACACATGGGTTCCTAACCATATCTACACAGATCATCCTATCAGCAACAGTTATAATGGTAAGTCCTCATCTATCGAGTACGTTGATTTTATTCAGTTATTATAGTATTTTAATATTTTTCCCCTATTTTTAGAAAGCTTTGGAGTTAGTTAGGGCCTTTCCATCAACTTTTTTATTACAGTTGTTTAGTGTCTTTCAGACATATTTTGTCAACTAGTTGTTTCAGTTGTTATCATTCATCAGACAGTGGTATTCGGTATTATTATTTCATATTTTGAACTTTATGGTGAGTTCAGATTAAATTTTGCATATGTCTTCATTACTTTGATTTAGTGCTCACAACAGGTACCAGTCATGGGTTAGCATTTGGTCCTTTGGGGTCGTAACCATTGTGTGATGCCCAGGGTGTACTCTCAAGGCATTAAAAACTTGGTATCAAAGCCTAAGGTTTAAAAGTGTCCTAGGGAGTCTAAAAGCCTCGTCAAGTAGAGTCTTATGCATAGGTGTGAAGCACGCCACAGTTATGGACAAGAGGCTATGAGATGTTTTAAGAAAAGTTTCCCTTCTTTCAGTATTTATATCGTGTGAATAAACATGATCTCAATTTAAACTATATATCTAATTCAACTCTTCCTTCCGTTTACAAAACATTCCTCATAGAAATACTACCAGAAGAAGGAATGGAAATTAGCCAGCACCACCTCTCATTCAGGAAGATCCCCTGAATGAGAGTGTTTCTCATGTAGACTTCAGAGTTGTATTTACTGCACTAGCTCACTCTGTAGTAGCTCATAACAATCAACTAACTACTATCCCAGCAAACCCAATGGCCAGTATTACCATAGCCAGGATTTATGACTTCACCCAAATAAAACCTCCTTCATTTTTAGAATCCAAGTCGGACAATGATCCACATGAATTCCTTGACATAATTCAGAAAGTGATTGACATTATCAATGCTACTTCTTGTGAGAGTTCTGAACTAGATGCTTACCAACTGCAGGATGTAGCTCACACCTAGTTTAAATAGTGTAAAATGGATAGGGTCGCAGATGCAGGGCCAGTAGAATGGAAGGAGTTTTCTTCAGCCTTCTTAGAAAGATTTTTTCCTTTAGAGTTAAGGGAAGCTATGGTGTTGGAGTTCATTAACTTAAAGTTGCGCAACATGAGTGTGAATGATTATTCCCTCAAATTTACTTAGATATATAGGTATGGTCCTCATGTTGTGGTTGATAGCAGGTCTAAGATGAGAAAGTTTATGTCTGGTGTATCTGACAGTGTGGTCAAGGAGTATGGGACCACAATGTTGATTAAGGAGATCTAATTATCTAGGCTGATGATCCATGCTCAACATATTGAGATACAAAAGAATAAATAGAGTGAGAGAAAGAACAAGAGGGTTAGAATAGGTAGCATTAATTTCACTCAGTCGAAGTCAATAGGTGGTAACCGTCCTTTGTTTTTCTTGAAATCTTCAGTCCCAGCACTGTCTTTATTTAGTAAACCAATGCCAAAATTCAAAAATGACAATAAGGATAGGGCACCAAACTCTAAGTCCCAGGGTAGTGTGAACAATGCTCGAACAAATCCTCTTTGTAAGAAATATGGTAGGAACAATCAGGTTATCTGTTGAGCTGGTAGAGATGTATGCTTTTGATATGGAATGCCAAGTCATATAATTAGAGAATGTCCCCAGGTATCTCCTCATAGTTAGCACAACCGTCCTCTAGCTCAATCTGAACGCCCATCTCAGCAGGGTGTCACTTTCAGTGCCACCAGTAGGCAGCGCCCAAATAGGCTCTATAAATGTCAGTCTCGACAGGATCAGGAAAGTTCTCCTAATGTGGTTACTTCTACATTTCAAGTCTTTCATTTACATGTTTATGCTTTAATTGATCCTAGATCTTCTCTTTCTTTTGCAACCCCTTACATAGCTGTAAACTTTGGAGTAAGTCCTAAAACCTTAACAAATCCCTTCTTAGTATCTACCCCAGTGGGTAAATCCATCATATCCTGATGAGTATATAGGAACTACCAGGTTATGGTGTCTTAGAAAGCTACTTCAGTTGACCTTGTAGAGTTAAAGATGATGGATTTTGACATTATTCTCGGCATGGATTGGCTCCATTCATGTTATGCTTCAGTTGATTGTAGGAACAAAAGTTTTCCATTTTTATTTTCTAAATGAACTAGTCCTTAAATAGAGCGGCAGTACCACAACGCCTAGGGTCCAACTTATTTCATATCTTAGAGAGAGAAATTTGATATCCAAGAGGTGTATTTGCCATCTTGTTTTGGTCAAGGACTCTAGTTTTAAAAATCCCAAACTTGAGTCAGTTCTAGTAGCAAGGGAATTTCCAGATGTGTTTCTTGAAGATCTTCCCAGAGTTTCACTCAAAAGGGAAATTGACTCAGGGAAATTGACTTTGGAAAAGACCGTCTTCTAGATACTCAACCAATATCTATTCTGCCATACAAAATGGCTTCATCTAAACTCAAGGAGTTGAAAAAATAATTGAAAAACCTTTTAGACAAGGGATTCATCAGTCGCAGTGTTTTTCTGTAGGGTGCACCAGTCCTATTCGTCCATAAGAAAGACAGTTCTCTTAGAATATGCATAGACTACCATTAGTTGATCAAAGTCACAATCAAGAATAAATACCCATTTTCTAGAATCGATAACTTGTTCGACCAACTTCAAGGTGCCAGTTATTTTTCTAAGATAGACCTCAGATCCGGGTATCATCACTTAGAGTCAGAGAATGTGATATTCTCAAAATATCTTTCTGAACATTGTATGGTCACTTTGAGTGTTTTTTCATGTACTTTGGTCTCAAAAACTCCCCAGCAACCTTCATGAACTTGATTAACCAAGTATTAAAATAGTACGTGGACATGTTTGTCAGAGTCTTTATTGATGATATTCTTGTCTACTCTTGTAATGAAAATTATCATGCAGACCACCTCAAAATAGTATTGCAGACTCTTAGAAACCATCAACTATTTGTGAAATTCAGTAAGTGCAAATTTCAGCTATGGTCATTAGCTTTCCTTGGTCATATTTTCTTCAATGATTGCATTAGAGTTGATCCTCAAAATACCAAAGATATAAAAAACTAGCCCAGACACATCTCTTCGTCAGATATTCGGAGTTTCTTCGGTTTGACTAGCTATTACAGGTGGTTTATGTAAGCGTTTTGGTCTATTATATCCCCCATGTACAGATTGACTCAGAAGAAAGTGATATTCTAGTGGTCAAATTCTTGTGAGAAGAGTTTTCAAGAGTTGAAGACTTAACTCACTAGAGCCCCAATTTTGACCTGCCAAATAGTTTAGGGGTTTTTGTCTTAAATGGTGATGCTTCTAGAATTGGTTTGCGGTGTGTTTTGATGCAAAAAGGTAAGGTTATAGCCTATGCCTCTAGACAACTTAATCCCCATGAAAATAATTATCCCACCCATGATCTTGAACTAGCATTTGTTGTGTTTACCTTAAGGATTTGGAGGAATTATTTTTATGTGGTGCATGTCGATGTGTTCACAGACCACGAAAGTTTATAGTATGTATTTTCATAGAAAGATTTGAACTTGCGCTAGAGGAGGTGGTTAGAGTTGTTGAAAGACTAAGACATGAGTGTTCTGTACCATTTGGGCAAGGTCAATATAGTGGTAGATACCCTCAGTAGGTTGCCCATGGGTAGTTTTACTCACGTTGACAATGATAAGAAAAAGTTATCTAGGGAGGTTCATCATCTTACAATACTAGGTCTCCATTTGATTGACTTAGCTGAGGGTAATGTATGGGTATAGAGTAGCTCAAAATCTTCTTTGGTTGTCGAAGTGAAAGAAAAGCAAGATAGGGATCCTAACTTGGTTAAATTAAATGAGTCAGTCAGAGATAGAAAAAAGTAGAGGTTTTATCCCTAGGGAGAGATAGCATGTTGCTTTACAAAGGTAGGCTGTGTGTGCCATATGTAGATGACTTGAGATAGCGGATTCTTACAGAAGAACATGGTGCATGTTACTCTATTCATCAAGGGGCCACTATTATGTACCGCGATTTGTAGGATATCTATTGGTGGAGTGGGATGAAGAGGGACATCACAGAATTTATAGCTAAGTGTTAGACGTGCCAACAGGTTAAGATTAAACATCAAAAGCCCAGTGGTTCTATAAAAGATTTTAGTATTCCCACTTAGAAGTGGGAGAAAGTAAACATATACTTTGTGATAGGTTTCCCTTGTACTCATCATCAGCATGATTCGATTTGAGTCATTGTAGACAATATGACAAAATCCACTCATTTCTTGCCAGTCCATACTTCTTATTCAGCTGAGGATATGCCAAATTCTATATTAGAGAGTTGGTTAGGTTGCATGGTGTTCTGCTATCTATCATCTCAGATAGAGGTACTCAGTTTACCTTATATTTTTGGAATGCTTTCCAGAAGGGTCTTGGTACCCAAGTTCACCTCAGTACAACCTTTCACTCTCAGAAAGATGGTATATCCAGAAAGACCATTCAAACCCTAGAGAATATGTTGAGAGTGTGTGCCATCGACTTTAAGGGTAGTTGGTATGACCACTTACCTTTGATTGAGTTCGCATATAATAACAGTTACCATTCCAGTATTCAGATAACTTCGTTGATAGGGAGTGATTTGGTGTTTGATACTTTAGAGAAGGTTAAGTTGATTAGGGAAAGGCTTAAAACAGCCCAGAGTCGACACAAATCCTATGCTGATGTGAGGAGGTAAGACCTTGAGTTCGATATTAATGACTCAGTCTACTTGAAAATTTCTTCCATTAAGGGGGTAAAGATGTTTGGTAAGAAGGGGAAACTTAGTCCCCGGTATATTGGCCCTTACAGAATTTTAAGCTATTTTGGAAAGGTGGCTTATGAGCTTAAGCTGCCTACGGACTTAACATTAGTGCACCTAATATTTCATGTCTCTTTGCTAAAGAAGTGCATCAATGATCCAATGGTTTTAGTTCCCGTAGAAAGTGTAGATGTTAAGAACAGTCTCTCTTACGAAGAAGTTTCAGTCAAAATCCTTGATTATCAGGTTCGCAGACTAAGGAACAAATAATTTCCCTTGGTCAAAGTTGTTTGGTGAAATCAGTTCGTTGAGGGAGCCACTTCGGTAGCAGTAGTAGACATATGAACCAAGTACCCTCATTTATTCTACGCAAGGTAAGACTCAGTGTAAGGTAATAGTCTTCCTTATATTTACTCTATTTCATATGCAGTTCTAGATGTATATTATTCTTATGTCACTACATGCATTCATGAATCAGTTCAGTCAGTCACCATGTGTCAGACTCAGTCATGTAGTCACGTTTCAGTTATGAATATTTAGCATGTAATCTCAGTACCTCAGCGCCTCTCAATTTAATCAGTCTCATTTGAGGATGAATATTCCCAATGGGGAGATATTGTAAGACACCATAAGATCCTAGTCCATTTCAGTCTTATATAACATGCCAAGAGGGTCCAATACTTAGAAAATTTAGCTAAGTGTTAGAGACTTAGTCTTATTTTGTCCCCTTAACTACGATGAATTTTGTTTTGACTTTCCAATCATAGAATGTTGATTTCTATGTCTATTCATGATCAAGGTCACCCATAGGTTATCATAGGTGAGTTTCAGATTTTTTGGACAACATTTGAGTAATTTTTGGATAATCAAAATAGTAAGCCAACTCGATCAGGCTGTGTTGCATTGGTCATCGCATTGGCAATCACGATGGGATGCGTCGCCCATTGCGTTGGGTTGATTGATGCAACGCGTCATCTATAGTGTCACTAGGAGCATTTTGTAAAATTAATTCTGAGTCCAAAGAGGTATTTAAGTCATTTCCCCACTCTTATTCAGCCAAAAACATGAAATCAAGGATTAGATAAGGCAAAACTCAGTCATCCTTCACAAATTCTCTCAAGAAGAAAACCCTAAGTTCACCAAGTACAAGTCCAAGCTTCGAGCAATCACCAACAACTCTTATTAATTCAACTACTAAAGTATGTTAGGTGTTTATCCTTTGGTCCCATCCACCCTTAGAGTGCATGAATATCTTTTAAATTTAAATTATGAGTTTCACATGATTTATATTGATTTATGTCCATATATGTTTTGTTAGTTGAGTTTCAAGTTAAGAAAATAGGAGTTTCATGTAAAGTAAACTAATGTGTATATTGAGTGGTTTAAATCTTATGTCAAACCCTTGAATTGTGAATTGATTGTTGTAGTCATGATACACTAACATGTTGATAATTCCCATGTACATAAGATCATGCCTCCCAAGTGTTGACAAAATGTCTTAGTAAATGAACTTTACATTGTGATCAATTATTATTCTTTTAAAGTTGTGGTATGGTCCTATTGTCAATGATATCGATTCCTTGGGGTTATGATACCTTAAATTTAGTTGTTTACTTAGTTTTCAATAGTTACCAAAGGGTCTCATTCCAATCATGAATAGAAATACTCGGTTAGTTAACATGGTCAGTGCGAGTTCAGTAAAGCTTAGCCCAGTCTAGTGATTAGTGTTTGTTCATATGGAAGTAGGATTCATTATCGAGCAAACTCAGGGATGGAAGTATTCCTGCCAGGTTAGACTATGACCCTTAGTAGCAGTCCTTGAGTTATAAAACTATGTAGGAAACGTATGTTGATGTTTCTTCCTGCGAGATTAGGGTTGACATATATATATATATATATATATATATCTAATGAGTCTTCCTGCAAGATTAGGGTTGACCCAGCTAATGTTAGTAACCCATGTCATGGTATTGACACCCTTCCAACTAGGGTTACAGGTTGGACACTAATCAGTCTATATTGGGGCATGTTGGTTAAATGGTAGCTCCCACAGTCTCAGTTTTAGTATTCAGTACAGAACTCAATTCAGTTTTTCTCGACTATAGCTAGTAGTTACCAGTTAACCAGTTATCAAAATTAGTGCTTCAGTTCCAGACAATTTAAGATACATGATATATGCTTGGTCTTGCATGTTCAGCATTGTTCTGTCATTTCAATTTTGCATGTACTCTTATACAGTTACTTTGTGATATTTAGTCAGTTATCATTCCATTCACGTGAAGCCATGCATATTAGACTAACCTCACCTAGCGTACCAGTATATTCAAAGTATTAACTGCATGTTTTTCTTGAAGCTATGATATCTTATACCATAGGGTCAAATGCACGGGTTCCTAACCTTACCTAGATAGATCAACCAATTAGTAGCAGTTATCGTGGTGAGTCCTCCTCTATCGAGGACATGTGTTTAATATAGTTATTATAGTATTTCAGTATTTTCCCCTATTTTCAGGCAATGTTAGATGCACGAGTTCTAAACCATACATGCTAAAGTTATTATGATCGTCCATTAGTATTGGCCTTCTAGGGATGATCTCTTAAATTCTAGACATCAATTACCTACTAACCTTATACCAACAAATCCTATTTAAATATACAAATATTAGTACATCCCACAATAATGAAAGTAATCACCATAATCACAGCCATAATGAACATAAAACAACACTTGTAACAACCTACAATCTTTAGAAATAAGTTCATTGCATGTTATTAACACTTACAATATCAAATAGTCACTCACTTTTAATAAACATGCGGTGCACAAGCAATACGAAGAAAAAATTTTCATGTACACATAAAATATTAATTTAAACTATATAAGAACCATCATCTACCTTAATCAAAGCCTGATGGCCTAGAAAATTTAACATTTTTCTTTTCCTGCAACCCTAGCCTACTTTTTGTCAAAACATATGAATATAACACAGTACCAATGAAATCATCCACATCATCAAGGATTATAAGCTAATACAGAATTCCAAGGCCAATTTCATGATTATTTCCCCCTTTCTAGTGTTTTTCTACCATAAATTCAACTTAAATTTAAAATTTTTATGGTTACATTAATGAATTATTGATATAATCAAAATTTCTTTCAAACCATTGGATGGCATTCTCATGATATTAGATGTTCTTGATGACTCATTGGTGTTAATAAAGGTGTAAAAGAAAGGAGATTACCTTCAAGAAGGGTTAAGAGGCATTTGAAAGGTTAAGCAAAAGAAAAAAAAGATATTGGAGAAGCACTGGAGGGACATGAACCCCAAATTAATGAGAAAATTAAGGGGAGATCAAAGGTAGGTCATTCTAGTGTCGCTTGCACTCTACATACATGAGCAGGTTAAGGGCTGATCAAGGCCATATCCCCAATTTTCTAAAATGGGTCACTTTTGGGCCCATAAGTTGTAATAATTATCCCTAGTCAATAAATAAGTTCTCTCTTTAATTTCCCTGAAAATGTAGAATCTAATAGACTTCTATTCTTTTGTGGTTTTATTTAAGCTTGGATTAGCCTGCGTTGAATCCTTGTTTAGAAACATTGGTTGCTTGGGAATAGATTCCCTTATGGTTAATGTTAGATTTAGGTGCTTGAAGTTGTTTATGAATAGAGGTTTTAGTGGTTAACATACCCTTTAATTTCTTTTAATTCCTTTTATTGTATGTATCTTATTGCTTCATCTATCCTTTTATCTATCATTTCTTTGTATCCTAGTTTAGATTCTATTCCATAGTTTGTTTTGGTATCAGAACCAAGCTTGAGTTCATTCCTACAAATTCAATTTATTTTAGATATCTTGAAGATCCAAGAAAAATCCCAAGAAAATATTTCTAAGAATAATCCCAAAAAAACATTTCCAAGAAATACCCCAAAACAAGTCTATGTTTTTAAGTTATTACTATTGTTTCTACACAATATTTGTTTCATCTAGTGATATTTATACTTAAACTGGAAAACTTTGATATGTTTGAAAGAGTGTTGGAGTGGCCTTCCATTGTTGAGCTTATTCTTGAAGAAACAGTGTAGTGGGTTCTTAGATCTTGATTATTTGGTGTTGATTTATAGGTTGAAATGTGTTTCCCGCACCAAAAGAACCCTAGATCTAAGTTGTGATGCTATTTAGAGAAAGTTCAAAATTTCCCCTTTTTATTGTTCTTGAATCTTGAGGAAACTAGCAAGTTGTTTATAAAAATTGGAGAACTTGGTTGAAATTTAAGGCTTCAAATCATTTGGATTGTGTTTGTAGGTTGAAAGGAGTTTGTGTTAAAAATTTCAGTGCATTCCAAGCAAAAGTGAAATTGTTTGTGGAACCTTTTGTCTTCATAGTGTTCTTGAAGAGGCATATTCATCTCAAAAGGTATTGCTTGATCCAAGAAAGAGAAGAAAAAATAAAGAAAAGTTGTTTGTATAAAGCATATCTAAAGGGCTCATGGAATATTCATAGATAGAGATAAGTAAAGGGGCCCCACAAATAGGGTAAAATCAACATATTTTCCATGTAATCTTCCCAGAACCTGCTCCCCTTCTACTCATGCAGGTGGCATCTGTTCCCCATCTGCTCCTTATCGATTTACATAGGTCAAGGGCAGATCAAGGGTAGGTTAAGGAAATGTGCCCACCTATGGCCACAACTCATCAAACACATGTTAGGCACTCAAAAATTGTTTTTTACTCAGGTTCCATCTATCTTATTGCTTTTCTTGTTTTGTAATCTCTTATCTTGATTCTTATAAACTAATTAATGACTCATCATTGATCTATTAGAATGAATTAGTTTTAGAGTCTATTTTTTTTATCAGTTTCTTTTGTTCTTTTGTCCTTTGCATTCATTGTTCTTACTTGATTAAAGTATGTTCATTTGTTTTTATGTTTTCTTTTCAATTCAAATAAGAATCCATTATGAACACAAGCCACAATTGATAACATGTCTTCCAATTAGAGTACCAATGATATTTCAATTCTAGTGAAGCCAATTGAGAGACAAGATAAAAGGGGTGTAATCCCAGGGATTGTGAGGTTAATTTCTTAACTATAACATATTTGTTATGTTTGTTTAAGTTTTAATTTTAGTAGGTACAATGTCTCCAAGAGAAGGAACTCCACAATTCATGGATAATAATACTTCAAATTCAGTCTTAGTCATCCTTGAATTCTTTAGTTTAAAAATAGAAAGCATGGAAGAATACTTAATAAGGATGATGGACAACATGATAGGTCATTTAATACCTCTAATTCCACCCTTTCCACTCCACAAAAAAATTAAGCTTCCTCAAGTGGGAATGTTTAAATTAACTTTCCTAAACTACCCCAAGCTCTACTAAATCAATGTCTACTCTACCAAGTTAAGAATGAAGGGATAGAGAAAGTTAAGGAAAGGGAGACTAACTTGGCTCAAGAAGGATATTTGTATGAGGATGTTGAGCCTAGGATTGAATTTAACAAGGTAGGCAAGGAACATTTAGTTGCGGAACTTATCAAACCCAAACCCTTATTACATGTTATACATGAAACTAGCATTTTTCCTAGTACAAATTCTTTTATCTTTTAGGTTTATGATCCAATGATTTTGAAGGAGGATTAAAAGAAAACATTTCATGAGCATAAGTTTTAAGTCCTAGATGAGTTCTTATTCAAGGAATTCAAAGTTGATGAAGACTTGACTCAAAGTGGGAACCTAGTCAAACTCTTATGGGATGATGGATACTTTATAAAAAGGGGTGAAACATATGTCTACATGGATCAAAATGAGTTACCTAACAGAAAAACTCCTAAAAAAAGGCAAAAGGAAAAACCTTATCCGTCCAAGTTGATGCATGGAAGGAAGGATCCTTAAAATACACCTACGGAGGATAAGAGAACAAGTTCAAGGGTTTCTTCTAAGGTATGTACCTACCTCCTCCTATTCTTAGAGATCTTTGGAGGCATGATGGCATTTTTATAATGTTGATCAAACCATTGAAATTGATTAATAACTTTTTATACCATGAGAGTATTAGTGTCTCCAAGATTGTTTTATTGTGTATATATTTTGTTGTTAAATTTTGTGGACCTTGATATCTAAATTCCCATTCTATTTGTTACTTTAGGAAGAGTGCTTGGTGTGTAATTGATGTGCAACTCTTTTTTCCTAATCCTTTTCATACTTACATGGTTGGATAAGTTAAAGAAATAAGGAGGACTCTTATGAATATGCTAACTGCCATAAATAGAGGAAACCCAACTTCTTTGGTATATAAATTTTTTTGGAGTGAAATGATTTCCCATAGATCCTTTATTTCCTCTAATAGCATGACTTAATTAGTTAATGCACTTCTTTTTTACGAAGTTGCTTCAAGGGAAAGGATGTGATGTGTTGTATTTGGCTAGTCATGTTCTTTATAACAACGTTTGAGGGAACTTTAGATGAGAAAGGTTTCCATAATATTTTCTTTTCTATCTTTTTTCCTACTAAGATCATGTTTTTAATAAAAATACATTCTGTGTGAACATGGGTTATCTTGAAAGGAAGGTTAATGTGCATCCTAATGATTTGACTTTATCCCTGGTTGTTCCAACATCTTGTTACATGGTTACTAGAATTCTTTAGGTCTTTGCTACTCTTAAGTATGGAAATACCTTTAATGGGACTCATTTTCTTGGTTCTTTTCCTTACTAACTCTTTATATTAGATGATATCTTTGTTTATATTGGACTTTTTTACACAGAGGAAGGAATTCTTGGTTATGGTCTTATGGTGAAATAAAGAAACACTTGTGTCTTACGACCTTGGTAATTTTTTTCATAAGGCTCCATACAGTAAACACCTTTGAGTAGAGTATGATGAGTTCATGCTATTTATGTCAAAGGATCACTTGTTGTATGTCAAATGTGTTCCTTCATGGTGTGGATATAGTTATGTTAATCCTTATGCTAACCCTCATTGTTTTATGATGTATTGGTTGTTTGTTCTTCTCTAGTTCTTTAAGATTGTTGATTTGAGGATGAATCTTCTTCCAGAAAAAAAGGATGATACAATCCAAATTTTCTCCAAACCTTTTAATGAGATACTAAAGAAGTTAGATGTGCTTGATGAATCCTTATTGCTATCAAAAGGAGCAAAATGATGGATATTACCTTCAAGGATGGTCAAAGGGCATTGGAAATGTCAAATGGAAGCAAAAAAAGACCTTGGATAAGCACTAGAGGGGCATCAGTCCTACATGCATGAGAAGTTCAAGGAAAGGTCAAGGGCAAGTCACTCTAGTGTCATTGTACCCCACACGCGTGAGCAGGTCAAGGGCACATCAAGGGAATATGCCAATTTTTTTGAAATGGGTCACTTTTGGGCCCATATGTTATAATAATTAATCATAGTCTATTAATAGGTTTCTATTTAATTTTCAATAAAAAATTTATGTTTATGAACTTCTACTCTTTTGTATATACTTGTAAGCATGGATTAGGTTGCACTGAAACCTTGTTTAGAAACATTGGATACTTTGGAATCGATTCCTTTGTTGTCAATTTTATATTTTTGTGCTTGAAATAGAAAATTGAATAGAGGTTTTTATTTAACCATAAGTTTTTTTAAATTCCTTTCACTGTGTCTATCTTATTGCTTCATCTATCATTTTATCTTTCACTTCATTGTATCCTACTTTACTTTTGGCTCCATAGTTTGTCTCAGTAGCAGTTCAAGCCATGCGAAAGTGAATAATCAACATTTAATAAAAATCCAAAAGCTTTACACCCAATTTGCCCCTTTGTACCAGAAAATTAAGACAAATCAAGTTAAACCTTCTCCAAGACCCATAAAATACTGATTCTATAGTTTGAAAATAAAAATACCCATTAATAATAGTGAATATCTTACCCTTACTAAGAATTCTAATGGAAAATAAGTGATATTCACCACAAATTGCACTAGCCTTTCCTAAAGTGTGTTTACAAATAACAAACTATTTCTGAGAAAAATTCTGCGTAATAGAAATGTAATGACCCTCTAGGTCATTTTCTGTATTTCCGATTACTTTTTGGTGTAGAGCTTTCCTATAGCTTCCATAAGACATTTGTGAGTTTCTAGAACTGACAGTTTGATTAGTGGGGATTTTGTTTTATTTTTAGAGATAATTCTCTATTTTGAAGTCTTTGATGGTTCAAATAGGCTACCATGAAAACACTCTAGTTCAATAACCTTGTACACAAATTTTGACTAGTCTAAAAACTCCAAAATGTCAATTGTAGGTTGGGTGGACCCTGATTTTGGTTCTTGAGGATCCCTAAATCATTTCAAGCCATCAACTAAAAGTTATGAAAAGGTCAAGTGGGTATGGGACCCATTTTTTGTTAAAAAACATCAAATGGAAATTTTGATTGTTCCACTGAGTCCGGAACATTGAATTTAATATGGTTGCATAGTTCATTTATGCATACATGATTCTTCATCAATCTGAAGGGGTTGGCAGAGACTTGAAATTTCTCCAAGTTTATGTTGATTCCTGATATCTGGTGCAACTGCTAAATCAGCCTTTTGGGTGATTTAGCTTTCCTTGTGATGCTTAATAGGCCACACCTAGCTAACAAATACTGTTTTAGCATCACATGGGAACTTTAGTGGATAGCGCTAAGGTGACTCATGTTCCATATTTGATGCCTAGTTGTGGGTTAGATACCACTTTAGTGGTACTGGACACTTTGTCGTGAAAGCTAAACTAGACTAGTGTCTTTTTTAATGGCACCTGCGTGCCTGGAAAAGGGATAAATACCCACTTAGCCTGACTTTTCACTATTTCTTCTATTCTCTAGAATTTAAAACCCCAAAAAGTGAGACTTTTTAGAAGAAGAAATCATGGGTAAGTGTGGATCTTTAGTATCATTAATTTATGCTATTTTTCAACAAGTTAGAGGTAAAATTTCATTATTTTCATAGTTGAGTTCTCCAAAGTGCGAAAATTCCCAAAATCTTTGTGGCTTAATTTTAGAACCATTATAGCTCGGAACCACTAGTGTTTGAGGGTAAATATTACTTGATCGTAGAGGTACATTGTGTGGGTTTTAAAATTGTGATTTCCATAAATGGGCCCTAGATTGGATTTTTACGTAATTTAGTACTCAGAGCACAATAGTTGAATATCTGTACTATTGTTCTTGTTTTTTTTAGTAAATTGTAAATTTTACAGTATGGTGCCTTGCGAAAGCTTCTCAAAAGGGGAAATAAATTATTTAGCGGTCTCTTTGGGCTAGTTTTGGCACACGAGATGGCTAGGTTTACCTTTTTCATTGATTGAGTTTTTTCGTAACATGCTTATGATATTCTGCTAGATATAGGGTGAAATTTAGGTGTTGGAGGTATTTTTGAAAATGTTTGGCTTAGTTCGTCTGTTAGGCTATCTTCAAATCGTATACTTGGAGTAGTTAGCTTAGTTATTCATGTCTTAGGTGGATTTAGATTTAAGGTATATGCATTAATTGTAAATGCCTTAATTACTAAGTCTAGGTGAAATCGCTTACTCAATCATGTTTAGAGTGGAATTGTCCTTAGTTTCTTAAGTTAAAGAAAAATAGTTAGTTGCTATTAACTTTGGTAGGATTGCCTTAGCTACTCATTTCATGGTAGGATTACTACCTTAGGGCTAATTATGGCTTATTTGACATAATTAAGGCTCTTTAAAGGTCCTTGGGGTGATTAAGAAGCCCTACCCAACTAGGATATACTGTTTTAACTACACTTGGTCTCTAAAGCGACCCATGGTCTATTTTAGCAGCCTGGTTATGGGGTTAGATACTTTTTTATGAGTTACTTCTAAAGCAGCCAAGTGTCCGCTTTAGCGGCACCAGCATTCCGAGAAAGGGTATAAATACCCACTTAGCCTAACTTTTCACAATTTTCATCCATTCTCTAGAATCTAAAACCCTATAGTTGGGAGTTCTTATGAGAAGCAATCGTGGGTAAGTATGGAGCTTTAGTATCATTGATTTATGTAATGTTTCATCAAATTAGAGGTGAGATTTCATTATTTTCATAGTTGAATTTTTCATATTTTTGTGATAATCCCAAATATCGTGGTAGCTTAATTTTAGGACCATTATATCTCGAAATCCACATGCCTTTGAGGGTAAATATTTCTTGAGAATTGTAACACCCCGATTTTCTGAACCGGAATGCTACACGGTGCTCAAGAAGCCAAAGGACCACAAGCTAACCCATGACTGATATATGTACCTATATACTGCATAATATATTATAATATACAAAAACATGAACATGAAAGGCCATAAGGTTCGAACTGAATAAAAGTTTGATAACAAAATGTCTGAAAAAGGTATAACAATACCAAAACAAGTCATAAATACTGAAAATAATGAGATCTGAATATCTAATCTGACATCTAGTCTGAAAGCCTATAACTGAACTGAATAAGGAGTTGAAGGAACATGTCTCCAACTAACTCCATCTAGCAACTGAATAGTAAATGTAGCAATAATCATATCATCCTCGAGTGATAAGGACTCAATGCAAACTCAGAACACTGGAATGCTACTACTGATCTGGAGCTCGTGCCTCTGAACCTATGGTGTAACTTAAGAGAAAACACCATAGCACAAATGCGTCAGTACGTCTGAATGTACTGAGTATACGAGTGAGGTAGGCTAAATCCAAAGGGTTATATGCATGAACAATGCTGACTAATATGAATGTGAGAATACATACATGCATACATAACTGTAACTGAACTCGTGGTGATACTGACTATTGAGTCTGAATACTGACAACATGAGTGTACTGATACTGAGATACTGAATAGATGAACGACTATTTTTGACAGTTCCAATTATGAAGAACTGGTCTGGTTGACTGTGCCTGACAGTTCTGAAGCTGAATACTGATATCATGAATTCTGATAAATTGATATAACTGATATAACTATGATGATCGGCCTAACCGATGTAACTGATACTGAGCGACTGTATCTGACAGTCTGAGTTTTGATGGAATTGTCTGAGTTCCGTTCTACTTGGAGTAACTAAATATAAGATCAGTCCTATCTAGCGGGTGATCATGAGTATACTGATAATAAGGATTATTTGACATACTCTGAGATCAGTCCTATCTAGTCGGTGATCTTTATATCTAATGATTCTGTTACTGATTAATCATAGTTGAGATCAGTCCTAGCTAATGGGTTATCTTAAAGTCTATTTTGAATGATAAGCATTGACTGTATCTAACAGTACTGAATCTGTACTGAACTGAGTTGACTGTATCTGACAGAACTGAATCTGTAACTGAAAATATGAGATGTGTTCATCTAACCAACATGCCCCAAACTAAGCTAATTGGGGTCCAATCTCTGCCCTTACTGGAAGGGTATCAGTACCGCGCCACCAGTAAAGACATCTGCTGTGGAGTCAGTCCTAATCTAGAGAGTGACTCCTGGGATCAGTCCTATACATAATAATGTTCTAACGGGTGACCCCTGAGTATGTCAGTCCTATCTAATGGGTGACATCTCGTACCTACACTGGCAACGTAGTTCTGGAACTTAGGGATTGCTTCTAGGGATCTCAGTCCTATTCTAGTGGGCGAGCCCCCATCCCTAGGTTCGCTCGATGTTGAATCCTACTCTCATCTGAAAGACACTGAACTAAATAACTGGGCTAAACTAAATAACTTAACTGAACTGATTTGCTGAACTGATACTTATTAACTAAACTGAAAATAGTGGAATTGTTTAGCGGTGCTAAAACTGAGTTTACTGGATTCCAATAACAGACGGAATGTACTGAGTTCTGAGGACTGGTTGAGAGTACTGAAGTTATTGAGCTTGACTTTGAATACTGAGGTTATAGATATTACTGATTACTGAGATCACGGGGATTACTGAACTATTGAGACTACTGAGGTTACTGGATTTTCCTGAGTCATATGACTGACTGAATTCTATAGATCATGGCTTAACTGAGAGTATCGTGATAACATGACATGGCTCTTGGCACACAACTATAGTTTTTGGGTAAGAATACCCCCATGACTCTATAGAAGAAAACTGACACAACATAACTGACTTGATCATAAGATTGGAGTCCACAATTCACATTATCATAAATAGAGGATACTATACATCCTGTAGTTTCTCAATATATTAAGCAAGGTAGGGAGTGCATAGCTATATTTCATGTGCATAGCTATATTTCATGTGCATATTGTATATCTCCATTATCATACATTCTTCATACCACAACAATAGCAATACATGGAAAGCATGAAATTCATATTAAACCATATATCTAACATGGACTTGTCATTTAGACATCATGGAACCATATAAACATGAATTTCTAGCATCCTAAGCATTTTATCAAACACCTTGGATGCAATCTTTAAGGCATAGGTGTGTTTCATAAATTGTACCATTTTAGACCATCTAAGGTTCATAGTTTTTCAACTAACAAGCATATATATTCCATGAAAACACCTCTAGATATCATCTTGAAACTTAAACAACAATCATCAACATATACATTCTCATATCACTATAAAAAAGTTCACAAAATAGTATTTACAACATGGTTCTTGAGATCTATGAACGGATTGGATCTATAGATTAACACTACACATACCTTAGAAAGTAAACCTTGATTATTTGCTGGAGAGTTCTTGGATTGGGAAACTTAATTCTTGATTATCTTGGAAAAAGGCTTGAATCTTTCTTTTGAGAGATGAGTTTGATGAAAACCCTAATCTTGTGGTTGAGAGCGTAAGAGAGCATTTTTTAGATGCTTAACTGAAGAAAAATAGGAAAAATTATGCCTCTTTAGGGTTAGAAGTCGTGGGAAGTGAAGGGAAAAGAACAAAATACCCTTATGAAATAAATTCTCAATTGCTGAAAATAATAGCTAACGACATTTGTGACAAGGCATCAAAAATGTCGTCACACAGAAGCTGGAATTGATGGTTTCTGCCTAAGTCTGACGACCTTCATGGTAGGGCATCACAATTGTGGTAACCTATCATAAATGTCGTCACTTAGGAGATGGTTTCTGCTTAAGGCTGACGATCTTCGTGATAGGGCGTCACAAATGTGGTAAGCTACCACGAATGTCATCACACTTCATGATAAGGCATCACAAATATGGTAAGCTACCATGAAATTCATCACAAAGGAGCTGGTTTCTGCCGAAGGCTGACGACTTTCGTGGTAGGGCATCACAAATATGGTAAGCTACCACGAATGTCGTCACACTGTTTCCGTTTCTAGCCTGACATGCTGGAGTAAAATAGGAATAACTCTTTGCTTCGATATCGAATTTAGGCCAAATTGGTATTGTTGGAAAGATAATTCAATTATATATCTGTTTATAGGTTATGAGTTCAAAAATTTAAAGTATAATGAGATATATGCTCGTTTGAAGTTGACTATACCAATATCCTTCTTAAAAATTCAATCGGTATGGAATTTTTTGATTGTATGATAGGTGGGAGTTATTTGATGCCTTAATATACATCTAACCTAATCATAAAAATATAAAATAACCATGATGTACTATGCATTATCTTGTTACATGGCTCTACTATTGGTTTGGATTTTTTGGGGTATTACAACATCTCCCGCTTGGAAACATTCATCCTCGAATGATGACTGCTTGAGAGGGGAGAAAAGATAAAATGATGCATATATATAATGAATGATTGATCATGATTTCATGGATGAAATGACTGAAAACTGAGTATATCATACTGCACATGTATATCTGATGCATGGGTAGCTGATTCATGAATGTAGGACTGAGTATTTCGATAAACTGAGTTTCTCAAACTGAGAATGCATATCTAATGCTTAGCTGATAAGTTGAATCTATGCATATCTGATGCATGATTATATGACTGACATGATACGTGAATGCATGATTGAATGTTCTGATAAGCTGACCATGCATATCTGATGCGTGAATACTTGACTGAACTGACTCACGAACATGCGACTGAACATGCAATGGTAAAGGCACTAAGATTGAACTGAAACATGAGAACATGACTGATTCTTCTATGTGACATATGGACTGAACATCATGAACTAAACTGAACCTCTAAATACTTGACTTACAACTGAGGTATAACTTGAAGGTCAACTTATGAGTACCCTCTATTCTAGACTGAATTCGCTATGGAAGGAGAAATTGAAGGATCTAAGGAATGATAGCATTTAAGATAACGTGGGGTATCTCCCCTTTGGGACGCTATGTCCCTCTAAGAACGCTTACCGTACGGAGATACTAGGTGATACACAGGGCATCTACGAACCTGATTATAACTAAACTTTTAGAGTCTGAAACTAATGCATGATGCATAATATGAAATAAACTTGCAACTACTAGGAGGTTCTACCTTGAAATAGTTACTTTCTATGAGATTTTGGATAGCATGAATAGATGCAAGGATCAGAAAACAAGCTATAAAAATATGACTTCTCGATTGCTAAACTGACTTGCTGGCTTTACTAGCTAACTCATACTGAAACATATGCTTGAATGAGATAAAGAGATCTAACAATGAATACTATGAACATGAAATACTGGTAACATACCCGAATCTAAGTCAGGGAAACTTTCTGGATTAGGAAGGGTCTGGAGTGCATAAAGTCTATTCTGACGCTGACCACTATTGGTACCTTGCTGACGCAACTCCTTACCCCTCTGTGCTAGAACTCTGCACTCTCGCATCCTATGTACTGGCTTTCCACACCCAAAGAATACATCACTGCCTTCCATACATGCACCTAGATGATTCTTACCATACTCTTTGCAAAGAGGATAAGTAAGACCTCTATTTGCACTACCCTGGGCCTTAGAGCCTGGTGCTCCATCATAAAAGTCATTTATGGACTTAGGTGCTGGTACACTAGATGAGGATAGAGCGGGGACAAAAAATTTCTGACTATGCTAAGAACGGTTACCACCTTGTGACTTAGGCTGAGCAAAGATGAAACTACCTGTCCTTGCTCTCTTACTCTGTCTCTCTCTCATCCTAATCTTCTGCTCCTCTATCTGCTGAGCATGTGTCATAAGTCTGGATAAAGTCATATAACTATTCAACATGGAAGACCTACACTTGTTTACCATACTATCATTCACCCCTTACCCAAACTTACTAATCTTAGCTCTACCGTCTGTAACCATATGAGGGGCATATATGAATAATTGAGTAAACTCGAGAGAATAATCCTTTACCGTCATACTGCCCTGCTTGAGGTTGATGAAATATAGTACCTTTGCTTCTCTAAGCTCTAGAAGAAATAATCTATCAAGGAAAGAAGAGGCAAACTCCTCCCACTCTATAGGGCCTGCATCATCTAATCTTTCTGACTTCTACTACTTGTACCAAGTATGAGCGACATCCTGTAATTGGTATGCGGCTAACTCAGCACTCTGAATAGTAGTAAACCCTATAACATTTGTCACCTTCTAACGATGATCTAGGAATTTTTGCGAGTCCTCATCTGACTTAGACCCTGTGAAGGAAAGAGAATTCATTCGGGTGAAGTCCCGAATTCTAGCTGCAGCTGAATTGGCCACTGGGTTGGTCAGAACGATAGTTGGTCATTCATTCTGGGCAGCGAATGACTGAGAAAGATTGGTGAATGCGGCCTTGAACTCTTCATGAGAAACATGATCGCCCAAAGGGTCTTCGGGGTGAGGGGATGACTGATTCCCATTTCTTCTTTTAGGAGGCATGTCTGAAGAAGAAAGGGAGGAATAGATTAGACTGAGATTATGCTCATTATCATGCCATAAATACTGAAAGAAGGGAAAGTGTGGTGCACAACACACGCATGTACAAGACTCTACTAAATGCGACTTTCAGACTTCCTAGGAGAACCTGGCACTAATACCAAGTTGGTAACACCCCGATTTTCTAAATCGGAATGTTACACGGTGCTCATGACCCCAAAGGACTACAAGCTAACCCATGACTGATATCTTTACCTGTATACTGCATAATATATCATAAAATGCAAAAATATGACTATGAAAGTCCATAAGGTTTGAACTAAATAAATGTCTGATAACAAAATATCTGAAAAAGGTATAACAATACCAAAACAAGTCATAAATACTGAAAATAATGATATCTGAATATCTAATGTGACATCTAGTCTGAAAGCCTCTAACTGAACTGAATAAGGATTTGAAGGAACACGTATCCAACTAACTCAATCTAGCAACTGAATAGTAAATGTAGCAATAATCATATGATCCTCGAATGAGAAGGACTCATAGCAAACTCTGAACGCTGAAATGCTACTGCTGATCTGGAGCTCGTGCCTCTGAACCTATGGTGTAACATAAGACAAATCACCATAGCGCAAATATGTCAGTACGTCTAAATGTACTGAGAATACGAGTGAGGTAGGCTAAATGTAAAGGGTTATATGCATGAACAATGCTGACTAATATGAACGTGAGAATACATACACGCATACATAACTGTAACTGAACTTGTAGAGATACTGACTACTGAGTCTGAATACTGACAACATGAGTGTACTGATACTGAGATACTGAATAGATGAATGACTATTTCTGATAGTTCGAATTTTGAAGAACTTTTCTGGTTAACTGTGTCTGACAGTCCTGAATCTGAATACTGATATCATGAATTTTGATAACTGATATGACTGATACATGAGTTTAAAAAACTAATATAACTGATATAATTGTGATGATAGTCCTAATCGATGTAACTGATACTGCGTGACTGTATCTGACAGTCTAAGTTCTGATAGAATTATCTGAGTTTCATTCTACGTGGAGTAACTAAATTTGAGATCAGTCCTATTTAGAGGGTGATCATGAGTATACTGATAATTAAGATAATTTGACTTAGTCTGAGATCAGTCCTATCTAGTAGGTGATCTTTAAATCTAATGATTCTGATACTGATTAATAATAGTTGAGATCAGTCCTAGCTAATGGGTGATCTTGAAGTCTATTTACAATGATAAGCATTGACTGTATCTAACAGTACCGAATCTGTACTATTAAACTGAGTTGACTATATCTGACATTCCTGAATTTGTAACTGAAATTATGGGATGCATTCATCTAACCGACATACCCCAAACTAAGCTGACTGGGGTCCAATCTCTGCCCTAACTGGAAGGGTGTCAGTACCACGCCACCAATAAAGACATCTGTTGTGGAGTCAGTCCTAATCTAGCGGGTGACTCCTGAGATCTGTCCTATACATATAAATATGCTAACGGGTAACCCCTGAGTATATCAGTCCTATCTAATGGGTGAAATCTCATACCAACGTTGGCAATGTAGTTCTGGAACATAAGGATTGCTTCTAGAGATCTCAGTCCTATACTAGCGCGTGAGCCCCCATCCCTAGGTACGCTCGGTGCTGAATCCTACTCCCATCTGAAAGACACTGAACTGAATAACTGGGCTGAACTAAATAACATAACTGAACTGATTTGCTGAACTGATATTGATTAACTGAACTAAAAATAGTTGTATTGTTTAAAGAAGCTAAAATTGAGTTTACTGGATTCTGATGACTGACAGAATGTACTGAGTTCTAAGGACTGGTTGAGAGTACTAAAGTTACTAAGATTGACTTTGAATACTGAGGTTATAGATATTACTGAGTACTGAGATAACTGAGATTACTAAGGTTACTGGATTTTCCTGAGTCATATGACAAAATGAATTCTATAGATCATGGCTTGGCTGAGAGTATCATGATAACATGACATGGATCTAGGGACAAAACAAAAGTTTTTGGGTATTAATACCCCCAGCAATCGATGAAGGAAACTGACACAACATGACTGACTTGATCATAAGATTGGAGTCCACAATTCACATTATCATAAATAGAGGATATTATACATCCTGTAGTTCCTCAGCATATTAAGAATGGTAGGGAGTGCATAGCTATATTTTATGTGCATATTATATATCTCCATTATCATACATGCTTCATACCACAACAATAACAACACATGAAAAGCATGAAATTCATATTAAAGCATACAACTAACATGAACTTGTTATTTAGACATCATGGAACCATATAAACATGAATTTGTAGCATTGTAAGCATTTTATCAAACACTTTGCATGCAATCTTTAAGGCATAGGTGTGTTTCATAACTTGTACCATTCTACACCATCTAAGGTTCATAGTTTTTCAACTAACAAGCATATATATTCCATGAAAACACCGCTACATATAATCTTGAAACTTAAACAACAATGATCAACATGTACATGCTCATATCATCATAAAAAACTTCACAAAATAGTATTTACAACATGGTTCTTGAGCTCTATGAACGGATTGGATTCATAGATGAACACTACGCATACCTTAGAAAGAAAATCTTGATGATTTGCTGGAGAGTTCTTGGATTGGGAAACTTAATTCTTGATTATCTTGGAAAAAGGCTTGAATCCTACTTTTGAGAGATGAGTTTAATGGAAACCCTAATATTGTGGTTGAGAGCATCAGAGAGGGTTTTTGAGATGCTTAACTGAAGAAATTTAGGAAAAATTACGCCTCTTTATGGTTATAAGTCGTGGGAAGTGAAGGTAAAAGACCAAAATACCCTTATGAAATAAATTCCTAGTTGCTGAAAATAATAGCTGACGACATATGTGACAAGGCATCAAAAATGTGGTAAGCCATCAAAAATGTCGTCACACAGAAGCTGGAATTGATGGTTTCTGCCTAAGTCTGACGACCTTCGTGGTAGGACGTCATAATTGTGGTAAGATACCACAAATATCATCACTTATGAGATGGTTTCTTCCTAAGGCTGACGACCTACGTGGTAGGGCATCACAAATATGGTAAGCTACCACGAATGTCGTCACACAGGAGCTGGATTCTGCCTAAGGCTGACGACCTTCGTGGTAGGGCATCACAAATATGGTAAGCTACCACTAATTTCATCACACAGGATATGGTTTCTTCCTAAGGCTAACGACCTTCGTGGTAGGGCATCACAAATATGGTAAGCTACCATGAATGTCATCACACTGTTTCCAGCCTGACATGCTGGAGTAAAATAGGAATAACTCTTTAATCTGATGTCGTATTTATGCGAAATTCATATAGTTGGAAAGATAATTCAATTATATATCTGTTGATAGGTCATGAGATAAAAAAATCCAAGTATAATGATATATATGATCGTTTGAAGCTGACTGTACCAATATCCTTCTCAAGAATTCAATCGGTAAGGAATGTTTTGATTCGTCTGATAGCTGGGAGTTATTTGAAGCCTTAATATACATCTAACCTACTCATAAAACTATAAAATAACCATGATGTACTATGCATGATCTTGGTACATGGCTTTAATATTGGTTTGGATTTGTCGGGGTATTACAAGAACATAGGGACGTTGAGTGGGTTTTAAAATTTTGATATCTATAAATGCACCCCATATGTTATTTTAACCTAATTTTGGACACGAGTCACAACAGTGCAATATGGGTATCATTTTTCTCATTTTGATTTGTAGATTGTGACTTTGATAACATGGTGCCTTACGGAATCTTCTCAAAAGGGGAAATTGATGACTTAAAATATTCTTCAAACTCTATTTGATGCCTAGGTAGTCTAGGTTTATGTTCTTTATACATTGATATATTTCATAGTATGCTAATGTTATAATGCTAGATATAGGGTGGGATGTAGGTGTTGGAGGTATGATTGAAAATGTTTTATTTAGCTAGGTCGTTAGGCTATCTTAAAACTGTAGACTTGGAGTAGTTACCATAGTTATTCATGTCTTCAGTCGATTGAGCTTCATAGTATATGACTAGAATAGAAATGCCTTAATTACTCATGCTATGTGAAATTGTCTTAGTTAATCAAGTTTAGGGTGTAATTTTCCTTAGTTGCTTAAATTTAGGAAAATTACCTTAATTTTTATTGCCTTAGGTAGGATTGCCTTAGATGCTCAGGTCTTTGTAGGATTACTACCTTAGGGTTTATTACGGATTATTACACATCTAGGAATAGGCATAAATACCTTAGCCTAGTCTGGGTAAAAGTTGCTAAAGTGGATTTTAAGAGATTAGAAATGGGCCCCTCATGTACACCTTAGGCCAAGACTTATGATAATCTTATAGAATCGTTTATGTGTAATACACTCTAGTAAATGGTAGATTTTGCACTTAAGGAGGTTGAATATAATTATTGAGTATGTTTGTTGGATATTGAAGGATAGATGTTAATTCCAAGGGTCGCTAATGATATTGCTCATATGTATGATTAAGGGTACTATTTGGAAGTATGATTTATTACTTAAACATGTGATTATTTGTATGGTTTTTGAATATGATTAATAACATAGCCTATTGATATGATTAATTCTTTAAATATCAGCATGATTAAAGGTTAATGACTTATGAATATGATATGGCATACACACATGATATGTTATATATATAATATGTCTTATGGATATGATGGGTGGCCTACAGATATGAATATTGATATAAGTTTTGAATGTTCTTAATAATATTTCTTTTGAATACTAGTATTGATATGGATTTCGAATATGACTAATAATATGGCTTATAGACATAATTATGTATGGGACTTGCAGTTATGATTATTGGTTTGGTATATAAATATTAATAAAGGTGTGTTTTATAGCTATGATTTATTGGTATAGTCTATTGAGTTTAGCTTGTTAAAATGGCTCACTAATATGGTTCATTAATATGGTTTATAAATATGAGATTTGGTTTATGTTCGGCAATAGCTAATGATAATGATGATATGAGTTCCGATTCAAGTCCAGCAAAAATTGATGATAATAAAAATGTGCTATTGTGTTTTGATTTGAGTTCGACATCGGGAGTTATTTATGATATGATATGATACAGATGGATTCTTTGTTATGACATGACAATTGGTATATTATGGTATTTTGGTTGTTAGTTTCCATGATTGTACCCTCCAGGATTAAGATGGCTTGCATTGCATTATTTACCTTTTCGTACTTACTTATTTATGGAGCCCACTCTTGTAGTTAATTATATGATCTTTATGTTATTATTATCGTATGAATTTAGTATTGTATGTACAGTGGTGTCGAAGCTAATTTCTGGGTTCACCCTTTTTATCTTGACTTAGCTTATGTTATCTTGTATCATACAAAATTTATATCATGATTTAGCTCAGTCGATTGATGATGCCTATTGAGTACCTATAGTTTTTGTACTCATACTATACTTCTATACCTTTGTGGTGCAGATTTGAGTACTAGTCACCATCACTGATTTAAGGTTTGTGTAGAGTTGATATTTGAGATTGGGTGAGATCTTGTAGCTAGAGTTGCCCCTTTTTCCTTCTAGTTCTCTATGTCTAGTCCTTCATCTTCGATATGGATTGTAGTTGATTATTTAGTACTCCTAACTGTTTGTAGTAGATCTTGTGCCGACATTACTGAGTATGGGGATACTTGTTGTTTTCTATCTAACTATTAGACATTTATGATTGTATTTTGGCTATTTGAGTATTTAATTGTCAATTTTTTGCCTTTAGGCCATTTTTCACCAAGTTAGATCATTGCATCTACCTCTGGGTTATGGTTTAACTTACTTACTATTCAGATATAATAGGTTTCATCATGATTCTAAATTAGATCATGATATTTTATTATGCGAGCCTAGGTTTCTCTGGTATTGTTAGTACAAGAGCAAGTATCTAGTAGAGTCTCGCAGATCGAAATGATGAACTCCATTTCTAATCTAAAGAAGTCTATAGGTCATTCTTAAAAGTTCTTCACTTCTTTCACTCAGATTATATTAAGAGTATGAGTTGGTTTTAAAGCATTCATTTGGTTTTGGTGTTTCACAGATAGTTTTGACACGTGCTATCGCTACACGAGAGGAGGGTCTAGAGACTTGGACTATGGATTATGTCGCTATTCATAGATAACCTGGAGGCCATGGAAGACATCGAGATATGTCCCAAGCTATGGGACAAGATTGGGGTCCTTTCCCAGACCCTCTTTCTACTCCCAATCCAGATCTTCATCCATCACAGCCAGCGGTAGGCTAGGGGACATTCTAGGCTCCACTAAGATTTATTTCTTTTTTAGTGCTTAGGGATACTTAGATTCATCTTTTGTGGTTCGTTTTGGTACAACGTCTGATAGTGCACATTCTATAGATTAGAGTGGTACTGAGGTGGGGATGCGCCTATAGATGCGACTCCTAGAGTTGAGATCCCTTCTGTAATGAGGTTACTCAATTGATAGTTTTTTAGCTAGTTGTTGCCCAGCTTGATATGTTTATGGAGGAGTAGAAGATGTTGGATAGATTCTTGTGATTGACTCTGCCTAGGTTTTCTAGTGCACCAGTAAGGATGCTTATGAGTTTTAAATTTCTTATGTGGATAGAATTTGTAATTTTGGCCTAGTTGAGACTCATGGTGTGGATAACACTACTTTTTTGACATTGGTTGAGAGGTCATCTTGATTCCAGGATAGCTGGATATTCTCCTTTGTCATAGACACAGTTCTCTAAGATCTTCATAGAGAAGTATATACCTTGTAGTCTTAGGGATTGTTAACTAGGCATGCTACATCTATTTTTACTACTGCATATAAGAGGCTTTATTTCTTTGTCCGAGGATTGAGACTTCCTTTTTACATATCTATGCAGAGTTTAGTTGTTATGGGTAGGTCTTTTGCTGAGGTTTCAAATAATGCTTAGATTAGGGAAGAGATGCATCAGAAGGACCAAGAAGGCATTGATAAGAGGCTGCGATATCAGGGTATGTATAGTGGGAGTCCTAGTAGCTTTCGGTTCAAAGGTAGTGGTTACCAGGAAAGGTAACCTGTACTTTATTCATTTCAACATCAGGGTCAATCTAGTAGACCCATTTATGTTGCGCTTGAGATTACCGATGGACGCCAGTCTAGCTCTTGTGATCATCCTGGTCAGGGTTGAGGTCTATCTTCGAGGGGTTCTTTTTCTATCTATTACAATCATGGTGGTTATTCCTGGTCAGTCGGATCTTCTAATTTTAGTCCAACGCCTGGGTCATGTTATAGTTATAGAGATTTTGGTCATTTCTCAAGGGAGCACCCTAGTTGTAGGGCAATTGTTTTTTATCTCAGAATGTTCCACCTATCATGGTAGTTTATCCATCAACTAGAGGTGGTATGCATATTCATAGGGGTGGTCCCCAGGGTGCTTATGGACGTTCTCGAGTAGGTATCATAGGAGGTCAGCCAAGAGCCCATCTAAGTGGCAAGCATGGTCAGTTGTATGCAGTACCTGCTATACCCAACGTTGTGTCTTCAGATGCTATTATTATAGAAATGATTTTGGTGTGCCATCAGTCGGCTTTTTCTTTGTTTTATCTCTGATCCATTTATTCTTGTGTGTCTCCTTGTTATGATCTTCTTAAAATTAACTAGCGTTTCATAATATTTTTCATTATGTGTATCTACTCCCGTAGGTAAATCCTTAGCAGTGGATCGGGCTTTCAGATCATGTGTTGAGACTGTTAGAGATATTGATATATCATATTGGACAAGGTTTATTCTAACGCCATTCAGTGCATGGACTTATCCCACTATCATGCAATCATGGATTATTTTTCCAACATCATTACCTTAGATATGCCCAGGATACCCTAGTCATGTGCCATGGAGTTGTTAACTTTATGTCAATGGTCATTATTTCTTATGTGTTCTAGGAGGTTTATTTCAAGGGGTTGCAAGTCTTATCTCATTTATATTCATGATGTTAGTGTGGAGAGTCCATTTTTTGATACTATTCTTGTGGTTCTTATGTTTCCTGATGTTTTCGCTACCAATCTACCTGGCCTTCCTATAGAGCATAGTATTAATTTTGTTATTATTCTTGAGCTACACACCCTATCTATTATTATGTCACCTTATCATATGGATCCTACAAGCTTAAGAAGATAAATTCTAGGCTTCATGAAATTCTTTGTAAGAGTTTTTTTAGATGTGTGTGCCTCTTTGTGGAGCTTCAGTGTCTTTTGTGAAGAATAAAGATGGTTTCATGCGTGTGTGTATTTATAATAGGTAGCTTAATCAGGTAACGATGAAGAACCGTTATCCAATGCCTCTCATTATTCATTTGTTTGATTAGTTTTAGAGAGTAGGGATGTTCTTTAAGATTAATTTGAGGTACGATTACAATTAGTTGATGATTCAGGTTGAGCGTATACCAAAAACAACTTTTAGGACCCCTTTTGTTCATGATGAGTTCCTAGTGATGTCTTTTGGGTTGACTAATGCCCCAGCCGTATTTATGGATTTGATGAACTGAGTGTTCAGGCCTTATTAGGGAGGATATCCTTTTACACTCAAAGAGTAGACAGGAGGATGCACAGTATTTGAGGATTATGCTCCAGACTTTAAGAGATTATTTTCTTTTTCCAAAGTTCACTAAGTGTGAGTTTTGTCTTGAGTCGGTGGTATTCCTTTGGCATGTTATGTCTAGGTGTGGTATTATACTGGACACATCGTAGATTAAGGCCATTCATTATTAGTCCAGGCCTACATCTACAACCTATATTCGTATCTTCATAGGATTGGCCAATTATTATAGGCACTTCATTGAGGGATTTTTGACTATTGCAACAACGATGACCAAATACGCTTAGATATAGGTCCCTTTCCAATGGTTCAAGGAGTATGAGTCGAGATTTGGAAATCTCAAGGGGTTTCTTACCTTAGTTCCTATTTAAACTATTCCTGATGAGGGTGAGGTATTCACCGTATATTTTGATTCCACGGGTATTAGTTTGGGTTGTGTGTTGATGTAGTAGGTTTGTCTTATTGTTTATGCCTCAAGGAAGCTTAAGGTATATATGTATCCCGGTGTTGAGTTGCTTGAGGACAAGCAATTACCTTAAGTTGAGGGTGTCAGAAAAATTAACACAATCATACATTCATTCCACTACCAATTTGGTTATGCCATTTCAACAAACATGGATCCACTTTTGGCATTAACTACTAATAAACAAATTTATAGCTATAGATACGACACCCCAAAGAACTAAATATAACAGATATGACTCAACATGCCCTCACAGCCAAAGAAGTCGACCTCATATCTCACAGTTCAATTGTGGACAAAACTAAGCTTCTCACTCTCTGAAAAGAACTTGCCAACATAGTGTACGCCTATAAACTTGCTCTTATCATCTAATGTTCTCTTATGATTGACTCCCTAAGATAAAGTACCACTTGCTAAGGGTTGTAATGAGGTTTTAGGCTCGGTGAAGGTTATTCATTTGGGTAAGTGACTTAAAGTACAAGAATTTCACTCTCTTTAACCTATGTGGTAGTTACTTACAAGAATTAAGGACCCTCTCATTCAATCACAGTTATTCAATCACATTTCCCACTTTTTTAAAAATTAAGTATTTTTTTTTTTGTAAAATGTGAGATGGTCCGTCGAGTATGCGATGGTCCGTCGTGCATACCATCGACTGTAATTTGCAGATACAACTCTCATTTTGGCATTTTGTCAAACACATTGTGTGCATCTTATGTTAGGGTATTTTTACAATATTTTTATCGATAATACCTCACTCTAACTTGCCATTCTTGGTCCATGGGTTACTCAGACTTCCCCCAGGATAGTATATGTAATGCTTCTACTAACATTAACAACATACCAACAAAATTTACAAAAGAAATGACTTTGATTAACCGGGTTGTTTTCACCTATTTGATTTCTCATCATGTTGAAGAAAAGGAAAGGAGAATTCATACCTAATTTCTGCACTACTGAATTACTACTTGGTCTTGCACAATACACTTCGAACAGTCGGATAACGATTTGATATAGTGAAGTAAACTTATGACTTGTGATAAGAAAATGAAAAAGCAGGGAGTAGCGTTTAAATAGTAAAGGAAAAAGGGGATTTGAGAAGTTAGAAGGGAGAATGAAAAGGCATAGGTGCATTGAACAGGTGGGATTTACATAATTCTTCAAATTATTAATTTCAAACCGTTCGAATTAGATAAGAATAAAAAATTTTGCTATTTAAACTTATCTGACTCGACCCACATAACAAGGGTTAAGTGCGACGGTGAAACTGACGGTCTGTATGCTAAATAAATAACTTATCTGACTCGACCCACATAAATCAACAAAACAAACAACTAAATAACTTAAATAAATGCTATACAATATCTCAATATGGGTTGCCTCCTATTAGCTCCTGATTTATCATCGCGGCACAACTTAGTAATCTTGATTACTCAGACTTTATCGAGATAAAAAGTAGCGATGCTTTTTATCTAGTCTTTTAGACCGATATAAAGTTTGAATCATTTCCCGTTGACTTTGAAGACACTCTCATCTTCATTTTCAAGTTCAACTACCCTAGATGAGTAGACTTGACTAACTTTAAACTGGCCTAACCACTTGGAATTAAGTTTACCTAGAAACAGTTTGAGCCTGGAGTTGAATTTAAGCACCAAGTCACTTTTTTTAAATTCTCTCTTTTTAATTTTGTGACCATGGTATTTTTTCATTCGGTCCTTGTATAGGTCAGTTATCTCATACGCTCCGAGATGGAACTTATCCATCTTATTAAGGTGCCCTAGTCTCGTATTTGCTGCCTCATTCCAGTTGAGATTCAAATGCTTCAGCGCCCATAGTTCTTTATGCTCTAGCTCAATCGACAAATGGTATGCCTTGCCATAAACCAATTGGTTTGGAGACATGCCAATAAGTGTCTTGAAAGCTGTTCGATATGCCCATAATGCATCGTCCATCTTTCTAGACTAATCCTTCCTTCTAGCGTTCAAAGTCTTGGCAAGGATATCCTTGATTTCTCAATTGGATATTTCCACTTGCCCAGTTGTTTGCGGGTGATATAGCATAGCTACGTTGTGGTCATTAACTTTATATTTTTCCAAAGGAAGCTGTGAATATCTTGTTGTAAAAGTGAGATCCTCCATCGCTTATGATGGTACGTGGTACCCCAAAGTGAGAGAAGATATTTCTCTTTAGAAATGCATCAACCCGCTTTACTTTATTATCCGCCAGAGTTACAGCCACAACCCATTTTGACACGTAGTCAACTGCAACAAGTATGTACTTTTTTCCAAATGAGTTCACGAAGGGCCCCATGAGATCTATGCCCCACACATCAAATAATTCTATCTCTAGCATTTTAGACATTGACATCTCATGTTGCTTTAAGATGGACCCTTTCCTTTGACATTGGTCACATCTCTTCATGAACTCATAAGCATCCTTGAACAAAGAGGGCCAATAGTAGCCACTCTGAAGCACTTTCCTTGCAGTCCGATCACCTGCGTGGTGACCTCCAATCGGGGAAGTATGGATTTCTTCCAATACACTTAACATTTAACTTCTGGGATGCACCGACTAATAATACCATCTTCACATCGCCAAAAAAGATATGGATCATCGCAAAAGTAATGGGTCACATCATGAAGAAACTTTTTCCTTTGATAAAAGGAAAGATTTCCTGGTACCACCTCACTTACCATATAATTCACGAAGTCAGCATAACAAGGGACTTTTTCTAGCACTTCAGCTAATATTTTCTCATCAGGAAAGGAAATATCAATCTCAAGCCCATCTTTTACTGCTTGCTTTCCGTTAATTCTGGATAAGTGATCAACCACTTGATTCTCACATGCCTTACGATCCTTAACCTCACAGTCAAATTCTTGAAGTAGCAATAACCACCGGATCAACCTTGGTTTAGCATCCTTCTTCGCCATTAGGTACCTCAAGGAAGCGTGGTCAGTGTGTACGACTATCTTGGTACCTAGAAAATATGCCTGAAACTTCTCAAATGAAAATACCACGGCTTGAAGTTCCTGCTCTGTAACGGTGTAGTTTTATTTATATCCATTCAGTGTTTTGCTAGCATAATAAACTGTATGAAATAATTTGTCCTTCTTTATCCCCAAAACAGCTCTGAGGGAAACACCACTTGCATGCATCACACATTATCTCAAACGGGTTTAACCAGTCTGGTGCAATAATGCTAGGGACCGCAACAAGCTTCCTCTTTAGGCATTTAACTACCTTAATGCAATAAGCGTAAAAAAATAACTTAGTTTCCTTCTCTAAAAGTTTGAAAAGTGGATTTACAATTCTTTAGAGAAGTCTTGTATAAATCTCTAGTAAAAGCCAGCATGTCCAAGGAAACAACGCATCCCTTTCACTGAGATGGGAGGTTATAGCTACTCAATAAACTTTACCTTGGCTCGATCGACCTCTATCCCTTTAGCTAAAATTTTGTGCCCGAGAACAATTCCCTTCTTCACCATGAAGTGTCATTTATCCCAATTAAGCACAAGATTAAATTCCACACACCTCTGCAAAGCCTTACTCAGGTTCTCCAGACTAAGCCCAAATGAATCTCCAACCACAGAAAAATCATCCATGAACACCTCCAAGGTGTCCTCATCCATATCCGAGAAAATATAAATCATACACCTTTGAAAGGTAGCGGGTGCATTACATTACCCAAATGACATCCATTTTAATGAAAAAGTTCCATATGGATATGTGAACATTGTTCAGGAGTAATACAGATATGATTGTAGCCAGAATATCCATCCAAAAAACAATACCACCCCCTTCCCGCCTATCGATAAAACATTTGATCTATGAAGGGAATTGGGAAGTGGTCCTTTAAATTCCATGAGTTTCGTTTGCGGTAGTACATGCAAAATCTCCAACCAATCATAGGCCTGAGAGGAATCAACTATTTTTTTTCATTTGTAACAACAGTCATGCCCCCCTTTTTTGGGAACTCATTAAACCGGGCTCACCTATTTACTGTCAAAAATAGGATAAACCTCTCCTGCATCTAGCCACTTAATAATTTCCTTCTTAACCACCTCTTGAATTGGTGGGTTAAGTTGGCATTGATGCTTAATGGTAGGATTACTTTCTTCCTCAAGTTGTATCTAATGATTGCAGGTGCCAAGAGGAATGCCAATAATATCAGCAATAGTTCAGCCTATTGTTTTTTCGTATCTTTGAATCTTCAAAATAAGTGCTTCCACCTACTGCTCACCAGGTCAGCTTCAATAATAATAGGTAGTGTATTCCCACTACCCAGGAACACATACCTAAAATGACTGGATAATTCTTTCAGCTCAAAGACAGGTAGTTCTTCTATAGAGGGCTTACCAAGTGGACTAGGACGATTTTCTAAGTCCATGTCCAAATTCTTGGGGGCTTATGGGTAAGACCCCATGCCCTTTAAGGAAAAAAAAAGTCTCCTCATAATCTTTTATACGATCCTGATAAAAATTCATCAACACTACAACCAAGGTTTCAACAACAAATTTATCTTCTATCGGTACTTCCTGCTCCTCCTCATAATAGACATCTACAATAGAAAACATACTCATTTATTTCTATTGCTTCATTGATTGGCACACATCAAATCACACCACTTTATTATTAAACCTAAATAAGAGCTCATTAGCTTGCAAATCAATTAGCACACTTCCGGTTGTGATAAAAGGTCGACCTAAATATTATGGGCACCTCGAAATCCACCTTCCAATCTAGAATTAAAAAATTTGCAGGGAATATGAAACTAGCAACCTTAACCAACACATCATACAAAATACCAACAGGACGTTTTACCGACCTATTCGCCATCACTAGTCGCATGTTGGTGGGTGTGGGGTCTCCCAAACCTAACTTTTTATATACATCTAGCGGCATAATATTGATGCTAACCCCCAAGTCGCACAGAGATTTACCAAAGTGAAGAGTCCTAATAGTACATGGGATAGTAAATTCTCCCGGATCCGTCTTTTTCTAAACCAGAGACCTTGTGGAAATAGAACCACAATGATAAAATTTGTCTATCGGCTCAAAACTTACCGACTGCTTCTTTGTGATGAGGTTTTTCATGAACTTTGTGTACCCGAGCATTTGCTTTAATACCTCCACCAGTGGTAGATTAAACATCATCTACTTTAGCATAGCCATGAATTTGCTGAACTTTGTGTCGTGGGCTTTCTTCTTCAACTGATGAGAAAATAGAGGAGGTGGCTTTGGAATAGTGGTAACCACCACTTCTGCCTACTTTCCCTTATTCTTCTCTAACTCATCAACCTACTGAATGTTGGATGATGTGTCATCAATAACCTCATCTAATTTTCTAGATTCCACAGGATGATAAATCTCTGTTTCTTCAACATCATCGGCTACAATATCAATCGAAGGCTTACCCACAGGAAGGTTTTCTAATACCTTACCACTTCTAGTAGTGATAGACATGCAATAGCCATTATTTCACGGGTTCTAAATGGTATTACTTGGCAATGTTCCAGTCTTCCTCTAATTTAAAGCTGCCGAGAGCTAGGTCATTTCATGCTTTAACTGTTTGATAGAGGTAGAGTGCAAGTTCACTAACTGACTCATAGAAGATAAATCTCTCTTGATTGTAGTCACTCTAGAGTTGGTAGCTTCAACTCCCTTTAATAATTTCTCAATCATGTTCTCTATGGATATCTTTCCAGATCTAATTTCATCACTATCCCTGCTTCTGTAAGGTACATATAGTCAACTTTTATCATTCTTACCCTTCTAATTTCCTTGGTTTCTATCCTTATAACTAGACTTATCGTAGAATTCCAACCTTGATTTCCTTTGATATTGCCTCGGAAACCCACCTAATTATTTAAATAGTTAGTCTCTTCTTCCAAATTACAATCATCTCTACCTTTAGCTGCAACAACCTTCAATTTTTCAGTCTTTGCAGATAATAGATGTTTAGTCAATAGATCCATCTGTGTATTCAAGTATACCATGTCTTGATTATGTTCTTCCTCTTTCTTATGTTGTTCTGCAGTCATGCCAACTGACATAGTAGGGCTTGCTAACTTTGTTTGTTCATCCGATCAAGCATCTTTGAGGCCTCCTAAAAAGTGAGATCCACAAATGATCCCCCAGTAGAATTATCAACTACTGGCTTCGTAATAGAGTTCAAACCCCGATAAAGAGTCTTTATGAGATCAATATCTATCATATTATGGTTCGAACACTGCGTCAGTTTCTTTTTGAACCTCTCCCATGTCTCATAAAGGGCTTCGGATTAGAGATGCCTAAAGATGCTAATCTCATCCCTCAATTGTACCCTTCTGGAAGGTAGAAAGAACCTTTCTAGGAATGCCAATTTCAATTGCCTCCAGTTGGTTATCGAATCGAGCGTCAACTTATTAAGATACAATGTTGCCTCTCCAGACAGATATAATAGAAATAAACACAGGAGGATGGTATTCTTTCCCCTCTCGGGTTATCAAAGGACTTGCAAATAGTGACAAAATTCACTAAATGCATATTGGGATCATCTCCTGGGAGTCCACCAAACAACCCCTTCAGGTGAAAAAGTTGGATCATTATACTGGTACTATTAAACTTTACTCTAGGTGCTAGAGATGGAGGAATAATATCTCCAGTAAAACTAGCTCCGTCCATTCCATCTTCATCATCATTAACATCAAACTGAAAAGCTTGATGATCAGGTCTCGCCATGAAAGGACGGTTTATATTCACATTTCTGTTCACTGGTGTAGCTACATTCTCTGCACGCCTTCGATTTGAAGGATCTAACAAGTCATCAACCCCTCAATCATCATCATCAGGGTTAGGATGACGTGTCTTCTGGCCATCATTCTGCTAATTTAGTCGAGCTCTATCCAATGTGGCTAGTCTCTCAGCATCTTGGGGTTTATCATTTTGCTAATAAGTTGCAGTTCCAGATGTATTAGTATTAACGGTTCACCTGATCTCTGTGTACTTGGCATACATAACAATTCCCCTACACAGACAAAAGTAAAATTTGGAAAACTTGACCAAAGGACAATTAACAAACACAAACTTAATTGACAACCGCATTCCCTGACAATGGCACCAAAATTAGACAAACCTAAATCTTAACTCTCTTATGAGAGAGTAAGCGGTCGCTGTCAAATATAGAACCCAACTGGGTTGGGTGTCGAATCCCACAGGGAATACCATGTTGACTAAGTATTGTGATTGTTATTAGACTGTTGATCTAAGGCAACAAAATAAAAAAGGTGTTTGGAAATGTTAACAGGTCTCTTTTGTATTTGTCTTACACAAAAGTCCATCTACTGAGAGTGAATATAAAGGTAATTCCAATGAGAATGAATTAACTAGAGTTATGTTCACTAAGATGTTCAAACAACTAGGGTTATGAGTTTGTGTTTAAATTCTAACTTATGTATCCAATTTGCAAGAATTATTGAATTCTAAAGATTACCCACGTGTTTCTCAACCGAATGAGTATTTCACCCTTTACTTCTCTCGAACTTAAAGAATTCATGCATTATTCAATAAAACTCTCATGAGGGTTGATCCTGTTACTGCATCAATCCGTAAACCCAAAGGGTAAACCTAAGGAGTTCATGTGAATCACTTATTTTCCTAACATCCACTTTCTTGTATGATGAGTGGAGTCCATGGGTTCACTTCTCAAGATTACAACCAAGAGATGTCATTAAAATGAAGAAATATTCATGCAATTTTGACATATGTTAGAAAACAAACCCATTCACAACCCCAAAGTAGTTCTCTACATCAAGTCTCCCATAAACCTAGTTATGGGATTTTAGCTACTCATCTCCATGTAAAAAATCAAAGTTATACTGATTTTCATAAAAAACTTCAAAAGAGTACTTACTAAAGTCACAATATTATTCTTCTCAATATTTGATTGAAAATATGAAAACTAATAATTACGCGTCAATCTCTATATTTCAATCTCAATGAAAAGTAGTACAAAGTTCTCAATAAGAAAGGAAAGTATGAAATTTAAGACAAAAGATACAGAATAAACCCTAATACTTGGTATTTATATGATTCCAGAACTGGGGTTTTAAAATTAAAACTCAGATTCTGTGCGATTTGGTCGACGGGGCAAGCGACGATCTATCGCAGGTCCGATGGTTCATTACCTGCATCTTCGTAGGGTGTCCATTGAATCCATGTTCTGTTTCTAGGCGACGAGTCAAGCAACGGTCCATTGCAGGTCCGACGTTTCATGGCCTGCATTATCGCAGATTATCCAATGACTCCATGTTCTCCTTCTAAATAATAGGTAGTGTGATGTCCCATGAAAGGTGGAAGTTTTGTTGCCTATATCATCGCAGGACTTCCAATGATGATGGCTTCGGTATTATGGCAACGGTTTATGCCAACGGTTTGTCACAGGTCTAACAGATTATCGCCTTGACTATCGTAGGCCTTCCAGAGTCTATGCCTTCTGCTTTTTGTTGATGCTTTAGACCGATGGATTGTCGCAAGGTCAACGGTCCATCGCCTGAGCCGTCGCTTCTTAATTTTCCTTTGTTTTGCTCAGATTTTCTACATTATCCTTCACACTCAGTCCTTACCTGGAAAAAACTAAATTACTATGTTAAATACAACCATGGTTGCTTGAAAAAACACAATTATCCTAAGGAAAAAGCCTGAAATGTTCTGTCAAAAACTAGAATATCAAGGTGCACGAATGCAACTAGACCACTCATGATTTAGAGTTAGGGAAGTATATTTTGCGCTTAAGATTCGGAGGCATTATCTTTATGGTATGCATTATACGATCCTTACCATCTTATGACTCGAAGAGAGTTTAATTCTAGACAACATACATGGATAGCGTTGCTTATGGATTATGATATTTCTATGTTGTATCATCCAGGCAAGAAAAATGTGGTAGCAGATACCTTGAGCTAGAAGGCATAAGTAAGGGTAGGATGGCTTGTGTTTTAGTTTCTCTGAGGTTGTTGGAACGGGACATTCAATCCTTGCCAAATTTATGGCGTGACTTGATATTTTAGACCCTAGAAGGATTCTTCCTAGTTTTAAGGATAGGTCCTCGCTATTTAGGCAGATTCATGATCACTTATTTAAGGATAAGAGGCTTTGCATCACTATAACAAGAGTTGAGTGGTGATTCCTAGAGGGCTATCATCTATTCTGAAGGTGTCTTGAGATCTTATAGATTTATTTGTGTTCAGAGGATCAATGAATTGATATAAACATTTTTTTATGATGCTCACGGCTCTTTGTATTCTATTCATCCAGGTACAACAAGATGTGTAGAGACTTGAGACATCCTTATTGATGGAGTGGCATGAAAAAAGATGTTGTGGATTCTATAGCTTGTTGTTTATGTTGTCAATAGGTGAAGTCCATGCATCAGTGACCTGGTGGGTTGATTCAGAGGTTACCCATTCCTAAGTAGAAGTGGGAGAGGATCACCATGGACATTGTTAGTGGTTTGCCTCGTACCTCCCATGGTTCTTATGGTATTTGTGTCATTATGGATCAGTTTATCAAATTAGCCCATTGTATTTCTATTCAAATGTCCTTCAATGCCTAGTCGTTAGCCTGAATCTATGTGCATAAGATAGTCCATTTGAATGGTGTGTCTATATCTATAATTTCATACCGTAGTTCAATGTTCACTTCTGTATTATGGAGAGCTTTTCAGAAGGAGTTAGGTAATCAGGGGGATCTTAGTATAGCCTTCCATCCGCAGACTGATATCTAGTTAGAGCGGACTATTAAGGTTATTGAGGATATTCTCTGAGCTTGTGTTATGGATTTTTATCTAAGTTAGAGCATCACTTTGACTTGGCTGAGTCCGCATATAATAATAGTTACGATTTGAATATTAAGATGTCTTCTTTGGAGACTTTATATGGCAGGAGATGTTATTTACCTATTAGATAGTTTGAGGCTTCTGAGATCAGACTCTGTGGTATTGACTTTCTTAAGGATTCATTGGATTGAGTCAAGGTGATTAAGGATAGGTTAAGGGCAGCTCAGAGTAGGTATAAGGCTTATCCAAATCATAGACTTCGTTCCTTAACATGTAGAATTAATGATCGACTATTCCAATAGGTATCACACATAAAGGATGTAATGAGGTGTGGGAGGAAAGGAAAGGAAAGTCCAGATATATTGGTCCCTTTTAGATTCTTCACATAGTTGGTGAGATGGCTTATGAGTTAGCTTTACCCCTAAATTTTGTTCTTGTCCATTTGATTTTCTATATTTTTATGTTGTGGCGGTACATTCTTTTTCCATCTCTTGTATTTAGATGTGACTTAGTTCAGATTGATGAGCATTTGACCTTCATGGAGGATCATGTGACTATTTTGTCTAGTGATGTAAGGTGATTAAGAACTCAAATGAATCAAGTAGTTAAGGTTAACTGGAGGCACCTCTTAGTAAAAGAGTCTACTTGGGTTATTGAGAGCAAGATGCAAACCCAGTATCCTCACCTATTCAAGCCTTCAAGTACATCCAAGTCCTTTATTTTTGTGGATGAAAGTTCTTTTAGTGGAGGATATTATAACGACCCTCTAGGTTATTTTCTATATTTTTGACTTTTGACATTTAAAGATTTCTATTAGCTACTCTAAGTCATTTATGACATCCTGAAACTGACTGTCAAGTTACCGAGTAATTCATTTTGTTATTAGAGTCATTTCCTTATTTTAAAGTCTTTTCTGGTTCAAATTGACTATCGGACAAAAAAACAAATTAAACAACCTCGTATGCCAATTAAAACTGTTCTAAAACCTGTGGAATATCAATTTTAGTTTAGGTAGACCCTTAGTCTAGGTCCCGAGGCTCCTAGACTCATTTTAGGCCATTAGCCTGAAGTTAAGAAAATGAAAAGTGGATATCGGACCTAATTTTGACTAAAACAATCTCGGATGAAAATATTGACTATGCCGATGATTTTGAAACATCAAATTTAATAAGGTAGCAGAGTTTATTTGTGCATACGGGATTTTTTATGAATCTTGAGGGGTTAGTGGAGACTTGGAATTTCCTTAAGTATCAGCTGGTGCTTGATATCTGTTGCGACAGCTAAAGTGGCCTTTTGGGAACTTTAGCAGAGGGCTCTTTAGATGCCTTTGGGAAGATTAAGTAGCCCTACCAAACTAGGAGATACTGCTTTAACTGCCCTTTGTCTATAAAGCAACTGATTGTCTGCTTTAGCGGCCTAGCTGTGGGGTAAGATACTGCTTTAAGTGTTACCGCTAAAGCGGACACTTTGCCTCTTTAGCGGCACCTACAGGCCATGAAAGGGAATAAATATTCACTTCGTTAACTTTTTATAATTTTCATCGATTCTCTAAAATCCAAAACCCTAAAAGTGGAAGTTCTGAATAGAAGTAATCGTGGGTAAGTATGGAGATTTAGTATCATTGATTTACGCAATTTACCATGAAATAAGAGGTGAGGTTTCATTATTTTCATAGTTGAATTGACCATATTTTTTTGAAAATCACCAAAATCATGGGGGCTTAATTATAGGGCCATTATTCTCGGAATCTAGCCTTCTTTGAGGGGTTGAGTGGGTTTCAAAATTTTTAATATTCGTAAATGGGCCCCTTATGGGAATTTTATGTAATTTTAGATCTAAATCACAATTGTGCAATACTGGTATCATTGTTCTTATTTCGATGAGTAGATTGTGATTTTGATAACATGGTGCCTTGCAGAAGCTTCTTGGAAGGGGAAATCAATGACTTAGTAGATTCTTCAATCTTTATTCGATGCCCATGTTGGCTGGGTTTACCTTTTTCTTAGATTGAGAAATTCTATAGTATTCTTATGATATTATGCCAGATATGGGGTGGCATCTAGGTGTTGGAGGTATGATTGAAAATGTTTTAGTTATTTGGGTCATTTCGCTATCTTAAAACCGTAGACTTGGAGGTGTTCGCATAGATATTCATGTCTTCGGTCGATTAAGCTTCATGGTATATGATTAGAATCAAAATGCCTTAATTAATTAATCTATGTGAATTTGTCTTAGTTAATCATGTTTAGCATGGAATTTTCCTTAGTTGCTTAAATTAAGGGAAATTACCTTAGTTGTTATTGTTGTAGGTAGGATTGCCTTAGTTGCTCATATTTTTGAAGAATTACTATGGTAGGCCTAATTATGGTTTAATTAACACCTAGGAATTAACTTAGATTCCTTACTTGGTCTGGGTTAGAAGTTGCCTTAGTGGATTTTCGAGGATTAAAAGTGGGACCCTCAGCCCTCCTTAGGACAAGACTTGTGATAACCTTGTACACTTATTTACAGGTGATATACTCTTATTAATAGTAGTTTTGACACTTGAGAAGGTTGAATATAATTATTGAGTATGCTACTTGGATTTTGTAGGATTGATGCTAATTTCTATTATTGCTAATGATATTGCTCATATGTATGATTATGGGTATAAATTATTAGTATGATTTAGGACTTGTACGTGTGATTATTAGTATGGTTTTTAAATGTGATTAATAACACAGCCTATTGATGTGCCTAATGCTATAGATATCGACATTGTTAAATGTTAATGACTTATCAATATGATATGTCTTACACACATGATATGGCATATATAATATCGTTATGTATATGATGGGTGGCCTACAAATATGACTATTGGTATGATATTTTGATGTGCGTAAAAATATTTCTTATGAATACTAGTATAGATATGGATTCTAGGTAAGGCTAATAATATGACTTATAGACGTGATTATGAATGGGACTTCCGATTATGATTCTTTGTCTTGTTTATATGATTCTTTGTCTGGTGTATAAATATGAGTAATGTGATCGTTTATAGCTATGATTTATTGGTATAATCTATTGAGTTTATCTTGTTAAAATGGTTTACTAATATGGTTTGAATATTAGTTTTGATTCATGTCCAGCAATTGCTAATGGTATTAATGATATGAATTCCGGTCCAGGTCCGACAAAATTAATGACAATAATGATGTTCAATTAAATTTCACTTTGACTCCAACATAGATGGTTGTTTATGATGTGAAACGGGATGAATGGATTCTTAATTATGTCATGACACTTGGTAAATTATGGTATTTGATTGTTAGTTTCCTTTATTATACCTCTAAGCTTATGGGGGCCTGCATTGGTTTATTTACTTTTATGCACTTAATGATTTATGGGGGCCAGTATTGTAGTCAATGGTATAATCCTTATGTTATTATTCTCATATCTATTTATTTATATATGTATAGTAGTGTCAGAGCTTATTTCCATGTTCACCCTTTTTATCTTGAGTTAGCTTATGTTATCTTTTTTCTTAACATATTTATATATAGATTTAGCTCAGTATTATGATAATGCCTACTGATCACCCATAGTTTTGATACTCATACTACACTTTTGTACCTTTTTGGTACAGATTTGAGTACTAGTTCCTGCCGTTGATTGGACGTTCTTGCAAAGTTGATTTTAGAGATTGGGTGAGCTCTTGTAGTCGGAATTACCTATTTTTCATTCTAATTATCTACATCTAGTCTTTTATCTTTGAGATATATTGGATTTGACTATCTAGTTCTCATGGTTCTTTGTAGTAGCTCTTGTTCCGATATTATTGGTTCTTGAGATAATTGTTGGTTTCAATCTATTGTTATTTAAACATTTAATTGTTAATTTCATACTTTTAGGCCATTTTCCAAAAAGTTAGCCTATTGAATCAACCTCCTGGCTATAATTTTGCTTTCCTAGTGGAGATATAGAGTAGATGCCATCATGAATTATAAATTGGGTCATGATATGTTATTTACCCCACTATAGTATCGTGATCAGACTACAGAGGCATTGCTATTGTGGATTCCGATTGTAATGGCGGGATTGACCGACTTTGACTTGTTTTGTAGAAGAAATTTCATTGTTGTAATGGTATCTCCATAGCAACGTACAACATGTGTTAGTGGGTATGGCAAGGCAGAAACACAGGATTGCTTCCATTTTTAACTTATTTTCAATGCACCCTCAAACAATGATATTTCAAACTAACCCTTTACATAAAGTTTGATATCAAGAGTCTTACTCACCACAATTCATTTCCAGAAAAACCTACGGGTTCCTAATTGTCTTAGATAACATAAACTTATGTTACACTTTATCACATTTATAAAATCTATACCTAGATTTCCCAAGACCATGCCTCACTTGAATATCATCTAAGATTAGACTACTGTGAAATTTTTAACTTTTAATTTAGGGAAAAACATAGCCCAAACTTTTGCATGATGACTTTCCTATAATGATTAAAAGGGTTGTTATATGATTGTATTGGAAAGAAGACAAGAAGATATTTATTTGTAAAGATATTTTGTCCGTAAATCTTCAAAATCAAAGAGGACTGATCATGTGAACTTAACATTTTTAAAGCTCTTATTGAAACTCAATTGATAAGGATGCTTTCAACCCAAATTTATGCTAGGGGTTTTGTATTATCTTAATTAATATTTAATGCACTACTATACTATGGAACTGACCGTAACACCTTTTGAAATTGAGATTCTTATGCCTTTATCACAAATATTTTCAGTAACAACATAGATCATTATAATTATACCTTAAAGCTTCAATATTTTTTCAGATAGAGGTTGGGATGGCTGCCCTGATGATTAGCATTGCACTAGTGGATTTCTTGTGTATCATAGAAACAACTTGATATCTTATTTATCAAAGAAATCATTTAATATTGTCTGATCTCTTGTATAGTGAATACAAATCACTGGCCAATTCCACTACTCAAATAATGTATGTAAACTTTATCTTTGCAAATATGGCATCCCATCCATCGTCCTTTCTATAAAATAGTGTGATAACATTGGCACAATTACCTGAGTTCTAATTGTAGTTTACATACCCGCACAAAGCATATTTATTAAGACATTCACTTTGTGAGGAATAAAATTATGCCAAGTAGGCTTTTAATTTACTTTATTTCTTGTGCTGACGAAATTGAGGATATTATGAGGAAGCTACTTGGACATAAACTCTTCCCTATGCATTTCAACAGGCTTCATCTTTACTTTACATCAACATCATCATCAAGAGGCTGCTGCTAAAATTATAAGTATTTCATTATTAAAAGTTGTTATAATTATCTTTACTCTTGGAATTATACTCTGCCTTATAGTAGTTATCCTATGTTTCTATCTATTAATGTTGTAAGTCAATATAAGCTTATATTCATGAATACATTAAAATATATTGTGGAATCAATTGTTTTCTTAACCTCCATACCTTGCGAAATATTTTGAAGCAAGTAATATGATGATTATAAGTACAATATGGTTTGTATCCCTTAGAGACTTAGTTGCTGACAATGTAATAATATAAGTACTATGGTTAAAAGAAGATGTGTTTCTCAAGAAAAATAAGTTGTTTGATTTAGCTAATAACTCTACTAATTCAATAAAAGAAAATATGAATAATCTTTTCAGAGTAATTCGTAGAGTTATTAAGACTTGGGTCATGATCTTGCATAATTCCGTAATATTTATGGACATTTGATAAGACAAATTAGGATATCTACCCAACTACTGACTCACATGTTTAATACTAGTTCGTGATCTTTTGCTACTCAAATTGTCTATCATTATTAACCGTAGATCTACATTGTTGGACGAGTAGTACTAAGAAAGGCCAAAATAAGGTGATACAGTCACTTTCATCATAAAAATGGCTCATTTATTTATCAAATGAAACAAATATCATCACTTTCTGATGAAATAATTATTAATTTTTTCAAATAAAAATAACGTTGTCAGTTATTTGTGCTTAGTATTTGAAGAAAAACTAATGGACATAAGTGGTTTTGTTGGTCGGTTTTGTTCGCAATTTTGAAGAATATTACGATGGGCAATGACATTTTTTGGAAAAATGTAAGGAAAATGAATTACACATAAGGAATAGACTAAAGCTTCCATGACCATCGATTTTCTATATATTTTTTGGATGTAGAAATCTGCATTTTCTGCAGCTCACCTATAAAATAAAAATAAAATCAAAATATAGTCCCAATTTTGTATTAATTATCCCAACTTAGTTATATAACAACATATGATTTAATACATATCATTCAGAGTTTCAAAACATAAAAAAAAATCAAACAAAACACCTAAAAGTGTTTAACTAAAGTTTTTAAAAAGTCTAAAAAGTGTCAAATATAACAAAAAAATACAAAAATGCTAAGGGGTAGACCACAAACTCGCTTCCACTATCATTCTATTTGCTACTTGATAATGATGGACAATGGATACAAGCACTAAGCAAAGAACATGTTCCTTTAAAAGGCTTGACGGTGTTGTAAATTTTCTCATTTGATCAATCCATTGTTCCTCAGACTGTGCAAAGACATGCATATGTTGTGATGCTATGACATAGACATAAATTGAACACCATTAGCAACCCAAAATTGTGTTATGATAACCTAGGAGGTAGATTTATACCTAGTTCTTCTTTAATCTATTTTTGAGAAGTTTAGGGCTAGCATAGTATTGGATGAATTTTTAGGGTGTTCTACTTTTGAAAAATATGGTACTAATAACAGTAATTGTGGTGATGTTAGACCTAATTGTAAGATAAATAATGAGTTTCAGAAGAGAAATTTTTGTGGAGTTGTTAGACCTAATTGAAGCTTAGTATTTCGCGATTGTGTGCTATGTCCTTCACTTATAATTTTGGGTGAGATCCATTACACTAATTTTAAGTAAACTTTTTGATCTTTAATATCAACTTCTTTTTTTAAACATTAATTAAGTATGAAATTTTGGGATTTTTGTCTGTAAGGCCAAAAATGTGTACTTCATAAATATAAACTCTGATTTCACTTCTTTTTTACATGAATGAGTTTCTAATTCTATAACTATCCATTTTCCCTCAATTTTACCTTCAAAACAACTGGAATTAATGATTTTTAAAGGGATTTTAAAGATTCTGCACAGTAAAGTTAAAAAAATAGTTTTTCTTTTATTTGGACCTTGTATTTAACTCATTATAGCTTTGATTTTCAGCTGTAGACTCCTAAAAATATGAGAACCAAGTTTTGAAACAAAGTTACGATTTTTCCATTCTTTTTCAAAACCCATTTTCGGGGTCTATTTTGACCTCGACTTTAAAGTAGGCAATATGGAAATTGTTGGCTTACTTTGGAGGCATAGATTCTATATTTTGATGTTTTAGTTTATTTACAGATTATTCATAAGAAGTAAGGTCATGTATTGAAGGCTTGCAGACCCATTTTTAGCCTTCAAGGTAGGTTAAGGCTTAATTCGTTAAGACTGAGCTGTATAGTTAATTTTTATTCAAAGGCATGTAAGTGTGTGGGAAATAATTATGAAAATTGGCTATCTTATTCTGTTGTACTCTTGTAGGGGCCTATATTTGATGTTATTGGTGGTTTTGTTATGTTATGTGATAAGAGTAATATTGTTAGGTCATATTCATTTTGATTGCCTGTATGCATGAGAATAATTATGTTTTGTTTTATGAAAAGAATATTGTGGTACCAATTGTGTATAATGATGTATTCATACTCTATTGGTATATGAGATTAGATGGATTTAATAAATGGTTAAAAATAATGAGTGGATATTTAGCTCATGTGATAGTATATTCATTTGTTGTGAAAATACTCATTGTGGTTGGTTGTAAGCATTTCATCCTCATGCTCATTGATGAAACAGTGGTACCACGATGGAAATACTATGAAATGCTAGCAACGCCTTTTTATGAAAGAAATGTGACATCTTATAAAACCCACCCTGAGGTCTGTGCTTAAGAGGAAATATAGATATATGGATTCTATATGCATTGACAAACCCCCATAAGTCCTAAACCAGGTAGCTTAGCTCCGTAGGTATATCTCGAGACAGGGCAACAATCTTAGACTTTGTGAGAAAATCTCGTGCATCGCCATCATCATTATCATCATCATCATCATCATTGTACGTACTTCATTATTCTTGCGATGTGATTGTTTCTTGGTCTTATCTTTTCACTTACATACTTGTTCTATCTTATTTTACTTGTACTTGATAATCTTGTATGTGTTTCTCTTCTTTGTCCTACTTGTTTGTGACTTGCTATATTTTTTAAAGCTTTCTAGTGATGTTGCAATACATGTGATATATTAGAACTGCTAGTGCAAGCAATGTGGGACATTCTTAGTTTCAAGTGATGTGCCTTTGGTGTATTTTTTGTTTTATTTATTTTCATCTTTGCTTGGTCATCCTATGATATGTAATGAGAACATGTGGACTGTAATCACACCTACTGAGCCCTTTTGGTGAAGATTCATGTTTGGGTGTGCCGTGCATTACATTTTTCTGGCAATATTTTGAGCCCTTGAGGTAGTGGCTAATTTTTAGGCGTTCAGGTGACTTCTACTATTTTTTCCATATCATACTATATCTTTACTTATATTTCAATAATAGGGTTTATCCATTTTTGACAACTTATATATTTTATTTAGATTTAACTTGTACTAGCTATGATCTTACACTTTTGACATCTGGTTTTTGGGAGTAATTATATTATTATTGGATAGGTTTCTATCCACATTTATTATACATGTATGGATCAACTTTATTCTAGAGGCATTACCTTGGGATTTGAGCATTATTTTCCTTTTGTATCAGTTTGTGTAATAGGCTTACTTTTCAAGAATCACTTCGGCAAGTCTCATCATGACCCTTGCATTTTGGGTAGTGAGAAATTGGTATTAAGGCTAGCTTTATTAGTCTTAACGATATATGAACGGGATATCTAATAGAGTCTCATATATCTGTACATAGACGTTCGTGTCTATCTTTGAGAGGCTATAGGATGCCTTTAGAAAATTTCTTTTATTTTCTTCGTTATCATATGAATCTCTTTCATACCTTATTTTCTAAGTCATGTTTTACTCTTTTCAGCATAGATGGTGTGGACTAGGTCAGGAAAAAGTAGAAATACAAAGCCTTTACAAGAGGGCGAGCCTTATGTTGTGGATAGATCAAGGAAATGGACGAACATGTTGACCAGCCTCATCTTTGAGAAGGGCTAGGGGACTCTCAACTGATCCTCATGTATAGTATATTAGTGGTGAGTTCTAATTCTTTAGAATTTGTCTGCCCCAGTTTAGGTAGGGTTGTCGGTGCATTTGCTGACCTATTAAGAGGGTTTTTCTTTGGTTATTCTAGTTTCTCCTCTAGTTCTAAGTATGGATCCACCAATTGTACCTTCTTCTTTTTGGGGTACTCAAACCTGGAGTAGGGTGTTCTGAGGTTGAGTATTCAACATTCATCTATGTTACCTCCCCAATATGGTATCTCAACCTGCCAAATTCATTATGCCTCCTTTTTTAATGAGTATAGTTCTATCTTCTGAGAATCAAAAGAGGTTTTAGAGATATACTCATTTAGGTCCTCCTAAATTTAATGGTCTGATGAACGAGGATGTTTATGAGTTCCTAATTTATTATTGAGAGAAGTTGCATTAGTTGGGTTTTATTTAGTTGAATGGGGTTGCTTATACTACTTATTAGTTGAGAGATATTGCTAGAGATTTTTCTATCGATGTTGAGACGGACACCAATCATATTTTTATTCCTCTTTTTAAGATGGACCCAGTCGAGTTAAAGGAAATAAAGGATCAATTAAAGGAGTTGTTGGATAAGGGATTTATCCAACCTGGTGTATTACTTTGGAGTGAATTCTATCTTTTTAATGAAGAAAAATGGTGGGTCTATGCATATGTATATCAAGGTGATGGTTAAGAATAAGTAATCACTTCCTGATATTGATTATTTATTTGATAATCTTTAGGGTGTTGTGGTGTTTTTAAAGATTGATTTGATATCTGGGAATAATCAGTCGAGGATCAGAGCTTCAAATATTCAGAAGATAGCTTTGCATACTCGATATGGTCGTTATGAGTTCTTAGTCATGTTATTTGGTGACTAATGCCCCAATCGGGTTCATAGAGTTGATGAATTAGGCATTTTGACTGTATCTCAATTTCTTTGTTATTGTATTTATATATGATATCATGGTTTATTCCAAGAGTGAGTCTAAGAATGAGGAGCATTTCAAGATAGTGCTTTAAAGATTGAGGGATAAGAAATTATATGCCAAGTTCTTTAAGTGTTACTGTTGGTTGGAGTCTATTATTTCATTCATCATGTGGTGACTAAGAAAGGTATTATGGTTGATCCAGCCAATGTTGCAGTGCTTCATAAATGGGTTAGACCAACTTTGCCTACTAAGATTTGAAGTTTCAATGACATGGTAGGTTATTATGATCATTTTGTTGAGCGTTTCCCATCCATTGCAGCTTCGTTGACCAAGTTGACTCAGAAGAATATTTCATTACAATAATTAGATGTTTGTGAGGATAGATTTCAAAAGCTCAAGTATTTTTTGACTTCAGCTTTTATCTTGACCTTGCCCAAGGAGGGCGTTGGTTTTATTGTCTTTTGTGATACTTCAAGTGTTGTATTAGGTGTTATGTTAATATACAAGGGTAAGGTGACTGCTTATGTTTCTCATCAGTTAAAGGCCCCGTTAGAAGAATTAGGCTACCTATGATTCTGAGTTATGCACGGTGGATTTTGTTTTGAAGTTATGGAGGCACTATTTGTATGGAGTCCATTGTTAGATTTTCTCAAATCATCATAGCCTTCAGTACTTATTCACCCACCTCGATATTTATAGAAGGCAGTGTCATTTACTTGAGTTTCTTATAGATTGTGACTTGACTATTTCCAATCGTTTGAGGAAGGCTAATATGGTTTCAGATACCTTAAGCTGAATTTACCCTACCCATGATTTGGAGTTGTGCAAGGTTGATTTTATTTTGAAGTTTTGAAGGCACTACTTTTCTGGAGTCCATTGTGAGATTTTCTCAAATCATCATAGCCTTCAGTACTTTTTCACCCTGTGCGATCTTTATATGAGGAATTATCATTTAGTGGAGTTTCTTAAAAGTTGTGACTTGACTATTCTCTATCATTTGAGCAAGGCTAATGTGGTTCTATAAGAATTGAGCGAAAAGTCGACTAGCATGAGTAGCTTGGTGCATCTTTTGACCCAGGAAAGGACATAAACCTTATAGGTTCAGAAATTAGCTGACTAAATGGTTAGGCTTGATATTTCAACACCTGGGCGTTGTTTTTAATTTTTTGAGGTGAGGTCTTCTTAATGGAAAAAATTTGAGCTCATCAGTTTAATAATGTTGGATTAAAGGTATTGAGAGGCAACGTTAAGGAATCCTCACTTGATTCATATGGAATTTTAAGGATTGGAGGTCGAGTTTGTGTACCTAGAGTGGGTGATTAGATTAGATTAATTTTGGAAGATGCCGATTATTCTAGGTATTTTGTCCATCTGGGGTGACTAGAATGTATCATGAATTGAGGCAACATTAGTAGTGGGGCAGTTTGACGAAGGATGTAGAAAATTTTGTAGATAATTTCCTTTGTTGCCAGCATGTGAAGGACGAGCCTTTAAGACCTAGTGGATTGTTTCAGAGTTTACCAATTCCTTAGTTAAAGTGGTAACAAATCTCTATGGACTTCGTGACTGGGTTGCCTCATATTTTTTATAGACCTGATAGTGTTTGGGTTATTGAGGAATAATTGACTAAGTCCACATATTTCATTCATGTGTAGGTCTATTTTAGTGCTGAGAGGTTGACACGTATCTATATTTGTGAGATTGTGCAACAACATGGTGTGCTGGTTTCTATAATTTCAGAAAAAGGTTATGTGTTCACTTCTCACTATTGAAGATTTTCAAAATGAGTTGGGTACCTGTGTTGACCTAAGAAAAACATTTCTCCCCTAGATTGATGGTTAGTCAGAGCGAACTATTGACATTGTATATGATATGCTCCATACTTGTTTGATGGATTTTTGTGGCCAATGGGTGCCACATTTTACTTTAGCTAAGTTTGCCTATAGTAATAGCTACTATTCCAGTATTGATATTGCTCCTTTTAAGGCTTTGTATTGTAGTCATTGTCTCTCTCCAGTGGGTTGGTTTGATGTTTATGAGTTATGAACTTGATTTTTGAGTCCTTAAATAGAGTTCGGATCATTCAGGATAGGATTCATGTTGCCCAGAGTAAGCAAAAATTCTACGCAAATAATAGACTTCGTTCCTTGAGATTTGATGTTGGCGATCATGTTTTCCTTGGAGTCTCACCCTTGAAGGGTATGATGAGGTTCGGGAAGAGGGTCAAGCTTAGCACCAGGTATATTGATCCATTTAAGATTCTTTAGACTATTTTTGGTGTCATTTATGAGTTAGCTTTTCCCCTAGATTTATCCACTATTCACCAAATTTTTCATGTTTCCATGCTTTGCCATTACATTCTAGATGAGTCTCATGTCATTCTTTGGGAGTCAATTCAGTTAGATAAGATCTTGTCTTTTCTTGAGGAACTGATCTCTATTTTGGCTAAGGATGTTAGACGGTTGCGTTCTAGAATAATCCTTGTGGTTAAGGTTTAATAGCAATATCAACCTGTAGATGAGGTGACTTGGGAGGTTGAGTCTTATATGCGTAGATCGTATCACAAGCTCTTTGTTGATATAGGTATTTGTCTTGCCTTTATTTGAGGATGAACTAAATTATTATTGGTGGATGTTGTAAAGACCTGAATTTTTGGTGAAATATGTGTTTTTGTGTGATTTGACTATTTTACTCCTCTCCATAGTTGGATTGTGGTATTTATGGGGCGTAGGGTGATTACCATCGTTCCCGATGCATTTTGGTGCCATTTATCTGATTTTGTGGTGTTTGGTGACTTTGAGAGGCTTGTAATTGATTTCAGTTGATAATTTTTTGTCCGTACGATAGATGGAAGAACGAATTGAGACAGAAGATCTGAAATGTCGATTTTAGGGTTGTAACATGGTTTGTGTGGTTTCGTGGCTATTAAATCTAATTTTGACCATTGGATTAGAAAGCTATGGTTTTGGGTTTTGAGGGGTTAACTTTGTGAAAATGATGCCTTTTATATAAATCATATAACGCCGTTGAGTTTGGAGCGTCAAATTTGATAGAGTAGCATAGTTCATTTGCATTCATGGTATTCTATATGAATCTCAAGAGGCCAGTGGAGACTTGTAAATGTACCTAGTCCCCAGCTGCTGCTCCTATTTCCTTCTACACCTGGGATTGCGATTGGGACAACAGAGGAACTATTGCAATCGCAACACAAGTTAGAGATTGCGATAACTTAGTCAGGCATGGTACCTCGATCACAATCATGGCTTGCGATCATGATTACTGGAAATATATATATCTGTGTTTTAGCTATTTTCACGTTTTTTGAGACATGGAGCATAGAGTTTCACAATTTTGAGCGATTTTCTTCACTTCTAAGCTTCGGTAAGCTCCATTACACTTATTTCAACTAATTTATTCTATTTTTAACATCAAATTCCTATTTTAAAGAAGGATTAGGTATGAAATTTGGGGATTTTGGTCCGTAAGGCCTATAAAGTGTATTTTACCAATTTAAACCCCAATTTCACTCCTTTTTCACTTGAATGAGTTTATAGTTATGTAATTATCCATTTTCCCTTAATTTCACCTTCAAAATAACTGTGATTCTTGATTTTCAAATGGATTTCCAAGATGTTATCTGGTAAAGTTTATAAAATGGTTTTTGTTTGATTTGGACATTGTCTTTCACTCATTATTGCTTGGGTTTTTTTAGAGACACCTAAAAATATGGGGAAAATGTTTTCGAAACAAAGTTACAATTTTACCCTCATTTTTTAACAATCCTTTTTGGGGTTCGATTTTGACCCCAATTTAAAACTAGGCAATATAGGTACATTGGTTTACTTCTGGAGTATAGATTCTATATTTTGATTGTTTAATTCATTTTGGGACCATTCATGAGAAATAAGCTCATGGATTGAAGACCTACGAACTTTTTTTCGGCCTTCGAGGTAGGATTAGTAAACTTTTCCAAACTAAGCTAAGTAGTTAATTTTTATAAAAAAAAACTTGTTATGGGTATGGGAACTACTCATCCAAAATCTGTGTAGTTAATTTCTATACCAAAACATGTTAATGGTATGGAACTAATCATGAAAAATGGCTATCTTATTGTATTATGCCAATGTGGGGGACTATATATGATGTAATTGGTGGATTTTATATATTATGTGCTATGTGTAACCGTTTGGGGTCCTATTTGAGGAATTATCATGATCGTAACCCTTATTTACAATTGAAATACCACTGTCAGGCAAGGTATAAAAATATCGATCCTGGTCCACGATCGTAAGAGCTGGGTATATATATGTTCGCGGTTTTGCCATTTTCATTATTTTTGAGTATTGAAACTTAGCATTTCACGATTTTGTTCTATGTCCTTCACTTATAATCTTGGGTAAGATCCATTAAACTAATTTTAACTAATTTTTTCGATCTTTAATATCAAATTCTTGTTTTAAACATTTATTAAGAACAAAATTTTGGGATTCTTGTCTGTAAGGCCAAAAAAGTGTACTTCACAAATATAAACTCTGATTTCACTCCTTTTTTACATGAATGAGTTTCTAATTCTATAACTATCCATTTTCCCTCAATTTTACCTTTAAAACAACTGTAATTAAGGATTTTTAAATGGATTTTAAAGATTCTACACGATAAAGTTAAAAAAATAGTTTTTCTTTTATTTGGACCTTGTATTTAACTCATTATAGCTTTGATTTTTAGCTGTAGACTCCTAAAAATATGAGAACCAAATTTTAAACAATGTTACGATTTTGCCCTTCTTTTTCAAAACCCATTTTGGGGGTCTATTTTGACCCCGAATAGAACTAGGCAATATGGAAATTGTTGGCTTACTTTGGAGGCATAGATTCTATATTTTGATGTTTTAGTTTATTTATAGATTATTCATAAGAAGTAAGGTCATGGATTGAAGGCTTGCAGACCCATTTTTGGCATTCGAGGTAGGTTCAGGCTTAATTCTTTAAGACTGAGTTGTGTAGTTAATTTTTATTCAAAAGCATGTTAAGTGTGTGGGTACTAATTATGAAAATTCGCTATCTTATTCTATTGTACTCATGTAGGGGCCTATATTTGATGTTATTAGTGGTTTTTTTATGTTATGTGATATGAGTAATTGTGTTAGGTCATATTCATTTTGATTGCCTATATGCATGAGAATAATTATGTTTTGTTTGATGAAAAGCATATTGTGGTACCAGTTGTGTATAATGATGTATTCATACTCTATTGGTATATGAGTTTAGATTGATTTCATAAATGGTTAAAAATAATGAGTAGATATTTAGCTCACGTGATAGTATATTTGTTTGTTGTGAAAATACTCATTGTGGTTGGTTGTAAGAATTTCATTATCATGATCATTGATGAAACAGTGGTACCACGATGGAAATACTATGAAATGCTAGCAACGCCTTTTTATGACAGAAATGTAACATCTTATAAAACCCACCCTGAGGGTTGTGCTTGGGAGGAAATATAGATATATGGATCCTATATGGATTGACGAACCCCCATAGGTCCTACACTGGGTAGCTTAGGTCCGTGGGTATATATAGAGATAGTGCAACAATCTTAGACTTTGTGAGAAAACCTCGTGCATCACCATCATCATCATCATCATCACAATTGTACTTACTTCATTATGCTTGCGATGTTATTTTTTTTTGGTCTTAGCTTTTTACTTTCATAATTGTTCTATCTTCTTTTACTTGTACTTGATAGTCTTTTATGTGTTGCTCTTATTTGTCCTACTTGTTTGCGATTTAGTATATTTTTTAAAGGTTTTCTTGTGTTGTTGCAATACATGTGATATATTAGAACTGGTAGTGCAAGTAATATGGGACATTTTTTGGTTTCAAGTGATGTGCCCTTAGTTTATTTTTTGTTTTCTTTATTTTCATCTTTGCTTGGTCATCCTATGATACGTAATAAGAACACGTGGACCGTACTCACACCTAGTGAGCTCTTTTGGTGTAGATTCAGGTTTGGGTGCGCCGCACATTGCATAATTCTGGCAATATTTTGAGTTCTTAAGGTAGTGGCTAATTTTTAGGCATTCATGTGACTTCTACTACCTTTTCCATACCATACTATGTCTTTACTTATATTACAATGATAGGGTTTATCCATTTTGGACAACTTATATATTTTATTTAGATTTAACTTGTACTAGCTATGATCTTACACTTTTGACATCTAGTTTTTTTGAGTAATTTTATTATTATTGGATAGGTTTCTTTCCGCATTTATTATACATGTATGGATCAACTTTATTCTAGAGACGTTACCTTAGGATTCGTGCAGTTTGTGTGATAGGCTTACTTTTCAAGGATCGTTGCGGAAAGTATCATCATGACCCTTTCATTTTGGGTCGTGAGAAATTGGTATTAAAGCTAGCTTCATTAGTCTTAATGATATATGAGCAGGATATCTAATAGAGTCTCGTGTATTGGTACATAGACGTTGGTGTCTATCTTTGAGAGGTTATAGGATGCCTTTAGAAAATTTCCCACATTTTTTTCCTTATCATATAAATCTTTTTCATACCTTGTTTTCTAAGTCATGTTTTACTCTTTTCGGCATAGATGGTGTTGCCTAGGCCAGGAAAAAGTAGAAATGTAGAGCCTTTACAAGAGGGAGAGCCTCATATTATAGATAGATCAAGGGAATGGATGGGTTTGTTGACCAACCACATCTTTGAGGAGTACTAGGGGACTCTCAACTGATCCTCATGTTGAGTATATTAGTGGTGTAGATTCACTTCTAATTCCTTAGAATTTGTCTGCCCTAGTTTAGGTGGGGTTGTTGGTGCGTTTGCTGACCTAATAAGAGGGTTCTCCTTTGGTTATTCTAGTTGTTCCTCTAGTTCCAAGTGTGGATCCTTAAATTGCACCTTCTTCTTTTTGGGGTACTCAAACCTAGAATATGGTGTTCTTAGGTTGAGTATTCAACTTTCGTCTATGTTACCTCCACAATATGGTATATCACCCTGCCAGATTCATTATGCCTCCCTTTTCAATGACTATAGTTTTGTCTTCTGATAATAAAAAGAGGTTTGAGAGATTTACTCATTTAGGTCCTCCTAAATTAAATGTTTTGATGAACGAGGATATTTATGAGTTCCTAATTTATTATTGAGAGAAGTTGTATTATTTGGTTTTCTTGAGTTGCGTGTAATTGCTTATACTACTTATTAGTTGAGAGATATTGCTAGAGATTAGTCAAGGTCACTCATAGGTTGTAGACCTCCTTATTCTCCTAAGATGATGTGGGATCAGTTTGTCGATACCTTTTGGAGAGATTTGTGCCTTATAGTTTGAGGGATCGGATGAGAGATAAGTTTGATCGCATGGGCAAGGCTTCATGACTATTACAGAGTATCAGGCTTACTTCTATGCCTTTTCTATATATTCTTATACCAGTATTTCAACTGAGTTTAAGAAGATTCAAAAGTTTGTAAATGGTCTTGATATCTCTGTTAAGATTGCTACGTATCAAATGGTTGTATTTGGAGTGTCTTTTAGAGTATAGTGGATAATTCTAAGATGACTGAGTGTATTCTGCGAGCATCTCAGGGATGTGCCAAGAATGTCTGTTATTTTGGTGAGTTCAGTGATCAGACTTCTTGAGGTAGATATTTTAGAGGTTCTCGTGGCTATCATGGTATACTTGTGTAGGCATCCTTTAAGAGTTCTAGTAGCGGGTCTTCTAGTCCAATAGTTTAGCGTGTCCATCCAGTCCTAGTGGTACCTTCTCCTATTGAGTCGGGTTGTAGGGGTTGTATTGTATGTGATGAGATTGGCTATCTAGCCAAGGACTATCATTGTTGTGTGATTAGAGTAACTCTTATTTTAGCTATGAGAGGTAGAGGTTTTACTTGAGGTATGAGGGGTAGAGGTAGTGGAGCTCGTGCTGGTGTTCGTGGGGACACTCAACAAGTTAGTGGTCGTGGATAGTGTTATTTTATACCAGACAACCCAGTGGCAGATTCTTTTGATGTTGTGATCATAGGTATCATCCCTATTTGTTATTCGATCCAAGATCAACTTTCTTCTACGTATCTACATATTTTTCTTTAGGTTTTGATTCTATTTGTGGGCCTCTTCCCATGCCTATTCATGTATTTACCCTTTTAGAAGATTCATTAGTGGTGGATCAATTGAATCAATCTTGTACTATGACTTTTTTTTTACGTTAGACTTTGGTAAATTTACTTCTATTAGTTATGATGGATGTCGATGTTATTTTAGGTATGGTTTTTTGGATTCTTATCATGTTGACCTAGATTGTTTTGATAAGACCGTGACTTTAGCTTTGCTGGGTGTGCCAAGGATAGCTAGGAAGGGTGCATTTTATCCAGGTCCTAAGGGGATTATATCTTATGTTTAGGCTCCTAGATATGTTGAGAGGCGATGTTTATCTTACTTGTCTCATATTTGTGATACTAGTGTTGTTTAACCTTCATCTTTGGATTCTGTTCATTTTGTTCGTGAGTTTATAGGTGTGTTACCTATAGATTTTCCTACTATGTCTCTGGAACGTGATATTAATTTTTCTATTGATGTTGAGACGAGCACCAATCTCATTTTTATTCCTCTTTTTAGGATGGCCCCAGTCGAGTTAAAGGAAATGAAGGATCAATTAAAGGAGTTGTTGGATAAGGGATTTATCCAACCTGGTGTATCACCTTATGGTTAACTCTACCTTTTTTATGAAGAAGAATAGTGGGTCTATGCATATGTATATCAAGGTGATGGTTAAGAATAAGTATCCTCTTCTTTATATTGATTATTTATTTCATAAGCTTTAGGGTGTTGCGGTGTTTTCGAAGATTGATTTGATATCTGGGAATCACTAGTTGAGGATTAGAGCTTCAAATATTCTAAAGATAGCTTTTCAGACTTGATATGGTCGTTATGAGTTATTAGTCATGTCCTTTGGGTTGACTAATGCCCCAATCATGTTCATAGAGGTGATAAATTGGGAATTTTGACTATATCTCAATTTCTTTGTTATTGTATTTATATATGATATCTTGGTTTATTCCAAGATTGAGTCTAAGCATGAGGAGCATTTCAAGATAGTGCTTTAAAGATTGAGAGATAAGAAATTATATGCCAAGTTCTTTAAGTGTGAGTGTTGGTTGGAGTCTATTATTTCATACATCATGTGGTGACTAAGAAAGGTATTATGGTTGATCCAGCCAATGTTGCAGTGATTCATTAATGGGCTAGACCAACTTTGCCTACTAAGATTTGGAGTTTCAATGACTTGGTATGTTATTATGATCATTTTGTTGAGGGTCTCCCATCCATTGCAGCTTCATTGACCAAGTCGACTCAGAAGAATATTTCTTTCCAATGATTTGATGTTTGTGAGGATAGATTTCAAAAGCTCAAGTATTTGTTGTCTTCAGCTCTTATCTTGGCCTTGCCCAAGAAGGGTGTTGGTTTTACCGTCTTTTGTGATACTTCAAATGTTGGATTAGGTGTTATGTTAATGTACAAGGGCAAGGTGACTACTTATGCTTCTCATCAGTTGAAGCCCTGTTAAAAGAATTACGCTACCTATGATTTTGAGTTATAAATGGTCGATTTTATTTTGAAGTTGTGGAGACACTATTTGTATGGAGTCAATTGTTAGATTTTCTCAAAGCATCATAGCCTTCAGTACTGCTTCACCCACCGCGATATTTATAGAAGGCAGTGTCATTGACTTGAGTTTCTTATAGATTGTGACTTTACTATTTGCTATCTTTGAGTAAGGCTAATATGGTTGCAGTTGCCTTAAGCTGAATTTACCCTACCCATGATTTGGAGTTGTGCGCGGTTAATTTTATTTTGAAGTTGTGGAGGCACTACTTGTCTGGAGTCCATTGTGAGATTTTCTCAAATCATCATAGCCTTCAACACTTTTTCACCCTGTGCGATCTTTATATGAGGCATTGTCGGTTAGTGGAGTTGCTTAAACAATATTACTTGACTATTCTCTATCATTTGAGAAAGGCTAATGTGGTTCTATAAGACTTGAGCCAGAAGTCGACTAGCATGAGTAGCTTGGCGTTTCATTTGACCCAGGAGAGAACATAGACCTGATAGTTTCAGAATTTAGCTGACTACATTGTTAGGCTTGATATTTCAACAACTGGGTGTAGTTTTTAATTTTTTGAGGCGAGGTCTTCTTGGTTGAAAAAATTTGTGCTCATCAGTTTATTAATGTTGGATTAAAGGTGTTGACAAGAAAGGTTAAGGAAGCCTCACTTGATTCATATGGAATTTTGAGAATTGGAGGTCGAGTTTGTGTACCTAGAGTAGGTGATTGGATTAGATTGATTTTGGAATATGTCTATTGTTCTAGGTATTGTGTCCATCTGCGGTGAATAAAATGTATCGTGACTTGAGGCAGCATTACTAGTGGGGCAGTTTGAGGAAGGATGTAGCAAATTTTGTAGATCATTTCCTTTGTTGCCAGCATGTGAAGGCCGAGCATTTTAGACTTAGTGGATTGATTCTGAGTTTACCAATTCCTTAGTTAAAGTGGTAACAAATATCTATGGACTTCGTGACTGGGTTGCCTCATATTTTCTATGGACCTGAGAGTGTTTGGGTCATTGTAGATTGATTGACTAAGTTCACATATTTCATTCATGTATAGGTCTATTTTAGTGTTGAGAGGTTGACTCGTATCTATATTTGTGAGATTGTGCAACTACATGGTGTGCTGGTGTCTATAATTTCAGATAAAGGTTCTGTTTTCACTTCTCACTATTGAAGATTTTCAAAATGAGTTGGGTACCCGTGTTGACCGAAGAAAAACATTTCACCCCTAGAATGACGGTCAGTCAGAGCGAACTATCAACATTTTAGATGATATGCTCCATGCTTGTGTGATGGATTTTTGTGGCTAATGTGTCCAACATTTGGCTTTAGCTGAGTTTGCCTATAGTAATAGGTACTATTCCAGTATTGATATTGCTCCTTTTAAGGCTTTGTATTGTAGCGGTTATCGCTCTCCAGTGGGTTGGTTTGATGTTTCTGAGTTACGAACTTGATTTTTGAGTCCTTAAATAGAGTTCGGATCATTCAGGATAGGATTCGTGTATCCCAGAGTAAGCAAAAATACTATGCGAATAATAGACTTCATTCCTTGAGATTTGGTGTTAGCGATCATGTTTTCCTTGGAGTCTCACCCTTAAAAGCTATAATCAGGTTCGGGAAGAGAGTTAAGCTTAGCACCAGGTATATTGATCCATTTAAGATTCTTTAGACTATTTTTCGTGTCGCTTATGAGTTAGCTTTTCCCCTAGATTTATCCATTGTTCACCAAATTTTTCATATTTCCAAGCTTTGCCATTACATTCTAGATGAGTCTTATGCCATTCTTTGGGAGTCAAATCAGTTAGATAACAACTTGTCTTTTCTTGAGGAACTGATCTCTATTTTGGCTAAGGATGTTAGATGGTTGCGTTATAGAATAATCCTTGTGATAAGGTTTAATAGAAATATCAACCTATAGATGAGGCTACTTGGGAAGTCGAGTCTTATATGCGTAGATCGTATCACAAGATCTTTGTTAATATAGGTATTTCTCTTGCCTTTATTTGAGGACGAACTAGATTATTATAGGTGTATGTTGTAACGACCTAAATTTTTTTTTGAAATATGTACTTTTGTGTGATTTGACTATTTTACTCCTTTCCATAGTTGGATTGTGGTATTTATGGGGCGTAGGGTGATTAGCATCATTCCCGATGCATTTTTGTGCCATTTACATGATTTTGTGGTGTTTGGTGACATTGAGAGCCTTTTAATGTATTTCAGTTGATAATTTTTTGTCCGTACAATAGATGGCAGAACGAATTATGATAGAAGATCTGAAACAACGATTTTAGGGTTGAAACATGGTTTGTGTGGTTTAGTGGCTATTAAATCTCATTTTGACCCTTGGATTGGAAAGTTATGCTTTAGGGTTTGGAGGGGCTAACTTTGTGAAAATGATGTCTTTTTAAATACTCAGATAACTCCATTGAGTATGGATCATCAAATTTTATATAATAGGATAGTTCGTTTGCATTCATGGGATTCTATATGAATCTCAAGGGCCAGTGGAGATTTGGAAACGTACCAAGTCCCCAGCTGGTGGTCCTATTTTCTGCTTCACCTGCGATTGCAATTGGGCCAGCAGGGGAACTATTGAAATCGCAACACAAGTTAGAGATTGCAATAATTTAATCAAGCAAGGTACCGCGATCACGATCATGGTTTGCGATCGTGAGTACTGGGAAATATATATCCGTGGTTTAGCTATTTTTAAGTTTTTTGAGACATGGAGCATAGGGTTTCACAATTTTTAGCAATTTTCTTCACTTCTAAGCTTGGGTAAGCTCCATTACACTTATTTCAACTAATTTCTTCTATTTTTTCAACAAATTCCTATTTTAAATAAGGATTAGGTATGAAATTTGGGGATTTTGGTCCGTAAGGCCTATAAAGTGTATTTTACCAATTTAAACCCCAATTTCACTCTTTTTTCACTAGAATGAGTTTATAGTTATGTAATTATCCATTTTCCCTTAATTTCACCTTCAAAATAACTTTGATTCTTGATTTTCAAATGGATTTCCAAGATGTTATCGGGTAAAGTTTATAAAATGGTTTTTCTATGATTTGGACATTGTCTTTCACTCATTATTTCTTGGGTTTTCAGTTATAGACTCCTAAAAATATGGTGAACACGTTTTCGAAACAAATTTACGATTTTGCCCTCATTTTTTAACAACCCATTTTTGGGTTCGATTTTGACCCCGATTTGAAACTAGGCAATATAGGTACATTGGTTTACTCTTGAAGTGTAGATTCTATATTTTGATTGTTTAATTCATTTTTAGGTCATGGATTGAAGACTTGCGAACCCATTTTCGGCCTTCGAGGTAGGATAAGTTAACCTTTTCAGACTAAGCTAAGTAGTTAGTTTTTATAAAAAAAACATATTAAGGGTATGAAAACTACTCATCAAAAATCTGTGTAGTTAATTTCTATACAAAAACATGTTAATGTTATGGAACTAATCATGAAAAATGGCTATCTTATTGTCTTATGCTCATGTGGGGGACTATATATGATGTAATTGATGGATTTGATATATTATGTGCTATGTGTGACCGTTTGGGGTCCTATGTGATGTTGATAGCTTGTATACATGAGAATAATTGAGTTTTATTTGTTGAAACACATATTGTGGTACAAAATATATATTGTAATTTATTTATAGTTTATTGGCATATAAATTATGTTGGATTTAATGAATGGTTTGAAATAATGAGTGGATATTTGGCTCACGTGATAGTATATTGTTTGGTTATGAAAATACTTATTCTAGTTGGTTGTGGAAATACTCATTGTGGTTGGTACTAAACATTGCATCATCATACCCAATCATGAAACAATTATTCCACTATGGAAATATTGTGAAACACTAGCAACACCTTTTTATGACAGAAATATGGCATCTTATAAAATCCTCCACAAGGGATGTGTCGGGGAGGAGATATGGATATATTGATTGTATAAGCGTTCATGAACACCCATGGGTCCTACGTAGGAAAGATTAGTTTTGTAGGTATATACAGAGACAGTGCGATGGTCACGGAGGTTGTGCGAAAACCTCGTGCACCACCACCACAATGATCATCATTTTCATTGTACTTATTTCATTATTCTTGCGATGTGATTGTATTTCGATCTTAGCTTGTCAATTAGCCAATTTTTCTATCTTTTTTTACTTGTATTTTATAATATTGTATAAGTTTCTTTTCTTTGTCCTACTTTTCTATTACTTAATGTGTATTTGTGACGTATTTCTAGTGTTGTTTATATATATGTGATATATTAGGACTACCAGTGCAAGAGGTGTGGCAACTGTTGTGGGATATTTTCAAGTTGCAGATGACACACCCTCAGTGTATTTTTGTATGCTTTATTTTTTCTTTGCTCAGTCGGCCTATAATACCTACTTAATACAAGTAAACCCTACTCACTCCTATTGTACCCTTTCAGTGAAGATTCAAATTTGGGTGTGCCCTATATTGCTTGATGCTTGCGATATTTAGAGCTCTCAAGGTTGTAGTCTATTTTCAGCAATCTGAATGTCTTCTACTACCATTTCCTTATTGTATTATTTCTCTACTTGTATTTCAAAGGCAGGGTTTATTTGTTGCGGACATCTTATGTACTTTAGTTGGATTTGAGTTATACTAGATATGTTCTTATATTGTTGACATCAGGTTGTGGGGAGTTATGGTATTTTATTGGCTATGTTTCTTTCTGCATTTATTATACTTGTACAAATTCATTATAGAATCATTACCTTGTGATTTAGGTATTATTTCCCATTTGTATCAATTTATATGATAGTCTTACTTGTAAAGGTTTGTCGCGACAAGTGCCACCATGACCCTTGCATTTTGTGTTGTGACATTTACCTTATCTCCACTTACTTGGTTGAAATTTCAAAATATATTTCTTGAAAAGTATGTTCCCCATACTTATCATGATAAAAAAAAGGATGAATTCTTGAGGTTGGAGTAACATAATATTATTACGGCGGTCTATGAAGCCAAGTTTCATGCCTTGTCTCTATATGCACTATAGTTGATCACCTATGAGAAGGAATGGATTTGGTACCTTTTGAAGGATCTACTTTTTCAAACACAATTTGTGACCTTATCTATGGCTGTATCTAGTTAGTCTTTTTAGATAATTGATGAGTTTTCAAAGAAGGGGGAGGCAATAGAGAAATAGGGGGAGGTAAAAGTAGAAGAGAAGAAGACCAGGCTTCAATCTAGTTTAGTGGTACATTTTTGAAGTAGTGGGTCTTTTAATCCTTATAATTTATCCATACTAGTGTGTAGGAGGCTCTTCAGGGCTTATTTATCAGTTTTTACGAATAGAGAAATACATACCTTCATCCTCATTAGTCTAGAGGCCTATTCTTGGCATTAGGTGCCATGAGTGTAGGGTTTGGGCCATATCAGAAGGTATTTTCCAAACTTTTTTTCATGTTAGATATCTTAGAAGTTAAACTTTACTACGCTAGTTATTAATGGTTTTAGTGGTGGAGGAAACAGTTGGGGTCATCCACAAGATGGGCATGGTGGTTAAGTTGTAGAAAGAGTGAAAACCAAGCCAAATGGGTGGACGATAGGTTCTTAGTAATAATACTTAGGCTGGTAGAGGTGTAGTCAACCTGGAGATTAGACTTCTCATTGTATTGTTCAAGCTTATCCTTAAGTGGAAGCTTCTAATGTTATGATCATAGGTGTTATTCATGTATATGATCATATGGGTTTTGTATTTTTGGATCTTTATTCCACCTTGTATTATGTTCTTATGAAATTTGATTTTACCTTGGACTTATACTGCGAATATCTTGACACTCCTAAGTATGTATCTACGCCACTTGAGGTGTCTGTATGTGTTGATCAGGAGTATCACGCGTGACTTTGGTAGATCAATGATTTTAGGTATGGAGGAATTTAATATATTTTTTAGATGAGTTGGTTGTCTACCGACATTGCCATTCTTGATTCTTATACTAAAACTATCGTTGTAGAGATTCCTAAAATGGAAAAGAAGAGCGGGAAAGTACTTTTAAGCCTACTCTTATGAGAATAGAGCTAGCTCTTTGTGTCCAAAAAATAGTAAAGAGGGGTGTAGCGCACTTTTAGCCCATATTTTGGAAGATAAATTTGTAGTTACTCCTATAGTATTAGTCCTAGTGGTGTGTAATTTCTTAGAAGTGTACCCTGATGAACTTTTGGATATGCCTCTAGGAAAAAACATTGATTATTGCATAAATTTAAAGTATATAACTCGACCTATCTCTATCCTACTCTTAGATATGGCATTAGCAAAATGAGAGAGTTCACACCTTAGTTATAGAAATTGTTAGTGAAAGATTTTATTCACCTAAGTGTTTCTGCTTGGGGTGCACCAGTGTTATTTGAGAATAAGAAGGAAGGTAGCACGAGAATGTGTGTAAACTACTGACAGTTGAATAAGGTGTTTATTTTGAAACACCCTGGGTTTTGACCCTTTATAAAATTTCCTAGTTTTTGGGTTTTGGACATCATACGACAAGGGGTACTTCTTGTATTATAGGGTACGAGTTCGGTGAATAAGTCATATGTTGTCTAGTGTTGAATGGTGGTGGGTGGTTAAGTTTCTGGAATGTGTATGATTAGATAGATACGAGTTGTATGGTTTGTGATGGATCATTGGGTTGGCTTTTCCTATACTTAATATGAAATATAGTAACTTAACTTGGATCTTAGTACAGTGGATCACCATAAGTCATGAGAATAAGTTACGAGTCATATAGTCCAACACGTATGTTGGACAGAGTTGAACCCGTCATGATTCTACCTAGGGTATGATATCATGGTGCTAATATTATGGTTGGGTACAATTTGGCTTGGGTGGTCATATATTAGACAGTGTTGGGGTCCAAAGGTAGGCCTAGGGTACGATTGGTGGGTATCACTGGTATGGTAGGGTAAGATTGGTTTAGGGTGGTCGTACAATCTTACGGGGATTTTAAGCAGTTTAAGTTGTGGGTAATCTGGACATTTACCCTCTTAAACCTCTTAAGACTCCATGACTTATAACCCTCTTGGGACATAATTTAACGTATTCTTTAATTAATCAAACTCTCTTAAACACTCTCAGATTCTCTCAAGGATCTTGGGTCAAGAAAGGCTAGAGTTTCATCAATAGGAATAATATGGAGCATACAAGGGTGATTTCTCTTTGTCGTCTTCATAATCTAAGGCATGTTACTCCTCCCTCCTTGTTCGTTCCAACTAAAGGCATGTTTTATGAATTGTTTTCATGGCATAATTGTTATATGCTTGTATGTTTTCAAATATATGTTTTGGATTTTATCTATAAATTCTTGGTTAAGGTTTTCCCTAGTTTTAATTATGGATTTACATGTTTTAATGGTGTCTTTGACATTTGGTTTCATGGGAATGGTTAATTGGTACTCAGTTTTGTTTTTGGAGACAGTATGCCCCCAATAAGTTTAATAAAATGCCTATAAGAATGCTTTAACTACTATGTTGGACTTTTAATGGAACTATTGCATGGTATAACTTGGTAATAGAACCCTAATAGTATAAAAGGTTTAAATGGCTTGGAATGGTTAAATGGTAAAGTCTCGGTGGTTATATTTGGTCTAATTTAAAGCCTTGTGGGGTATAAGGGAATCACCCAAGCCAGCATAATAATGATCACTTATGGGGTACATGGGATTCCCCCAAAAGAACTTAATAATGTAATTTTTAGGTACATGGGAAACCCGTACTCTTAAAAGGATGGCTAATGATATTTCTTGCAAGCTATAGATGGTATGACGATAGCACTACTTATAGACTTGGTTATTAACAAATTGAACAGTAGTTTAGTTGTGTGGTAATGATTTAAATTGGACAATAATTGTGCGGTGTGATAGCCAACTGTGAAGGTTTGAGTCCAATAGACGGACACGAGAAACTTATGTTTGCTGACATAAGGGTTGGTCATGGAGACTATATATGATACTTATTGGGTACATGGGTATCCCCTAAATACACTTGTACATATGTATCGTGGAGAGCAAAGGGTACTCGGGAATCCCCTACTCCTATGGTATCTTTGGTTCATTTGGCTATACACATCTAGGCCTATTCAGAGGGTTAGACTGGACCCATATAGACCATGGGTGGTTCTAGGATGGTTAAGCTACACATACTTGGGTTTATGGTTTTAAAGGAATGCTAAACCTGATTCCGTTTCCTAGCATGGTTATATGTTTGTATGTGTGGTTGTTAATGCGTATGGTTGGCTTACTTGGTTTTAAAGGTAGACATTATTTTATCCTTATCTTGAGTACTTGCTAGCGTTAACCCGCTAACCCATCTTTGGGCGACTGTATCCTACACGAAGTAGGAACCGTCTATTCTACTCCTCCTGCTTAGTGAGCGGATTCGAGATCATCACAGTTAGATTAATTTGGTGAGCTTTCATTCATTAGAAGGATCCATTTCATATCATGGATGTTTTTACATACTATGGTTATTTCATAGACATTAGTTTTGGCTACGGTTGGGGGCATGTCCCAACCTTATAAGGTTTTACTTTTAGTTAGTGTCTATGTGGAACTACTATGTGTTGGTATGGGTGGTATCTGTAGTGGTATAAGCCTTGGCATTGGTATTGGTATTATGGCTGATATCATTTGACTGTATTTATAATTGTTGCATCCTATTATGTTATGGATTTATACTTAGTTATTATTTTGGTTTAGTTTTTGTTCTTCGTTGGATATTGGTTAGTTGGACTTGCTTGGGTTGGTCACGATTATGGACATATCCTAGAGTCTGGGGTTGTACAAAATCCTATCTTGTTATATATTTGGAATTCATCCGACTCAGGGTACGTATTTGGAGATATGGTTGGGTATCGAGGGTGGTCCCCTGTCTTGGTTGGACTTGGATGCCAATTACAACAAGGCCCCGGTTCGGGTGGGGTAAAGATTGTATCAAACCTTTAGGTTCATGGTTAATTGGGAGTCCACAAAGACGTGTCGAGTAGTATCTATTTAGAGGGTAGTAGCGCGCCACACTCACAAGAGAGATGCTACAAGGCATATAGAAATTGTTTATCTTTCTTTGTGTTCAATCTTTAAGCTTGGAGTCCAAGTCTTTGAATCTTCTCTAATTCTGGTTTGTTCGCCTTTCAGATCATGCCTTGACAATCTGAAGCTCACGAAAAAATGTTTGTCCCTACTGGGGACGATGTTGAAATGACACGCTCTTCTAAGAAGATCCGTACTCAGTCTAGGGGTTTAGTCCCTAATATTTTTTGAGTTACATTGGTTCTTTCTAGTCCTCCTCGGGCTCCTTAGGCAGACATGATGAATGCATAGTTTCATTAGTCCCTCTGTGTGATTACTCAGTAGGTAACTTCTCCAGCTGAGCGTGGTGAATATTGTATTGCATTTTCTGAGGCCATAAGGGTTGGCTAGTTCATATGGTTGAATCCTATGACCTTTACAAGTGTTAAGGTGGTGGAAGATTCTTAAGGTTTTCTAAATGATATGGAAAAGATCTTTAGGGTCATTCAAGCCACAAATGTGGAATGGGTGAATTTTTCTGCCAATCAGCTAAAGAATATGGCATACCAATGGTACAAGAAATGAGATCAGGCCAGGGGAGAGGTATTGAGTTATCTCTATGGGAGACATTCTCTAATGCATTTCTTGATAGTTTCTTTCCTCAGAGGTTGAGGGCAGTGAAAGCGGAGAAATTTGTTAATCTGAAATAGGGGAAGATGTCAGTTAAGGAGTACGCGTTGAAGTTACACTAGTTGTCTAGGTATGCTCCAGAATTGGTGTCGGATATGTGGTTCAGGATGAGAAAGTTTGTTTCAGGCTATACATGAGTTGATCCTTGAAAGCAAGACTGTATTGTTGATCAAGGTCATGAAGATCTCTAGGTTAGTTATTCATATGCAATAGGTAGTGTAGGAAAAAATAAAGTAGGTTGAGGTAGGTAAAAGATAGGGTAAGAGGTTTACGTTCTCTGAGTAGGGTGGACAATAGCAAGATAGTTAGGATTGTGGTAAGTGGCCAAAGAAGAAGTGGGGGAGTTCTGGTTATTTCTCCATAGCTAGAGCTCCATACCCAAAGATGTAGTGTTACAAGCATCAGTTAGGTGCCGATAACTTAGGGCATGGGTGCCCAATCTCAGGCTAGTGGGGCTCATTCAACCTTATTATGTCCTCCTTCAGGTTCTGTGATTGGTTACATCAGGGTTTCTTTGATGAGGGGAGGGACAAGTGTTTCACATGTTATCAGACATGCCATATGCTTACAAATTTTCCAGTAGGTAAGGTTGGTTTTAGAGGGAACAAGGTTCTAGTTGCCTCTTGATCTTCTCTTGCTCCCAAGGATGTTGCTGCTGCATATATTTTTGGTTCTTGTACCGACATAAGCCAAAATAGGTTTTCTACTCTTATATACCGACAGAAGTCTGAGGCATTGCCTAATGTCCTGACTGGAATGTTACAACTTTTTTCTCATGACGTGAATTTTTTACTTGATCCAGGGTCCACTTTCTTGTATGTGAACCTATTTATGGATGTGTATTTTGGTTTTGATCCCCAGGTTATTTCAAATCTTTTTTTATGTCTACCCCGATAGGTGACTCTGTGGTTTCTAAAAGAGACTTTGCCGAATTTATTCGAATTAGATATGGTGGATTTTGATTTCATCCTATGGATGGATTGGTTATACTCATGCTATGCATCTATAGATTATCAGACCTGTAAGGTTGTTTTTAAATTCCATGATAAATATGTTTTTGAGTGGGGAAGGTGGTTTCGTATTTTCTAAGGAAGTTTATATCATATCTTAGAGCTCGAAAATTAATATATTAAGGGTGTCTCTATCATTTGATCCATGTTAAAGTCTCTAACTCAAGAGGTCTTTCTTTGCATTTGGTTTTGTCTGTGAATGAGTTTCCTAAGGTCTTTTCGGATGATCTTCCTGGTGTTCCTCCAAATAGGGAGACTAGGTTTGGGATTGATTTAGTTTTGGACAGTCATCCACTATAAATTCTTCCTTATAGAATGGATCCGACCGAGTTGAGGGAACTCAAGAAGCAACTTAAGGATCTTTTAGATATGTGTTTCATCTGTCCTCGTGTGTCCTCGTGGGTGCACCGGTGCTATTCATGCGTAAGAAGGATTGTTCCTTTCAGATGTGTATTGACTATCCGCAGATGAATAAGGTGACTGTTAAGAAAAATATCATCTTCCTAGGATATATGACTTGATTGATTAGTTTCAAGGTGCCAAATTCTATTCAAAGATAGATCTTTTGTCTAGTATTATCAACTTAAGATTAGGGAGGTAGATATCCCTAAGACAGCTTTCCATACTTTGTATGGGCACTTTGAGATCTTGGTTATGTTATTTGGATTGACCAATTCCCTGAGGGCATTCAGTGATTTGATGAATAGGGTAATCTATAAGTTATTTGATATTTTTGTCATTGTGCTCATTGATGACATACTGGTGTACTCTGAGTGTTAGGTAGATCATGCCAATCACCTTCATGTTGTGTTGCAGACCTTCAAAGAGCAGCAGGTGTATGCCAAATTCTCTAAATGGTAATTATGGTTTAACGCTGTTACTTTTTTGGGTTATATTATTTCTAGTGAAGGGACCATTATGGATCCACAAAAGGTGACGGTGGTTAATAAGTTGCCTAGACCCATAACTCCTACTGATATTCAGAGCTTCTTGGGTTTGGTCGGGTACCATATGTGGTTTGTGGAGAGTTTTTTGATGATCTTTGTCCCATTGACTAAGTTGACTCAAGAGTAGGTAAAGTTCTCTAGGTCGGATGCTTGTGAGGGTAGTTTCTAGAAGCTAATGGATAACCTAACATCGACTCCAGTTTTGACTTTACTTGAAGGAAATGAGGGGTTTGTGGTATACTAAGTTGCGTCCTAGGTGGGAATCGGTTGTGCTATGATGCAGTATTGGAGGGTGATTGCCTATGCTTCTTTGAAGTTGAAGATACATGAGAGGACCTATCTTATCATGATTTGGATCTTTTAACGGTGGTGTTTACATTGAAAATTTGGTAGCACTATTTGTAAGCAATGCACGTGGACATTTTTTATCGTAAGAGACTACAAAGCTTATTCTTAGGTAGTGGTGATGGCTTGATCTTCTCAAGGACTATGATATGAGTTTTCACAACTACTCGGGTAAAGATAACATGGTTGCTGGTTCTATTAGGTGGTTATCCATGAAGAGTTTATCTTATGTGGATAAGAAGACGCAAGAGTTGGTGAAGGATATTCCCCACTTGGCTAATCATGGAGTTTGCCTTTTGGACTCTGAGAATGGTGGTGTGTTTGTATAGGAAGTGGTTCAGTTGTCTCTTGGTGCAGAGATCAAGGAGAAACAAATTCTAGATCCTGTATTGATGAAAATCAAGGGTGATATAGGTGAGCAAAAGATAATGGTATTTGAGATTTATGGTGATGCTACTTTACGGTATCAAGGGATGTTATATGTTCCTAACGTCGATGGTTTACAAAAAATGGTATTGTCTAAGGCGCATGAATCACACTACATTGTTCATCCCGATTCAGCGAAAGGCATAATGATCTCAAGTATATGTATTGAGGGAGTGGTATGAAGAAGGATATGGCTAATTTTGGGGCCAAATTTTTGGTTTGTCAATGAATTAAAGGTGATCACATAAGGCCTGTGTATTTGTATCAAGAGATTGTATTGCCTGAATGGAAATGGGAGGTGATCAACAAGGTTTTCATTACCATTGTTCCTTGGTCTCGCAACTAACTTGATTCGGTTAAGGTCATCGTGGATAGGATGACAAAGTTGGCTCACTTCTTATAAGTGTGGTCTAGCTTTTTGGATAAGGATTATAAGAGGTTGTATCTTCATGAGATTGTGAAGCTAAATTGGGTACCTATTCTAATTATAATTAATCATGGTATGCAGTTTTGATCTCACTTTTGGCACTCATTTCAGAAGGGGTTGGATATTAAGTTTAGTCTTAGTACTACTTTTCACCTGCAGATGTATGGGAGGTAGAAAAGACTATTCGGATATTAGAGGATATACATGGTGCATATTTTATTTATTATGGTGGTAATTGGGTAGATCATCTACCTCTTATTGAGTTTGTTTACTACAATAGCAATCATTCTAATATTGGTATGTCTCAATTAAGGTATCATATGGTAGAAGGTGTAGCTCTCCTGTTTGGTATATTGACCATGGTAAGGCCTATATGTTAGGATTGGATTTCATCTATTAGGCGATTGAGTAGGTAAAAGTGATTTGAGATAGGCATAAGGCTGCCTAAGGTCACAAAAAGTCCTATGCAGATGTAAAACGTAGGGACTTGGAGTTTGAGATTGAGGATAGGTGGTTCCTAAAGGTGTCTCTGATGAAGGAAGTAATGCAATTTTGGAATATGGGGAAGCTCAGTCCCTTAAATTTTCTTTTGAGGAGTGTTGGTAATATTGTATATGCATTGAAGTTGCCTTCTAGTTTGGTTTTCATTCATCTGATATTCCATGTCTCTATACTGAAAAAGTTTAGAGGTGATCCTCCATTGATTGTTCCTTTTGAAGGATTGGGTATCTCAAATTCTCTATCTTATGAAGAGATCCCCATTGAGATCTAGGATCTACAGGTTCGTCGACTACAGACCAAGGGTGTAGCTTCGATTAAGGTTCTAGGGAAGAACCACAAGGTGGAGGAAGTTACTTGGGAAGTGAAAGAGGACATGAATTCCAAGTATCTGTATATATTTTCTACTCTGGTTGTTCGTATGGAAGGTATGTGTTCTTGATCATATATTAGTTTTCTAACATGGTAAAAAAAGGGTTATTTCCTTGAATCTTTGTTTTCCAACTTAGATAATGGTTGGAATGGATATCTTAGGGTGTATTTCGTGCTTCTACTACCTTGCCTGTCATTCAAGGATTAATGATCCTAGTGGGGGAGACAGAAAAGCTCTGGGTTTTGACCCTTACAAATTATCCAGTTTTTAGCTTCTAGACATCATATATCTAGGGGTACTTCTCATATGATAGGGTACGGTTTAGGTGACCAATTTGTATGTTGTCTAATATTTGATGGTGTTAGGTGATTGAGTTTTTAGAATGGTTACAAATAGGTGGGTACGAGTCGTATGGTTGGTGACAGGTTGTTGGGTTGCATTTTCCTTCACTTAATCTAAAACATAGTAATTTAACTTGGATCTGAGTAAAAATGGCTCACCATGAGTTGTGAGGATAAGGTACAAGTCGTATAGTCCAACTCATATGTTGGACAGTGTTCAACCCCTCATGATTCTGCCTAGGGTACGATTTCATGGTACTAATCGTATGGTTGGGTATTGTTTGACATGGGTGGTCGTATGTTGTACAGTGCAGGTGTCCAAGGGGAGGCCTATGGTACGAGTGCTGGGTACCACTCGTATGGTAGGGTACAATAGGTATGGGGTGGTAGTACCATCCTTCGTGGATTTTAAGTAGTTTAAGTTTTGGGTAATCTGGACATTTCCCCTCTTAACCACTTAAAGACACATGACTTATAACCCTCTTGGGATATTATTTAACTTATTTTTCAATCAATCAAACTCTCTTAAACACTCTCAAATTCTCTCAAGGCTCTTGGGTCAAGAAAGGCTAGGGTTACATTAGTAGGATCAATTTGGGGCTTACAAGGGTGAGTTTTCTTCGTCATCTTCGTAATCTAAGGAATGTTACTCCTCCCTCATTGTTAGTTCCAACTAAAAACATGTCTTATGAATTGTTTTCATGAAATAATTATTGTATGTTTTTGGGTTTTGATATATATGTTGGGGGTTTTGGTTATAAATGCTTGGTTATGGTTTTCTCATGTTTTAATTATGGATTTAGATAATTTAATAGTGGATTGGACATTTGGTTTCAAGGGAATAGTTAATTGATACTTTGGTTTGGTTTGGAGACACTATGCCCCCAATATGTTTGAGAAAATGCATATGAGAATGGTTTTACTACATAGTTGGACTTTTAATGGAACTACTGCATGGTATAATTTTGTAATGGAACCTAAATGGTATAAATCGATTAAAAAGTTTGGAATGGTTAAATGATAAGGTCTTGGTTGTTATGGTTGGTCTAATTGAAATCCTTGTGGGGTACAAGGGTATCCCTCAAGCAAGCATAATAATGATTACTTGTGGATTACATGGAATTCCCCCAAGAATTCTTAATAATGTAGTTTATGGGTACATGAGAATCCCTTAATCTTAAAAAGATCGCCAAGGACATTACTTCCAAGCTATAGTTTGTATGATGATACCACTACTTATAGCCTTGGCTAATAACAAATGGAAGGATGGTTTGGTTATGTGGTAATGGTTTTAATTTTGCAATAATGGTGGGGTGTGATAGCTAACCGTGAAGGAGTGAATCCAATGACTGACACTGGGAACTCATGTTTTCCGACATAAGCATTGGTTATGGTGACCATATATGATACTTATAGTGTACACGGGAATTCCCTAAGTACACTTGTACATTTGTATCGTGTGGAGTGGATGGTACTCGAGAATCCCCTCCTCTTATGGTATCTCTTATTCGTGCGACTATATGCATCAGGTCTCATTCAAGGGGTTAGACTGGACCCATATAGCCCATGGGTGGTTCTAGGATGGTTAAGCTACACATACCCAGGTTAATGGTTCTAAAGTCCTGCTAAACTCGGTTCCCTTTCCTAGCATTGTTATATGTTTATATGTATAGTTGTGAATTAGTATGGTTGGTTTACTTTTTTTTATAGGTTGGCATTATTTTATCCTTATCTTAAGTACTTGCTAGTGTTCACTCGCTAACCTATCTTCAGGAAGCTATATCCCCACGCGATGCAGGAATCGACCATTCTACTTCTCTTGCTTAGTTATTGGATTCGGGATCTGCTCGGTTGGATTGAATTGGTGAGATTTCATACTCTACAAGGCTACTTATCATATCATGGATGTTCTTACATACTTTGGTTATTTTATAGACATTGGCTTTGGCTATGTTGTGGGGCATGTCCCAACCAGATATGGTTGTACTTTTAGTTAGATGTTTTGTGTAACTTCTATCGGTTAGCATAGATAGTGTCGGTAGTGGTGTCAGCCTTCGCATTAGAATTGGTATTATGGTTGATACCATTTGACTGTATTTATGATTTTTTTTATCTTATTATGTTATGGAATCAAAATTGGTTATTGTTTTTCCTTTGTTTTGGTTATTGGTTTGATACTGGTTAGTTGGACTTTCTTGAGTTTGCCACGGTTATTGACCTATCCCTGAGTCTGGACTTATACAAAATGCTATCTTGTTATATGTTCGGAATTCATCTGACTAATGGTATGTGTTTGGAGGTATAGTTGGGTATTGGGGGTTGTCCCTGATCCTGGTTGGACATGAGATGCCCATTACGACAAGGCCCCAGTTTGGGTCGTGTCACCTTCGCAATAAATATCCCTTTCCTAGAATATATGATTTTTTTACTAGATGCAGGGAACTGTAATATTCTCAAAAATATATTTTGAGATTGGGTTACCATCATCTAAAGAATAAGGAGAAGGATATCCCCAAGACTGCTTTCTGGACCTGTTAGAGGCACTATGAGTATGAGTTTCTAGTTATGTTGTCTTTCTTTTCTAATTCCCCAACGACTTTCATGAATCTAATGAATAGAGTGGTTAAGTCGTTCTTTGATTAATTCATGATTGTGTTCATTGATTACATATTAGATTGCTAGAAAAATGAAGAGGAGTATGAACTTCACTTGCGTGCGGTGTTGTAGTTGCTTACGAGAAGAAACTATGTGCTAAATATACTAAGTGTTAGTTATGGTTGCCTTTGGTTCATTTTATAGGGGCATGGTTTCTAAGGAAGGGGTTATGGAATATTTGGATAAGGAATAAGCTATTATGTATTGGTCTTGGCTAATAAATGTGACAAAAATTTGGAGTTTTATAGGGTGTCCAGTTATTGTTGTCGATTTTCTAAGGGGTTCTCTGCTATTTTTTCGCATATGACCCACCATAATCGGAAGGAAGTTCCATTTATGTGGGATGAAAAGTTGGAGGAGAGATTCCAAAATCTCAAAACATTGTTCACTTCGGCTCTAATTCTTACTTTTTCTGTTGATGGTAAGGATTTCATTTAATAGTTTGATATTAACAATTAGGTTTAGGTATTGTTTTGATGAAAGTTTAGAACATGATTTCTTAAGCTTGTAAGATTCTGGGAAACTAAATATTTATGACAAAACTCACCCCTCACATGAGTTTGAATTTGCGGCCTTGTTGTTTTCATTGAAGATTTAGAGACACTACCTATAAGGTTGAAATGTAAAGTGTTCACCGACCGCCACAACTCGAAGCATATATTCACTCAGAATGATGTCAACCTAAGATAGAGTAGGTGAATGGAGAAGATCAAAGATTATGACATATCAATTCTATATTATACGGGTAAGACCAACGTCGTGGCTGGCTCACTAAGTCGGAAAATAGTTACAATTGGGAGCTTATTATGGTTAGAAATGTCAAGATACCTAATGGAGAGAGAGTTATAGTCGTTAGATAATGATTTTTAGAGATTGTAGGATACTACCAAATGTAAATTATTAGCACATATTCAAGACAAATCTACATTCTTTGACTAAATAAGAAAAAGGCAGTTTGAATACATGAATTTGAGCAATGTTAGGGAAAAGTACTACAGGGTGAGGCACGAGAATTTCATTCTTAATGATATGGGAGTGTTGACAATTTATGGATGTTTGTACGTACCTAAAATACAAAAAATTATTTCAATTATTCTAGAAGAGCCCACAAATCTAAGTACTCTATACATCTAGGTTCCAAAAAGATGCATAAAGAAATGAAGCAACATGATTGGTGCGAAGAATGAAGCACGACGTTGCAGATTTTGTAATCAAGTATCAAAACTACTTGAAGGTAAAATATGAAAGCTAAAAACTTGGTGGTACTTTACAAAGAATGCATTTTCTAGAAAGGAAATAGGAAAGGATAACCATGGATATTGTGGTAAGCCTTCTAAAATAATAAGGAAGTGCAACTCTATATGTGTAATACCCTATACTTCTACTTAGCTTGAAATCATCTCAAGAATGGTAGAAACTTAATTTGAAAGATGAATCCACTTTTATACGTGTGATAGTTTTTAGATTTTCACTTTTTGTTGAGTGGGATGTTGAATAAGTTTTGCATCAATACCCATTCCGTCAAAATCCAACATCGGAAGAGAAAGTTATCGCCAAAATACAGGAAGTAGTCAAAACTGGCCAGCTGCGACGGTGACAGCCGACGGACCGTCGAGTTATCGATGGACCGTCGCCCAAGCCATCGCAGTGGAGGTAGTGAGACCACATTCTGCCTAAGGGAAATAGCTCAGGCCAACAAACCTTTGAGCTAGCGACGGACAATCGCCCAAGCTATCATAGGAAAGGCAGTGAACCCCTATTCTTCCCAGGTATGATGGTTAGGACCTATGGACCATCGACCCAGCGATGGACCGTCGCACCCACCATCACATATCTCGTTAAGTTATTTTAAGTCATTTTAAAAAGGGCTTTTCGGTCATTTTCCACCCTTTCTAATACCTAATAATATTAGATCAAGGCTCATAAGTTCTTTATCCATCTACAACATCAAATTAAGGTTTTCTCTCAAGGATAATCCCCAAGAACAAAATACAAATCCTTTTTCAAGAAACTAAGAGATTCAGGTTCTTCAAGTCCAAGGACTTCAACGAACTCACAACCCAGGTATGTCATGTGTTGATTCATTGGTCCCTTTCACCCATTAAGCTTAAGAATCTCTTTTCAAAATCGAAGATTTGTGTATTTATGAATGTTAATGATTTAAATTGAATTAAAATTCATGTTCATGATGTTGTGGGGTTTTGATTCATGTTTGAGACTACATATTCCAATAATTGACCCTAGGATGTCGTGATCTGCATAATAATCATAATAAACCCTTAAATTTACACGTTAATTAATTCATCCATGATTATTAGATGTGTTGATGATTGTATAACCAAAGCATGCTCCCCATAAGTTTGATTAAATGCTTATGTGAAGGAAAAGTGCCATACTAGTATGATAATATGAAATCCCCAATCATGTACAAGTTTATGCATGTCAAATGTTTGATAAAATGTCTTAGTCAGTGAATTATGGATATATGTGTACCCCTTGTGGTGCTTTAGAACTTCTACTTCATGAAATCTCTAACTTATTGTATTATTGATTGTGATGTTGGTCATGTATTCAAGAAAGTCATGCTTTGTCAGTTTCATACTATCGAGTCCTGGGGGTACTTATACCTAATAATTTAGTTATGTGCCTAGAGCCAGCGTTATGTTTTCGAGATATGCTAAGTCGATCCATCTTCCTAGAAATTCAGTCAGTCATGTGACTCAGGAAAACTCAGTAAACTCATAAATCTTAGAAATTCAGTAATCTCAGAAGTATTTTGTTAGTCACCGAAACTCAATTAATTCAGTTTAATTTAGTTCAGTAATCCATGTTCAGTGTCTATTGATAAGTGAGTAGGAATTATCACCGAGTGAACCCAAAGATGGGAACACACACTGTCAGATGAAGATGTGATTGTTATATATCATCCTTTTATTCCAGCACTATGTAGCCAGCATAGGTTGGGACATCAACACTGTCAGATGAGGGTTGATAAGGTGGATAAACACTGTCAGATGAGCATACCACCATTCTCTTTTAGGGACACTATCAGATGATGGTCACCCACAGCTTGTTCTTACCGGTGGCGCAGTATTGATACCCTTCCAATTGGACCCCAACTCAGCTATAATGCATAATTTGGGAAATGTCGGTTAGATGTCTACATCCCACAATTTCAGTACAGAATCAGGACTGTCAGATACAATCATTCGATCTTAGTAATAAAACTCAAAGAGTTCTACAAGATTCAGGACTGTCAGATACAGTCAACTCAGAATATACGAAACTCAACTAGTTCTATTAGAACCTAGACTGTCAGATATAGTCGCTCAGTATTAGTTATTTCAGTTAAACAAATATCAGTATCACATGTTATCAGTACTCATACTCAGTAATCATGTTATCACGAACTCAGTTATAGTTATTAAGTAGTCTTGGATGTATTATTATGTTCATGTTATGCAGTTAGTTAGTATAGTTCATACATGTGAACCATTTTGCATTCATCCTACCTCAAATGCGTACCAGTACATTCAAACGTACTGATGCATTTGCGCTATGGTATTTTATACCATAGGTTCAGAAGCACGAGCTCCGGATCATCAGTAGCATTCAAGTCTCAACAGTCTGAGTTAGATGTGAGTCCTCATCCTTCGAGGACATGACCATTACTTTATTATCTCATTAGTTAATTTATTTCAGTAGTTGGAGTTAGTTGGGGACATGTACCATAAACTCCTTATTCAAACAGTTCAGTTAGTTAGAGGCATTTCAGACTATTATATTTAGACAGTTTATTTCTGATTTTGTTTTGGTATTGTGATACCATATCATTCAGAGATTATTTAATCAATTTTGAACCTTATGGACTTACAACCTTTATTTCCACATTTATACAATATATTATGCAGTGTTCATGTACAGATATCAGTCATGGGTTAGCTTGTGGTCCTTCGGGGTCATGAGCACCGTGTAGAATTTTGGGTACGAGATTTGGGTCGTTATAATATGGATCATTGTAGATCGATTAACCAAAATGGGTCAAATTATTCCAATAAGAGTATATTATAATGCGGCTTTGTTTTCCAAGATCTATATGAAGGAAATTGTAAGTTTGCAAGGGATACCAATTTCAATTGTTTCAGATAGAGGTACTTAGTTTACCTCTAATTTCTTGGGAGAGGTTCTAATCATAATTTGGTAGTACGTTGGACCTAAGTAAGAACTTACATCGTCAGACTAACAGTCAGTTAACAAAAACTATCAAAGTTCTTGAGGACATTATTTGATCTTGTGTTATTGTATGACCCAAAACTACCCCCTAGTAGTAACACAGTACTTAGAGCACAAACGACCTCAAGCTAACCCATGGTCTGGAATGTCTCTAACAATACTTTATAAAACTGAATAACACTGCAGGAAAGCTAAAGTTAGAATAAAATTTAAAAATAAAACCATCAACAATATCTGAGTTTAAAACAACAAAGTTGAATTTTATACTATTTGTCTGAAAATCTCTACTAAGATGAGTTTTTGGAATAAGCACCTAGCTAACTCTAACTGGATGAAAACTAAAAGGGGAATAAATGAATAATACTGATAACTAGTCCTTCAATGATGAAGAATCACCAATATACTGTTAATGATGTAGTAGGAGATCGTACTATTGATGATTCAAGGGATGAATGTTAGAAACTGTATTTTAGGCAATATAACACAAATAAAAGTATACAGTCAGTACTTTGAATGTAATAAGCATGTGAGATATGCACTAAATTATAATTGTTGAATGTTAGAAAATAAACAAAACATAGAGTGAGGAACGTAAATAAATGCAACGACCAATAAAGTAGACATGTAATATAATAATAATAATAATAATAAAATTTTGAGAAAATTAAACATAAGAATATTCTTATGCCCTAAATGGATATAAAAACTAATGTGCTAATGATGGGATATTTTAATCAGAAGTAAAATTGGGGTACACTAAGATATATAGATCCATCCGAATAATCATAAATACTGAGTGCATGAATATTTTTATACTACTAATCGAAGAAGGTCTAATATATCTTTTGAGGGTATGAAGGTTTAACTGATCTGAACTGGTAAAAATAACCCTACAGTGGCACATATTTCTATGAATTAGGACTACTAATAAAGGTATTAGTCCAGTGGTTGGGTGAGCCTTCATCCCCTCGTCTGCTCGGTGCTATGTTCTTCTCCCAAATGAACATAATTGATATCTTAATAAGATAATATATCTGAGGGTCAACCTAGGATGATATATATATATGAACCTATCCATAATCATGTATGTCATACCTGACTACCATACTACTAAAGAACAGTGCTTTTAAACAAAAACTGATCTACAATCATTAAGGGCATTCTGGATAACATACATTTAGGAAAGAATGTCATAAAGCATTAATGGAGTATCTAGATGCCATGCATTTCATCTATCATATGGTTATGAGCTGAAGCTCATGATTATGATAAGAGAACATTGATGCATATTTATATATATATATATTCATCATCTATTATTGAACACTATGACTTATAAGTTTATATCGGATTTGAGATGGATGGACTAAATTCATAAAATTGAACATACAAAGATCGAGATTTGGAAGAAATCTATAAGGCTTGACCTTATCCTTGAATCCTGACTCATGAAATTACTAATAGTCTAATAGGGAGAATTTATCTGAAACCACCATATAAAATTTACTTTATCTGAAGACATCTATATGTCAGTAACATTTAAGTATGGATAAATTGAAACTGAGTAATAGACCCTCTATAATTATCATAAAACATGTAAACCTGAGGAATGAGTGTTTAATTAAAAATGCATAGGATCCTAGTTGATCAGTTGTTCATAACCCGCTATCTCTAAAGAATGTGACTACTATGCTGATTCCCAAAAATTAAATAAGGAATTATGTAATTCAAGTCTTAGAATCACTGATTACATTATAAAATGAGGCATTTTAATGATAGACATATCATAATATTGAAATTCATCGAAAACAAAGATTTGTATACAATGATAAAAAAAGAAATGAATTATCAATGAATTCACAATATTCATGAACCCTAGGCTCTAGAAAAAGAATTAATTTAGGACTCGAGTATGCTTTAGGAATTAGTAAGTGGAATAAAACCATTTATGAAATCCCACATACCCGGAGACAACAATTTTGAAGAAATTTTTGAACTTGGGAACTAAGGTTGAATAACCCTAACTCTATATTAGGAAAAGAAAATCATCTTTTTTCTTGTGTTTTTGCTAAGTATCAATTGTAAAAGAATGAATGAGTGACTTAGGTTAATATTAGGCTTAAAAACCAACCTTGATGTAGCTTAAACTACATAGTTTATGTCTCTATATATTGGAAAAAACTAGAGTACCTTTTATAAAAAGTAACTGAAATAGCTACCAAAGTTGGCGTATGAACCATCCTACGATTGTCGAACCCAACAATGATAGTGGGTAGTGATTGTAGTTAGGATTTGGAATTGAGGATCTTTGAACTCCATCATAGAATCCTTAGTAGGTCTTCTGTGAGCAAACCACAGTCATACCTTGGTTTGAAAATTTGAAGTCTAACAAGAATCAACTTTAGTATCCCAGATCGTGGTTTCTAACAAAGTTTGTGGTATCCTTAACTTTTAGGAGGTATACATGTCAATTATCAGGCGTTGGGTTTTTTTCATGTAGACGATACAATGTATGGTCATGAATCTTTACCACGATCACGGTTTCTACTTGTAGGATCTCACAACTGGATAATGCTTCTCAAAAATGCCCATAATGCTTAATTCCAAAATAAAATTGATGTGAAGCTGAATAAATTTGAAAGAGGACTAAAAGACCATTCATTTTGTTTGTTTTAAGATCAAAACACTTCAGAATCACACATATAATCTCATTTTAAGTTAACTATAGAAAGAATCTTCACAAGAAATCTTTTGGTAAGTAAGGTTTCAACTTGGCTATGCGTTAGTAGTTATTATAGCCTCAATAAATATCTAAATCAAAACTCATTATACAAAAACATGATGATTGAGTTTGCATGCACTTAAAGCATAGTTCTAATCTTACCTTGGACTGTTGGGGAGTTGCAATATCTCCTCCTGGAGTCATTTGTCACAAAATGAACACTACTAAGCTGAGAGTTTGGGGAAATAGCTATAATATAAAAAAATTAGTGGGTTGGATTGAATACTAATATGATATATAATTCTTTACTGAAACATGGACTAAACTGGACTCATAAATTCATGATATTACATAGGACTTACTAAGGGATTTGAGATTGAATAAAGTAATAAGGAGGAAAATATTACCTTAAACTAACTTTATGTTGAGAATAAGACTCAATTGTATTTACATATATAACAAATGTATAAAAGCTATTATAGGGAATAATCACAGATATGGACTTAGGAGAGTAAAGCTAGAAGGAAAATTCACCAGTATTTTTTTGCCTAATGTCTAAACTGAACTATTGGATATACGGACCGATCCATACTAATACATGACTAAGAAAATTTCATGGAACTATGAGGCAATGGATACTAATATGAAATATGTGATAGTTATTAAGAAAATTATTGTTCTCCTTCCAACAACCTTTGTTGGAAATTCTAGTTCAAATTAGGGGAAGGAATCATGGGCATGATATGAGAAATACATCTGAATGGGGAAATTTTCCCATGGTATGAGCATCCTGGTCAACATATATACATATATAGGAAAAAGGGAATATCAATTCAATCATAAGGAACCTTTACAATGAGATTTTATATAATGAAGCAAGAGTATCTTGTTGAAAAAAGAATGATAGGAGTATTCTACTTTTAGTGAAATAACTGTCAACATCCAACATATTATGTCACTAAACCTATTATGAAGGTTACAAAAAATTATAGAGGGACTCAACTAGGAAGATCTATAGTAAAAAATATACTATAGAATCATGACTTAGAGACTCCCATGATCCTTGACACTCAACTAGGGCACGAGAAGTATAATATAATATAAACTATCTTGTCCATAAAGTTTTTCTTGAGAATAAACTTATTTTATTGTTATTTCACTAATTGGAGAGAATGATCATGAGTACCTAGGACTGAGTGTTTTGGGAATCATAGGTGCATGAGTCATGACCTTTATGGTATGAGGCTGACATTCATGGGTTCATGGAGCATGATTTGGATTTTATAGTGAGACTATTATCCTTATACTAGGACATGAGAATAGATATGCATTTGAATCAAGTTCTCACATTTAAATGTTGCAAGGTAGAATTAATGTGTTGTAATGACATTAGTGTACTGAATATGCTAAGATAAGAATGATATATAATTCCAAAAAAATCTTTTACAGAACCTTATTACATTATTGCCTAAATATCTAAATTCTCATTAGTTCTACACTTTAACATCTCTTCCTTATATCATAGTCACTAGAAAATGTTTGTATATCTTCCATTATTCACTATTCCTAAACTAAACTAACTCAAATGATCAAGTCATTCCCTTTTAGGATCTATTTTGATTATGCTCTTTCTCATACTGGCTGAGATCATATCTTATCATTGTCCTCCTTACTACCACTCTGCACTATCGCAATTTTGTTTTAAACTATAACTATTTACCACTTTGGGAGGATAAGAACTAGATGACTATAAATGTTTGAATGAGAAAACCATGAAACATACCTGACTCAACTTTAAATTAACATTGATTCATCTAGATAAAACTTCTATACTTTTAGATTAAAAGATTTTGTACCAACAATGGTAGGTCATGGCATGTTATCATATCTCTCCATTTATATTTTTATACTATGATTCAAGTCTTATAATTCTTTTACTTGAACTTTTTTGCCATTTATACCATTTAACACAAATCCTATTACTTATAGTTTTGGGCAATGGTTTGACTTACCTACTAGTGGGGTAAATTAGGTGTCATCATGACTCAGAAATTGGATTATGAGTAATTGGTATCATAGCGCTAGATTCACCAGTATTGTTGGTACAAGAGCAAGTGTCTAGTAGAGTTCCCAAATTATAACAATGACATCTGTTTATTATTTTTTGGAGGCTATAGGATATTCTGAGGAGATCTTCACTTCTTTCACTCATTTTGTGTGAAAAGTCTATGTTGATTTCTAATATTATTTGGATTCACTCTTTAACAGATGTCTAGGACACACGCTATTACTACTAGAATTGAGGATCCACCACCAAAGATCCTACCACAGGATGGAAATAACCTCAAGTTTGGGGAAAAACTAGAGATATTCCCCAGTCATTGACCAAGATAGAGAGACTTATCTAGACCTTATTCCTTATACTAAATAAGAAATTTCTCCACCCTAATGAGTGGTGGGCCAAGGGGTAGCCCAGGCATCACAAGGGTGTATTTCTTTATTGCACCTCAGGAATGCATTAGTTATGTCTTTAGTTTAGTTTATGGTATACCATCAAATAGTGCTCAGTTTACAAATTAGAGTAGTATTGAGGCAAGGGAACAACCTTTAGTTGTGGATCCAAGTGTTAAGATTCCTCTAGCATCGGCTATTACTCAGTCGATGGTTGCCTAGCCTACTATGTATTTCAAGGAGTAGAAGATATTGGGTAGGTTCTTGAGATTGTCTCTGCCTAAGTTTTCTAGGGAATTTGGCAAGGATTCTTATACGTTCTTTATTGCTTATAAGGATATGTTCGATCATTTATGCCTAGTTGAGAATCGTGATGTGCATTACACCACCTTTCAATTGGATTCATCATTTTATCATTGATTATGATGTTATCATCATTCCTGGCCTGTTGGATCTAATCGATTAACATCAACTCAATACTTTGAGGTTTTATTAGAGAATAATATACCTCATAGCCGTAGAGATCAACTAGTTCTTGATATTTGAGAAGGGCTCTATAACGATTTTGGAGTATGTGGCTCAATTTGATGAGTTGGCTAGACATGATACATCTATTTTTCTGACCGAATATAAAAACATTTGGTTCTTTGTTAGAGGATTGATACATTCTCCTTTCATGGCTACTCAAAGTTTGGTCGCTGCTAGCAAGTCCTTTATTGAGGTTTTTTACCATGTCCAGTTATAGAGAAGATGCATCATGAGGCCCATGGGGGAAATTATAAGAGGCCCTAAGATTTATGTAGTTTCAGTAGGAGTCAAAGTGGCTTACAGTTCACAGACAGTGGTTCTTAGGGTAGAGACCCTCCATGATAATCCATCCATACCATGATCGGTCTAGTAGGCTCATTCATTTCAAAGTTCAGCATACTAGTGATGGCCAGTCTAGCTAAAGTGATTATCCTAGACAAAGTTGTGGTCAGTCTCTAATAGGTTTAATTTTTGGTTTTCTAGCTAAGTTCGTTATCGGATCCAACTAAATCTTCTAGTTATAGTACAACACTTGGGGTATGTTCTGACTACGGGACCTTCGACCATTTATTTAGAGAGTGTACCAGATGTAGGGCTCTTATTTTGATAGCACAAAGTATTTCTCCAATTAGTGTTGTATGGATGAAGATAGAGGTGGTATGTTGGGTCATTAGGGTTGTCCCTAAGTTTCTTATAGACATCCTCAGGCAGTAAAAATATGTAATCGATTAGGAGGCCAGACAGGGGACGGAAGAGGTTATTTATATGTTATACATTGTAGACAAGAGGCAGAGTCTTTGTATGTTCTTATTATAGGTACAACCCCAGTGTACCATCAATCATATTTTGCTTTATTTTATTCAAGATCCACTTACTCCTATATGTCTACTTATTATGTACCACTGCTAGAGATATCTTCAGATTCTTTATCTGTCTTATTATATGTATCTACTCTTGTGGGATATTCATTAGTAGAAGATAGGTTTATAGATCATGTGTTGTGACGTTTTTATCTGTTATATTCATAATGTTAGCAGGAATAGTCCGTCGCTTGACTCTGTTCTATAGTTTTAGATTTTTGTAATGTTTCTTCGACCGATTTACCTGGTCTTCCTACTGAGTGTGACATTGAGTTTATTATAGATCTTGAGATGATCATCTGACCTATTTCTATGAAACCATACCCTATGGCTCCTGTTGACTTAAAAAAGTTGAATTCTCAACTTTAGGACCATTTGTGTATGGGTTTCATTAGATCAGGTGTATCGCTTTGTGTGGTCCTGTCTTTTTGTTAAGAAGAAATATAGTTCCTTTCATATATTTATTGATTAAAAATATCATAATAAGGAAAAGACAAAGAATAGGTATCTTACACCTCATATTATTTATTTGACCACCTTCATGGAGCAATAATGCTTTCTAAGATGGACTTGGGTTCCTGTAACCATTAATTGAGGATTCACATTTAGGACTCATTCTGTCCATGTTGAGTTCTTGGTTTTTTCATTTGGTTGATGATGAGTGGTGAATTTACCACTCATTTGCACTCAATAATCATGCACACTACTATGATTTGAATGTATGAATGACACAAATTTGTGATTTAATGCACTAATTTCAATATTTTTCTGACATACAGGTGATGAGATAGAGAGATGTTGATTTAAGCTAAAAAGGATCAAAAAGAGAAGAGAAGTGCAATTTGATGACATGGAGCAGTTCTCGGTCTCAATTACTGCAATCTCGGTCTGAGGGCCGCGATGGTGGTTGGTCAGTCAGGTCAAAGGACTGCGATCTTGATGATCTTATCGCGGTTGGGGCATCCACAATTGAGGACAAGTTACGACAATCATGGTGACATGGGAATGTGCCAAGGGGTAGTTTTGTAACTTTATACAGCAGAACCCAATTCCCTTAAAAGGTTCAAACCCTTTCTCATTATGGTATTCTTGACTTTTGGAGAACAATTGAATTTTATGATTTACAAACCCTAATTTAGGCAACAATTGGAATTGAATTTCATACTTTTAATTTAGTGGAATTGAAGGATGGATGTTTTGAATGAATCCTATGGTATATTTCTTTCTCTTTACTTAATGAGGATCTAAATTTTCTTGTCTTTGTATTATGTTGAACTAAGTTGAAATTATGTATGGGTTGTTGACACAACCTGAACCTGGGCCTTGGAATAATGGGGATCTCAGGCCCCACAACCTAAAGTATGGGTTGTTGACATGACCTGACACCATTACCGACATCGTCCATACCAACCTAAAGTATTCTCATAAAGCCTCTATTTGAGATCAAACAATATCCAATCAGGACATGCCCCTGGACATTCCTAGTGCCGATGTTCAAGTCTAAACCAATAAATACATAAGAAAACAAAAACTAGAAATAGATCCTTCCAAAGTATGAAAGCTCACCACTTCAGGTTAACACGAGTTGATCCCGAGTCCAATCACTGAGTAGGAGGTGTAGTATAATTTTCACCTATATTTTGTGGGGTTAAAACATCGAAGACGATTTGAGGTTGAATCACTAGCATGCAACTCAGGATAAGGATAACATAATAACAACATTTCAAATCAAGTGAACCATTACATATAACCAATGCAATACATATATATATCATACCGGGATAGGGAACAAGGTTTAACATGAACCTTTGAAATCTTAGCCTGTGTTATGAAGCTTATCTATCATATTGGTTACTCCCATAGGCTATATGGTTTCAAGTTCTCACCCACTGATCGAGCCCCAGTTTGTGTAGCTGCACAAATCGGAGAATAATCTTACGCATACATATGGAGACTTAAAACCACCCACTCATATACTAAGGTTACTTGGTCACTCAATCATGTAGTGTAGTATGATATGGGGGACTGAAATCTCCCACGTTAAGTAGTATGGAAGATTTGAACATCTCGGACATATTAAGCAAGTTGGCTAAAAATTCAAGCCATTTTGACCACCACGGTGGCAAATGTTGTTTCCAGTGTTCATCCCTAAGAATCTACATCTTCACAACTTTGCTACAAAATCTTTTTTAAAGCGCCTTTCAAACTATCATTTCATCTACACAAATATTTGTCCAATTACTTACCAAAGGCATTTTATTAGTATCATCATACCAACACTGCATACATGTATACCTTATGCCATTACTATTATCAGTCAACTATGAATTCATTTGACTTTTGGACTCGAACGGATCGTCTAGCAAACACACTTGTTCAATCCAAAGTTTAGGGACTCAAACCCATTGTCTAACAAAGACTTAAATTAAGTTAATATATAGAGACTCAAACCCATTTAATAATTTAAACCACAAAGGTTACCATTTAAATCACTATATGGCCAACAGGCCTTCACAAAACCATTTATCAACCATTCATATTCTTTAGGCCAATGGCTTAGTTAAAAACTTCATTAACCTTTCTATAAATAATTAATATTCTTTTAGACATTTTCACATAAACTTTGAGGGCATAATATTATCAAAGCCAAAATTAAGGTAAAAGCCATCAAGATAGTACTAATGCTTTAGGTTTATGGTTAATTCGGAGTTCGCAAAAATATGTTGAGTAGAGTCCTTTTTAAGGATATGTAGCGTGCCACACTTATGAGAGATAGGTTACAAGGCATTTAGGAACTATTTCTCATTCTTTGTATTTTATTTTCAAGCTTGGAGTCTAAGTCTTAGAATCTTCTCTAATTCCTATTTGTTTGCCTTTCAGATCATTCCATGCAAATCTAAAGCACTTAGAAACTCCTCTGTCCCAATTAGGGATAATGTTTATCTAACACGGTCTTCTCAGGAGATCCATACTCAGTTTAGGGGTATAGTCCCTGATATTGTTTAGTTCCACCAATTCCTTATAGTATTCCTCAGTCTCCTCAGGTAGATGTGATGAATGTATAGTTTTGTCAGTCGATCCATGTTATTTCTCATTTGGTAGCTTCTAGCATGGTGTATCTAGTATTGTATCTTCTGAGGCCATAAGGGTTGTCCAGTTCATAGGGTAGAATCCTATGACTTTTACTAGTTTTAAGGTGAAGGTGAATCCTCATAGTTTTATGGATGAGATGGAAAAGATCTTTAAGGTCATGTATGCCATGAATGTGGAAGGGGTGAATTTTTCTGCCTATTGGCTAAAGGATATAGCGTACCAATGGTATGAGAAATAGGATAAGGCCAGGGGTGAGGCTTATAAGTCATCTCTGTGGGAGACATTCTCTAATGCATTTCTGGACCACTTCTTTTCTCAGGAGTTGAGGGAAGAAAAATTAGAGAAATTTGTTAATTTGAAATATAGGAAGTTATCGGTCAAGGAGTTTGCCTTAAAGTTTCACTAGTTATCTAGGTATGCCCCAAAATTGGTGTCTGATATAAAGGCCAGGATAAAAAAAGTTTGCTTCAGGCTGTCTTATGAGCTGATCCTTGAAAGAAAGACTGCATTACTTATCAAAGACATAGATATCTCTAGATCTGTTGTTCATATGTAATAGGTGAAGGAGGAAAAAAGAAAGTATGTTGAGTTAGGTGAAAGAAAATGTAGGAGGTGAGGTTCTCTAAGTAGGGTGGGCAACAACAAGGTGGTTTGGTATGGTGGTAAGTGACCAAAGAATAAGTGGGGGAGTTTGGGTTCTTTCTTCACAGCTAGTGCTCCTTACCCGAAGTAATTGGGTGACAGGCATTAGCAGGGTGGAGATAACTTCAGGGTATATGATTCCTATTATCAGGCTTGTGGGGATTAGTCGGGATATCATCCTTTTAGGTTTTGTGGTTGGTTATGTTGAGGTTTCTGTAATAAGAGGATGGATAGGTGCTTCAAATATGGTTATCTAAGCCATATGCTTAGATATTTTCAAGTTGGTAAGGTTACTTCGAGAGAAAATAAGGTTTTTATTGCCTTTTTATCTCCATCTGCACCCAGGGAAAATGCTTCTACATCTATTTTAGCATACGGTACCGGCACAGGCTGAAATATGTTATATGTTCTTGCATACCAATAGGAGTTTAAGGCATAGACTAATGTCATGATTGGTATGTTACAACTCTTTTCTTGTGACATGTAACATTTACTTGATCTGGGGTCTACTCTCTCTTATGTGACCCCATTTATAGTGGTGTATTTTGGTTTTAATCCCGAGGTTATTTTAGATTCTTTTTCTATGTCTACCCCGGTAGGTGACTCTTTGGTTACTAAAATAGTCTATAGGGGGGTGTGGTATCTATTGGTAGTTAGGAGTCTTTGGAGGATTTATGAGTATTAAATATGGTTGATTTTGATGTCATTCTAGGGATGGATTGGTTATACTGGTTCTACGCGTTCTTAGATTGTCGGACTTGTAAGGTTGTCTTTAAGTTCCCTGGTGAACCGATTATTGAGTTAGAGGGTGGTTCCCTATATCCTAAGGGGAAGTTGATATCATATCTTAGAGCTTAGAGATTAATCTCTAAAGGGATTCTCTATCATTTTGTCTGAGTTAATGTCTCTAACTTTGAAAGTCCTTCTTTACATTCGGTTTTGGTGGTGAATGAGTCTCTAGAGGTCTATTCAGATGATCTTCATGGTGTTCCTACAGATAGGGAGATTGAGTTTTGGATTGATTTGGTTTTGGACATTCGTCCAATATCTATTCCTCCTTATAGAATGGCTCCGGCTGAGTTGAGAAAACTCAAGAAGCAACTTAAAGATCTTTTAGATAAGGGCTTTATCTATCCTTGTGTGTCTTTGTGGGGTGCACTAGTGTTATTTATGCGTAAGAAGGATGTTTCCCTTCAGATATGTATTGACTATCCACAGTTTAATAAGATGATGGTTTAGAACAAATATCCTCTTCCTAGTATATATAACTTGTTTGATTAGCTTTATGGTTCCAAATTCTTTTCAAAGATAGATCTTCAGTTTGGGTATCATGATCTTAAGATTAGGGAGGTGGATATCCCTAAGACATGTTTCCATACTCGGTATGGGCACTTTGAGTTCTTGTGTATGCCATTTGGGTTGACCAATGCCCAAATGGCATTTAGGGATTTGATAATTATGGTATTTCATTAGTTTTTTAATCTTCTTTTCATTGTGTTCATTGATGACATACTGGTTTAATCTAAGAGAGAGGTAGATCATTCTAATCGCCTCCATGTTGTGTTACAGACCTTGAAAGAGCAGCAGTTGTACTATAAATTTTCTAAATGTGAATTCTTTTTTAACACTGTCACTTTTCTAGGTTACATTATTTCTAGTAAGAGGATCATGGTGGATCTAGAGAAGGTAATTGTGGTTAAGAAGTCTCCTAGACCCATGAATCCAACTGATATTCGGATCTTATTGGGTTTTTCAGGTACTATATAAGGTTTATGGAGAGTTTTTTTAAGATAGCTGCCCCATTGACATAGTTGATTCAAAAAAAGGAAAATTTTTCTTGGTCGGATACTTGTGAGAGTAGTTTCGATTAGTTAAAGGATAAGATAACTTCGACCGTGGTTTTGACTTTGCTTGAAGGTAATGAGGGGTTTTGGTTTACTGAGATATATCTCTGGTGGGAATTAGTTGTCTTTTTATGCAGCATGAGAGGGTGATTGCCTATGCTTCTTGGCTGTTAAATGTACATGAGAGGAACTATTCTAGTTATTATTAGGAGCTTTTAGCCATGGTGATTGCATTGAAAATATGGCGGCACTATTTGTATGGAGTGCACATGGACATCTTTTCTGATCATAAGAGTCTACAATATGTATTCACTCAGAAAGAGCTTAATCTCATGTAGAGAAGATGGCTTGAGCTTCTTAAGGACTATGATATGAGTCTTCACTACCACTCAGATAAAGCTAATATGGTTGTTGATTCTTATAGAAGGTTATCCATGGGGAGTTTAGCTAATGTGAATAAGGAGAGACGAAAGTTATTGAAGGATATTTACCAATCGGCTAATCTTAAAGTTTGCCTTTTGGACTTTGAGAATGGTGGTATATTTGTATAGGAAGTGGTTTGGTCATCTCTTTGTTAAGAGATCAAGGAGAATCAAATATTAGATCCTGTCTTGATAAAAATCAAGGGTGATGTAGGTGGGAAAAGGTAATGGTATTTGAGATCAGAGGTGATGGTACCTTGTGGTACCAATGGAGGTTATATGTTCCTGATGTCGATGGTTTGCGAGAAAGGGTATTGGCTAAGGTGCATGAATTGTGCTATGTTGTTCATCCTGATTCAACAAAAATATATAATGATCTCAAGGGGATGTATTAGTGGAATGGTATGATGAAGGATATGGATGATTTTGTGGCCAAATATTTGGTGCGTCAACAAGTAAACGTAGAGCACACAACGCATATGGGTTTGTATCAGGTGATTGAAATGGTCGAATGGAAATAGGAAGTGATCAACATGGATTTCATTACTGATATTCCTTAGTCACAGAACTAATTTTATTCGGTTTAGGTCATCCTAGATAGGATGACAAAGTCGGCTCATTTCTTGCCTATGAGGACTAAGTTTTTGGCTCAGGATTATGTGAGGTTGTATATTTATAAGATTGTGAAGCTTAATGGGGTACCTATTTTGATTATCTTTGATCATGCACGCATTTTTCATCTCACTTTTGGCGATTATTTTAAAAGGGGGTTGGATATAAGGTTAGTATTAGTACTACTTTTCACCTGCAACTGTATGGACAAGTAGAAAGGACTATTTACACCTTGGAGGATATGTTTCGTGCATGTGTGATTGATTATGGTGGTAATTAGGTGAGGCATCTACCTCTTCTATAGTTTTCTTACAACCATAGCTATCATTCTAGTATTAGTATGGCCCCTTTTGAGGCATTGTATGGTAAGAGGTGTAGGTCTCCTATTTGGTGGTTTTAGCTTGGTAAAGAAGATATGTTTGGCCGGATATGGTCTATCAGGCAATGAAGAAGGTAATGGTGATTTTAGATAGACATAAGGTTGCCCAAAGTAACCAAATGTCCTATGTAGATTTAAGGCGTAAGGACTTGGGTTTTGAGGATAGGAATAGGGTATTCCTAAAGGTGTCTCCCATGAAGTGAGTAATGTGGTTTGGGAAAAAAAGGAAAGCATAGTCCCTTGTATGTTGGTTCATATGTGGTTTTGAGAAGAGTTGGTAATGTTGCATATGAATTGGAGTTTTCTTCTAGTTTGAGTTCTATTCATTCGATATTCCATGTCTCTATGTTGAGAAAGTGTATACGTAATCCTTTATCGTTTATTCCTTTTAAAGGATAGGGTATCTCGAATTCTCCGACTTATGAAGAGATCTCGATTGAAATTATGGATCGACAGGTTTGTTGGTTGTGAACAAAGGATATAGCTTCGGTTAAGGTTCTATCGAGGAACCACAAGGTGGAGGATGCTACTTAGGAAGCGGAAGAGGACATGAAGTCCAAGTATACACATTTGTTTTATCCTGTTGATGTTCGTATGGAAGGTATGTGTTCTTGATCATATCTTTGTTTCTAACTTGGTCAAAGAAAGGTTTATTTCCTTCCATCTTTGTTTTCTAACTTTGTTAATGGTTAGAATGGTTATGTTGGGGTATAATTTGTGCTTGTACTACCCTGCCTGTCATTACTGGATAAATGATCCTAGTTGGGGAGACTAAAACACCCTGGGTTTTGACTATTAGAAATTTTCCATGTTTTTGGCTTCTTGACATCGTACGACTAGGGGTACTTATTGTATGATAGGATACAGTTCAAGTCACTAAGCTATATGTTTTCCAGTGTTGGGTGGTTGAGTTTCTAGAATGGGTGAGACTAGGTGTGTATGAGTCGTATGGTAGGTGAGGAGTCATTGGGTTAGGTTTCCTTCAGCTTGTGAGAAACTTAGTAACTTAACTTGGAAATGAGTATGAGTGGCTCACCATGAGTCATGAGGATAGGGTACGAGTCGCATAGTCCAACTTGTATGTTGGACAGTGTTCAACCCTTCATAATTCTGCCTAAGGTACGATTTCATAGTACTAATCATATGGTTAGGTACGGTTTGTCTTCGGTGGTCTTAGGTTTGACATTGGTAGGGTCCAAGGGGAGGCCTAGGGTACGAGTGGTGGGTGCCACTCGTATGGTAGAGTACGACTGGCATGGGCTGGTCTTACTATTTTTTAGGATTTTAAGCAGTTTAAGCTGGGGAAAATCTGGATATTTCCCCTCTTAAGATCGTAAGGCCACACGACTTATAACCCTTATCCGATATTAATTAAACTATTTTGCAATAAATTAAACTCACTTAAACACTCTCAATTTCTCTCAAGGATCTTAAGTCAAGAAAGTCTAGGGTTTTATCAATAGGATCAATTTGGGTCTTACAAGGGTGATTTTTCCCTGTCATCTTCATAATCTAAGTCATGTTACTCTTCCTTCATTGTTAGTTCCAACTAAAGACATGTTTTATGAATTGTTTTCAAGGCATAATAGTTGTATGTTTTTGGGTTTTCAGATATATGTTGGGGGTTTTGGTTATTAATAATTGGTTATGGTTTTCCCATCTTTTAATTACTGATTTACATGTTTTAATAGTGGGTTGGACATTTTGTTGCAGGGGAATAGTTAATTGGTTCTTGGATTTGGTTGTGGAGACACTATGACCACAATATGTTTGATAAAATGCCTATGAGAATTCTTTTACTACATTATTTGACTTTTAATGGAACTATTGAATGGTATAATATTCTAATGGAACCCTAAATGGTTTGTAATGGTTACACGGTAAGGTCCTTGTGGTTATGGTTGGTCTAATTGAAATCCTTGTAGGGTACAAGGGAGTCCTCCAAGAAAGCATAATAATGATCACTTTTGGGGTACATTGGATTCCCCCTAGAAAAATTAATTATGTAATTTATTGGTACATGGGAATCCCTTACTCTTAAAGGATGACCAAGGACATTGCTTGCAAGATACAGTCAGTATGATGATACCACTACCTATATCCTTGGTTAATAACAAATAGAATTGTTGTTTGTTTGTTTGGTAATTATTTTAATTAGGCAATAATGGCGGGGTGTGACAGCTAACCGTGAAGGAGTTGGTCCAATGGACGTACACTGGAAGCTCATGTTTTCTGACATGAGAATTGATAATGTTGACCATATATGATACTTATGGGGTACCCAAGAATCTCCTAAGTACACTTATACATATGTATCACATATGTGAAGGGTACTCGGGAATCTCCTACTCTTAAGGCATCTCCAATTGTGCACCTATACGCATCAGGGCCCATTTAGGGGGTTAGACTGGAACAATTTAGCCCGTGGATATTTCTAGGATGGTTAAGCTACACATACCGAGGTTAATGGTTTTAAAGGCATGCCAAACATGGTTCCCTTTCCTAGAATGGTTATATTTTTCTATTTATGGTTATGAATGCATATGGTTTGTTTACATGGTTTTAAAGGTTGACATTTTTATATCCTTATCCTGAGTACTTGTTGGCGTTCACCTGCTAACCCATCTTCGCACGGCAGTATCCCTACGTGATGCAGGAACTAATCATTCTACTCCTCCTGCTTAGTAATAGGATTCAGGATCAGCTCGGTTGGATTGAAGTGGTGAGCTTCCATACTTCGGAAGGATCCATTTCATTTCATGGGTGTTTTTACATAATTTGGTTATTTCATAGGCAATGGCTTTCACTGTGGTTGGGGCATGTCCCAATAGGATATGGTTTTACATTCAGTTAGAGGTTTTGTTGAACTACTATGGGTTTGTATGGGCAGTGTCGGTAGTAGTGTCAGTCTTTGCATCGATATTGGTGTTTTGGATGATACCCTTTGACTGTATTTATAATTTTTCAATCTTATTATGTTATGCGCTCATACATGGATATTGTTTAGGCTGGGTTTTAGTTATTGGTTTTATACTGGTTGGTTGGACTTGGTTTTGTTGGTCACAGTTATGGACCTATCCAAGAGTCTAGAATTATACAAAATGGTATCTTGTTTTTTTTTGGAATTCATCTGACTCCAGGTATATGTTTGGGTGTATGGTTGGGTATCGGGGGTTGTCCCCAATCCTGGTATCCCTTTCCTAGAATAGATGACTTTATTGACTAGATGCATAGAATGGTAATATTATCAAAAATATATTTGAGACTGGGTTACCATCAACTAAAGATTAGGGAGGAGAATATAACAAAGAACTGCCTTTTGGACCCGTTATGTGCACTATGAGTTTTTACTTATGTTGTATTTCTTGACTAATTCCCCAACGACTTTCATAAATCTAATGAATAGTGTATTTAAGTCATTATTTTATTATTTAATGATTGTGTTTTTGGTTACATATTAGTTTACTCTAAAAATCAAGAGGATCATGAATTTCACTTACGTACGGTGTTGTTGTTGCTCACGAGAAGCAACAATATGCTAAATATTCTAAGTGTTAGTTATGGCTGCCTTTGGTGTCCTTTTCGGGGGACATGATTTATAAGAAAGGGGTTATGGAAGATTTGTAGAAAGCAAAAGTTATTAGGAATTGGTCTTGGCTAATAAATGTGACAAAAATATTGAGTTTTATAGGGTGTCTAGTTACCGCTGTTGATTTGCTAAAGGTTTTTCCTCCATTGTTCACATATGACCCACCTTACTTAGAAGAAAATTCCATTTATGTTGGATGAAAAGTGTAAGGAGATCTTCCAAAGGCTCAAAACTTTATTGACTTCAGCTCTAATTCTCACTTTTTCTGTTGATGGTAAAGATTTCATTCTATAGTGTGATGTCTAATAATTAGGTTTAGGTATTTTTTTGGTGAAGGATTAGAACATGATTGCTTAATCATGTAAGATTCTGAGAAACTAAAGATTTATTAAAAAATCTACCTCACACATGAGTTAGAATTGGCAACCATGTTATTTGCATTGAAGATTTAGAGACACTACCTATAAGGTTAAAATGTAAAGTGTCACCGACTACCGCAACTTGAAGCGTGTATTGACTTAGAAGGATCTCAACCTAAGATAAAGAAGGTGAATGTATATGATCAAATATTATGAACTTATTAATTCTATATTAAACGGGTAAGACCAACGTAGTGGCTGGCTTACTAAGTCAGAAAATAGTGAACATTAGGAGCCTATGATGGGTAGAAATGACAAGGCGCCTAAAGGAGAGAGAGGTATAGTCTTTGCCTATTTATTTTTTGAGCTAGTCGGATACAGGAAAATGTAGATTATTAGAACATATGGGAGACAAATTTGTATTCTTTGACCAAATCAGAAGAAGCCAGTTTGAATTCAGGAATTTGAGCAATCTTAAGGAATCGTATTATAGGGTGAGGCTCGAAATACTAGGATAGGCCCACAACTCTAAGTACTTTATATATCTAGGTTCCAAAAATATGTATAAAGACATGAAGATACATGATTGGTTGCGAATAATGAAGCATTACATTGTGGATTTTGTAATCAAGTATCAAAACTACTAGTAGGTCAAATATGAAGACTAAAAATTTAGTGGTAATTTAAAAAGAATGCTTATTCCAGAATGGAAATAGGAAAGGATAACCATGGTGTTTGTGGTAATCCATCTAAAATGTTATGGTAGTGTAACTCTATATGGGTCATTATAGATTGATTGACCAAGCCGTCTCACATCATTCCAATAAAAGTAGATTATAATGTGCCTAATTTGGCCAAGATCTATGTGAAGGAAATTGTAAGTTTACATGGGATACCGATTTCAATTGTGTCTGATAAAAGTACTTAGATCACCTCTAATTTTTGGGAGAGTTTTAAATCAAAATTGGGTTCTAGGTTGGACCAATGTACGACCTTCCATTATCAAAATGACGGTCAGTTAGAGCAAACTATCAAAGTGCTTAGGGACATTATTTGATCTTGTGTTATTGTATGACAAAAACTATCCCCTAGTCGTAAAATGGTACTTAGAGCGAAAGTGACCCCAAGACAACCTATGGCCTGGCATGAAAATATCAATATTGTATAAAACTAAGTAACACTATAGGAAAACTAAAGTTTCGATGATATTTAAAAATCAAAACCATCAACAATATCTGAGTTTAAAACAACAAAGATGAATATCAAACTATTTGTCCGAAAGCCTCCACTAAGATGAGTTCTTGGAATAAGCTCCTACCTAACTCGAACTGGCTAAAAATAAAAGAGGAAAAATTGAATATTAATGTGTAACGCCCCGTAAAAGGCGTGCATATATTATTCTTTAATATTGAGTTGTTAGACTTAATGACTTACAATTTTCTAAGTGTAAAATGAGACTTAGTCATTTTAGCTGGCAATCTTCGGGATACAAATTTTCAACCTTCTCGACATTAGTTTTTAGATTTTCAAGTTGCGTTACGATTGAGAAATCTCATAGTGCATCTCGGATATGTTTTGGAATTTTTCGGAACGCATAAGGCTGCGTTTGGATTTTAAAACAGTAGCAAAACGCATAGCCTATTGCCCAGTTTTCAGCATTTCAGGGTCAACTTCAAACAATCCTAACTCCCTGTATATAATCAACTGTGTGATATATAATATATCAAAAAAAAGGACTTTGAGTCTTCTTTCAAACCCAGTTGGTTTCATCCAATTTTAGCAAAATGAGTAAAAAGTTATAATTGATTTACTCCAGACTATCAAACTGTCAACTGAGGGACAAATTTGACCTTAATTGTTCCTTAGGGGTATTTTTTTCATCCTCGACCCCTATATATACAACCAACACGGGATTTAATCCCTCAAATACCAAAATACACCTTCATTCATCAAAATTGCTCAAGAACACTCCTTAGGGTTTCAAAATAAAAACCCAAATAGTTCAAGATTCGACCGTAGGTTTTCAAAGATAATTACATATTCGTAATCACAAATCCGCGAGCTTCAAGAATAATCTAGTATTTTCGTAAATAGAGGTACGTGGGGTTATCCTAAAATCTCATGGGTGTAGTTTTTATGAACATTCATGCTTTTAAATGGGGGTTTTCAATCAAATGTTAGTAACTTGCTTTCAATATGATTTCTAAGTCATTTTTCTTTATGTCATGGGAATTGTTTGCCTATATACTTCAATGGTTGAAACCATACATATGTCATTTGAGATTTTCCATGGAAGTTTGATAAATATGAATGATAAATTTCTTTCAAATTCCCATGATAATATCTTGATACCCCATATCATATTGTGACCAACAAAAGAGACCATGAATTTGAAATAATTATTGTTCACCACTTGTAAATGATGAAGCACCTTGGTTTTTACATGATTATGCATATGTGGATGTGATATTGATGACTTGCAAGTCGGGTATAACGATACCCTACAAAATATGATACGTGATTGAATTAAATAAAGTTTGAATGCGTCGATTTTACATGAGCTAGGTGGATGCCTGAAGAAGGCGTTTGAGTGTAAGGGCTCATCGCTGAAAACAGTGTTTTCCGACACTGGAATTTGGTACCAGGCTAAGTGATCTTGTGTACTTGACTTTATGTCATTCCTAAATTAGGACTATAGGTAGGAGCCCGGGCTAAGTGATCTTGGGCATTACCATTGGGTCGAGACACTATGCTTCGTGGTCTTGTGTGTCTCTCCCTCACTTATACTCTAATAGAGGAGGCAAACGAGGTTTAACAGTTGGTGTAAATTATGTAGGGTATTCTACCGAGCTCAGTTGCATTTCATTGTTGTTGAGAAACTATTGCATTATGCCCATGTGTTTTCAAATGATTTGATATGAAATTGCTTTATAATCTCTCTCAACTATATTTTGTAAAAATATTATGTTTTGTTTTGATATCTATGCATTCTAGTACTTTTGTGCTGACCCCCTCCCCTCTCCAACCTTTCAAGTTCAGAGGCCCAGTCTAGTGGTCAAGAAAATTAGTAGATCATTCAGACAGAGTTGCAGAGACAAGTGGTAGCCTTCTATTTTTCGGAATGTCTTATGTACTGTAGACCGTTTATCTTATATTTAGTTGTTGGGGTCTACTGGGGGCCTTGTCCCAGTTTATATACAATTACTTGACTCAGTCATTTGTTAGAGATTTGTGTAGACATTTTTTTAGAGGTTGATTGATGTTGCGGGAAACTTTATTTTCCCGTTAATATTTCTTTTCATATTTATGACCTTGTTTCCAAATTATTGTGTTTCTTCCGCATTACTTTAATCATATGAATTAGGTGCATGATTACCAGATAGATAAGGGTGTTTCGGGCCTCTATGGTTCGAAATGCTCGTCACGGCCAGGCCCTGGTTCGGGTCGTGACAAACTTAGTATCCAAGCACGGTTCATGGTCCAAGGGTGTCTGCGAAATTGCATCGAGTAGAGTCCTATTTATGGGTGTGTAGTGTGCTAAACTTATAAGCAGGGGGATACTAGGCTTTAGGAATGTTTCCCTTCTTTGTGATTTAGTTCGTTCTTCACAGTCTGAACTATCCCCTAATCAATGATCTTTTGTATTTCAGAAACACAATTATGCCTCCCCGTCGCAACATTGACCAGAATGCTCAGACAGATGAGGTCCTTCCCACCCATGGGATGCGGACCCGTAATAGAGATCCCACTCCAGAACCTGTCCCTACTCCAGGAGTCTCTCCAGTCCCGGCCAGTCCACCTCTAGATCCGCGGACTAATGTCAATCGTCCCCCAACTGCTCAGGGAGATATTTCAAATGCAAAATTCAAGTGTTCTATTCATATGTTAACACAGTTGGTAGCTAACCAGGCTCAATGATCGGAAGATGTTGGGTCTGCATCTGTTACATCTGAGGCTACTAGGGTCGAACATTTCATGCAAATGAACCAACCTAAGTTCACTGGCACCAAGGTGGAGGAAGATCCACAGGAGTTCGTGGATGAGATGGAAAAGATCTTAAAGGTAATGCACGTGGATGAGGTTGAAGGGGTGGAACTAGTAACCTATCAGCTCAAGGACGTTGTGAATCAGTGGTATGCCGACTAGGAAGAAGCAAAAGGTGAGAGTGCTGAGCCCATAGTTTAGGGAAAATTTGTAGAAGTTTTCCTTGATCGATTCTTTCCTCTAGAGTTGAGGGAGGCCAAGGCAGAAGAGTTTATGAATTTAAAGTAGGTCAGTGTGAGTGTTCAGGAGTACACTTTAGAGTTTAATAAACTAGCCCGCTATGCACCAGAGTTGACTAGTAATATGAGAGCCCGGATGAGGAAATTTGCATCTGGCCTTCCTGATAACGTGGTACTTGAGTTCCAGGGGGCTATGTTAAATAAGGAGTTAGACTTTGCTCGACTGACCGTTCATATGTACCAGGTGGAAGAGAAGAAGAAAAAGATTATTGAATCTAGAGAGAAAGACAGACAGGCTAAGAGAGCTAGATCTGCGGACCAACACCAGACTCAGCTGCAGAGTGGTAACTAGGGTAATAAGTGGTCGAAGAAGAATTTTTGGAATAATGCACAGTCAGCAGCCAGCGCCCCAACACCCAGACCACCGACAGACAGACAAACTCAGAGTTTTTAGACTCCTCATGGATCCAAAGCTCCAGATACACAGTCTCAGGGCAGTGTGGCCCAGCAGCATCATACTTATCCGTGGTGCGAAGTTTGCGGAAGGAATCTCTAGGGAAGTGTTGGTTTTAGGGGAGAAACTTCTATACTTGTGGCAAAGTGGGTCACCTTCAGAGAGATTATCCTTCTACTGGAGGAAATGTGGGGGGGGAGGGGGGGGGTTTAATTCCCAAGCCACCTCCACAACTCCTCTTCCTAAGGTTGCCCCTTCAGCTGTCGGGAGCAGTCGCAACCGGTTATATTCTTTGACTAACCTCCAGGAGGCGGAAGCTTCACCAGATGTTGTCACCGGTATGTTATGAATATTTTCTCGTGATGTTTATGTATAGCTTGATCCCGAGTCTACTTTATCTTATCTGACCCCTTATGTGGTTGTTGGTTTCGGGTTTGAGCCCGAAGTTATTGTAGAACCCTTCTCTGTTTCTACTCCTGTAGGTGATTCTGTTATTGCTAGAAGTGTGTATAAAAATAATTTCGTGTCTATTCATAGTAGGGAAACTATGGAAGACCTTATAGAACTTGATATGATATATTTTGATACCATCCTTGTGATGGACTGGCTCCATTCGTGCTATGCCATACTCGATTGCAGCACCCAAAAGGTCACTTTTTCTTTCCCAAATGAGACACCAATTGAATGGATAGGGAGTTCGGTAGAACCTAGAGGTCACTTTATCTCTTATCTTAGAGCCTAAAAACTCATCTCCAAAGGTTGTATGTACTATCTAATTCGAGTAAAAGATTTAAAAGTTAAAAATCTTCCTCTGCAGTCAGTCCTTATAGTGAATGAATTCCCAGAAGTCTTTCCCGAAGATCTCCCAGGGACACCCCCTGATAGGGAGATAGATCTTGGCATTGATGTGTTGCCAGACACTCATCCTATTTCTATTCCGCCATACAGAATGGCTCCCGTAGAGCTAAAGGAGTTAAAGGAAAAACTGGCAGACCTCTTAGACAAAGGTTTTATTCATCCTAGTGTTTCCCCATGGGGTGCACCCGTGCTCTTTATGTGAAAGAAGGATGGGTCCCTTCGTATGTGCATAGACTACCGCCAATTTAATAAAGTCATGATTAAAAATAAATATCCTCTTCCTAGGATGGATCTTTTTGACCAGCTTCAGGGTGCTAGATGTTTTCAAAAATAGAACTCCGTTCGGGTTATCATCAGTTGAAAGTTAAGGAGTCAGACATTCCGAAAACAGATTTCCAAACCCGATATGGTCACTATGAGTTCTTAGTCATGTCATTTGAGTTGACCAATGCCCCTACAGCCTTCATGGATCCTATGAAAAGGGTATTCTGTCAGTTTCTTAACTTGTTCGTCATTGTATTTATTAATGATATTCTGATCTATTCCAAAAGTGATGAGGACCATGCTAATCATCTCCGAATTATCCTTCAGACCCTCAAGGATCATCAATTATATACTAAGTTCTCCAAATATGAATTCTGGCTGAATGTTATTGCTTTCTTGGGGCATATTGTATCTAGTGACGGGATTAGAGTGGATCTCCAAAAAGTTGAGACAGTGAGAAAATGGTCCAGACCCACGACTCCAACCGATATTCGGAGCTTCTTGGGCCTGGCAGGTTATTACAGAAGGTTCGTAGAGAGTTTTTCTTCCATAGCTTCTCCGCTCACTAAATTGACTCAAAAAAAGGTGAAGTTTGTGTGGTATAATTTGTACAAAAACAATTTTGAGAAGTTGAAAGACAAGCTGACCACTGCCCCTGTTTTGACCCTTCCCGAGGGTGTAGATGGTTTTGTGGTTTACTTTGATGCATCCCGGGTGGGACTTGGTTGTGTATTGATGCAACGTGGTAAGGCGATAGCTTATGCATCTGGGATATTGAAGGTGTACGAGCGGAACTACCCCACCCATGACTTGGAGTTAGCAGCTGTGGTGGTTGCACTTAGAATATGGAGGCATTATCTCTATGGAGTGCATGTTGATATATGTATAGACCCCAAAAGTTTGCAGTATGTTTTCTCAGAAAAAAAATTAAACCTCAGGCAGAGGCGTTGGATGGAGCTTTTGAAAGACTACGACATGAGCCTACATTACCACCCGGGCAAGGAAAATGTTGTAGCCGACGCCCTCAGTAGGTTATCTATGAGCAGCCTTTCTCATGATGAAGAGGGGAAGAAAGAGATGGTGAAGCATATTCACCACCTTGCAAATCTGGGAGTGCTACTCTTAGATTTCGAAAAGGGAGGGGTGATTGTTCATGAGTTAGCTAAGTCATACCATTGTGCTGAAGTTAAGGAGAAGAAGGTTGAAGATCCCATCTTGATGCAAATCAAGAAAGATGTGAGTTAACAAAAGGTAATGCCGTTTGAAATTAGAAGTGATGGTATTCTAAGATTTTAAGGTAGATTATGCGTTCCGAATGTTGATGGGCTGCGAGAAAGAATCCATGATGAGGCTCACACCTTGAGGTATGTTGTGCACCCAGGCTCTACTAAGATGTACCATGACTTGAAAACTTTGTATTGGTGGAATAATATGAAACGCGATGTAGCTGATTTTTGTTTCAAAGCATTTGAACTGTCAATAAGTGAAAGTAGAGCATTTGAGGCCAGGAGGTACTTCCCAAGAGATAGATTTTCCTTTGTGGAAGTGGGAGATGATAAACATGGACTTCATTACAGGACTTCCGAAGTCCCGAAACCAGTACGACTCCATTTGGGTGATTATGGATCGATTGACAAAGTCAGCTCACTTTTTGCCGGTGAGGACTAATTATTCGGGAGATAACTATGCGAAGTTATACTTTGAGGAAATAGTCCGTTTGCATGGAGCCCCTGCCTCCATCCTATCCGACCGAGGTATGCAGTTTTCTTCTCAGTTTTGGAGATCGTTTCAGAAAGGTTTAGGTACCCAAGTGAACCTAAGTACAACATTCCACCCTCAGAAGGATGGGCAAGCTGAGCGCACCATTCAGAACCTTGAGTATATGTTGAGGGCTTGTGTAATAGATTTCAAGGGTAGTTGGGTAGAACACCTACCACTGATTGAATTTTCTTACAATAATAGTTACCATGTCAGTATCAAGATGGCTCATTTTTAGGCTTTGTATAGGAGGAGATGTAGGTCTCCGATAGGATGGTATGAAGTGGGTGAGACTCATTTGTATGGGCCTGATCTTGTTCATCAGGTGATGGAGAAAGTGAAGATCATTAGAGAACGACTCAAGACTGCTCAGAGTCGTCAGAAGTCCTATGCCGATATTTGGAGAAGAGAATTGAAGTTTGAACTTGGTGATTGGGTATTTCTCAAGGTTTCTCCTATGAAGGGTGTTATGTAGTTTGGAAAAAAGGGTAAATTGAGCCCTCGCTATATAGGGCCATATCAATTTCTGAGAAAGATTAGTGCAGTTGCTTATAAGCTAGATTTGCCTGCAATTTTGGGTTCTGTTCATCCGGTATTCCATGTATCCATGTTGAGGAAATGCATTGGGGATCATTCTTTGGTATTGCCAGTAGAAGATATCAAAGTGACAGATTCCTTGTCTTACGAAGTAGAGCCCGTCGAAATTTTAGATCGCCTAGTTTGAAAGTTGAGGAGCAAAGAGATAGCCTCAGTGAAGGTATTATGGAGGAATCAGAAAGTTGAAGAAGTAACTTGGGAGGCAGAAGATGACATGAGAATTAGATATCCCAATTTGTTTGCTGCAACGAATGATGAACAGAAGGTACTATTCTTGTCCTATACCTCTTATTCTTAAATATTCTTGAACTCGTGTTTGTCTATGTTTCGCTTCATTATTCGGGGACGAATGAACCCAAGGGGGGGATAATGTAATGCCCCATAAAATAAGTTCATAGATTAGTCTTTAATATTGATCTCTTAGACTTAATGACTTAAAATTTTCTGAGTGTAAAATGAGACTTAGTCATTTTAGCTGGCAATCTTTGGGATACAACTTTTCAACCTTCCCGAAGATTTTTATATTATTCGGGATACAACTTTTCATAGTTCATCTCGGATAAGTTTCAGAATTTTTCAGAACGCATAAGGCTGCATTTGGATTTCAAAACAGTAGCAAAACGCATAGCCTATTGCCCAGTTTTCAGCATTTCAGGATCAAGTTCAAACAATCATAACTCCCTGTATATAATGAACTGTGTGATTGATAATATATCAAACCAAATATCTTTGAGTCCTCTTTCAAATTCAGTTGGTTTCATCCAATTTGAGTATATGAGTAAAACGTTATAATCGATTTACTCCAGACTATAAAACTGTCAACTGAGGGACAGATTTGACCTTAATTGTTCCTTAGGGGTATTTTGGTCATCCTCCACCCCCATATATACCACCAACACGGGATTTAATCCATGAAACACCAAAATACACCTTCATTCATAAAAATTGCTCAAGAACACTCCTTAGGGTTTCAAAATAAAAACCCAAATAGTTCAAGATTCGACCGTAGGTTTTCGAAGATAATTACTTATTCGGAATCACAAATCCGTGAGTATCAAGAAACATCTAGTATATTCGTAAATAGAGGTACGTGGGGTTATCCTAAAATCTCATGGGTGTAGTTTTTATGAACATTCATGCTTTTAAATGGGGGTTTTCAATCAAATGCTAATAACTTGCTTTCAATATGATTTCTAAGTCATTTTTCTTTATGTCATGGGAATTGTTTGCCTATATACTTCAATGGTTGAAACCATACATATGTCATTTGAGATTTTCCATGGAAGTTTGATAAATATGAATGATAAATTTCTTCCAAATTCCCATGATAATATCTTGATACCCCATATCATATTGTGACCAATAAAAGAGACCATGAATTTGAAATAATTATTGTTCACCACTTGTAAATGATGAAGCACCTTGGTTTTTACATGATTATGCATATGTGGATGTGATATTGATGACTTGCAAGTCGGGTATAACGATACCCTACAAAATTTGATACGTGATTGAATTAAATGAAGTTTGAATACATCGATTTTACATGAGCTAGGTGGATGCCTGAAGAAGGCGTTTGAGTGTAAGGGCTCATCGCTGAAAACAGTGTTTCCCGACACGGGAATTTGGTACCAGGCTAAGTGATCTTGTGTACTTGACTTTATGTCATTCCCAAATTAGGACTATAGGTAGGAGCCCGAGCTAAGTGATCTTGGGCATTACCATTGGGTCGAGACACCATGCTTCGTGGTCTTGTGTGTCTCTCCCTCACATATACTCTAATAGAGACGGCAACCGAGGTTTGACAGTTGGTGTAAATTATATAGGGTATTCCACCTAGCTCAGTTGCATTTCATTGTTGTTAAGAAACTATTGCATTATGCCCATGTGTTTTCAAATGATTTGATATGAAATTGCTTTATAATGGCTCTCAACATTATTTTGTATAAATATTATGTTTTGTTTTGATATCTCTATGTGCCAGTACATTTGTAATGACCCCCTCCCTTCTCCAACCTCTCAGGTTCAGTGGCCCAGTCTAGGGGTCAAGAGAATCAATAGATCATTCAGACAAAGTTGCAGAGACAAGTGGTGAGCCTTCTTTGTTTAGGAAGGTCTTATGTCCTGCAGTCCTTTTATCTTATATTTAGTTTTTGGGGTCTACTGGGGGCCTTGTCCCAGTTTATATACAGTTACTTGACTCAGTCATTTGTTAGAGATTTTCGCAGACAGTTGTTTAGAGTTTGATTGATGTTGGGGGAAACTTTATATTTCCGTTATTGTTTCTTTTCATATTTATGACCATGTTTCCGAATTATTGTGATTCTTCCGCATTATTTTGATCATATGAATGAGGTGTATGATTACCAGACAGTTAGGGGTGTTTCGGTCCTCCATGGTTTGAAATGCTCGTCACGCCCAACCCTAGTTTGGGTTGTGACATAATGATAACTAGTCCTTGAATAATGAAGACTCACTAATGTACTGTTGATTATGTAGTAGGAGATCGCACAACTTCATGATTAAAATATTGAACGTCGGAAATTATATTATAATAAAATATAGCACAAATAAAAGTATGCGATCAGTACTTTGAATGTAATGAGCATGTGAGATATGCACTACACTGTATATGCTGAATGTTAGAGATTGAACTAAAAATGGAGTGAGGAATGTAAACTGATGCAACGACCAATAAAGTAGGCATATAATATAATAATAATAATACAAAAAAGTTAAGTAAATTAAACACAAGAATATTCTTATTCCCTAAATGGATATATAAACTAATGTGCTAATGTTGGGAAATTTAAATCAAATGTAAAATTGGGGTACTCTAAGATGTACAAATCTATCCGAATAATTATAAATACTGAGTACATGAATATTTTTATACTACTAAGATGTTGTCAACTATTTTTAGAGGAGGATCACGCAATCTCCAAAGTCTGAGACTGTGGGAGATACACTTAATCGACACAAAACCATGTGAGCTAAGAAATGAAACACCATTGTTTCTAGACCTTAGAAAATTTCCTGGAATTCTGATTTATGGACCCAATATGACTCATGGGTACGATCCGTATGATGGGGTATGGATGGTATAGTCCAGTAGTATGCTGACTAGTGTTGGTTGGTGGGGTGAAATTTTGTTACGAGAATGGGTACGACTTTGGTGTATGAGTCGTATTGGTGGTTACGGATTATTTGGTTCTTTAACTTAATCTTAGACTTTATTACTGAGGTTGGATATGAGTCCTAGTGGCTCACCATGAGCCGTAAGCCAAGGTACGAGTCATACCCAGTAGTCATATGGTGGACAATGTCTTAATCTTCCTTGGGTTTAAATCTATTAGGGGTACAGATGAAGGGTACAAATCATATGCTTTGGATAAAACTTGGTTAGATAATTTGTATGCTAGACAGTGTTTGATTTAAAGGTTGAGTCTAGGGTACGAGTGGAGGGTACAACTCGTATTGGAAGGGCACTACTCGTGTGGATCAGTCGTACCCCTCTGACAAGATTTTGGTACAACTTAAATGGGGGTATTTTTGATATTTTACCACTTATCCTAATAGGATCCCATGGATTCTAACCTTCTTGGAATGTTATTTACCCTATTATTCCCTTCATTAATACTTAGAAACTCCTCTAAACACTCTAAAATTCTCTCAAAAGCTTTTGGGCAAGTAAAGCTAGGGTTTCAACTAGAGGATTGATTTGGGGCTTGTTTAATTGATTTATTTCTATCATCATCTTAATTTAATGCATGTTCTCTTCCCTCATTGTTAATTTTATATAAAGGCATGGTTTTTATGTTTGTTTTCGGGATTTTATTGATTGTATGATTTTGGTTTTCAATTATGAATAGGAGGTTTTGATGTTAAATGGTTGGTTATGGTTTCTCATTGTTTTAATTATCTTTTTATATGCATTAATCATGGTTTTTTATAATTGGATTGCATGGGAATAGTTTAAGGATAATTGGAATTAGTTTTGGTCATATAATGCCTCGAATGTGTTTGACAAAATGCTTATAAAGATATGTTCACTGCATTGACTACTCTTAATTGAACTCTTGCTTTTTTTGAAACTTGGTATAGGAATTATGAATGGTTTAAATTGTTTGGAAAGGAAAATGGATAAAAGGTTATGCTTTAGGGGTACATGGAATCCCCCTAGTGTCTTAATATGGTAAATTGAAGGGCACTTGAAAGTTCCCTTGAACCTATATATGTTTGGCTATGGATAATACTTGCAAGTAAGGATTGGTATAACTATACCAATATTAATGGCTTTGGTAAATAAGAGGATAATGATTTTGTTATTTGGAAATTGGTTTTAATCGTACATTAGTGGCGGGATGTGTATCAGAGTCGTGGAAGGTAAAGGTCATGTGGGGACCTAACTTGAAAATCATATATGCCGATATGAGGTTGGTCTTGGTGACTGTGTGCATGATGTCATACTCTATTGTCGGGGATATACTAGTCATCCCAAGGGTTTCTTCCCTAGTCATGCGACTACACGCACTGGGTCCCTTTCAGCAGGGGGTTCTTAAACCATATAGCCCGTGGATTGTTTAGGACGACAAAGCTACACAAGTCAGGTAATGGTTTTAAAGACATGCTAAAAATGGTCTGTTTTCCCGGCATGGTTATATATACATGTGTGTGTATGTATAGTTGTGTGCATATGGATTATTTTACTTTGTTTTATAAGTGGCATTATTTGATCCTTATCCTGAGATCTTCACCCACTAACCCGTCTACTGTTGGATGTATACCCACGCTACGCAGGAATCGACCGTTCTACTCCTTCTACATAGTGATTGACTCGGGGACAACATTTTGACTGAAGTGGTGAGCTTCCAATCTTTCGGAAGGCTCCATCTCATGTTATGGATATTTCTAAAAAAAAATAAAAAATCTGGATATTAGTTTTGGCTATGATTGGGGTCATGTCCCAATAAAATTTTATCACTCTTATCGTTAGAGGCTTTGTGGTACTTGTATGAGATGGAATGGGTGGGATCGTTGTAGGTGTCACTCTTAGCATTGGTATTGGTATTGAGGCTAGCATCATCGGAAAAAATTTCTCACTGTTCCATCATATTTCATTTTGGGATTAATTATATTATATTATCGAACATCTTTGGCAAGGTTTGGTATAGTTGGATTATTGGTTTTGGATAGTTGAACTCGGTTGGGTTGGTCACGGTGGTGATCCTATCAAAGAGTCTTCATGTGATTTTTTGTATTATTTTGCTACATGCTTGAAATTCAGCCAACTCAGGGAAGGTGGTTGGAGGTTGGGTTAGGTAATGGGGATGATCTCCGGTCCCGGACAGATTTAGAATGCCAATTACGACAAGTCCCCCAGTCGGGTCATATAAAAAATGGATCTTGACGTATAATCCCTATAAATGATGTCCTAATATACCTTTCAAGGGTAGAAGCCTGAACTGATATGAAGTGGTAAAAATAAACCATAGTGGCACATATTTCGATGACTTAGGACTACTACTAAAGGTATTAGCCTAGTGCGTGGGTAAGCCTTCATCCTCTTGTCTACTCGGTGCCATGTTCTTCTCCCAAATGAATATAATTGATAGCACAATGAGATAATATATCTCAAGGTCAACCTAAGATGATATATGTGGATATCAACCTATCCATAATCAAGTATGTCATACCTGACTAACATACTACTAGTGAACTATGCTTTAAAACAAAAAACTGATCTACGTTTATTAAGGGCATTCTAGATACCATACTAAATTTGAACATACATTTAGGAAAGAACGCCTTAAAGCATTGATGGTATATCTAGATGCCATGCATGTAAGCTATCATAATGTTATGATCTAAAGCTCATGATTATGATAAGAAAACATATATGCATATATATATATATATATATATATATATATATATATATATATATATATATATTCATCATCTATTTTTGAACATTGTGACTTGTACGTATATGTTGGATTTGAGATGGGCGGACTAAATTCATTAAATGGAATATACAAAGACCGAGATTTGGAAGAAATCTATAAGGCTAGATCTTAACCCTGAATCCTCACTCATGAAACAACTAATAGTCTAATATGGTGAATTCTTCTGAAACCACCATATAAAATATACTTTATCTGAAGATATTTGCAGGTCAGTAGCATTGGGAGTATGGATAAATTGAAACTAAGTAACAAAACCTCTATAAGGATCCTAAAACATATAAACCTAAAGGAATGAGTGTTTGATTAAAAATGCATGGGATCCTAGGTCATTGGGTGTTCATAACCCACCATCTCTCAAGAATGTGACTACTTTGCCGATTCCAAAAAATAAATAAAGAACTATATAACTGAAGTCTTAGAATCCTGGATTACATAATAAAATGAGGTATTTCAATGATAGGCATATGATTATATTGAAACTCATTGAAAACAAAGATTTATATCACAATGATAAAAAGCAAATGAATTATTATTGAATTCACAATCTTCCTGAACCCTAGGCTCTAGGAAAAGAATTAATAGAGGACTCGAGTATGCGCTAGGACTAAATCTGTGGAAGAAACCCATCAAAAAAATCCCACATACCTACAGATAAGAATTTTGAAGAAGTTTTTGAACTTGGGAGTTGAAGTTGAATAACCCTAACTCTACCTTAGGAAAAGAAAATTACTTTTTTCTTGTGTTTTTGCTAAGTATTAATTGTAATAGAAGGAATAAGGGACTAAGGGTAATATTAGTCTTAAAAACCAACCTTGATATAGCTTAAGTATGTAGTTTAGAGCTCTATATAGTAGAAAAGACTAGAGTACTCTTTGTAAAAAGTAACTGAAAAAGCTACTAAAGGTTACATATGAACCATCTTATGATTGCCGAACCCATTGATGATCATGGGTAGTTCTTGTAGTTAGGATTTGTAATTGAGTCTCTTTGGACCCCATCAAAGAAGCCTTAGTAGGTCTTTTGGGAGATAAAAAAAATCATACCTTAGTTTGAAGATTGGAAGTCTATGAAGAATCAACTTTAGTAGCCCAGATCGTGGTTTCTAACAAGGATAATGGTATCCTTTGTTGTTAGGAGGTATACGTGACAACTCTCAGGTGTAGGGGTCGTTTTGTGTAAACGATACCATGTATGATCATAAATTTGTACAACGACCATGGTTTCTGCTTGTAGGTTCTCACTACTTGATAATGCTTCTAAAAAATGTCCATAACTCTTAGCTCCCAAATAAAATAAATGTAAAGTTGAATAAGTTTGAAACAGGACTTAAAGACAATTAATTTTGGTAGGTTTGAGATCAAAACACATCAGAATCACAAATTTATTATCGTTTTAAGTTAACTTTATAAGATTCTTCACAAGTAATTCCTCAGTAAGAAAGGTTTCAACTTGGCTATGAGTTAGTAGTTATGATAGCCTCAATACATATCCAAATCAACCCTCATGCTACCAAAAAATGATGATTGAGTTTGCATGTACTTGAAGCATAGTTCTAATCTTAGCTAGGATTTGTAGGGTGTTACAATATCTCCTCCGGGGAACATTTGTCACCAAATAAACACTACTAAGTTGAGAGTATAGGTAAAGAGATACAATCTAAAAACTGAGTGTGTTTGAGTTGAGTACTATTATGATTTCTAATTCCTTACCGAAAGATGGACTAAACTGGACTGAAGAATGCATGCTATGACATGGGAGTTACTAAGGGACATGAGATTGATTAAAGTAATAAGGAGGAAAATATTACCTTGAACTAACTTTATGTTGAGAATAAGACTCAATTGTATTTACGTATATTACGAATGTATAAAAGTGCTTGCACAGAATAATCATAGACATTGACATAGGAGAGTAAGGCTGGAAGGAAAATTCACCAGTAGTTTTTTGCCTAATGTCTGAATTGAACCAATGTCTATATGGACCAATCTATACCGATCCATGACTGTAAAAGTAGCATGGAACTATGAGGCAATGGATACTAATATGAAATTTGTGATATTTATTGAGAAAAGTATTATTCTCCTACCATCACCCTTTGTTGAAAATTTTAGTTAAAATTAGGGGATGGAATCATGGCCATAATTTGAGAAATACATCTGACTGGGGAAATTTTCATATGGTATGAGCGTCCTGGTCAATATATCGACATATATAGGAAAAAAGGAATACCAATTCAATTATAAGGAACCTTTACTCTAAAATTTTATATCATGAAGAAAGAGTATCCCGGGGTAAAACAAATGATAGGAGTACGATGCTTTTAGCAAAATGACTATCAACTTTCAATATATTATTTAACTAACCCTGCTACAAAGGTTACTAAAATTCACAGAGGGACTCAACTAGGAAGATCTAGAGTATGAAATGTACTACAGAGTCATGACTTAGAGAGTGTCATAACCCTTGACACTCAAATAGAGTACGAGAAGTATAATATAATATAAATTAGCTTGTTTATGAAATTTTTCTTGAGAGTTAACTAGTTGTATTATTATTTCAATAATTAGAGAAAATGTATCATGAGTATGCAGGACTGAGCATTTTGGGAATCATGGATGCATTAGTCATGACCTTTATGATGTGAGGCTGATATTCATATGTTCATGGTGCATGATTTGGATTTTAGAGTGAGACTATTATCCTAAATAAGGACATAATAATAGACATGCATCTGAATCAACAAGTGCGCACATTTGGATTATTTCAAGGTTAAAGTAAAGTGTTGTAATGTCATTAGTGTACTGAATATGCTAAGATAAGAATGGCATAGACTTCAAACTAAATCTATTCGAGGACCTTCTAACACTAGTACCTATATATCCAAAACCTCATTGGTCCTGTACTCTAACATATTTGTCTTATATCAAAGTCGCCAGACCATCTTGGTATCTCTTCCTTTTTTCACTATTCCTTGACTAAAATAATTTAAGTGATCAAGCCATACCCTTTTAGGATCTATTCTGATTATGCTCTTTCTTATACTGGCTGAGAAACTTTATTATTATTATCCTCCTTACTACCACTTTGCAGTATCGCAATTTTGTTCTAAACTATAACTATTTACCACTTTGGGAGGACAATGGTTTGATGACTATAGTGCATAAAGGAAAAAATATGGAAGCACACCTGACTCAATCTTAAATTAATATTGATTCGACTATCTGAATCTTGTATTCTTTTAGATTAAAAGATCTTGTACCAATATTTCTAGTCATGGCATGTTATCATATCTCTTCATTTACATTGTTATCCTATAAATAAAGACTTGTAATTCTTTTATTTGAACTTTGTCGGCATTTATACCATTTTACACCAATTATCCCATTACATATAGATTTGGGAAATGGTTCAGATCACCTACTAGTGGGGCAAACTAGGTGCCATCATGACTCAAAAATTGGATTGTGACAAATTGTATCATAGCGCTAGATTCACCAGTATTGTTTGTACAAAAGCTAGTGTTTGTAGAGTCTCTCAAATTACAACAATGATCTTTGATTCGTATTTTTTAGAGGTTATAGGACATTCTTAGGAGATCTTTACTTATTTCACTCATTTCATGCTAGGAGTCTCTATTGATTTCTAATATACTTTGGATTCACTCTTTCACAGATTGCTAGGACACGCGCTACTACTACTAGATTTGAGAAAACCAAGTCTGCGACTAGAGATCCTACTAAAGGATGGATATGACCTCAAGGTTGGGCACAGACTAGAGATGTTCTCCCAGCCATAGGACAAGATAGAGATCATTCACAAAACCCTATTCCTTATCCGATAGAAGAGATTTTACCACTCCAAGCAGTGGTGGGCCAAGGGGTAGCCCAGGCTAAACAAGGGTTTATTTCTTTATCATATCTCAGGAATGCATTAGTTATATCTTGGGTTTAGTTTGCGATGCACTGCCAAATGATGCTCAGTTTACAAATTAGAGTGGTACTGAGGCAAGCTCACAACCTATAGCTCCAGCACCAAGTGTTAAGATTCATCCATCATCGTTAGTTTCTCTGTCGATACTATCCTAGACTACTATGTCTTTCAAGGAGCATAAGATGTTGGGTAGGTTCTTGAGATTGAATCTCTCTAGGTTATCCAGATTGTTTAGAAAGAATTCTTCTAAGTTCCTAATGTCTTATAAAGATATGCTCCATAATTTTTTCCTAGTTCAGACTCCTGGTGTGTATTACACTATCTTTCAATTGGATTTGGCATCGTATCATTTATGGAGAGGTTATCTTGATTCCAGGTATATTGGATTTCCTCTGTTGACATGAACGCTATACATTGAGGTTTTCTTAGATATGAATATGCCCCGTAGCCTTAGAGATCACTTCTCGATATTTGAGAAGGGCTCTATGACTATTTTGGAGTATGCAACTCGATTTGATGAGTTGGCCAGACATGATACATTTATTTTGCCAATCAAATATAAGAATATTTGATGCTTTGTTCAAGGATTGAGAGTTTCTCTTTGCATGGCTACTCAAAGATTGGTCGGTGCTAGCAGGTCTTTCATTGAGATTAATTACCATGCCCAGATTATGGAGAAGATGCATCATTAGGCCCATGGGGGCAGTGATAAAAGTCCCTGATATTTATGTAGTTTTAGTAGGAGCCAGAGTAGCTTAAATTTCACAGACAACGGTTATTAGGTTAGGTACCCTTCATGCCAATCATTTCAGCATCATGATTAGTCTAGTGGGCTAATTCATGTCGAACTTCAGCTTACTAGTGAAGGTCATTCTAGCTAAAGTGATTATCCTAGACAAAGCAGTGGTCAGTCTTTGAGTGGTTCAACTTTTGGTTTTCTAGCTGAGTGGTTATCTGATTCGACTGAATCTTCTAGTTATAGTACAACATATGGGGCATGTTATGATAACGGGTCCTTCAACTATTTAATTAGAGAGTGTCCCAGGTGTGGGGCTATTATTTATATAGCATGAAGTATTTCGCTGGTTAGGGAAGTATCTCTACGAGCTAGAGGTGGTATGCAGGTTCATTGAGGGGTCCCTAAGTTGCTCGTAGACATCCTCAGGCAGGTAGAATTGGTAATCGATAAGGAGGCCAGACAGGTGGAGGAAGAGGTTATTTATATGTGATACCTTGTAGACAAGAGGCAGAGTCTTTGGATGTTGTTATTACAGGTACAATCCCAGTGTGTCATAAATCATATTTTACTGTATTTTATTCTAGATCCACTTACTCTTATATTTCTACTTATCATGCACCACTATTAGAGCTATCTTTGTATTTTTTATCTATGTTATTATATGTATATACTCCTGTGGGTGATTCATTAGTAAAAGCTAGGTTTATAGATAATGCGTTCTGAATCTTGTCTCTCTTATATTCATAATGTTAGTATGAAGAGTCCCTCGCTTGAATATGTTCTATAGTTTTTGATTTTCTACATATTTTTACTATTGATCTACCTGGTTTTCCTCCTGAGTGTGACATTTTGTTTATTATAGATACTGATCCAATCACCTACCATAATTCTATGACACCATACCATATGTCTCTTGTCGACTTTAAGAAGTTGAATTCTCAACTTTAGGACCATCTGTGTAAGAGTTTCATTAGATCAAGTATGTCTCTTTGGGGTGCTACTATTTTGTTTGCGAAGAAAAAATATGGTTCCTTTCATATGTTTATTAATTACAAATAGCTTAAGAAGCTGACGATAAAGAATAGGTTTCTTATGGCTCATATTATTTATTTTACCAGCTTTATGGAGCAACAATGCTCTAGAAAATTCAATTGAGTTCCTGTAACCATCAATTGAGGATTTTGGTTTAGGACTCGTTGTGGCCATGCTGAGTTCCTAATTATGTCATTTGGTTGATGATTAGTGGTGAATTTACCACTGATTTGTACTCAACAATCGTGCACACTTCTATGAATTGAACACATGAATGGGAAAAATTTGTGATACAAACCACTAATATCTATATTTTGCCGACATATAGGTGATGAGACGGGGAGATGTGGATTTGAGCTAAAAATGATCAAAAAGGAGAAGAGAAGTGCAATTTGAAGACCTGGAGAAGTACACAGTCTTAAATGCAGCAATCTTGGTCTGAGGGCAACTATCGCGGTTGTTCATGTCATGTCAAAGGAATGCAATCATGATGATATTATCACGGTCATGGCAACCGCGATTGCAGACAAGTTATAGTGATCGTGGCAACACAGGAATGTGCCAAAAAACATTTTTTGTAATTTTCTACGACCAACCCCTATTCCCTTAAAAAGCTCAAACTCTTTCTCATTTAGGTATTCTTCACTTTTGTGGAGCAATTGAATTTGAAGTTTTACAAACCCTAATTTTGGCAAAAATTGTGACTGAATTTCATACATTTAATTTAGTGGAATTGAAGGATGGATTCTGTGAATGAATCTTATGGTATATTTCTTTCTCTTTACTTCATGAGTAGCTAAATTTTCTTGTCTTGGAATTATGTTGAACTAAGGTGAAATTATGTGTGGGTTGTTGACACGACCCAAATAAGGTCTAGTCATAATGGGCATCTTAGGCCTAACAAGGACCAGAGACCACCCTGTTACCCAAGCCAATCAACAAAGAATGTACCCTATGTCGTATGAATTCTAAACATATAACAAGATAGTATGTTTCATGACACAAAGACTTTGGGATAGGTTCACGACCATGACCAACACAAACAAATCCATCCATTCAAAGCCCAACCAACAACCATAACATAACCAAAATCATAATTAAGTCCATATGCATACCATAACAAAATGGAACAATCATAAATTGAATACAGTCATACGGTGTCATCCTCAATACCAATACCAATGCCATGGCTAACACCACTATCGACACCGCCCATACAAACTTAAAGTAGTCTCACAAAGCCTCTATCTGAGATAAAAACAACATCCAATTTGGACATGCCCCCAAACATAGCCAATACTGGTGTTCAAGTCTAAACCAACAAGACATAAGAAAACAAAAATCATAAATAGAACCTTCCAAATATGGGATCTCACAACTTGAAGCAACACAATCTGATTCCCAGTCCAATCACTGAGTAGGAGGTATAGTATGACCGACACCTGCATTGTCTAGGGATACAACATTAAAGATGGTTAGTAGTTGGAGTGCTAGCATGTAACTCAACGATAAAGATGAGATAATTCGAACAATTCAAATTAAGTGAACCATTACATATAAACAATGAATACATATATATATATTTATCATACCGGGATAGGTAATAAGTTGTAACATGAACCTTTAAAATTTTATCCTGGGTTCGGAATCTTAACTATCATATTGGTTATGCCTACATGCTATATGGGTTCAAGATCTCACCCCCTGGGTGGGTCCCAATTTGTGTAGCCGCATAAACAGGAGAATAATCATATGCAAATGCATGATTGACTTAAACCTCCTACTCATATACTTAGGTGACTTATTCACTTGATCATGTAGTGTAGTATGATATGGGTAATCAAGCCTCCCACAAAATATAGTATGGCCGATTTGAACCTCTCAGTCATATTAAGCAAGCGGACTCAAACCTTAGGCTGTTTTGACCATTCGGACCTCCCGGTCACATTAAGGAAGTAGGCTCGAATCTTAAAGTCATTTTGACCACCGTGATGACAAATGCGGTTTCTAGTGTCGATCCCTAAAAATCCATACCTTTACAACTTGGCTACACAATCCTCTTTGAATACTAATTCAAACCATCATTTCACATACATAAAATTTTAGCCAATTACTTACCAAAGGCACTCCGTTAGTATCATCATACCAACAGTACTTGCATGTATACCTTATGCCATTACTATTATCAATCAAATATGCATTCATTTAACTTTGAGACTCGAACCCATCTTCTAACAAAGACACATGTTCAATCCAAATTTTAGGGACTCGAACCCATTGTCTAACAAAGACATAAATCAAGTTAATATTTATGGACTCAGGCCTATTTAACAATTTAAATCACCAAGGTTACCATTTAGATCATTACACTACCAACAAGGCCTTCACTAAACAATTTATTAACCATTCATATTCATTTGTCCAATGCCTTAGTCCAAAACATCATTAACATGTGACTTGTTTATCCTTTTAGGCATTTTCACAAACATTTTGATGGAATACTATTATCAATGCCAAAATCAAGTTAAAAACCATCAAGTTTTGGGTAACCGATGGCTCATTTGTTAAACTACAATTACCAAGAACCTATATGTGAAAACAATCACCAAAAACATGTATAAATAGAAAATAAACCAAGAGTAAACAATACTCAATCATATGTAGCAAAACACTCAATTTTGGTTTTCAAAACCACCATATAAGATTCATAATAAAACTTTAAAACACAAGAATTTATAGAACTAACAATGAGGGAAGAGTCACGTGCCTTATTCATGAATATTAACAGAATAAATTTGACTCTTGAATTTCTAGATGAACACCTTTGAAGAACCCCATCCTTCAATCTTCAAGAGAGAGTTTAGAGAGGATTTTGGAGTGTTTTAATCTTTCTAAGTATATTATGAGAGGATACAATGAGTAATACGACTAGGGACTTAAGGGTTTTGGGGTGGGAAATGTCAGAAATATCCTCAACTTAAAAGTTGAACACTTGACTGCAGGAGGGTACGACCACACTCCTTAAATTGTACCATAGGGTACGAGTGGTACCCTTATCTCGTACCATAGGAATCCTCTTGGACCTCAATACTGATAATCATTTGACCCTACAAGGGCAAACTCGTATCTTAACATACAACCAGTACCCTTTGAACCATACCTTGGTCAAAATACTTTGTACAAGACATAGGGCATCATACGATTTGTCTCTTTACTTCTTATACCCTATCATACGGATGGTATGGTGCCTTGTCGTACTTTGGTATGTAAGTGACAAAAATCACAATGTGAAACATACAAGTTAGGCTCCCTAAGACATACCACATCATACTACTAGTACCCCAAGTCATATGATATCCAGTGATCTCAAAGTCAAATTTTTTTTGGGTCAAAAACCCAGGGTATTTTAGTCTCCCCCACTTAGATCATTCGTTCTGGAATGACGCGTTAAGGGGAGCACAATCACGAGTTTACCTATTTTTATACATCAAATTAACCTTTAACCAAGTTAGAAAATAAAGAGACAAGGAATCAATCTATCCTTTAACAAAGATAGAAAAGAATGATATGATGAAGAACACATACCTTCCACACGAACATTTGAAATGGGGAACAGATGCGGATACTTGGACTTTATGTCCTTATCTGTTTCCCAAGTAGCTTCCTTAGACATTTGGGTTCACCATAGAACCTTTTCTGAGGCCACAACTTTTATTCACATATGGTGAACATGTCAATCCAAGATCTTAATAGGAACTACATCAAAGATGAGTAATCTGAGATACCCAACCCATCCAAAGTAACAATCGATGTAGGATCATCTGCACATTTTTTAACATAGGGACATAGAAAACTGAACGAATGAAGATCAAACTAGATAGAACCACTACAAACCTTCTACAACAATAAGTACAGAACAATATAGTAAAGTCTAAACTTCCCCTTCTTACAAAAACTAATTACTCCCTTCATGGGAGACACCTTTAAGAACACTCAATCCCAAACCTCCAACTCTAAGTCCATTCGCTTTACGACCGTATAGGACTTTTGGTGACTTTAGGTGATCTTAAGCCTATCTTGAATCACCTCCTTCAGTCCTTAACCTATAAAATCATATACGAATACCACACCTCAATAATTCAACCTTCCGATTCCCCGCAGACACATCATTTCTTGAGCCTGAATCTATATATACATTGCCCCCATGCTTAAGTCTAGGCAAAGCTAAAATAGGTTACCTTAGGCCATGAGGCTCTATTCCTTACATCCCCACCAAATACTATTCTACCATATTACTATAGTAAAACATCCCATCCCATCAAGGTTCTAACTACTCAATACCACGATTGGCATATCATTTATTGACAACACGCAAGCCTACCTTTGTTATGCATGTTTCATAGTCTACCCCACAAAAGATCCAGTAACCTCTACAATCATCACCTTATAACCACTAATTAGGGGTATAGACATCTATCATTGTAAACACTCTATTTTCAATCAATATAACACTAGCGTTACTTCTCTAAAATCACATCCCTATTCATTCACAAGTTTTGAACCCATATCAAGAGTTGACACTGGTTATTACTTCTTACCCACTTTAGATCTACCAAACACCAGGTAACAATTCCCTATACTTCCCATGCTAAGAAATCTTAATGGGTATATAGGCATACACAAGACCCTTATCTCGAAACTGAGTATACATTACTCTTGCTATGGAAGGCTCTTATCCATTTAATTATTTATCTTTTACTTAGACCTCCTACCAAATTCCCAACTACATATCCCGTTATTTAACAAAGCATCACCCAAGCTCTCTCACATATTGCATCACCATACTAATTTACTTCCATAAACCTTGAATTACTATTCTTAAATTAACATTCATATCACTATAATTAGCATCAAAATCTCAAACTTAGCATTTAATAATGATCAAGTATCACCCACAAAACAACCACAACACACACTAGCCTACGCAACAGAGAGATCATTTTATATTTCTTACCCCATTACAAATAACTTGTACACATCTAAAGAAACATATCTTCCTTACACAAGAACAATATTAGTGTACTCCATGGGGACACACTAGGTTGGATAAAACCCTTACCAAGAGTCCATTCTATAGAGGGGATGAAAATAGGATGGGTTTTTGAAACAAGATCAATCACAAAATCAATTTCCCTATCGGGAGGAACAACAGGATGATCATCAGGAAAAACCACAGAAAAATCATTAACTACAGAAATGGGCATTTAAAGAAGGACTTTCTAAGTTAGAATATTTAACCCGAACAAAGTGATTAAAATACTAGTTGGAAATCAACTTTCAGGCTTTAAGACATGAGATAAATCTTCCCATAGGCACAAAAAATCCTTTTCCCATATAATGACTGGCTTATTTAGAAATTTAAACACGAGTTTATGGGTTCAACAATCTAAGAAAGCATGACACAGTTACAACCAATCCCTCACTAATATGATATCAAAGTCAAATATATCTTACTTTTATTAAATCCACAAGAGTTTATCTTCCACCAATAGATACAACACCCCCCCTATAGGCTCTTTTAGCAATCATACAGTTACTAACTGGGGTAGATATAGAAAATGATCAGGATTAAACTCAGTACCAAATCCAAAATGCACAGCCATAAATGGAGTCACATAAGATAGGGTGGACCACAAATCAAGTAAACATACACATCATAAGAGAAGAGTTTTAACATACTAGGGAAAACATAAGGAGATGCTTCAAATTCCTAGTGAGTAGTGAGAGCATCAAGGCTGTTTCGACCAGTGTTGGAGCTAGACGTGGCACCCTTTGGTGCAAGAGCTGATGAAGAGACAACAATAACCTTGTTGTCCCCGGAAGCAATCCTAGAAGGATAATTCTGTTGCATATGACCAATATGACCACAACTAATACAATGATTCTTCCTGTCATAAAAGAACCTGAGATGTAATATGCCACATAATTGGCAAGAAGGATAGGGTGGAGCTAATCGGTCCCCATTAGACTGGTATTGGGCACCTTGTTCTTAAGGAACACTACTATTTTAAAATTTAAGTTCACCAGATGGTCTATGGTAAGAGGCTCTAGTCAATTGGTAAGACACACATTTTCTCCAACTCTTTTCCTTAGTCTATTGTCTCTGTGGCTATTGCTATTATGATGACCCTCTCCCTGCTCTAAATATCTGAACTTATTATTCTGCCCTTCCCTCATCATTGTCTGACTCCTCCCCCTACCCACTAGATTGAATAGGTGAGATAGAGAGACTTTTATTTAGGACAACAACTAAATAGAATGGCGGAACTCCATATTTTAAATGTCTTCTTGAGGTGACTGAGCAGATATGTCACTATATAATGAAGGATCAGTAAGGACCAATAGGACTGAATGAGGGCGATCAGAAGTAGCGACCCTAGATCGGGTCTGTACCCCATGTCTAAGATGAGCTCAAGTCACATTATCCTCGGTAGGGTTAGAAGAGTTCCCATGAGTTTCAAAATTCCTTAAAGGCATGATATAAAAGACGAACAGTTGGAAATTAGAGAGATTTGAAACTTTAGTCTCTATGGCTTGAAATAGAAAAATTAAAAAGTGAAATATTCCTAAATACCTTATAGCCTCCTGATTATAAGTATGGTGCACAGCACGCCAATAATCAAGATACCACAATACTTTATGGACCCCCAATGACACCAAAACCTATGCTATGATACAAACTAGACACTACCTGAAATAGGGCCTTGTTGTGATGGGCATCTTAGGCCTAACAAGCACTAGAGACCACCCTGTTACACAAGCCAACAAACTAAGCATTTACTCTATGTTGGATTAATTCTTAACAAATAATAATATAGCATTTATTATGACACAAATACTTTGGGATAGGTTCACAACAATGATAAACCCAAAAAAATCCATCCTTTCAAGCCCAACCAACAACGATAACATAACAAAAATCATAATTAAGTCCACATCCATACAATAACTACATGGAACAATTATAAATTAAATACAGTCATACAACATCAGCCCCAATACCAATACCAATGACAATGCAGACACCACTATCGATACCGCCCATACCAACCCAAAGTAGTCTCATAAAAACTCTATTCGAGATCAAAACAACATCCAGTCAGGACATGCCCCTAACCATAGCCAATATCGATGTTCAAGTATAAACCAATAAAGACATAAGAAAACCAAAACTAGAAATGAATCGTACCAAATTATAGAATCTTACCACTTAATATTAACACAAGCTGATCCTGAGTCCTGTCACTGAGTAGGAGGTGTAGTATAATCAAAACCTAAATATCATGGGTATACAACATCAAAGATGGTTAGCAACTTGAGAGCTATCATGTAACTCAAAGATAAGTATAAGATAATGAAAATAGTTCAAATCAAGTTAATCATAACATATAACCAATGCAATACCTATATATATATCATACCAAAATAGCGAATAAGGTTTAAGATAAGCCTGTGAAATCTTAGTCTGGGTTGTAAAACTTAGTTATCATATTGGTTACACCCACGGGCTATATGGGTTCCATATCTCACCCCCTGGTCAAATCCCAGTTTGTGTAGCCACAGAAACTACACAATAATCTTACGCATACGTTTGGGGGACTCAAACCTACACACATATATAAAAGGGACTTGCGCACCAGATAATGTAGTGTAGTATGATATGGGGGACTCAAACCTCCCATATTATATAGTATGGAAGATTTGAACATCCCAGTCATATTAAGAAAGAGGACTCCAACCTCATGCCATTTTGACCATTTGGACCACCTGGTCATATTAAGAAAATTGACTTAAACCTCAAGCCATTTTGACCACCGCGCCAGTAAATACGATTTCCAGTATTGATACCTAAGAATCTACACCTTCAAAACTTAGCTACATGACCCTCTTTAAAGCTCTATTCAAACCATCACTTCATATATACAAATATTTAGCCAATTACTTAACAAAAGAACTTCATTGATATCTTCATACCAATACTACTAACAAGTATACCATATGTCATTACCATTATAATAAACCAAGCATTAATTTGACTTTGGGATTCAAACCCATTATCTAACAATGACACTTGTTAAATCAAAAGTTTAGGGACTCAAACCCATTGTCTAACAAAGACATAAATCAAGTTTATATTTAAGGACTAAAACCCGTGTAACAATTAAACCACCAAGGTTACCATTTAGATCATAACATTGAAAACAATGCCTTCACAAAACCATTTATCAAGCATTCATATTGATTAGGCCAATGCCTTTGTTCAAAACATCATTAACATGTCACTAGTTTATTCTTTTATGAATTTTCACAAACTCGTTGAGGGGATACTAATATCAATGCCAAAATCAAGGTAAAATTATAAAGTTTAGAGGAAAGCATGAACCATATATTAAATCACAATTACTAAGCACCCACATGTGCAAACCATCACAAAAAATTTGTATAAACACATGTTAAACCAAGAGTAAATAATACTCAATCATATGCACCAAAACCATCAATTTTGGTTTTCAAAACTAGCATTTAAGAATCATAATCATAGTTTAAAATATATTATATTTTATAACTAACAATGAGGGAAGAGTCACATGCCTTATTCAGGAAGATTCACGAAAAAAAAACTAACTTTTGAGTCTCTAGATGAACACCTTTGAATAACCTTGTCCCCCACTCTTCAAAAGAAAGTTTAGAGAGTATTTTGGAGTTTTTTGATCTCTTAAATTATGTAATGAGAGTATAGTGGAGTCAGGGATAAATGGTGAGTCACTTCTAGAGTGTTAGTGAGTATTGCATTGTTGTTTCTTAAAATCTTTGCATCCATGAATAGTGAATTTCATGTTGAGGGGTATTGTGAGAATATATTTGCTCATGTTTAAAGTGCTACTTATTGGAGTAACCAAGAATTAAGTTATTTTTATAATTGGATTGTAGAAAATGGGCATAAATATGCATTGTCTCATATAAGAGGTACTGTTATTTGAGGAAAAACAAAGATTTAATATGGGGGTGTTAATGAGTGGTGAATTTACCTCTTATTTGCACTCAACATTCATGCACACTACTATGATTTGAAAATATGAATGAGACACATTTATGATTTAATGCACTAATTTACACATTTTGCAGAAATAGAGATGATGAGACTGGGAGATATGGATTTTAATTGAAAAGGATCAAAAAGGAGAAGAGAAGTAAAATTTAAAGACCAAGAGAAGTACAAAGCCTCAGTTACCATGATCATAGTCTGAGAGCCATGATCACAACCGGTCAAGTCAAGTCAAAGGACCACGATCATAGTGATCTTACCGTACTTGTGGCAACAACGATCACGAACAAGTTTCAGTGATCGTGGTAATATGGGAATATACTGAGGAGCAGTTTTGTAATTGTATATAGCCGACCCCAATTCCCTTAAAAGTCTCAAACCCTTTCTCATTTGAGTATTCCTTACTTTGGGGGAACAATTGTATTTGATGTTTACCAACCCTAATTTGGGAAACAATTGTAGTGGAAATTTATACTTTTAATCTAGTGGAATTAGAGGATGGATGAGTTGAATGAACGTTATGGTATATTTCTTTCTCTTTACTTCATGAGTAACTAAATTTTCTTGTCTTGGTTTTATTTTGAACTAAGGTACAATTATGTGTGGCTTGTGATGTATTTGTGTATATTCTAGTTTGTTAATGATGGGTTCCACTATTGCTTAATTAATGTGGTTGGGGTTTGTTGGTGAAAATCCTAAATTCCTAAAATGGAGTTGTGGGTGAAAGATCACATCATCCTTGAAAGAGGGACGTATGTGATCCTTTGGAACCTATAGCATCCTTAAAATAGGGATATGGGTGACAAGGCAATAGTGTACAGTAATATTTATAGTTTGTAAATTTTTACTATCTTAGATGCAAGGGTGATTAGGTAGTCAACTATGTCTTGGGAATTTTCCTAGAAATATGGATGCCCAATTAAAGTATTAGGTGGTTTTAATTGACACACTTGTTAGGTACCCAAAAGGGTCAACAAATGATGTTTTTGAGGTTTTGTTGACAAACTAGCCTCAAGGACCTTCGACTTAGCCTACCACATCGTTAATGACTAGAATTTACACAATCATTATGTTTCCATGCATAACTTACCCTTAGGTATACATAGTCCCAAGATACTTCTCATATTTAATTTTAAATAAAAATTGTTGCCTATTGATTGTTAGCCTAATACGACATTGATCAACTCATTTTCCCCATGCACCCCCCACATTTTTATTTGTGTATTTTGATCTATTCACATTTTGGGTAACTCAGTAGTAGCTATATAGATCCATAGGACTAGAAACCTTATTTCTCTCCATGTGGATTTAACCTCAACCTAAGTTAAGCTATTGAGAATAATCATTCTCTACCAATTTCAATGGTATAAGTGAGTGTTATCAGTTGACCAATGCGTAATTGCATTTACAGATTTAATGAATCGTGTGTTAAAGACTTATATGGACACTTTTGTAATTATGTTCATCGACGACATTGTTGGGTATTTAAGGAGTAGAGAGGAGCATATTCAATATTTGAGGACTGTTATCTAGACTTTGAGAGATAATAGGATTTTTTGCCAAATTGTCATAGTATGAGTTTGGGCTCGTATCGATAAAATTCCTAGGATATGTGGTGTCTATAGATGATATTATAGATGAACCAATGAAGATTAAGGCTATTTGTTATTGTTACAAGCCTATATTTTCAGATGAAATACATAACATCATTGGTTTGGTTGGTCACTATAGGCGGTTCGCTAAAGGTTATGCTACTATTGTTGTGTTAATAATAAGATTTAACCTAATGAGGTTCCTTTCTAGTTGTATGAGGAGTGTTAGTCGATCTTTGGAAGCTCAAGGAATTTCTTATTTTATCTCTTATATTGGATCTTTCTATTAAGGGTTAGGTATTCACCATATATTGTGATATTTTTTATGTTGGTTTGAGTTGTGTTTTAATGAAGCAAGGTCTAGTTATTACTTATGAGTTGAGAAATCTAACTTTCTATGAGCACAACTACCCCACTTATAATTTGGAGATGGTGTTGGAAGTTTTCACACTTAAGATTTGGAGGCATTATCTACATGATATTCATTATGAGATCTACGCTGATTATTATAGTCTTCAGCATGTTATGACTCAACGTGAGCTTAAATCTAGGTAGTGGAGATTGATGGAGTTGCTAATGATTATGAAATCTTTGTTTTGTAAAATCCGAGCAAGATACACGTGGTACTAGATGCCTTGAGATGGAAAGTTGTGAATATAGGTGGCTTGGCTTCGATTCCAGCTTATAAGAGGCTATTTGCATGGAATGTCCAATCCTTAGCCAACATAATGGTGTGACTTGATATTTTTGACTCCGAGAGGATTCTTTCTAGTGTTAAAGAGGTCTACCTTACTTGGGTAGATTTGGAGTCATCAGATCGAGGATATGAGACTCAATAATTAGTGATTAGGTATTGAGTGGTGAATCATGAGGCCTATAATATATTTTGACGTTATTCTAAGGTATGATGGCCGCATTTTTATTCTAAGTGTTAGACACATGATGTAACGACCTGAGACTACCCCCTTGTCATCACATGGTGCTTACAACCCCAAAAAACAATAAGCTAACCCATGAATTATATCTACTGTGAGCAATGAATAATAATACTAAAATTAATGCAAAAAAATGGGTTGAAATGCCATAAGTTTCAAAACATCTAAAATACTGATAAAATACATCATCTGTAAAACTGAATACTGTCTGAAAATCTAGTCTGAAAGCGGAGTTGATGGGAAAATCCCCCAACTAACTCCATCTATTGAACTACTGCATCTACTAAAATATGAATTAATAGAATATCCTCGAATGATAAGGACTCACTACTAAATGTACTGCTGCTGGCCGAATTTGAATCTACTATACATGGTCGGGAACCTGAGCATCCAAAACTATGATATGAAACATCATAGCACTGGAAAGTATACGTCAGTACGTGGGAGTGTACTGGTATGCTAGATGAGGTAATGTTGAATGTAAGTGTTCACATGCATGAATAATAACTAACAAAATGATATAGAGCAATTGAATATAAAAGTATGTATATACTATAACTGAGCTTTTCTAAAGTTAATTATTGAGTTCTGATAACTATATGATTGATATCTCAAATTACTGATAACTGAATTACTGATATTGATTAACTGTGTCTGATAGTCCTGATTCTGTAAAACTGAGCTGAGTTCTAAACTGAAGACTGAAACTGAAACTGTGGGAAGTATCATCTAACCGACATACCCCAAATAAGATAAGATAACTGAGTTGGTGTCAAATCTATAACCCTAATTGTAAGGGTGTCAGTACCATGCCACGAGTAAAGAAAACTGTTGTGGAGTTAGTCCTAACTAACGGGTGACCCCTAAGATCAGTCCTAATCTAGTAGGTGATCCCTGAGTATGTCAGTCCTATCTAATGGGTGAAATCTCATAACCTAGGTTGGCTACGTATTTATGGAGCTTAGGGATTGCTTCTAGGGACTCAGTCCTATCTAAAGGGTGAGACCCCATCCCTAGGCTCACTCAGTACTGAATCTTACTCCCAACTGAAAGACATTGATATGATCATACTGAACTAGAATCGACTGATACAGAGATTACTGAGTTTTTCTAAGTTCTGTAACTGACTAAGTTCTTTAATGGACTGAGAGTACTACTGATCGTGACATGATTGATACTATTCTATAACTGACATTGTCTCTAGATAAATAGCTAAATCGCTGGATGTTAAATTCTCCCAGGACTCGATAGGATGAAAAGTAAAGTATAGCATCATATTAAATAACATAACAATATTCACTTGGTCATAATTCATTCAAAGAGACATTTCATCAAACACTTGTAATGTATTAACTAGTACATGGATGGGGAATATATGTTAGCATTCTTTAATGACATTATTTCATTCTCGTAGACAATTTATCAAACACATAAGAAGCACACTTGGTTCATTTAATCAAAAACAGTTAGGGTTAACATGGTTACAACAATCAACTTGCAAATTGAAGGGTTTATCATGAATATCATGTAATTCAACACATACTAGAATCAATTCATGGAACTTGCAATCTATATCATGGATTAAAACTCAAACAACAACATGAACATGAATTCAATCTAATTCAAACATGGAAATCATAAATCATAAATCTTGTATTTTGGAAAATGATTCTTGGGCTCCATGGAAGGTAAGGATCTATGCATGAACATCTAACATACCTTAATTTGTGAGATTCTTGAAGTTCTTAGGATTAGCCTTGATTCTTTAGAGCTAGGGTTTGATTTCTTGAGAGAGAACTACCTTTTGATTTTGAAAAAAGTGAATAATAAAGAGTCACACGTTTTTAGGGATTAAATCCCACATATAGGCAGAATAAAATCATGGAAAAAGACTGTTTTAACCATGGGTGTAACTTTAATTTTTCATGAAATTTTTTGATCTGGATCCCTAGCACAACGCGTCACTATCGTGCCAGGCCATTGGAAAATGACTACTGGGAAATTGTATGGTGGCGTGATGTGGTACAATCACGCTGCCACCTTGGATGCGACCTGTAAGCTTACTGCGATGCGGTGGTATTACGTTAGAGAACTGGGAAAGGAAAATTATAAAATTGATCCTTGGCGCGAAGTGCAAATATCATGGAGGCTTACTGGTTTTTAACAATTGCAATTTTTGTTAGCTCCACGATGCACTGATGGATCAGGTGGTACACTGTCTTACTAAAATGGCTCTAACTCTTTGCCTAGGTGTCCAAGCATGTTTTGACATTTTTAGGATAAAATTTAGTTAGGTAAAAGTACAGGGTGTTACACTTGATTCAGTCAATATTACATGAGGCTACAACTCAAGATATTTTATTTATCTTGGTAAAAATAAAATGCATTAGGATTTGAGATAGTACTATTAGTGGATTGGCATGAAGAAATATATGGCCGACTTTGTAGCTCATTGACTATGTTGTCAGCAGGTAAAGGTCGAGCATTAGAGGTCTGGTGTCCTGATTCGGAGATAGCCTATTCCCAAGTGGAAGTGAGAGCAGATCACCATGAATTTCATTGGTACCTATTATGGTTCATAAGGTATTTAGGTCATAGTTGAATGGTTCACCAAATTGACACATTTCATTCCTATTCAGATGTCCTTCAATGCCAAGAGATTAGCCCATATCAATATTCATAAGATAGTTTGTGATACAAGCACAAGGAGCACCAAGAGCACAAGGTATTATCTAAGGGTCAAGGCTTCGGAATTAGCAAGCAATTGAAAACTTTTTGGAGTATTTTGAAGACTTGGTCAAGAGAAGGAAGGAGGAAAACTTATAAACTCAAGATACACCTCAAGTGAAGGGCATTGAAGACATTTTTCACTCCAAATTAACACTTAAGAGGCGCCCCAATTCCCTCTCTCATTAAGGGAATTTTTGTCCATTGAATGTAATAGTATAAATAGACCATTTTACTTCTCTTTTCATTAGATTTTGAATGACATTTGATATTACTCTTAGTTGTATCTTTAGTCCTCTAGTTTTAGTGTAGAAAAAGAAAATTGGAAACCTTGAATGCATTTGAATTGGTTTTCACTTTTATTGGGTTATGTAGAAAGAAAGGTGAACTTGAGGAAGTATGAGTCCTTTTGTCCACCTAAGAGGAATATTTGAACTTCTATTGGTGAGGTGTGTTTGAAGGTTTTATACACCTTCTTGTTCTATTCATTTGATATAAGTAAGGGTATTTCTACCTATCTTTAATTTTCAAGCAATTTTTCTTCATCCCCTTTCTTTTGTGTGTTGTTTTGCTTTTGTGTGTTTTCTTGTTTCTGTAATCTTATTATCATTTTTGTGTATTGATAGTCCTTTAGACTATAATTTGGTAACTAATCCAGGTTTAGGGGTTTTCCTACATCTCTAAATCTTGGTTTTAGTGTTCTTATTAAGAAAATCTCAACAAAAAAAAGTCAAAAATCCAAAAATCTCAAAAAAAAATTATGTCTAGTGTTGTCTTGTGGTAGATCCGAAATTTAATCCTTATAACTACATGTTTTTACTTTGTTTTGGAAGTTTCTAGGGTTAGATTCTTGTTCTCTAACACCTAGGGAGTCTAAATCTACACTTGGAACAAGATTTGGTTGACTTTGAGCTCAGAACGTCCATGGATATGGTGTTTTTGAAGCTTTTAAGCTAGATCCAAAATTGGACTTGTGATTTGGATGAGTTTTGTGGATGATTTTTACATATTTGAGTTCACCTTTGCCTAAGGAACCTAGATCTACAAAAAAAATCCAGATTTGGAGTTCATTTGGTTAGGGGTCAAACTTTGGTCAACTCTTAAATATTCATCTTGTTCTTTCATGTTCATCAAGTCTTGCTAAGGAAGAATATTCAAAGAGTGTGTTTGATCCAAAAAAAAGGAGAAGAAAGAGAGTGTAAATGGTGTTGGTAAAGTAATATTCTTTGGAATATTCATAATCATCCAAAGGAAAGAAGAGACAAAAGGAATAATCAAGTACAATTAAAAGTACAAGGGGGGACCAATCCATTTTAAATTCATTTGAAGCTGCAAAAGGGCTCTCAAACCTTCAATTTTTCCCTCCAAAACAAAATTTCTTCTTCTCCTAAGTGTTCTTGGCCAAAACAAAAATTTGGAAATTGGCAAAAAAAAATTAAAAATGTGACGTCCAATTAAAAGATGCCACATCATAATCAACCAAACGGCCAAATTGAGTTCCTAGTTAGATATTCCAATTTCTAATTTTTTATTCTAGTTTGTTTTAAACTAATTCTGTCACTAATTAGCAAACTAGTAAGTACCTACTAGGTTGGTAATTAGTCTAGGGTCTGTTTATTTCATGTCTTCTGTTTTTCTTTTGTGTGCTTTTCTCATTTTAAAGTCGTAGTGTTTTGTTGGTTCAAGTTAGTGCGTAACTTTATTTGACTCATTCAAACAAAGATCGATTCTGGACCAAAGCTTCTCACCTCTCAAGTAATTTTTCAAGTATTGCCGATTCTCCAACACTTGTGAGACCAAGTGTCAGGTGAGGTTGAGTGTGAGTGAAGTGAGTCCTTATTTGGACTAACTTGTTTGTTCGTTTTGTAGGTTTGACTTTGCTATTTTTTTTATTTTGTTAGGTACCATTTATATGTAATTCGAAGGTTCTACTTCTCAACCTTTGGGAAATGATGCTATTGGAGCTTTGATGGCTTGGTTTGAGGCCTTTGCCCAAAAAATAGAGGATAATAATGATGCTTTGGGGAGAGATATGAGGAGTGATAGTGATGCCTTGAAGAGTAACTTTGATTCTTTGAAGGGTGGTGTGGCTAGAATTAAAGCGAGGGTTTAAAGACTATGTCCATCAAAACCTCCACAAGTCCAAAGCCCTCAAAACCAAAGGCCCCACACTCCACAAAATTCCATGCCACAAAGCCAAATCCATCAACGATCAAATCCAATGCCTCCTCCCCAAGTTCCACTAAACCAAACTCAATCCACTAAATAAGGAGAAGTCGTAGAATTAGAACCCAATAAGAATTAGTCCAAGCCTCAATATGGAGAGAAACTTAGTGGTGGGATACAAGAAGGATGTGAAAAAAAGGGAAACCATGGGTATTGAAGTTGGAAGGGGAAAGAAATACTTGATTGTGGATCTTGTCCACAAAGAATCCTTATTACTCACTAACCCAAATACTAGAATTTTTCCTAGTATTTTCTCATCTCGTGTGCAGGTTCAATACCGTAGAAGTCTTGAGGAGTAGCCCAAGGAAGTTCCCTTCAAGACCTTGGCCGAAAGTCCCAATTTTGGGATAAGTGATGAAGAAGTTAGTTCAAAGGGAAACCTTGACATATTACCTTGTAATATGGAGCATGAAGGCTTCCCTAATTCAAAACCAAGTGAATAACACACTTTCCATGATCTAAAAGGTAACAAAGCTATTCTCTACACTCCTAGAAACTTCAATTGTCGTGTTGTGGCTAGTAGTGTCCAAGGTGGAGTTTTTCCGGAATTACCTAGTTTAGGAGTGTATAAATCTTCCTTTTTTAATGCTCTTGATATTTTTAGGTTTCATAGGGACCATGATCTTGTTATTAGTACGCAAGAACTAGTTGATCCTTTAGATGACAAAATCGATTCTTTTCATAAGAACGATTTGTGTCTATCTAGTGCTACAACTTATAACTTTAATAAGGTTCCATTACCAAGTGAAAAGAGTATTTACACACTAGTTGGCCATTGTGAAAAATAATCGGGCTTCCTTAGTACAAATCAAGGTGAAATTGGTACACTCTACGCTCTCTTAAGTTTAAAATGTTGTGATGTTGATCTTGTTAAAGAGTATGGTCCTTTGAATTTGTGTGATAAAAGCTAGTAAGTTAGTATTGTTCAAGGTGTCCATGTTTATGAAAAAATTCTGTGTAATGCCTTGGGAAGTTATGATTTTGATCTTTAAGGGAATAGGGTATGTAGTTACGACCTTGACCCATGTCTACTACTTTCCTTTGACCCCGGGGTACTTGTGAGGTGTTGGAAGTGTTGTTTCTGTTCATGTTCCTAATCTTTTTATGTTGTTGCTATACACTTCCTTGGTACCCTTTATTGAAAGTCTTTTATGCTGAATACCAATGATGTGTGGGTGTATGTTAAGTGTGAACAACCAAGGATTGATGATATGAGTGTTGTACTAATGATGATTCCTTATGAACTGATCTTGGTTTTTCTTGATATAGATGTGCATGTTTCTCCTATTGTTATCTCTCTTGATATGTATAATGAACCTTGTGCTCCTAAGGATAACTCACTACTTGATCATGAGAATAGTGTGATTGAAAACTGTAACGCCTAAAATTTGATACACGAAATGCTACACGGTGCTCATGACCCTGAATGACCACAAGCTAACCCATGACTGATATTTGTACATGTATACTGTATAAAATACTTTATAATGTGGAAACATGAACTAAAAGTCCATAGGGTTCAATAATGAACATGATCAGAATGATATAACATCTGTGTAGGGTAATAGATTACCCAAAACAAAATTGAAGTTATTGAAGTCTGAAACATGATAGTCTAGAAAACCTCTAACTGACTGAACTGTCTGAGTAAGGAGTTGAGGGAACATATCCCCAACTAACTCCAACTAATAAACTTATTAATGAGATAATAGGGGAATAACTATGTCCTCGAAAAATAAGGACTCATTTCCAATAGTGTCTGCAGATATCTAGAATCTACTATTTCTCTAGAGCTCGTGTCGTTGAACCTATGGTATAAGACACCATAGAGCAAATGCGCCAATACTTTGAATGTATTGGTATACATGTGAGGTAGGCTGAATGCATGGGGTTCATATATATGAACAATAATAATAACTGACTAACTATCATGAGCGTGACAATACATGCATGAGACATAACAACAGACACCAATACTATGATAAGATGAATACTGAATCTAAATATAACTTATAACATGAGTGACTATATCTACCATTCCTGAATCTGATGGAACAATCTGAGTTTTGTACTGTATCTGAGTTGACTGTATCTGACATTACTGAAATTTGAAGAACTATCTGTGTTCTAATACTAAGACTGATTGACTATATCTGACAGTCCTTATTCTCGAACATGAAACTGTGGGAAGTAGTTATTTAACCGACATGCCCCTGATACGCCATTATGGATAAGTTGGGGTTCATTCTATAACCCCAATTGGAAGGGTATCAACACTGCGCCACTGGTAAGGACAAGTTATGAGTGAACCTCATCTGACTTAGTGTCCCCAAAATAGAATGGTGGGGCCCTTATCATATAGTGCTTATCCACCTCATAAACCCTCATCGAATAGTGTTGATGTCTCAACCTATGTTGGCTACATAGTTGGGGAATGCAAGGATGACTTTTAAGAGTCACACCCTCATATGATAAGGTGTGTTCCCATCCTTGGGTTCACTCGGTGCTAATTCCTACTCTCATCGGAATAGACTCTGAACATGATTAACTGAACTGAACATGGGCTGAGTTACTCAATTTTGTTGGCTGATGGAATACTACTGATATCTGACAACTAACTGAGTTCATGAGATCATGGAGATTTTCTTAGTCATAAAATTGTCTGAAGTCTAAGTATTCATATCTTGAATGAGAGTATTGTGAAAATATAACATCGCTCTAGGAACACAACTAATTTTCCGGGTATGAGTACCCCCAGGACTCGATGGAAGGAAACTGACCAAGCATAACTTACTTGAACATATAACTAACATCATAACCCATAATACATTTATAGAGGCATTTCATCAAAACATGTGATAGGCATAACTTGTACATACATGGGGATTTCATGGTATCATGCTTGTTAGGCACTTTTCCTTCATCTAGGCATTTAATCAAACATATTGTAGGCATGGTACATGTAAACATCATTGTACAATAATTAAACATCATAGTTCAATTCTAATTTCATTATTCAAGGGTTTAGTCATAGGTTTTCATGAATCTATATATTTAATAATTTAACCCACATAGAATTTATCACCCAACATGGAGTAGAATTCAATTTCTCATTATCCACATGAACAAGATCAGCCCAATCAAGAGATTAATAAGAAAATCCATAAACTTGAATTTAGAAAAAAGGATTCTTGGGATTCATATATGAAAGGAGTCCATGAATGAATACTATGCATACCTTAGTTCATGATTTCATAAGGATTGATGGTGAAATATTCTTGAATTTGAATCCCCAGTAGAAACCCTAGCTTGTTCTTTAGAGAAACGTGAGAGAAACTAGTATTTTTTTGGTGAAGAATAGATAAATCACGTGTTAAAGGTCTTAAATAGGGGTGCAAAATTGACCCTTTTAACCCTGGACACATCTTGTAATTTCAGCAAAAATTTGCCGAATTGGACCCCTGGCGTGATGCGGCTCTATCGCGCTGTGTCACTGGAATTTGACAATTGAAAAACGGAGGGATGGCGCGATGCGGAGCTATCACATTGCCCCTTATTTTGTGACCAGGAACTTTGGCGCGACACAGAGGAAATCGCGATGAGACACTTGAAAAGGACAATTTCCATTTTATCTTGTAGGGTGGTACGCCACTGACTCATATGGCGTAGTTTTACGACGGAAACTTGAAATAGTCATAACTTCTTACACAAACTTTGGATTTAGGTGAATTTTATATCGATGGAAAGCTTATTGAATTTCTCACATGAAAAAAAGTAAAATCTTGAAAATTCCTCATGGAATAATCATCATTCAATTTATAAACTAATACTAGACATTCTTGAGATAAAATTAGCTAGGAAACGTATGAGGTATTACAATATCTCCCCCTTGAGAACATTGTACTCGAATGAGACTAACTGAGAGGGGAAGAAAACAAAACTGATCTACATACTGAACATAAATAGCTGGAACATGGTCTTATGATTGACATGACTAAAAAGCTGAACATATAATACTGAACAGGCATATCTGATGCATGTGTTACTGATTCATGAATGCATAACTGAGTGTTCTGATGAACTATGTTTCTCACAATGAGAATGCATGTCTGATGTATAATTATATAATTGAGATGATACATGACTAAATATGCAATGGTACTTGATACCACGTTTATTATGGGAACATGGGCATGAAACTGAATACCAAGTTTGTGATGAACACTAATCATGGAACTGAGTAAGCTTAAGGAGAACTATTACCTTAAGCTTGATCTGAGTTGGCTGATAAGAGGTGAGGATACTTGGTACGCATATCTTCTTCTTCTTCCCAAGTAGCTCCCTCAACATACTGATTTCGCCAAATAAATTTAACTAGAGGAAGTTTTTTATTCCTCAATCTACGAGTCTGATAGTCTAGGATTTCAACTGGAATCTCTTCATAAGAGAGGTTGTTCTAAACATCTATGCTCTGAATACTGACTACAAATAATGGGTCACCTATGCACTTCTTGAGCAAAGACTGGATGAACTGAGACTAGATCTGAAGGCTATTCGAGCTCATAAGCTACCTTACCGAAACGACTGAGAATTTTAAAGAGACTGACATATCGGGGACTGATCTTTCCCTTTTTGCCAAACTATTTCACTCCCTTTATAGGAGAAATCTTTAGGTAGACAAAATCACAGATCTCAAATGCAAGATCCTTTCTACGAACATCTGCATAATACTTCTGTTGGCTCTGAGCAGCCCGGAGTCATTCTCTGATCAATTGGACTTTCTCTAAGGCATCAAATACTAAGTCAGTACCTATGACTGAGGCCTCACTAACTTCAAACCAACCAATTAGAGATCTACACTCCTACCGTAGAGAGCTTCGAATGGAGCCATCTGAATACTGGAATGATAGCTATTGTTGTATGCAAACTCAATCAAAGGTAAGTGTTCATCCTAACTTCCCTTGAAATCGATTGCACATGCCCTTAGAATATCTTATAAAGTCTAAATGGTCCTTTCTTCTTAATCATTTGTCTGAGGATAAAAGGATGTACTGAGATAAACTTGGGTACCAAGACCCTTTTAGAATGCTTTCCAGAAGTGAGAGATTAACTGGGTACCTCTTTCTGAGATAATAGATAACAAAACACCGTGTAATATGACCAACTCCCTAATGTAGATTCTGGCGTAATCCTCGGCTGAATAAAAGGTATGAACTGGAAGAAAATGGGCTGATTTGGTCATCCTATTTACATGACCCAAACTGAATCATGCTGATGATGAGTTCGAGGAAAACTTGTCACGAAGTCTATGTTCACTTCTTTCCACTTCCAAGTAGGAATAATGAACTACTGCATAGTACCACTAGACTTCTAATGCTCTATCTTAACCTACTGAAATATAGAGCACTTAGCCACAAACTCTGCAATATCTCTCTTCATCCCATTCCACCAATAGACTTCCTACAAGTCGCGGTACATCTTTATGTCCCCTGGATGAATAGAGTAGCGTGCACCATGCACTTCTACAAGAATTTGCTGCTTTAAGTTATCTACACCTGGGACATAGAGACGGCCCTGACAACTAAGAACACCATCTCTACCTTGGGAGAAAACCTCTATTTTCTGATTCTGGACTGATTCTTTCAACTTGGCAAGGTTGGGATCTCTATCTTGATTTTCTTTCACCTCAGAAACTAGAGATGATTCTGAACTACTTTGAACCCATATATCACCCTCATCTGTATCGACTAAGAGAATGCCTAGTCTGGCAAGCTGATGTACTTCTTGAGCTAAATTCTTCTTACTATCATCCACATGAGAAACACTACCCATAGATAATCTACTGAGAGCGTCGGCCACTACATTGGCCTTGCCCGGATGATAGAGGGCACTCATGTTATAATCTTTCAAGAGCTCTAACCACCTTCTCTGACGAAGATTGAGATCTTTATGAGAAAAGACATACTGAAGACTGGTATGATCTATGAAGACATCTACATAAACTCCACAGAGATAATGTCTCCAAATTTTCAAGGCAAAGACTACGGCTGCTAACTCAAGATCATGAGTAGGATAATTCTTCTCATGGGGTTTAAGTTGTCTGGAGGCGTAGGCTATGACCTTAGCATGCTGCATAAGGACACAATCTAGACCCACTCTAGATACATCACAATACACTACGAACCTATCTGAACCATCTCAAAGAGCTAAGACTAGAGTTGAGGTGAGTCGAGTCTTTAACTCCTGAAAACTCTTCTCGCAAGGATTTGACCACTAAAACTTGACTTTCTTCTGAGTCTATCTAGACATAGGGGATGCAATAGATGAAAATCCCTCAACAAATCATCTTTAATAGCCAGCCAAACCCAAGAAACTCCTGATATCTGATTGAGAGACAGGGCGAGGCCAGTTTCTTACTACTTTGGTCTTTTGAGGATCTACTCTAATGCCATCACCCGAAATGATATGACCAAGGAATAATACTGACCTTAGCCAAAATTCACACATACTAAATTTTGCAAACAACTGATTATTTCTGAAAGTCTGAAGTACTATTCTGAGATGGTCTGCATGATCTCGCGCACTGCAGGAATAGAACAGAATATCATCTATGAAGACTATGACGAATATGTCCAAGTATTATTTTAACAGGTGGTTCATTAAGTCCAAGAATGCTACTGGGGAATTGGTAAGACCAAAGGACATAACTAAGAATTTTAAGTGACCATACTGAGTATGGAATGCTATTTTTGGGATGTTACATTCTCTAACTCTGAGATGGTGATAACCGGATCTGAGTTCTATCTTAGAAAAATAGCTGGCACCTTGAAGTTGGTCAAATAAGTCATCGATTCTGGGAAGAGGATACTTGTTCTTGACCGTGACTTTATTAAGTTGATGGTAGTCTATACACATCCTGAGAGAACCGTTTTTCTTGCTCATGAATAATACTGGAGCACCCTACGGGGAAATGCTGGACCTGATGAATCCCTTATCTAGGAGATCCTTCAACTGTTCTTTCAATTATTTGAGTTCTACTGGTGCCATTATGTATGGTGGAATAGAGATAGGCGGAGTATCTGGAAGAAAACTAATGTTGAAGTCTATTTACCTTTCGAGAAAAAATCCTAGAAGATCTTCGGGAAAGACATCTGAATATTCATTTACAATTAGAACGCATTCAAGACTGGGGGTTTCGGAACTGGAATCCTTAACATGAAAAAAATGATAGATACATCCCTTAGATATCATTTTCCTTTCCCGAAGGTAGGAAACAAGCTAACCTCTAAACGTTGAAGTACTATCGTTCCACTCAAGAATGGGTTCATTTGGGAACTGAAACTGGACTATTCTGTTTCTGCATTCGACTGTGGCATAGCAGGAGTGAAGCCCATCCATGCCAATAAATATATCAAAATCAGTCAGCTCTAATTTGACTAAGTCTGCTGAAGTGACTTTCTAAAATATCATAATCGGGCAGTTCCTGTATACCCGTCGGGCTATGATGGTTTTACCCACTGGGGTAGAGACTGAAAAGGGATCTACTAGAATTTTGGGATTGACTCCGAAATCAAATACTATATAGGGAGTAACAAAAGTCAAGGAAGTACCTGGATCTAGAAAAGCGTAGACATGCGCATGAAAGATCTGCAATGTACCAGTACCTACATCAGGAGAATTTTCCAAATTCTATCAGGAATAAAGAGCATAGAAATGATTTGCGCATTGCGCACTAGTAGCACTGGTGGTGGCACCTTGCTAATTTGGGCAACCAGACTGAGCTGAGAAATGGAGACGAATCTGATAACCTGACTGAGAGTAGTCTCTGACTCTGTAGCCTGGCTTGCCACAAAAAAAATAGACTTCGCTGCCACCTCTGCAAGCACCCTTGTGGTTCTTACCATATTTCTGACAAAGGGGATTAGTTTGTGTATTGATGACACTGCCCTAAGACTTAGAGCCTAGCGCGCTATCTCTGAAGTTAGAAGCTGTAGTACTGGCTAAAGAAGGAGCTGGAACTGATGACTTAGGATAAAATTGGGAGCGTTTTCCTCTTTCTGATTTAGGCTGAGCGAAGTTAAAACTACTTGTCTCCGCTCTCTTATTTTGCTTCATTGTCTACTTAATATTTAGCCCTTCTATCTGCTGGGCATGAGTCATAAGCCTGGCTAAATTTATGTCACTATTTAGCATGGCGGATCTGCACTCATTTACCATGCTATCATTTACCCCTAAAGTGAACTTACTCATCTTGGCTCAGCTGTGTGCAACCACATAAGGGGTATATCTAGCTAATTGAGTAAACTTAAGAGAATACTCTTTCACCATAATTTTTCCCTACTTGAGGTTGATGAATTCTAGCACGTTAGCCTCTCTAAGCTCTTGGGGAAAGAATCTGTCTAAGAATACAATGACAAACTCCTCCCACTCTAAAGGACCTGAATCATCTGACCTCTTTGACTTTCACTATTTGAACTAAGTATGAGGAACATCCTGCAACTTATATGCATCTATATAATCCTAAAATTGTCATTTTAGCTTGTGGAGTTGTGCGCCATTGACCAATATGGTGTTGTTTTATGACGGGAACTTGAAATAGTCATAACTTCTTACCCGGTCATCGGATTTAGGCAAATTTTATATCGATGGAAAGCTTATTGAATTTCGCACATGAAAAAAGTAAAAGAATTTAAAATTACTCATGTAATAATAATCATTCAATTTAAAAGATAATACTAGACATTCTTGATATAAAATTAGCTAGGAAAAAGTACGAGGTATTACAAAAACCTTCAAGTTAGTGTAGATGCTTAAAATGTAGGTCTTGATGATGAATATTGTCCTTTTATTTGTTTTGATGAAGACCTTAATATTAGTATGGTTCATAGTGATCATGTTCAAAGGAATGTGGTGAGTGATGGAATATGTGATTGTTTCAGATTATATTTTTCACTCCTTGATATATGCCTTGGTCATGTCCTTTGTGATGTTAGTGGTCGATGTTTATTACTCATAAAAAAGTATGGTTGGGTGTATTCCAAGTGTTTACCCCTTGGAAATTATTATAACACTTGTGGTGCTAATGCTAACCCTCATACCACGAGGAATGTGTGCTTGTTTTGCTCTCTCTTTTGTTTTGCAAGATCTGAATTTGTGGACAAATTCCTTCAAGATGGAGAGGATGATACAAGAACAATGAGAACCAAGAGAACAAGGTATTATCTAAGGGTCAAGGCTTAGAAATTTGCAAGCAATTGAAGACTTTTAAGAGTATTTTGAAGCTTTGGTCAAGAGAAGGAAGGAAGGGAACTTATACACTCAAGAGGCGCCTCAAGTGAAGGGCATTGAATACATTTTCCTATAATACCCCATACTTTTTCCTAGCTTGAAATCATCCCATGAATGTTAGAAACTTACTTTGAAATATGAATCCATTTTTGTACACGTGGAATTTTAAAAAATTTCACTTTTTATAATGTGGGAAATTGAATTAGCTTTCCAACAATACCAATTTCATCTAAATATGGTATCAAAGTTAAAAGGTATAGACGTTTTACTCAGAGCTTCCAGAATCACCCAGGTGCGACGGCCAGGTTGACGGACTGCCAACCCAGTGATGGACCGTCGCCTTAACCGTCGTAGCCAAGGCAGTGCGGCAACCCTCTAGATAAGGTGCGACGGATAGGTTGATGTACCGTAGAACTAGTGAAGGACCATTGCCCAAGCCTTCGATACTTAGGCAGTATGTCACTATCCAGGTCCATCTACGACGGTCGAAATGACGAACCATCAATCCAACGATGGTCCGTCGCATAATCCGTCGTAGGTTTCGTTCAGCAAATTTTTAAGCCATTTTTAAAGGGTTTTTTTGGTCTTTTACCAACCGTTTATATACCTAGTAATATCCGACGAAGGCTCATAATTTCATTATTCTTCCACAATATTAAAAACTAAGGTTTTCTCTCTAAGACCAATCCTCAAGAATTCAAAATCCAAATCTTCTTCAAGAACTAAGAGATTCATATCCTTCAAGTATAAGAACTTCCAAAAACTCACTACTAGGTATGCTTAGTGTTCATTTATGGACTCATTTCATCTATGAAGCCCAAGAATCTATTTTCAAAGTTCAAGTGTATGGATTTCTTTAGGAATTTCATGTTGGGTTTGCTTTTGTTCATGTTAATAATGACCAATTAAATTCTAATCCATGTTGGGTGATAAATTTTATGTGGAATTATTAGTATAGGTGTAGATTCATGTGAACCTATGATTAAACCCTTGGATGATGAAATTAGCATTGAATTATGATGTTTATTTGTTGTATAATGTGGTCTACATATACTCTTCTTACCATGTGTTTGATTAAATGCCTATGTGAAGGAAAAGTGCCAAACTAGTATGATATTATGAAATCCTCATGTATGTACAAGTTTATGCATATCACATGTTTGATGAAATGCCTCAATAAATAAATCATGTATTGTGATGTTAGACATGTATTCAAGAAAGTCATTCTATGTCATTTTCTTTCCATCGAGTCCTGGGGGTACTTGTACTGACAATTTAGCTGTGTTTCTAGAGCCAGTGTTATGTTTTCACAATATCCTCAGTCAAGCCATGTTTAGAAGAATTCAGTTAGTCATATGACTCAGTAAAACTCAGAAATCCCAGTAATCTTAGAAATCTCAGTAATATTACGTTAGTCAACAGAACTAAGTTAACTCAGTACTGTTCAGTTCAGTAATTCATGTACATTTTCTTTTCAGATCGGAGTAGAAATTAGAACCGATTGAACCCAAGAATGGGAACACATAGTGTCAGATAAGGGTGTGATTCTTAGAAGTGATCGTTGTATTTCAGAACTATGTAGCCAGGATAGGTTGAGACATCAATACTATAAGATTAAAGTTGATGAGGTGAATAAGAACTTTCATATGAGGGCCCCACCATTCTATTTTGGGTACACTGTCAGATGAGAGTCAGTCACAGCTCATCCTTACCGGTGGCGCGGTATTGACACCCTTCTAATTGGGGTTACAGATTGGACCCCAACTCAGCTATAATGCATTATTTAGGGCATGTCGGTTATATAACTACTTCCCATTATTTCATCTATAGAAATCAGGACTGTCAGGTACAATAATTTATTCTCAGTAATAGAACTCAGATAGTTCTAAAGAATTCAGGACTGCCCGAAATAGTCAACTCAGAACAATATGAAACTTGGCTAGTTCAATCAGATTTAGGACTTTCAGATACAATTACTCATGTTATCAGTTATATCAGTCATCACAAATGACTTACTAGTCATGTTAGTTATCAGTAAGTTCATGTAATCATGATCTCAGTTATAGGTATTATGTATACATGCATGCATTCTCACATTAATAATAGTCAGTTTGTCAGTATTTTTCATGTATATAAACCCCATGCATTCAGCCTACCTCACATGCATACCAGTATATTCAAAGTACTGATGCATTTGCGCTATGGTGTCTTATACCATATGTTCAAAGACACGAGTTCCTGAGCATTAGTAGCATTCCAGTCTCTGGAGTCAGAGTTAGCAGTGAGTCCTCATCCTTCAAGGACATAATCATTACTTTATAACCTCATTAATTTTTTTGTTAGTTGGAGTTAGTTAGGGACATGTCCCATCAACTCCTTATTCAAATTGTTAAGTTATGATTTAGAATCTTTTCAGACTACAGTATGTTCAGACAATTTATTTTAGTTGTTTCGGGTATTTTATACCCCACCCAGATGCTTTATTTTTATCAGATAGTATATCTCAATGTTAAACCTTATAGCCTTTTAGTTCATGTTTCCACATTATGTAGTTTATTATGAAGTATACAGACATAGATATCAGTCATGGGTTAGTTTGTGGTCCTTAGGAGTTATGATCACCTTGTAGCATTCCAGGTACCAGATTGAGGGCATTACAAACTTGGTATTAGAGCCTAAGGTTCAATAGTGTCCTAGAAAGTCTAAAAACCACATCTAGTAGAGTTATTACATGGGTGTGTTGCGCGCCACATTTATGTGCAGGAGGCTATAAGATGTTTTTGAAACAGTTTCCCTTCTTTCAATATTCATGTCGTGCTAGGGAGCATAATCTAAAGTCAATCTCTCAGTCTAATTCATTTCTCGCTTTCTTCTATAGAACATGCCTCCTAAAAGAAGAAATAAGAATCAATCAGCCCCTCAGCCCAAAGAACCTGTAGGCGAACTTATTTCTCTTGCAGAGTTTAGAGTTGTATTCACTACTCTTGCTCAATGAGTCGCTGCTCAGAATGAACGACCAGCTATCATTTTAACCAACCCAATGGCTAATTCAGCTGCATCCAGGATTTAGGACTTCAACCAAATAAATCCTCCATCCTTTCTCAGGTCTAAGTTAGATGAGAACACTAAAAAATTCATCGATCAGGTTTAGAAGGTTACTAACATTATGGGGGTGTCAGCTATTGAGAGTTCTAAGCTAGCTTCATATTAGTTGAAGGATGTTTCTCACACATGGTACAAGTAGTGGAAGTTAGAAAGGACAGATGATTCAGGCCCTATTGAGTGGAAGGAGGTTGTCACTGCATTCTTAGAGAGGTTCTTTCCCCTAGAGCTGAGAGAAGCTAAGGTGTTAGAATTCATCCACTTCAGGTAGGGTAACATGACGGTGAAAGAGTATTCTCTTAAGTTTATTCAATTAGCCAGATATGCCCCTCATGTGGTTGCAGATAGTAGGGCCAAGATGAGAAAGTTTGTTCTAGGTTGAATGATAGTGTGGTCAATAAGTGTAGGTCGACGATATTAAATTGTGACATGAATCTATCTAGACATATGATTCATGCTCACATATAGAGGAGCAAAAGATTAAGATAAGGGAGAATCAGAATAAGAGAGAAAAGACAGTTGGAAGAAGAAGAATAAGAGAGCAAGGACAGGTAGTTTAAACTTTGCTCAGCCTAAATCAAATGGAGGAAACCATTCTATGTTTCATCCTAAGTCATCAGTTCCAGCTCCTTCTTTAGTTAGTGCTCCATCTTCGAAGGCAGGGATGGTAATAGAGATAGGGCGTCAGGCTCAATGTCTCAGGGAAGTATCAGCAATACCTGAACTAATCCCTTTTGTCAGACTTATGGTAAGAACCACAAGGGTGCTTGCAGAGATGGTAGTGATTTATATTTCGAATGTGGCAAGCCAGGCCACAGAGTCAGAGATTGTCCCCAGTCAGGTTATCAGGGTCAGCAGAACCGTTCATCAGCTCATCCAGGTCGCCTAAACTAGCAGGGTGCCAACTCCCAGTGGGCAATTCCCAAATAGACTTTATGCTCTCCAGTCTCCATTCCCGGCAGGATCAGGAAAATTCTCCTAATGTGGTTACTGGTACATTACAGATCTTTCATGTTCATGTTTACACTTTGCTAGATCCAGGAGCTTCTTTGTCTTTCGTTACTCCCTATATAATAGTTGATTTTAGAGTCAATCCCAAAAATCTAGCAGAACATTTTTCAGTTTTTACCCAAGTGGGTAAAACCATCATAGCTCGGTGGGTATACAAGAACTGCTCGGTAATGATATTTCAGAAGGTCACTTAAGTAGACTTAGTCAAATTAGAGATGACTGATTTTGATGTCATTCTCGGCATGGATTGGCTTCATTCCTATTATGACACAGTCGATGGTAGAAACAGAATTGTTTAGTTTTAGTTTTTGAATGTAGCCATCCTAGAGTGGAAGGGTATTGTATCCGCTTTCGGAGGTCAGCTTATTTCTAACCTTCGGGCATGGAAAATAATATCCAAAGGATATGTCTATCATCTTGTTCGTGTTAAGAACACTAGTTCCAAAACTCCCAGTCTTGATTCATTCCCAGTAGTGAATGAATATTCAGATGTCTTTCCCAAAGATCTTCTAGGAATTTCTCCCGAAATGGAAATAGACTTCCGCATTGATCTTCTTCCAGATACTCAGCCAATATCTATTCTGTCGTACAAAATGGCACCAACAGAACTCAGAGAATTGAAAGAGGAGTTAAAATATCTCTTAGATAAGGGATTCATCAGGACCAGCGTGTCCCCGTGGGGTTCACCAGTTTTATTCATGCGCAAGAAAATCGGTTCTCTCAGAATGTGAATTGATTACCGTCAACTCAATAAAGTCATGGTTAAGAACAAGTATCCTCTTCCCAAAATTGATGACTTTTTTGACCATCTTTAGGGTGAAAGTTATTTATCTAAGATAGACTTCAGATCAGGCTATCATCAGCTTAGAGTCAGAAAATGTGATATTCCAAAAACAACCTTTCATACTCGGTATGGTCTCTTCAAATTCCTATTCATGTCCTTTGGTCATACTAATGCCCTAACAACTTTCATGGACTTGATAAATTGGGTGTTCAAGCAGTATTTGGACATATTCATCATAGCCTTCATAGATGACATTCTAGTCTATTTCCGTAGTAAGCATGATCATGTAGACCATCTCAGAATCATACTCCAGACTCTCAGAGATCATCAGATGATTGCCAAATTTAGTAAGTGAGAGTTTTGGATAAGGTCAGTAGCATTACTTGGTTATATAATTTCCGGTGATGGCATTAGAGTTGATTCTCAAAAGATCAAAGTGGTAAGAAACTATCCCAGATCTATCTCTCCAGTAGATATCAGGAGTTTCTTGGGTTTGGCTAGCTATTATAGAAGGTTTTTGAGGTATTTTCTTCTATTGCATCCCCTATGTCTATATTGGCTAAGAAGAAAGTCAAGTTTCAGTGGTCAGATCCTTGCGAGAAGAGTTTTCAGAAGTTGAAGACTCGACTCACCGCAGCTCCAGTCTTAGCTCTTCCAGATGGGTTAGATGGTTTCATAGTGTATTGTGATGCATCCAGAGTAGGTTTGGGTTTTGTCCTCATGCAGCATTGTAAGGTCATAGCCTACGCCTCCAGATAGATTAAACCCTATGAGAAGAATTATCCTACACATGATCTTGAGTTAGCAGCCGTAGTTTTAGCCTTAAAGATTTGGAGGCATTATCTATACGGTGATTATGTAGATGTGTTCATAATTCATATGAGCCTTTAGTATGTATTTTCTCAGAAAGATATCAATTTCTTCAGAGAAGGTGGTTAGAGCTCTTGAAAGATTATGACATGAGTGTTCTTTATTATCTAGGAAAGGACAACGTAGTGGCCGACGCTTTCAGCAGACTGTCCATGGGTAGGGTTGCTCATGTTGAGGAAAGTAAGAATAAGTTATCTTAGGAATTCCATCAATTTTCCATACTAGCTGTTCTCCTAGTCGATTCAGAGAAGGGTGACATATGGGTTCTGAGTAATTCAGAATCATCTCTAGTTTTCGAGGTGAAAGAAAAGGAAGATAGAGATCCCAACCTTGTTAAGTTAAAAGAGTCAATCAAGGATCAGAAAGTAGAGGTTTTCTCCCAAGGGGGAGATGGTATTTTGCATTGTCAGAGTCGTTTGTGTATTCCAGTTGTAGATGACTTAAGGCAGAAAATTCTTTGTGAAGCGCATGGTGTGCGATAATCGATTCATCCAAGGTCCACTAAGATGTACTGCAATTTGTGGGAGTTCTATTGGTGGAGTAGGATGAAGAGAGATATTGCAGAGTTTGTGGCTAAGTGCTCTATATGTCAGCAGGTTAAGATAGAGCATCAGAAGCCTAGTGGGTCCATGCAGGAGTTCAGCATTCCTACTTGGAAGTGGGAAAAAGTGAACAAGGACTTTGTGATGGGTTTGCCTCGTAATCATTGCCAGCATAATTCAGTTTGGGTCATTGTAGATAGGATGACCAAATTAGCCTATTTTCTTCCAGTCCATACCTCTAATTCAGTCGAGGATTAAGCCAAACTCTACATCAATAAGTTGGTTAGATTGCACGGTGTTCCGTTATCTATTATCTAAGACATAGGTACCCAGTTCACCTTTCATTTCTAGAAAGCATTCCAAAAGGGTCTTGGTACCCAAGTTCATCTCACTACAACCTTTCATCCTCAGACAGATGATCAAGAACAAAGGACCATTCATACCCTACAAGATATGCTAAGGGTGTGTGCAATTGATTTCAAGGGTAGTTGGGATGACCACTTGCCTTTGATTGAGTTTGCATACAAAAATAACTATCATTCCAGTATTCCAATGGCTCCATTCGAAGCTCTCTATGGTAGGAGGTACAGATCTCCAATCGGTTGGTTTGAAGTTACGGGGCCTCAGTCATTGGGCCTAACTTAGTATTCGATGCCTTAAAAAAGTCAAGTTGATCAGAGAAAGACTCCGGGCTGCTCAAAGCCGAAAGAAGTCTTATGAAGATGTGCGCAGAAAGTATCTCGAGTTTGAGATTGTTAATTATGTCTATCTAAATATCTCTCCCATGAAGTGAGTAAAGATTTTTGAAAAGAAGGGAAAGCTCAGTTCCCAATATGTCGTCCCTTCAAAATTCCCAGTCGTTCTGGTAAGGTAGCTTATGAGCTTGAATTGCCTTCAGATCTAGCCTCAATTCATCCAATCTTCTATATCTCTTTGCTCAAGAAGTGCATAGGTGACCGAGCAGTTCTTTGGTGAAATTAGTTCGTTGAGGGAGTGTAACGCCCCAAAATCGGGTCCCGAGACGTCACACGGTGCTTAGGGTCACAATAGACCCCAAGCTAACCCTTCTACTGGAATAACTCATAAGCAACTGAATAAAAATACAAATCAGCAGAAATTAACTCATTTCTGAATTTGATCGATACAAAAATGGAATTTTACAGGATTACAATTCTGCCTTTACAATAAAATTTGAAACAAAATACATCAACTTCTACTGACTATCTAAGAAGCCTCTACTAGTACTGGTTGTAGGTAGACGGGTCATGACTCCCGACTACCCCAACTCAATATGACTGAATAAAGAAAATACAACTCTATAACTCTGCATAACTAACCCAAGCCCTTGAATCAAAAGGACTCATCACCTGCTGACTGGATACCCGAACTAACTAGATCTGAAGGTGCAACTGTACCTTGTATCTACATTTGGAGAAAATATAGACCACATACGAATATGTGGGTCAGTACCATGGAAAGATACCGAGCATATGGGGGTGCAATGCATATATAAAATAATAGCTTAATATCATCACAGTTTATAAAATTATGCATGCTGATATAGATGACTCACTTAGCTCGAATTAAATCATCAAAATCATGGATAAATAATACATGTAAAGTAAAACAAGTGAGTCATTACAATACGTTCTCAATTCACTTTAATCTCAATTTTAAATCATCAAAACAATCAAATCTCATGTCAATTCTCATTAGAATATATTCCTTAAACTTTTTAAGAATAATGACTTTCTCAAACTCAGCCTTTTAAGCATATATGTTTTCATCTCATATAGAAGAGTACAAACACACACATTGGGAGATCCTATAACTGACATAAACTATGTGAGCTACATGGAGTCCAATGTACAACCCACGTTGGGGAGAGCCGTCCTATCCTTGCCTTCGGAGTAGGATGTCCAGTATCAATTCAAAAATACTAGTGATCACTATACAAATCAGCCTCAGGCTCACATCCTACGGGGGCACGTAGTTCTAGGGAAGTAAGGTCACTTTATACCTCCCACTCGGTTTTAAAGATTAGTCCCGGACTTAGCTCAGAAATTTAAATCAGCCTCAGGCTCACATTAAAGAAAATCCGCAATAAACACTTCAATAATTTTAATCGGTAGCCAATTTTCTACCCCTTTATCATGATCAATAAAAAAGTGGATTTCTTTCACAGTCGAGTTCAAAATAACTCATTCACGACCAAAAGGTCTAATCATTTAAAACATCTCAAATATTCAACATCAATGTGCTTGTAACACACATTTTCTCAAAAACACAATTTCAAAAGGGGTTCGCGACCCAAATATCAAAATCATGATAAATATCGTTCAAGATTCATGCTTTATATCACCACACATGTAAATTTATCTTTCAAAATCATAAACATCAAGATTTCATAATAATCATCATAAGATATGGGTTCATGCTTCAAATTCATAAAAATCAAATAAAAATAATGCCTTTGTAAAGAAAATTACTTTTGGACAAAAGAACGAAAGAGAGTTCTTGATGAAAAACCCCACATACCTTGAATGATGAACTTTAGATCGATACTCGTTTTTGAGATGTTAATCGTGCCTTTGAATGATTGTTCTTGGAGTTCTTGAACTAGGAACTTGGAATCTTTAATAAATTTGCAGAATTAATGGTGAACTTTGGAGGTTCTTGAAGTTGGATGTAGGAGCTTAGGGTTTTCTTTTTGAGGGAAATTGATGAAATATAACATATAATGCTTCTAATAGGATTTAATATAGGGTTTGGACGGATTTTGGGTGAAGGGGAATGACCAAAACGCCCCTAAAAAATAAATAATTCTCGCATCTGTCCTTTGGTGGACTGTTTTGATAGTCTGAAGTAGATCAACCATAACGTTTTAGTCCGATATCCAAATTGGATGAAACCAATTTCATTATAAAAAGGACTCTCATATATTTCCGTTGATATGTAGTATCTCACCCATATCATTGTGTGCGAGGAGTTATGATCGTTTGAAGTTGACCCAAAAATTCAATTTTGCTAGGCTGAAGTAGATCGACCATAACTTTTTGCTCCGATAGACAAATTGGATAAAACCAATTTCATCGGAAATAGGACTCGTAGAGCTTTCCATTTATATATAGTAGATCACCCATATCATTATGTACAAGGAGTTATGATCATTTAAAGTTGGAACAAAAATACGCCAGGCCTCAGTACTTTTTTTCCTGCACGTTTTACTGTTCACTACTATTCACGGTTCGATCGAAATGTTCATAACTCGTCGCTCGGGTTTCCGTTTTGGATGATCCACATATCGTTGGAAATATTATTCAATACTCTACGTAACGGTGGGTCATAATCTAAGACATTCTGCACGGAAAATTTATAATTCATTCTAGAAGATAGAACCCAACACGTTTACGCACAAAATTTCAACAAAAATTTTCCCGCGGTATTACATCATATCCCCCTTGGAAACATTCATCCTTGAATGTCGATGAATAAGTACAGAATACCATGGAAATGAGGACAAAAGGCTGGGATAACGAAGTCAATCCACTTACTTCACTCCAAACTTTCGAATACTTCATAGAACATGCAATTCATAATTAGAATGGTCACATAGTTGGATCTTAAACAAAGGAGACTGATTTTAAGTAATAGATATCTTTGGTTTATTCAGAGACTGAGAATCAAAGGTCTCAAAGGGGATCTCATCAAAACAAGGACTATTTGCTCCCAAATGAAACGTCTCTCAACACTCCCTCCAAAAGATTCAAATGACATTGTTCGGGGACAAAATGAACCATAATTTGATACAATCCTATCGTATGGGAACAAGGACCCATATGACATAAATTAAGATAGGAATTTCTAGGTCTTGGGAAACATAAATCCTTTCTTCCAAACTTAGCAACACTTCCCAACTGCTCCCTCGACTATGTTTAAGCCTAACTCCAAGTACTCATGAGATACGCCATATAACACTATGATATTAATCTATATCATGAACCTCAATACACACTTAGCCTCACAACTCCTCACTTCAAACATAACTCTTATTGCTACTCCAATAACCACATACAATCTTATACTAGGGATCCGCTAACTTGCGGTGCATTCTTTTAGATATACAACCATAACATTCAAGCCTATACTCATAACCACATACGCGCATGCACCTCTAAACGAACACTCATAAAGCATCTTCCTCGCTTTCTCTAAGATTCCATCAACTACATCATTCAGACATACTGGTCAATTCTTTAAACGACACACATAACATTTTCTGAACCAATTGAACTATACACAAAAATTCTGTATTACTATTCCTACAACCTCATAGAAGTGCATAAAACCAACGCACAACAATCTTTCCAAATAAACATTTAAAACTTCAACTAACCACGACATGTATCAAGGACTTAGAGTAAATCTAACTTCACTTCACCGCCGTGAGCACACCACCTTCTATCATAGATAAGGAAGTATCTTCTCTCCCTTCTAGACAACTTCTCAACACCATTAGCTTGACTTAATAAAAAGGTCAAAAAATTTTAAAACATGAAGGGATAATGTAAATAACTTGACTCTCTCTATTAAGGCCTTAGGAATAAAATATCAAATACAATGGGTTCATTAAGGTATCAAAACTGAAGACACCCATAACGGAAACTGAATCTCACTGATCAATAAGAGTATTTCCTGAGTACTGGAACTGAACATACTGTAAAACTTGAGTATATGAGTCATGGGCGGCATGCCCTGAATTTAGAGCTAATAACTTATGGAATGTGATTCCAACTGCTAGAAGAACTGGAATTTCTTATATTTGGAAAATAGAAAAGTATGTAATTCTCTATCACGTGTATGAACATGAATTAAAATCATGGAACTGAAATGTAAAGAATGAGTAGGTTTTGGGATAGCTGAAAATACTGAAATAACATTGGGTCAAGCACCGATCTTTGTCACAGCAAATTTACAACTTACTGGTACTTCTACTGAAATGTAAAAGCTTGACTTGACTACTTGTTCTATCATCTCCCCCTTAGCTTTAAGCCACCACTCCAATTCCCAAATGCTTACTAATTTCAAATCTCCATGAATATCTCTATTGCCGGAATGTACACCATCTAGTGCTTCAACTCTTATTTCTATTAGCTCAACTTGAATACTTTCTAACCTTTTGATAGACCATGCTACTTTTGTCTTCTCCCTCTAATACCATGCCTATGAACTTATGTTTCTAACCCATAAGAATCAAAATCACACTTAAGAGGCTCAACATTTCCAATCATACGCCTCGCTTTAACTTAGCCATCAAAACATTATCCATCGTCTAACTAGTATTTATCCATCTAACAATCCCATGGCACGACTCACTACACCACATACACTAATCCTCAAAATTAAAGCAGTCCCATAATATCTTGGGTGAACTTTCTCATCATAATATATTATTAAACTTAATTACAAGTCAACTACACTTAAACTCTTGTGTACACTGTTCAAACCTATTAGGTCACTTCCGGCAACTAATACCATTAATCCGGAAACCATCACATTCGGCTTCATGATCACCAATCGTTCAAACTTAAGGTCTCACACTTCACATAATTTACAACTCCACCTCACGCATAACTCCCACGTTAAGATTATAAAACAACACATCCACGAACACTAGCCCACTTAAACTTCATAACAATAATAATTGGTCCTAATCATATAGCCTATCTTATTCACAATCCATTAATACATCCTTCTTTCACCTGTCACTACTATCTGTCCTTCATACACAACTTAACATAGTTCATAGCTCTCTACGTCTTAACTTAACTTTCTCTTATAATTTGGAGAGCACGTAGATTAACAACACTTACCCACCGAGTACTTCCATCACTAACCTATACTCTCTGTCATACAAATACTATCAACACCCGTTTCATACCTCGAACAAACTATATCACTTCCTATTAACCCAATTGCATGCAAAAAGGGATTTCGCTATACTTATGCTCAACAAATCACACTTACCATCCCTCTTACTACTACACCTCCACATCCCACATTTTCAGCTAGCACAAGGAACAAAATGAACTACAAGTTGCTAGTAGATCAAAATAGGACTCACACGACTTCACTAGACTTTGGTTTTGTGTTTTGATCAAGAAAGTTATATGAATAACAAAGTAACTATGCTTGTGAATCGAAATAGGCCCCACACAGCTTCACCAGACTTTGGTTTGTATTTTGAACAAGAAAATGAGATGAATAACAAAGAAGCTATGCTAGTGAATCGAAAGAGCCCCACACGGCTTCACTAGACTTTGATTTTTCACAATCATAATGATAACAAGATTACATAATACAAGAGATAGAAACTTGACACACAACATTTAATGATCTAAGAATACACCTTACTCTGTCTTAATTTAATAACTCATAAGAATGAGGGCATAACTTTCAACTTAAGGAACTTAACACACTAGAGAGATCCTCTCAAGCCCTTTGTGTAACTTTTAAAATTTCTTCTAGAAAATATAGAAGCATTACCTGGGGAAGAATTGGAGCTTGCGAATCATGTTATCTAAAAAATAATACATAGAGGGAGAAGTATAGATTAACATTGTAGATTCTGAGGAGGAATCTGAAAGCACATCTAACCTAGGCTTAGTTCACATCTTTTATGAACATGAATAAAGTACTTCAATCTTTGGAACTCAAAAAGCACTGATAGGATACTTTCTAGCTCTCTTACAATCCCATAACTACCTACGGAGAATAAAGCTTAACTGTTTCTGATACCTTGAAAATGAGGCAGAGTTGGCCAGAATAGAGTAAGATGAGAATCTATATAAGCTTCTTGGAGAACCTTTTTATAGAACGATCTTAGACTTGAAAGAAGGGAAACATTCCTAAATGCCTTGTACCCTCTCGAAGAAAAGTATAGACTTCTCCGTACCGTTTCACAAGAATCTACTAGACACCCTAGGACACTTGAACTTTGTGCTCTGATACCAAGTTTGTAATGCCACAAAATTGGGTCCCGAGATGTCACACAGTGCTTAGGGTCACAAGTGACCCCAAGCTAACCCTTCTACTGGCATAATTCATAAGCAACTGAATAAAAATACAAATCCATACAAATCAGCAGAAATTAACTCTTTTCTGAATCTGATCGATACAAAAATAGAATTTTACAGAATTACAATTCTGCCTTTACAACAAAAATTGAAACAAAATACATCAACTTCTACTGACTGTCTAATAAGCCTCTACTAGTACTGACTGTAGGTAGCCGGGTCATGACTCCCGACTACCCCAACTCAATACGACTGAATAAAGAAAATACAACACTATAACTATGCATAACTAACCCAAGCCCTTGAATCAAAAGGACTCATCACCTGCTGACTGGATACCACGAACTAACTAGATTCAAAGGTGCAACTGTACCTTGTATCTACATTCGGAGAAAATATAGCCCACATACGAATATATAGGTCTGTACCATGAAAAGATACTGAGCATATGGGGGTGCAATGCATATATAAAATAATAGCTTAATATCATCACAGTTTATAAAATTATGCATGCTGATATAGATGACTCACTTAGCTCGAATTAAATCATCAAAATCATGGATGAATAATACATGTAAAGTAAAACAAGTGAGTCATTACAATACGTTCTCAATTCACTTTCATCTCAATTTCAAATCATCAAAACAATTAAATCTCATGTCAATTCTCATTAGAATATATTCCTTAAATCTTTTAAGAATAATGACTTTCTCAAACTCAGCCTTTTAAGCATATATGTTTTCATCTCAGATAGAAGAGTACACACACACACATTGGGAGATCCTATAACTGACATAAACCATGTGAACTACATGGAGTCCAACGTACAACCCACGTTGGGGAGAGCCTTCCTATCATTGCCTTCAGAGTAGGACGTCCAGTATCAATTCAAAAACACTAGTGATCACTATATAAATCAGCCTCAGGCTCACATCCTATGGGGGAACATAGTTCTAGGGAAGTAAGGTCACTTTATACCTACCACTCGGTGCTAAATATTACTCCCAGACTTAGATCAGAAATTTAAATCAGCCTCAGGCTCATATTAAAGAAAATCCACAATAAACACTTCAACAATTTTCATCAGGAGCCAATTTGCTACCCCTTTATCATGATCAATAAATACGTGGATTTCTTTCACAGTCGAGTTCAAAATAACTCATTCACGACCAAAAGGTCAAATCATTTAAAACATATCAAATATTCAACATCAATGTGCTTATAACACACATTTTCTCAGAAACACAATTTCAAATGGGGTTCGCGACCCAAATATCAAAATCACTATAAATATCATTCAAGATTCATGCTTTATATCACCACACATGTAAATTTATCTTTCAAAATCATAAACATCAAGATTTCATAATAATCATCATAAGATATGGGTTCATGTTTCAAATTCATAAAAATCAAATAAAAATCATGGCTTTGTAAAGAAAATTACTTTTGGGCACAAGAATGAAAGATAGTTCTTGTTGAAAAACCCAACATACCTTGAATGATGAACTTTAGATTGATACTCATTTTTGAGATGTTAATCGTGCCTTTGAATGATGGTTCTTGGAGTTCTTGAACTAGGAACTTGGAATCTTTAATAAAATTGCAGAATTAATGGTGAACTTTGGAGGTTCTTGAAGTTGGATGTAGGAGCTTTCGATTTTCTTTTTGAGGGAATTTGATGAAATATAACATATAATTCTTCTAATAGGCTTTAATATAGGGTTTGGACGGATTTTGGGTGAGGGGGAATGACCAAAACGCCCCTAAAAATCAAATAATTCTCGCATCTGTCCTTTGGTGGACTGTTTTTATAGTCTGAAGTAGATAAACCATAACGTTTTACTCCGATATCCAAATTTGATGATACCAATTTCATTAGAAAGAGGACTCTCATATATTTTCGTTGATATATAGTATCTCACCCATATCATTGTGTATGGGGAGTTATGATCATTTGAAGTTGACCCAAAAATTCACTTTTTCTAGGCTGAAGTAGATCGACCATAATATTTTGCTCCGATAGACAAATTGAATGAAACCAATTTCAATGGAAACAGGACTCGCAGAGCTTTATATTGATATACATTAGATCACCCAGATCATTATGTACAAGGATTTATGATCATTTAAAGTTTGAGAAAAAATATGCCAGGCCCCAGTACTTTTTTCCTGCACGTTTTACTATTCACTACTATTTACGATTCGATCGGAATGTTCATAACTCGTCGCTCAGGTTTCCTTTTTGGATGATACACATATCGTTGTAAATATTATTATATACTCTACGCAACGGTGGGTCATAATCTAAGACATTCCGCACAGAAAATTTATAATTCATTCTAGAAGATAGAACCCAACACGTTTACGCATAAAATTTCAATGAAAAATTTCCCGCGGTATTAAAGGGAGGTACTTGGGAAGCATAAGAATACATGTATACCATGTTTCCTCACCTCTTCTCCGCTGACTCAGATCTAGTTCAAGGTAATAGTTCTCCTTAAGCTTTCCAGTTTCATGTTCAGGTTTCAATTACAAGCTTGGTATCTATTTCATGTTCAGAATTATATCACAAATTTGGTATTAAATACCTTTGCATATTCATTCATGCATTCATATGTCATTTTAGTGATGTAATCATGTATCAGATATGCATTCTCATTGTGAGAACCTTGGTTCATTAGAACACTCAGTCATGCATTCATGAATCAGTTATACATGCATCAGATATGCATGATCAATATAATATATTCTGAGATCATGTTCCAATTGTTCATGTTCAGTATGTACTTTAATTTATATTCTCCCCTCTCACTCAGTCTTATTTGAGGATGAATGTTCTCAAGGTGGAGATATTGTAATACCCCATACTTTTTCCTAGATTGAAATCATCCTAAGAATGTTAGAAACTTACTTTTAAATCTGAATCCATTTTTGTACACATGGAATTTTGAATATTTTCACTTTTTATCATGTGGGAAATTGAATTATCTTTCCAAATAGACCAATTTCGTCTATGTCCAGTATCGGAGTGAAAAGTTATGGACATTTTACCCAAAGCTGCCAGAATCGCCCAGGTGCGATGGCCAGGTTGACGGACCGTCGACCCAGCGATGGGTCGTTGACTCTGCGACGGGCCGTCGACCCTGCGACGGGTCGTCGACCCAGCGACGGACTGTCGCCTTAACCGTCGTAGCCAAGTTAGTGTAGCAACCCTCTGGATAAGGTAAGACGGACAGGTTGAATTACCGTCGAACTTGCGATGGACCGTCGCCCAAGCCATCGCTACTTAGGCAGTAAGTCCCTATCCAGGTCCACCTACGACGGTCTAAACTACGGACCATCAATCCAGTGATGGACCATTGCACGAGCTGTCGTAGGTTCCGTTCAGCAAATTTTAAGCCATTTTTAAAGGGTTTTTTTTTGGTCTTTTACCACCCGTTTAAATACCTAGTAATATCTGACCAAGGCTCATAATTTCATTATTCTTCCACAACATTAAAAACTAGGGTTTTCTCTCTTAGAGAAATCCTTAAGAAAACAAAATTCAAATCTTCTTCAAGAAATAAGAGATTCAAATTCTTCAAGTCCAAGAACTTTAAGAAACTAACTACCAGGTATGCGTAGTATTCATTTATGAACTACTTTTGTCTATGTAGCCCAAAAGTCTCTTTGCAAAGTTCAAGTGTATGTATTTCATAATGAATTTCATGTTGGTTTTGCTTTTGTTCATGTTGATAATGTCCAATTGAATTCTAATCCATTTTGGGTGATCAATGTTATGTGGAATTGATTAGTATAGGTGTAGATTCATGTGAAACTATGATTAAACCCTTGATGATGAAATTAGCATTGAATCATGATGTTTATTTATTATATAATGTGGTCTACATATATTATGCTTACCATGTGTTTTATTAAATGCCTATGTGAAGGAAAAGTGCCCAACTAGTATGATATTATGAAATCCTTATGTATGTACAAGTTTATGTATATCATATGTTTGATGAAATGCCTCGATAAATGAATCATGGATTGTGATGTTAGTCATGTTTTCAATAAAGTCATGCTTTGTTAGTTTCATTCCATCAAGTCCTGGGGGTACTAGTACCCGACAATTTAGTTGTGTTCCTAGAGCCGGTGTCATTTTTTCACGATATCCTCAGTCAAGCCATGTTCAGTAGAATTCAGTTAGTCATGTGACTTAGTAAAACTCAGAAATCCCAGTAATCTCAGAAAGCTCAGTAATACAAAAATCTTAGTAATATTCCGTCAGTCAAAAAAACTCAGTTAACTCGGTCCTTTTCAGTTTAGTAATTCATGTACAGTGTCTATTCAGATTGGAGTAGAAATTAGCACCGAGTGAACCCAAGGATGGGAACACACACAGAGAGATAAGGGTGTGATTCTTAGAAGTCATCCTTGTGTTCCAGAACTATCTAGACAGCATAGGTTGAGACATCAACACTATTAGATGAGGGTTGATGGGGTGGATAAGCACTGTCAAATGAGGTCCCCACCATTCACTTTTGGGGACACTATCAGATGAGGTTCACTCATAGCTTGTCCCTACAGGTGGCGCGGTATTGCCAACCTTCTAATTGGGGTTACAGATTGGACCCCAACTCAGCTATAATGCATTATTTGGGGAATGATGGTTATATAACTCCTTCCTACAATTTTATCTACAGAAATCAAGACTGTCAGATACAGTCATTTAGTCTTAGTAATAGAACTCAGATAGTTCTACAGAATTCAGAACTGTCAGAAACAGTCAACTTAGAATAGTATAAAACTAGGCTAGTTCTACCAAATTCATGACTGTCAGATATATTCATTCATGTTATCAATTATATCAGTCATAAAAACTCAGTTACCATTCATGTTAGTTATCAGTAAATTCATATTATCATGATCTCAATTATAGTTACTATTTATTCATGAATCCATTCTCATGTTCATATTAGTCATTTATTCAGTATTGTTCATGTATATGAACCCCATGCATTCATCCTAACTCACATGCATAGTAGTACATTAAAAAGTATTGACGCATTTGTGCTATGGTGTCTTATACCATAGGTTCAGAGACATAAGCTCCAAAGCATCAGTAGCATTCCAGTCTTGATAGTCAGAGTTAGCAGTGAGTCCTCATCCTTTGAGGACATGATCATTACTTTATTACCTCATTAATTTATTTATTAATTGGAGTTATTTGGGGACATGTACCATCAACTCCTTATTCAGACAGTTTAGTCATGATTTAGAGGCTTTTCAGACTACAGTATGTTAAGACAGTTTATTTCAGTTGTTTTAGATATTTCATACCCCACCTAGATGTTATATGTTTATCAGATATTATATCTCAGTGTTGAACCTTATGGCCTTTCGGTTCATGTTTCCGCATTATACAGTATATTATGCAGTACAGTTATCAGTCATGGGTTGCTTGTGGTCCTTTGGGGTCATGAGCACCGTGTAGCATTTTTATTACCATATTTGGGGGGTTATATTTGCACTCCAAAGTAACAATCAAGAGGCTCCCTAATTCCCTCTCGCATTAAGGGCATTTTTGTCTATTGAATGTAATAGTATAAATAGACCATTTTACCTCTCTTTTCAGTAGCTTTTAAACGACATTGGATATTACTCTTAGTTTTAACTTTAGTCCTCTAGTTTTAGTGTAGAATCTAAAAATTTGAAACCTTGACTGCATTTGAATTGGTTTTTACTTGTATTGGGTTATTTGGCAAAAAAGGTGAACTTTAGGAAGTGTGAGTTCGTTAGTCCACCAAAGAGGAAGGTTTGAATTTCTATTGGTGCGGTGTGTTTGAAGGTTTTAGACACCTTCTTGTGCTATTGATCTGATAGAAGTAAGGATCTTTCTACCTATCTTTAATTTTCAAGCAATTCTTCTTCATCCCCTTTCTATTATGTGTTTTTTTACTTTTGTGTGTTTGCTGGTTTTTGTAATCTTCTTATCATTATTGTGCGTTGATAGTCCTTTAGGATATCATTTTGTTTGAATGGAGTTCTAATATCTATCCTTTCAAATTGGGCTCTGTGTTCACTTCACCTAATTGGAGAGCTTTCTCGAAGAGCTGGGTACGTAGGTCGATCGTAGTACAATTTTTCACCCTCAGACTGATGGGTAGTTGGAGTATACTATTCAAGTACTCTAGATAAGCTCTGATCCTTGGTAATGAATTCTTGAGGTCAATGTAAGAAGAACTTAGCTTTAGTAGAGTTTCCATATAATAACAACTACCATTAGAGTATTGCGATGGCACCATTTGAGGCATTATATAGTAGAAGTTGTGGATGCTTGATTGGGTGGTTTAATACCTCTAAGGTTAGACGCCATGGTATTCAATTGCTTCAGGAGTAGTTGGTTAGAATTCAGGGTGATTCAGGAATGGTTGAGTGTAGCTTAAAATACGAAAAAGGCTTTTACATATCATAGACATTGTGATTAGATATTTGGATTTGGACATCGGGTATTCTTTCAAGTATCACCCATAAAGGGTGAGATGAGGTTTGGGAGGAAAGGTAGGCTCATCTCTAGATATATTGGCCCTTTTAATATCCTTTGAAGAATTGGAGATGTGGCTTATGAATTAGATTATAACACCTTGAGACTACCTCCTGGTCGTCACACGGTAATTAGAACCACAAGTGATCCTAACCTAACCCATGATACTTGTATAACTCGTTAGCAATTGAATATGTTACATAAACATGAAAGAAATAAGCGTAAAAGATGTCTTTGCTAAATATGTTGAATACAAAACTAGTTAAAACACTTACACTTTGGATATATAAAAGAAAACTAAAAGTAAATACATCAACTCTGAATGACCGTCTATGAATTCTCTACTAATACTGACTATAGGTAGCTACGAAATAACCCCCAACTATCCCTAATCAATATAATTTAATAAAGAATGATACTGGAGGTATAGTTGATTTAAGCCTTTGAATCAAAAGAACTCATCACCTATTAGCTGAAAGCTACGAACTGTCTGGTTATGATGTGTGTGCTACAACTAGTACCTACATTATGAAGTAATGTAGCCACAAATACATATATATAGTCAGCATGTTGGAATGTACTGATTATCTGGGGGTGAATACATAAGTAAAGCAGAAACTGAATATACTTTTAAATCATGCATGCTAAGTGTAAATTGACTCACCTTTGACATGAATAAAACTAAAAATGGAAGGATCATAAAACATAATTGATAAAGTATACTATAAAGCGTAGTGAGTCATCACATTAGTTTCTAAAATTTTTACTTTTATTATTTGTAGTGGGAGATTATTCTAACCGACATAAAATATGTGAGGTACCATGGAGTCCAACGTCTTACCCACATTGAGGAGAGTTGTCCTACCCTTGCCATCAGAATAGAACCTTAACTTAAGTGATCACTAAACTACATCAATATTGTGAAATAAACTTAAACTATGGTGGCTCGTAGTTTCCAGGAATCCAGGATACGTTTATCCGTATTCTCTTCTCGGTACTAAATACTAGTCAAAAGTTAAATGTATGCTCATACTTAAGAAATCCACCTTATAATAACATAAGGGTTTACAAAATGAAAACCAGTTATGATTCTCTTTACTTTAAATCATAATCAAAAAGAACAGTTGTGGATTTCATGTCTTATATTTAGATTAGAAGATCAAGCTTTTCTTTGAATCATGTTATAACACACATTAATAGAGCTTAAGAGCATAAACTTCTTTTAAAATTAGAACTTGTACTTTGGACTTGGAATTTACACTTTGTTTCATAAATTCTTACCAAAATATTATGCTCAATAATAACCTTAGAATCATTCAACAATATCCCAGTCAAAATAATAAAGATCAAATCATAAATCTCACAAGTAAAAATATAAATATATGTAAACCTTGTTGCACTTAAACTTTCAATCACATAGCAGTGTCATACTTTAATAATATGGTTATTTGGGTATGAAACTTATTTCAAAACAAGTATATTAAATCTCAAAATCAAAACAAGTTTATCCTTGTTTATAAACCCCACATACGTAGAAGTTGCTTGATTTTTGAATAGAACTTGAACTTTGAGTCTTTATAGATGACTTGGTAAGAGAAACCATAATCTTGATTATCTAGAATATGGGAGGAGAAAGAACGTTTTAAGTGTTTGAGGATTGTGGAAACATAATGCCTTCTTATGTTTTAAAGTCATGGTTTGGGAGTTTAAAGAGAAGAATAGACCCAAAACCCCTTAGGAACCTTCTTGAAATCAATTGGAAGTCGTCCCAACGTATTTCTCCATGACTCATAAGTTCTGGATACGAGTCGTATTCTATGTCATTATCAGGAACCCAGATTTTAACCCTTAATGCCGTAGTGACTCCTCCTCCTGTCAACTCGTAGGGTATGCTTATAAGTCATCATTAGGAGTCGTAACCACTGGCATCTTTGACAATACTTTAGTATTTTTTCCATAACATTTAACCTCAATATTAGATTAAGGATAAATTGGTATAGTTTGAAATATAATTCAATTATAAATCTGTTGGTGGGTCTTGAGATAAAATATTCTTAGCATAACAAAATTTATTCTTGTTTAAAGATGATTATAGTTATATACATCCCAAGAATTTAATTGCTAAGGAATTTTTTGGCTTGTTCATGAGCTAAGAGTTATTTAAGGACTTAATATATGCCTAAGTAACTTATAAAGCTATCAAAACATGAGGATTGATTCTCGAATACTTTATTGGTTAGGATATGAGTCATATATTATGAATCATATCAAATTATTATGACTTATAGCACCACACTTACGTTAGAAAGAAACTTAGGGGACCTATACTACTGATAATTCAATTCAAATATGTTACTCATTACCTCTTTTAACGACTCCTAGGGTCGAGTCTTACCTAGAATAGAACATTAATCATTTCACACTGTCTTGGTTATGACAACATCATACGACTTGTGAGGAGTACACATGACTTGATGAATGAGTTGTAGGTTCCACAGTGACCTTGAAAGTACAGGGTATTTCAATATCTCTTCCTTGGGATCATTCATCCCCGAATGATGCTAACTTGGCTGAAATACTAAGGAAAGGCTGAGATGGTGCACTGAACACCTACATGATGAATCATGTGTCAATATTTGAATTTCAAACTGATGCATGATGCATGGACTGAGCTGAATTCGTAATATGCATGGATGTGAATATTTTACCACATGGAATCGCCATACTCATAAAAATTTGGATAGGAAGACAAGATTGAAAGATGGAAAAGCATACGACCTTATCTATTTGATTTCTAAATTGTATTGCTCGCTATACAAATTGAATCATACCAAAATTTTATACTCAATTAGAGTATTTCTGAAACTCTCTTGGGAAGAATATCTAAGAACATTAGGAAGCAAGGAATTTTGGGCATGATTTGAATAAGATATATGAATAAGGAATTGCAACATGGCTATAACTCTATTACATTGGATATAGACCTATGAAACATAAGCTAGGGTAGAATTATTAAGCCTTAGGCAATGCAACTACAAATTATAAGCTTACCCACTCTTCTAAAATATTCCCTGAACTATACTTTTCCCCTTAAATACTATGCTAATTTGATGAAAATTATAATTTTTACATTGGTACACATAACCATTCCCGCCAAAGTCTGAGTTGAACTATACCTCCACCATGTTCAAGCCTAACTCAAAATCACAAGGTACTACACATAACACCATAACAATTGTTTGAACCATGAATTCAATACCTCATGCACATTTCATAGCTCTCTTCTCAACAATAATTCTTCCTACCACTTCCATAACTAAATTCAACCTTTTACTAGGAATTCACTAGCACGCAATTCACCTATCCACTTAAATACCAATATGACATTCAAGCATATCACTATAACCATATATGAACTTCTAAGAAAACAACCTACCTAGGAAATTTTTCCCACCTTCTCTAGTATCTCTAGTCAATAACAACTCCCATGCACTATCTCCAAAAAAACACCCATAGAATTCTCAACAAACCATGACATATATGAAAAACTCTTCCTCAATTATCATTCAAACTTATAGTCTTAGATAAAACAAAAATACTACAATTTTCACAACAAGAAACATTTACTCTATCCCATCTACACAATTTTTCATCACCACTATCATCTCCTATTTAGATTAAAGACAATCTTCTAAGCTTATAGATCTATTCCATTTCCTTATAAATCACCCATAATTTCTTCACTCAAATGTTCTACATAGAAATGCTCAACTCATACGAATAAGATATATTTAAAACATAATAACTTCATTCTTGGACTATCCCTTCATATATATCATCCTTATCTTTGTCTATCTTCAATAATCATCATCATTGACTTACACTCCCTTCTGAAAACATACATGTATCATTAAACACGTAATCTATTTCTTTTTTTCATAGTCTACAAATATCACATTCCTAAACTTATATTTTTTCCTAAACCAAAAGAACAAAATCATAGAAAAAGACTCAACATAATATACCCATAACTCCTTAGATTAGTTATTAGGAACACCATATACTATATAACCTGACTTCTTCATATTCAACAACTCAAGGGTACTACTAACCATACACACTTCTTGAAAATCTTAGAAAATAATGCATCCCCATATCACCTTGGGTACACCACTAAATCATACCTACAACATAATACTTAATTATGAATAAATAAACTTAAACTATTGCATACACTATTTCAATCCTTTTGGTTCACTTCCATATAACTACCATTACTAACCTGTCAATTATTATTTCCACCTTGATGATCATCCCCTATTCAAACATATTGTCTAGTGCTGGACATGATTAACAACACATCCTTACATACTATTCACACTTGAAAGCTATAAAAAAAACACCAAGAAATAATAGTCCAATGGAACCTCATAATAACAATAATCAATTATAATCATACGGTATATCTTATTATATGTAATACCCCAAACTTTCTTAAAGTCTAATTTAATCTACAAAAGATTAAGGGATGACCTCCCAAGTGAATAATGTTTAAATCAGATAGATTTTCTCCAATTTCAATATTTTATCATGTGGGAAATTGAATTAGCTTTCCAACGTTACCAATTTTACCAAAATCTATTATTGGGGTAAAAAGTTATAGACGTTTTACTGAGATTTGTCTGAACTTCCTAGGAGCGACGGGCAGGCCGACGGACCATTGCTCCAGCGACAGACCGTCGCCCAAGATATTACAACTGAGGAAGTAAGCCCATTTACAGGCCAAAGTATGACGGAAGAGGCTACGGACCGTCAAGTCAGCGACGGACCATCGCCCAAGCCATCGTAACTAAGGCAGTGAGTCCCTATTTTTGCTCAAGTACGACGGGCAGCCTGATGGACCTTTGAGCCAGTGATGGACCATCTCCCAAGCCGTCGCAACTTCCATTCAGTGATTTAAAACAAATTTTAAATGGGTTTTGGGTCTTTTTTTCCATCCTTTTTAGCACCCAGTTACATCAGATCAAAGCTCATAACATTATATTGATCTATGTTATCAAATTAGGGTTTCATTCCAGATTAATCCCCAAGAACTAGATACAATACCTTCTCCAAGTAAACTCAAGAATGAAGTATCACTATTCAAGAACATTCAAGAAAAACTTCCAAGAACATTCTCAAGGCTTCAAAGGTCATCTTGTTCCATTGAATCAAGCCAAATAAGGTATGTGGGGTTTGAACAAGGGAAATCCTTTCACCCTTGTTCCCAAAGACTTACTTTAATTATAGAGTTTCTGAATTATATATGATTTTCCTATGAAATTTAAAATAGGATTTATACCCATTATCATTATTTGCATGATTTTGAGATTTTCCATGATTTAAAAGTTGAATTACATGATTATGTTTGTGTTTACATACATACTGCTGAAATTTCCAGAATTTATGTTGGTTTATGAATGAATACATTACCAAGCATGAATATTTAGATGACTTATCATGAGTTTGATGTATGGGTCGACAAGCCCTAAATAAAGATTATTGTTTCAAGACATCTAACGTATCTAATTTGGCATGGTCATATTATTTGTTGGTGTAACTGGATTTTAGATGAATCCTGAGGGCTTGACGAAGACTTGAAAGTTTTTCCAAGTTTCAGTTGTCATTTGGTGCAGCTACAATCGCAAGCGAAAGACAACAATTGCAGTACCCTTGGCAGAGAAATAAATGCAATCATGAATGGAATGTTGTTATTTCAACTTACTTTTGCATTCCTAGAATAGTGCGATCGCATGTCTGGATCTACGATAGAAGGACAGTAATACCTGGTATGGCTAAAAATAGAGCCCAATATAACAAATTCAACTATTTCTCACCCCTTTCTTGAGAGTATAAACCATAAATAGTGTGATAGCTTAAAATTGAATCTTTATGGTGATTGGGAAGCTAGATTAACATTCATTTTTATGATTATCTTCTGATTTGATTTAACAATTCACCCTTTCTTTGTGAAATTTCTTGATTTATGGCTCAAAACACCAAAACTTTTAGGGCTTGTTAGTAGACCCATTTTAGCTTGGCGTTCATACATTTTTTAGGGTAATGATTCCTTAAGCTTGATATTATATTGGTATGATTTTGGAAACACCAATTTCTTTAAGTGAGACCCACGTGGGGTTTTGGTACGATTTTTAGACCCAAAGCACAATGGTGCAATATAAGTATCATTATTCTCATATTGATGATTAGAATATTTTTGTGATATCTTGGCATCTTGAGGAGTCTTCTCAAAAGGGAAAAGTCCTGGTTAGCAATTCGTAGAGATTTCTTCAATGTCGAGGTAGGCTAAGTTTTTCCCTTGCTAGATTTAGATATCTCATAGTATTCTTTTGATATTGTGTTAGATATGGGATGGGTTTTAGTTGTTGGATTGATGAAATGCAAGACTCAAGTTAGTTGGACTGTATAGGACATTTTGAAACCATAGAGTTTAAACACATGACTTTTTTCCTTATTCCTCAAGTGAATTAGGGTTCATATCTCATGTTTAGCATGATAATGCCTTAAATTACTCATGTTAGGTAAAAATGTTTTAGACACCCTTTTTTAGGTCAAGTGTGGCTTTAGTTTCTTACCATAAAGAAGGTTTCCTTAGTTACCAGTTTTGCTTAACTTTTGTGATTGGGAAAAATATTTACCTTTTGAATAATAGTGGCTTGCTATACATCTAAGAGTTGATTTACATACTGTATCCTAGTCTAGGGTACAATTCAACATTAAATGTAATTTGGAGATTTAGAAATAGACTTTTTGGCCTACCTAAAGTAAAGATTGATGCTTATTTCTCTTGAAATCTTGTACACTTCTTGAATACCTAGTGAATGCCCTTTTAAGGCAATATTAAGGAACCCTGGTAATTGATTATTGTGATAATGATGTTAAAAGTAATGATCATGGACTAATTGGTTAGATTTTTGTTATCCTATGATGAGCTAGAGTTCATATTATGGTGAGTTAGTTAAAAATGATATGTATTTCACTATGAATGTGCTATAGATCATACTTTGATAACTATCAATGATTCTAATGATAAACTATCTTTTGTGCAAATGATAAGCCATTAAATATACTGTTGATAAGTCATTGTTCATGATATTGCTTATGATTAAGGTCATGCTTAAAAATTATGCGAGTAATCATGCTACAAAATATCCCTATTGATGATATTAGCAATTGTGTCATAAACTATGTTAGAATCCATAATTATTGATTATATTGGAAAGTATGCAATTAATTATGCTTGAAATCATAATGCTTGATTATATGATTGCTTATGCTATTGATTTTTTCACCAACTATGATGATGTGTCTAACAGTTCAAGTTTGGATATTATGATCATATTAAAATTGATACCCAGCAAAGATGGAGGATGATTATAATGATATATTCATACTAGGTAAGGAAGAATGATGATTATTAATGATATATTAATACCTAATATGGCTGAAGAATGACTATGATTATATATTGATACCTGACAAGGCTAGTAGATGATTATGATGATATATCCCAACAAGGTCGGAGGATGATTATGATGATATATTGATGTGCCTATGTGTACATCTACAGGTTCGAGTATATATATACATAATATTATTTTTGGTATGGTATTGTTATTGGGGATGTCAGTTATAGCCCGAAAGTGGTAAAAATAATAATTAATGGATTTATGAGGACTAGTGATAATTTTTTATTAGTGATAAATGATTATAAAATTCTATCTTTGCTGATTAGTGATAAATAAGAATTAATGGTGGTTATTATTTAACTGACTAATCATGACTAGTTGATAACCGAGGTTTTGTTCGTAAAGAATGATTTGTTGATAAATGATGTTAGTTGGCAGATAATGGTTATCAAAAATATGGTGATTAATGAATATATGGTGAATAGCTTTTAAATGATGATGATATAATAGATTGTGAGTCCTTTGTCAATTACTTGTAAATGACCAATAGATAATAGATTGTGGAATACTGGTTAAATAATGACTTGGTTATTCATAAGCAATGAATGGCTAATTTATTTTTTCTTTGAGGGTAGTCTCACGGGGTATGGGAGTCTATGATGAGCTATTTACTTTCAACACCAATTGACGTATAAGAGCCAGTTTTGTAGTTTTTGATTCCTGTGTGATTCCTTGTGATGCGTTATTATTCAGAATTTTTTACATATATTGCATGGTGTTTCTTGCATGTGTTGATGCCTTGTGTTATATTTTTATTCTTGTTAAATTACTTATTTTGTAGACAGTATTTGAGATGATTTAGGTTATTTATGTACGGTGACTTAGTTATGTTATCTTGCATTTTATCATACCTATATCATGATTTAGCTTAGTCGGACAATAATGCCAATTGAGTACCCATTGTTTTGGTACTTATACTACACTTTTATACCTTTGTAGTATAGATCCAAGTACTAGCTGTCGTCGTTAATCATTGATCATACTTTGGTGATTTTCTTGAGATACGGTGTGCTTTTAGAGTCGAAGTCACTTATTTCCTTCTATCTTTAGATATTTAGTCTTTTGTTATCGAAATAGATGATGTTGACTATTCTAAGTCTTTAAAATGTATTATTACTATTAGATGCTCTTGTACTAGGTCTACCAAGTCATGGAATGGTATTATGTATTGACTGTTTTAATCTGTTTAGAACACTCTGCTTATTTATTTGTGTGTTTTTCATTTTAGCTTTTGTTGGGAATTTCCTACTGAATTAACCCTTTGTGTTAGTTCTTGTTATGGTTTGGCTTACCTACAGGTTAGATTTAGTAGGTGCCATCATTATTTATAATCTGATCATGCCATAATGTTAAGTACCCTTTTTTGCTCAAAATTTTATCTAAAAGAGTCAAATAGGGGTGGGGTCAAGTGTTTAAAATTGGCTAAGTGACACATCTTGGTTTCTAGACCTTAAAAAATTTCCTTGACTTTTGGTGTCTGGAAAAGATTTGACTTAGGGGAACGATTCATACACTTGAGTATTGGTACTAGGGTTCAGTCGTATGCTGACCAGTGTTGGTTGGTGGGATTGATGTAATTACTGGAATGTCTACGACTTGGGTGGTACAATTCATATAGTTGGGTATGGGTTGTTTGGTTACTTCACTATAATCATAAACTTGGTAACTTAAGTTGGATCTAAGTATGAGTGGCTCACCATGAGTCGTAAGAAAGGATACGAGTTGTACCTAGGACTTGTATGGTTGTTAGTGTTCAAACCTCTTAGATTCTATTTTGCTAGAGGTACGGTTTATGGGTACTAGTCGTACACTTGAATAGAACTTGGGTTTGGGTATGGCATACCTTTGACAGTGTTGGGTCCAAGAGGGAAAGACTAGGTACGTTAGGTGGGTACCACTCATACAGGTTTGGTATGACTCATAAGGGTCAGTTGTACCCTATGACGGGAATTAAATGTAGTTTAAGTGAGGGCAATATGGAAATTTCCCCACTTATACAAATAAGGTCCCACGAGTTATATTCTTATTGGGAGGTTATTTGCTCTTTTATTATTTTCTTAAACAGTTGGAAAACACTCTTAAATCCTCTCTAGAGTTCTTGGACAAGGAAAGATAAGGTTTTATCTTAAGGAGTAAATTGGGGCTTGTCTTGGTGATTTCTCTCCATCATCATCTTGGTTTAAGGCATGTTCTCTTCCTTCATTTTTAGTTCCAACTAAGGGAATGATTTTATACAATGTGTTCATTATTTAAATATTGTATAATTTTGGGTTTTTCAATATTATTTAGGGGTTTTGGTTATAAGTATTGTGTTATGGTTTTCCCAAGTTTTAATTATGTTTTTATATGCATTAATGGTGATTTTTGATAATTGGTTGCATGGGAATGGTTCTTCAGTAATTGACTTTGGTTTTGGAAATACTATGCCCCCAATGTGTTTGATAAAAATGCCTATAAGAGTTCTTTCACTATAATATTGGTTTTTTAATAGAACTTATGCATGCTTTAAACTTAGTAATGGAACCCTAAATGATATGAATGGCTTAAATTTTTTTGAATAGATTGCAAAGGCCTTGGTTGCCATGGTTTTTGTTTAATTGGAAATCATGTGAGTTACATGGGAATCTCCTAAGGATTGGCTAAGGACAATACTTGCAAGTTATTGTTGGCATGAAGATACCACTACTAATAGCCTTGGTTAATAATAATAGAATAATGGTTTGGTTGGAAATTATTTTAATTGGGCTTCAAAGGGGGGGGGGGGGGTACGAAAGTCATGGAATGAGGTTATGTCCTTGTAACCGTGTGCAAGATGTCACACTTCATACTTTTTGGGATGTACTAGTCATCCCAGGTTTGGTCCCCTAGTCGTGTGGCTTTATACACTGGGGCCCTTTAGCAGGAGCAGTTGAACATATATAGCCCATGGTGATTTACGACGGTAGAGCTACACAGCCTAGGTAATGGTTTTAAATGGAATGCTAAACCCAGTTCCCTTTTCAAACATGGTTATATATATGTATGGTTTGTGTGAATATGGATGGTTTATTTGGTTTTATAAATGACATTATTTTATCCTTATCCTGAGTTCATCACACACTAACCCGCCTTCAAGCATCTGTATCCCAATGAGATGTAGGAACCGACAGCTTTATTCCTCCTACTTAGCATTCAGACATTCGGGGGTCAGCTTTTGATTGAACTGGTGAGCTTTCATCTATTCAAAAGGATCTATTTCATGGATGTCATTTCATATGTTTGATTATTTATGGATATTGGTTTTGGCTATAGTTGTGGGCATGTCCCAATTGGATATTTGTATCCTTTTGATTATAAGCTTTTGTGGAACTACTATGGGTTTGAATGTGTGGGATCTATATTGGTGCCAGCCTTAGTATTGGTATTGGTATTGGGGCTGATACCAATTTACAATATTGTTGTTTGTTCCATCCTCTTTTATTTTGGGATAATTTAATTATTAATGGAAATTATTCAGTGGTACTAATTTATGAGACTCGGAGAGGAGTAAATGATAAGTTGGATAATTGGAGACAAACCCTTGAGTCTAAAGTTTTTCGATTAAGCAGGACCAAGATAAAGTACTAGGAGTTTAAGTTTAGCGATGGGTCGTAGGAGGCTGACGTAAATTGTACTCTCAGGCCATTCAGAAGAGGGGGAGTTTCAAGAATCTAGTGTCTATGATTTAGGGAAATAGTGCGATTGATGATGATGCCATAGATTGTATTGGGGAAGGTGAGTTGAAATGGAGGCTCTTTTGGGAGTTTTATGCGATATGAAGGTGCCCCCGAAGATTAATGGTAAGTTCTACAGAGCGGCAGTTCGACTGGCTATGTTGTACCGAGCAGAATGTTTGTTAGTTAAGAACCCCCACATCTAAAAGTTGAAGGTGGCATGGATGAGGAAGTTGCGATAGAGGAGTGGACATACCAGGAAAGATAGGGTGAGGAATGAGATTATTTGGGAGAAGGTGGGAGTGCCTAAGGTGGAGGACAACATGCAGGAAGTGAGGTTATATTAGTTCGGGTATGTGATAAGGAGGGTCTCATATTCTCCAATACGGAGGTGCGAGACACTGGGTAGTTTTAGATAGGTTAGAGGTAAGCCGAAGAAATATTGGAGGGAGCTGATTAGTAATGATATGGAGGAGTTACAACTTACGGAGGATAGGACCCTTAATAAGAAGTTGTGGAGGACGTGGATTATGGTAGAGGTGAAGGGGTGAGAGTGCATCAGTAATAGTAGGGGAGCGTTCTTTAATTGTGTCAAAAGTTTTTTTCTCTTGGCGTTAAGTGATATTTATGGTTTTGAATGGATAGTTTTAGTATTATCTTGTGGCTGTAGTTTTATCTTATAGCTAGCAGTGTTAGTTTATTTTTCATATTGCACTAGTTTATATGCATGTATGTTTGTGTTTATTATATTGCTATTGGTCCTAAGCCAGGGGTCTATCGAAAATAACCTCTCTACTTCACCTGAGGTAGTTGTATGGTCTGCGTACACTCTACTCTCCCCAGAACCCACTATGTTGGAATACATGGGGTATGTTGTTGTTGTTGTTATAATGGAACTTATTCGGTTATAGTTTCATCTATGGTTCGGTTTGGCTTGGTATGGTAGGACGATTAGTATGGGATGGTCTCGATAATAGTCCTATCCTTGATTCTATAAGCTTAATAGTTACGCTATCTTTTTATATGTTTGAAACTCATCCAACTCAGGGTAGGCAGATGAAGCTTGGGTTGGGTAATGGCGGTAGTCTCTGGTCCCGGTTGGACTTGGGATGCCCATTACGACAAGACCATAGGTTAGGTCGTGTCAATCGGTATCAAAGCTTTACGTTCATGGTAAATTGGGAGTCCACAAAGACGGGTTTAGTAGAGTGTCTTTAGGGGTGCATAGCGTACCACACTCATATGAGAGAGGCTACAAAGTATTTAGGAATGTTTTTGTAATACCCTAAACTTTTTTTGAAGTCTAATTTAGTCTCCAGAAGATTTAGGGATGACTTCCTAAGTGAATGATATTTAAATCATATAGAATTTCCCAAATTTTGACTTTTTATCATGTGGGAAATTGAATTAGCTTTCCAATGATACCAATTTCATCCAAATTCGATATCGGAGTAAAAGGTTATGAACATTTATAGAGAACTGTCTGAACTGCCCAGAAGCGACGGTCAGGCCGACGGACCATCAAGCTAGCGATGGACCGTTGCCTAAGACATCGCGACTAAGGTAGTGAACCCGTCTTCTGGACAAGTGCGACAGTTAAGACTGATGGACCATCGCCCAAACCATCTTAAATGAGGCAGAAAGTTCAGGTTCTGGCTAAGTACGACGGGATGGACCGATGGACCGTCGAGCCAGCGACGGACCGTCGTCCAAACCGTCCCCACTTTCGATTAGTAATTTTAAGTCATTTTTAAAAGGGTATTTGGGTCTTTTTCCACCCTTTTTAACCCCTAATTATACCAGACTAGAGCTCATAACTTCTTTATTCCTACACAACACCAAATTAGTGTTTCTCTCAAAGATAAATCCCCAAGAACAAGAAACCCTAGGTGTTTAATTCCAAGTCAAGAATTCAATCTTTCCTCCACCAATCTTCAAGAAATCATCCCCCCAGTTATGTTTATTGTTGATTGATGGGTTCCTTTAACCTATAAAGCTCAAGAATCCTATTTTAAAATCTTTAATTCTGAAACCCATGTTGTGGATTGATTATAATCATGTTTATGTTGTTGTGCGACTTCCAAGTTGAAAGCTTTAATATGTTTTCATGAAATTTATTAATGTATGGATTGAAATCAATGAAATTGAGTTGAATAAAGGAACTTGATATATTAAGTTGATGTTCATGATTAAGTCCTAAGTTATGCATACTAGATGTTTGATAAAATGCCTAAGAGAGTAAGATTTATGCTTATTGACTCAATAGGGCCTAAATGATAACTCCATGCTTTCTCCTTATGATTCAAACTGATTTTCATGCTATTGTGATGCGTAGAAATTATTTGATGGAATGCCCATGAGACTAGGATTGTCTAACCATGATATATTTAAATGCATTCCTATTCATGTACAAGAGCATGAGAACCAAGTGTTTCACGAAACTCCCAAGTGATTGTATTATGAATTATTGATTATGGTCATGTGTTCAAGAATAGTCATGTCTTATCATTTTCATGCTATCAAGTTATGGGGGTACTTGTGCATGATAATTTAGTTGTGTTCCTAGAGCCAGTGTCAGTTTCATGATAATCTCAGTCAAGCCATGATCAGTAGATTTCAGTCAGTTACATGACTCAGAAAAACTCAGTAAATCAGTATCAGTCCCAAAATCTCAATAATCTCAGTAATCTCAGTCAATTATCAGATCTTAGTAATATTCCATCAGTCAACGGAATCCAGTGAACTCGGTCTAGTTTAGTCTAGTATATGCAGTTCAGTGTCTATTCATATGGCAGTAGGATTAAGCATCGAGTGAGCCCAAGGATGGGAACTCACCTGCGAGTAGAGGATGTGACTCTTAGAAGAAATCCTTGCACTCCTGAACTACGTAACCAGTGTAGGTTGAGACATCAAACCTGCTATATGAGGGTATATGAGGTGGCTTAACTTATTAGATGAGGGTCCCGCCATTCTCATAATAGTACCTGTTAGATGAAGGTCACTCATAACTTGTCCTTACCAGTGGCGCGGTATTGACACCCTTCTAATTGGGGTTACAAATTGGATCCCAACTCAGCTATAATAGCTTATTAAGGGCATGACAGTTAAAGGACTACTTCACATAGTTACAGTCTCAGTCTCAGTCTCAATAATAGAACTCAGATAGTTCTACAAAACCTAGACTTTCAGATATAGTCACCAAGTACAGTACAAAACTCATCTAGTTCCATCAGAATCTAGACTGTCAGATACAGTCACTCAATATCAGTTACATCAGTTATTAGTAACTCATGAAATCAGTATTCAGACTTAGTAGTCAGTATTATAACTAATTCAGCTATAGTTACTTATTCATGCATGTATTCTCACATTCATGTTATGCAATCAGTTAGGTTTATGCATATGAACCCTTTGCATTCAGCCTACCTCACTAGCATACCAGTATATTCAATCGTACTGACACATTTGCGCTATGGTATTTTATATCATAGGTTCAGAAGTACGAGCTCCAGAGCATCAGTAGCATTCCAGTTTCAGCAGTCAAAGTCAGCAGTGAATCCTCATCGTTCAAGGATGTTATGATTTGATTACTTCATTTCTACAGTACTTAATTGTTTAGTAGTTGAAGTTAGTTGAGGATATGTCCCATCAACTCCTTATTCAGACAATACAGTGTTAGAGACTTTAAGACTATAGTATGTTCAGACAGTTATTTCAATTATTTTGGTATTGAAATACCATATTTTTAGATGTTGTGTTTTATCAGATATTTGAACCTTATGGCTTTTCAGCCTTTTATTCCACATTTATACAATATATCATGCAGTGTTCAGGTACAAATATCAGTCATGGGTTAGCTTGTGGTCCTTCGGGGTCACAAGCACTGTATAATATTTTGGGTACCAGATTCGGGGCGTTATAGTTTCACTTTCTTGTTATTCGATTTTCAAGCTTGGAGTCTAAATTCTAGAATCTCCTCTAATCTTTGTTTATTCATCTTTCAGATCATGACTCATAGATTTGGAACACAAGGAAATTTTTCATTCCCATCTCAAGACAATGTTGATGGGTTACATCCTACGTGTGCAGTTCATCCTAGATATCAGGGTCCTATCCCTGATTGTTTTAGAGTTCCTCTGGTTACTTCTAGTCTTCATTAGGGTGATCTTACTAATGTGGAATTTTTCCATTCTATTCATACTATTGCTCAGTTGGTTGCTGCTCAGACTGAGTAGGATATGTTTGGTGGGTTGTCTGTTGAGGCCACAAGGGTTGGCCAATTGATAAAAATAAATACTCCCACTTTTACTTTTTTTAAGGTGGAGGTCGATCCTAAGGTTTTCTTGGATAAAATCGAGAAGATATTTAGGGTGATGTAGGCCACAAATGTGGAAGGTATAAAATTTTCAGCTTATCAGTTAAAGGATGTTACGTACCAATAGTAAAGGTGTGGAATAGGGATAATGGCGGTGTAGAATAGTCATCCTTGTGGGATGAATTTTCTGGTGCTTTTCTAGATTGTTTCTATCCTTAAAAGCCGAGGGATACGAAGATGGAGGAGTATGTGAATCACAAGTAAGGAAGAATGTTTGTCCAAAAATATGCCTTGAAATTTCATCAGTTATCAAGGTATGCTCCTGATTTAGTGACTGACATAAGAGCGAGGATTAGAAAGTTTGCTTCTGGGTTATCTCGACACTTGATCTTGGAAAGCAAAGTTCTTTGATAATCAAGGATATGGACATTTTGAGGTTAATTATCCACATAAAGCAGGTGGAGAATGAAAAGAGCAAAAATGCAGAGTTCAGAGATAGGCAGGGTAAGAGGAGAAGGCTTTCTAACCAGAGAGGTTCTCAGTCGCAAGGTGGTGGGGATGGAGGAAATGGAAGAAAAAGAAGTGGGGGAGTTTTGGTTCTTTCTCTAATACTAGCGCTCCTTAACTAAGGCAGTCACTTGATAGGCGTCCATAAGGTGGTGATAATTTAAGGGCACAGGGTGCCCAATCTAAAGAGACTCAGGTTCAGCTGGCTTTTTCATGCCCTCCTTGTTAATTTTGTGGTCGTCTTCATCTAGGTTATTCTGATGAAAGAAGGGCAAGTGTTTTAAATGTGGCCAGCCAGGCCATATGCTTAAGAATTGTCCAGTTGGTAAGGAAAATTCGTGTAACACCCCAAGACTACCCCCTGGATGTCACACAGTGCTTAGGACCACAACTGATCCCAAGCTAACCCATAAACTGGTATATTGTTAAGCAACTGATTTAAATATGTATAAAATAACTGAGTTTGCTATGCTTAAGCATAATTATGATGAAATCTAGGGAAAATACAATACTGATACAATTTTACATTCTGATAAAGATAAAAAGAGGAACTGAAATTGCAGGGCTGACTCTGACTGACATCTATGAAGCCTCTACTATACTGACTATAGATAGCTGGGATGCGACTCCAACTACCACTAATCAATACATATCAGTGAGAAAGTAAAGTACATGAATAACATCTAGCTGAAGTCCTCGAAGTAGGACTCATCAACTGTTGGCTCGAATCTTCTACGACCTGATTGTGATATATGGACTACAACTGAACTGGAACCTACATTATTAAGCATGTAGCACATAAACATACATATGGATCAGTACTTTTGGAATGTGTTGAGCATGTGGAGGTGAATTCATAAGTAAAACAATAATGCAACAATTCAAATAAACTATCAAAAATGCATGCTAAACGTGAGTGACTCACCTTGGCTTGAATAATCAAAACTAATAAATCATAAATCATGAGTAATAAATCATAGAATAAATTCTTGTAAGACACCAAACATAGTTCTAATAAAACTGTACTCTGATTTTGTTCTTCAAATCATGCAGGCTAAGTGAAAAGTGCTAATCTTTATCAATCTTAAAACTTAAAGCTGAAATCTGATAAATAAAGTCTTAGGTAAGACAATATCTAAGTAAATTGGTGAGCATTTACATAGCTTTCTCAATATTGTACTGACACTTTGTTTTAGGATGTAGGGACTTTGGGAGTTTCTTCCAACCGACATACACCATGTGACCTATCATGATGTCCAACGTTATGTTCCCCTAAGGGGAAAACCTCACTTTGGGGAGAGGTTTCATACTGTTGCCAAGGAGTATAACCTTATCTTAAGTGATCACTGACTTAGCCCACTATAGGAACATAATCTTTTTCCTACGGTGGCATGTAGTTCTACGACATAAGACCTTGAAAACATACCCAACTCGGTGCTAAATACTACTGGCATTCTTTCGCTTAGAATTTTAGGAAATCCACCTTAAAATAGCACAAGGGTTTATAATGAAAATCAATTATGCTTCTCTTTATTTAAATCTCAAGATGTATGAACAATGTGGATTCCTTATCTTAGCGTAGGATCAGATCTTTTTCTTTCTTAAATCTTGGTAAACAACATATAAAAGAGGCTTAAAAATCATAATCTTCTTGAAATATCATCACTTAAACTTAGGGATTAAAATCCATGCTTTAAATCCATGTCAAATTGAAATAATTCTCCATACTTAATAATCTTCTTGAAATACTTCAATAATTTCAGTCAAGATAATGAAATCAAAATAACAATCTGAATCTTATGGATCAAAACATGAGCATGCGCAATCTTTATGCACTTAAAGCCTTTAAATCTCATAATTTCTTTCATATCACTTGCAACATAATATCATGCTTAAATCTCAATTGAAAATCTTTAAATCGAAACATGAATAGATGAGAACAAGCATGCACTTTAACACTTAAATCACATTATAAATCAATCAACTCAAATGCTCCTTCAACTATACTCTTCCCCTTAAATATAATATTTATTTGATTCAATTTACAATTTTTCATATGGGAATTAATAAATCCATCTACTAAAGTCTAAACTAAACTAAATTCTCTCGCCACGATCAGGACTAACTCAAAATCACAAGATACTACACGTTACACCATAATACAAGTCTAAACCACATGATTCAATCTTCTATGTCTCGCCCAGAGTTCACACCCTAAGCATAACAAGACTTACCACTTCAATGACTAACACTGAACACTTACTATGGATTCACTAGCGCATATTGAATTCCTCCACTTACATCACCAAATGACATTTAAACCTATCTTCATAACCACATATGCACTTCTAAAAAAACACATATAAAAGCATATTTCTCATATTCTCTAATACATCTCTCAATAACAACTTCCATGCACTATTCTTAGGAAGACACGCATATTCCCAACTAACCAAGACATACACCAAAAGTCTAACCTCAACATTACTTCAAACTTATAGACTTACATAAATAAGCATACAACAATCTTTCCTAACATGAAATTTCAACTCTCTCCCATCTACACAATTGTTCATCATCACTATCTTGACCAATAAAAAGGTCACTAAAAGGTTAGGACATGAGAACCTAAAGCATGAAATAATACTATGCACAACTGAGATGCTTAAATGAGGCCTAAGGAATAGAGCATCAATATAATGCTTACATGACATAAACTCAATTTCGCCGATCATTAGGAGTGTAGTATTAGTGTTGGAATCGAACATACTGTAAAGCATAAGTACATAAGTCATGAGCTGCATGAAATGAGTTTGGAGTTTGTAAACTCATGTAATGTGATTCGTACTGCTGAATAAACTGGAACTCCTCATACTAGGAACTGGGAGAGTACATGTTTCTCTATTATGTGCATGAACATGAACTATAATCATAGAGATGACATTTAAGGCATGAGTAGATATATAATGACTGAAATAAGAATAGGTTGGGTATCATCCTCCCTTACTGATGTTCTACAATACTCTAGCATCACTACTAGAATCTGAGAATCTGACTTGGGTACTTGTTCTATCACCTCCCCCAAAGCTTTAAGTCATCACTCTAAGTTCGTGGACTACTTCACGAAACTCTAAATAGAACTGGAATCAGTTTACTCTAGATTCTAGGGTATAATAATAAGCATAAATACTAAACTCACCATGAAAGACTGCATCTAAAAGTATAAAAACCACTACTAATACTTCCTTTTGAAATACAACTCTTAAATTTCAATTGCCTCAAAAGTTATCATATAAAAGCTTAAACACTGACTAACTTGGAATTTTCGGGAGCTCACCATCTAGAATTTCAACTCTTCTTTCTATTTAATTAATCTTCAAAGATTCAAACGCAGATTAACACTTAACATGGATATTCCCAAACCATAAGAATCAAAAATCATACTTCAAAGACTCAACATCGCCTATCCATAACTCCTTAACTTAGCTATTAAGGACACCATTTACTATATAACAAGCCTCCTTCCACTTCACAACTGAAGGGTACTATTAACCATGTACAACACCTAATAAACATCATAAATAATGCAGCCCCATATCACCTTGCGTACACCTCGTCATCATACCTACAATATCATGTTAAATTTTACATGAACAAACTTAAACTCTTGCATGCACTATTCAAGCCTACTAGATCACCTCCATATAAATAGCATCACTAACTAAGAAACCATTACATCCACCTTAATGTCCATCCACTGTTCAATCTTAGTTTCTAGTGCTAGGCATGATTAACAACCCAACCTCACATTGTATTCTTACTTGGATGCTATAAAACAAGACATCAAGAAATACTAGTCCACTAGAACCTCATAACAATAATAATTGATCATACTAAAATAACCTATCTTAGTATAATTTGCTAGCATATCCTCCTTCTACACATTACGACTATTTATCCATTTATACACCTAATTAATTCCATGGATCTATAAGTTTAAAATAAACTCTTTTTTGCAACCTGTAGGGAAGCCCAAATTACAATACTCAACCACCCAATACATTCAATAATAATATATACTTTTCTAACACAACAACTACCATTAATAACTCCTTTCCTACTTTAAGTAAACCACAAACCACCTTAACTAATAACTCTTGCTCTACCTTTCACAAAACTAACACACAAGGACATATCATATTAACACAAACTCGATAGCATTCATAAGTTCATCTATATCCTTCTAATCAATTGACATCACCACCTTTCTTGTCACTACACTTCAATACCCATACATCCAACTATAAAAAGGTTCTACTACTCATGAATCATAACACTCGGGTTGCAATGTCCCTTGAATTCAAACTTTATTTAACAATCTGCATTCGTACTTTTCCTCTCATGAGCACTATCTGAATTGAAGGGTTATGGGGAATCTGAATTCATATCTTACTCTGTCTTAAATGAACAACTCATATGGATAAGGACGTAAATTTTAATTTGAGTAACTTATAACTCACTAGTGAGCTCCTCTTAAGCCCCTTTGTGTGACTTCTAAAGTTACTGATAGTAAATTTAAGAGCATCATCTTGGGAGGAATTAAAACTTGCTAATCCTATTTTCTCAAGAATAAGTCATAGATGGGGAAGTATGGAGTTATACACGAATAGGCAAAAGTTTCTAAGAGAACAACATTATAGAATAATCTATAGTATGAAAAAGGGAAATATTTCTTAAATGCCCTGTAGCCTCTCGACAAAAAGTACAGACGTCTCGGTACCATTTTCCAAGAATCTACCATACAAGGATTCACAGACACCCTAGGACACTTGAACCTTGTTCTCTGATACCATGTTTGTAATGCCCTAAGACTACCCCTGGATATCATACGGTGCTTAGGACCACAAGTGATCCCAAGCTAACCCATGAGCAGGCATACTATTAAGCAACTGATTTAAATATGTATAAAATAACTAATTTTACTGTGCGGAAACATAATCATGATAAAATCTAGGGAAAATACAATACTAATACAATTTTACATTCTTATAAAGCTAAAAAGATGAACTAAAATTACAGTATTGACTCTGACTGATATTTATGAAGCCTCTACTATACTGATAATAGATAGTTGGGACGTGACACCAACCACAACTAATCAATACATATGAGTAAGTAAGTAAAGTACATGAATAACATCTAACTGAATTACCCAAAGTAGGAGGACTCATCACCTGCTGGCTATCTACTAATGCCTAATCATGATACATGGACTACAATTAAACTGGTACCTATATTATTCACAATGTAGCACATTGATATATATGTGGATTAGTACTTTTCGAATGTACTGAGCATGTTGGGTGAATGCATAAGTAAAACAATAATGCAACAATTCTAATAAACCTTTAAAACTGCATGCTAAATGCGAGTGACTCACCTTGTCTTGAATAATTAAAAAAACTGGCAAATCATAAGTAATGAGTAATAAAGAATTAAAAAAAATCTTGTGATCCACCACACTTAGTTCTAATAAAACTGTACTCTAAATCTATTATTTAAATAATGCAGGTTAAGTTAAAAGGGCTCACCTTTATCAATCTAAAAACTTAAAGTTAAAATGAATAACTGAAGTCTTAGGTAAGATAATATCTGAGTAAATTTATTAGCCTTTGTACATAGTTTTATCAAAACTGTTCAAACACTTTGTTTTAGGATTTAGGGACTTTTGAAGGTTCATCCAACCGACATATACTATGTGAGCAATCAGGATGTCCAACATTATATTTCCTCAAGGGGAAAAACTCACGTTGGGGAGAGGTGTCATACTTTTTCCAAGGAGTATAACCTTATCTTAAGTCATCATTGACTTAGCCTACTATGGGCATTTAATCTTTTTCCTATGTCGGCACGTAGTTCTGGGGCATAAGACATTGGAAACATACCCAACTCAGTGCTAAATACTACTCCTATTTTTTTTCTTAGAACATAAGGAAATCCACCTTAAAATAGCATAAGGGTTTATAATGATAACCAATTATGCTTTTTTTTAAATCTTAAGTTATATGAACAATGTGGATTGCTTATCTTAGCTTAGGATCAAAAAATCAATTTCTTTCTTAAATCTTGGAAAATAGCTTATAAAAGATTCTTAAAAATTATAATCTTCTTGAAATATCAACACTTAAACTTAGGAAATAAAACCCATGGTTTAAATTCATGTCAAATCAAAATAATTCTTCATGCTTACTAATATTCTTGAAATACTTCAATAATTTCATTCAAGATAATCAAATCAAAATCACAATATGAATCTTATGGATCAAATCATGAGCATAAGAAATCTTGATGCACTTAAATCCTTTAAATCTCATTCTTTCTTTCATATATAACTTGCAACATAATATCATGCTTAAATCTCAATTAAAAATCTTTTAATCAAAACATGAACATATGAGAACAAGCATGCACTTTAACACTTAAATCATTTTATAAATAAATAAACTCAAAACAAGACAAGTTGGGTATGAACTCTAATTGCAATTTATGTAAATTCAACTTTAAAACTATTTTTGGGAACAAGAATGAAAGGAGTATCCTTGTTCATAACCCTACATACCTTATTTGATTAATTGAATGTAGAAGCTTGAACTTTGAATTTCTAACGATGTGTTTGAAACTTCTTCTTAATGTTCTTGAACCCAAAAACTTGAATTCTTGGTTATATTGAAAAAGGAACGGTGAAACCTTGGATTTCTTAAAGTTAAAGTTGAAGCTCTAGGGTTTTCTTTGAGAGATTTGTTTTGAGGAATAAGTGTAATATGCTTAGAATAAGGTATAATCTCCTGTTTTCATGATTTAGGGACGAGGAAAAAGACTAAACCACTTATAAAAATTAAAATTCATAACTGGGATGCCATTTAAGGCGTCATCGTGATGCGGTGGCTCCCTCATCGCTATACACACTGTGGTGTGGTGCAATCACAGTGAGTCACTGGAAAATGACAATTGGTGTTTTACACTACAACATGATACAATGGAATCATGGTGGGCTACTATTTTGGGAAATCCAACAGTGTCTAATCCTTGACAAAAAAATCCAAAACTTACTCGAGACATACGTCTTACACCCTTTAACATAAATTAACTCAGAAACCATCTTCTCGAAGCCTAGAAGGTCAACTTTAAATTCCTCAAAGTTAGAAGGTCTTAAAAATGGCTAAGTCCTCAAAACTTAGTGAAAATTTCAAGACTTAAACACCTTGATTATGCAACTAAGAGATGAAAGAAGCTAGGATTAGTATGGGGTATTACACTTCGGGAGTGGTCAAAGATCTAGTTGCTTCATCTTCTGCTAATGCACCAAGTGGTGTGGCTTCAGTGTCTAATCATTCTTCTGGTAGCTCGAATAGGTGTATGCTCTTGTATATCGACAGGAATTTGAGTCTTCACCTATTGTCATTATTGGGATATTTACAAGTCTTATCTCGTGACATTATTGTCTACTTGATTCATGCTCCACTCTTTCGTATGTGACCTCATATGTGGTAGTATGTTTTGGTTTTAATTTTGAGGTTGTTTTGGATCTTTTTTCTATTTCTACCCTACTAAGTGACTAGATTATTGCAAAGAGAATCTATAGGGGGTGTGGTATCTATTTTTGGTAAGCAGACTTTAGTTAATTTAATTTAACTTGATATAGTGTATTTTGATGTTGTTCTAGAATGGATTGGTTATACTCTTGTTATGTGTCTTGGATTGTAGGACTTGTAAGGTTGTCTTTAGGTTCTCTAGTGAACCGGATATTAAGTGGGAGTGTGGTTCCATAGCTCCTCGGGGGAGGTTTATTTCTTATCTTAGAGCTCGGAGGTTAATCTCTAAAGGTTGTCTTTATCACTTGGTCCATGTTAAAGATTCTAAATCAGAAGGTCCTTCTTTACAGTCAGTTCCAAAGGTAAATGAGTTTTTTGAGGTCTTTATGGATTATCTTCCTGGTGTTCCTTCGTAAAGGGAAATAGAGCTTGGTATTGATTAGGTTGCGGGCACTGATCCTATATGTATTCTTCCTTATAGAATCGCTCCAACTTAGTTAAAGGAACTCAAGGAGCAACTTAAGGATCTTCTAGATAAGGGGTCTATCCATTCTAGTGTATCCACAAGGGGTGAACTAGTGTTGTCCGTGTGCAAGAAGGATAGTTCCCTTTGGATGTGCGTTGACTCTTGGCAGTTGAATAAGGAAATAGTCATGAACAAGTATCCACTTCCAAGGATAGATGACTTGTTTGATCATTTACAAGGTGCCAAGCTCTTTTATAAGATAGATCTTTGATCTGGGTATCATCAACTTAACATTAGGGAGGGGGATATCCCTAATACAACTTTTCATAATCGGTATGGGCACTTAGAATTCTTGGTGATGTCATTTGGTTTGACTAATGCCCCGACAATATTTATGGACATTATGAATAGGGTTTTCAGACAGTACATGGATCTCTTTGTCATTAAATTTATTGATGACATTCTAGTTTATTCAAAGAGTGTGGTGGATCATACTAATCACCTTCATGTGGTATTGAAGACACTGAAGAAACAACAGTTGTTTTCCAAGTTCTCCAAGAGTGAGTTTTGGATAAACGTTGTGACTTTTCTTGGTTATATTATTTCTAGCGAGGGGATCATGGTGGATCCACAAAAGGTAGTTGTGGTTAAAAGGTGGCCTAGACTTATGAATCCATCCGAAAACCAAAGCTTCTTGGGTTTGGTTGGGTATTATCGGCAGTTTATGGAGGGATTTTCAACAATAGTTTCACCTTTGACTAAGTTAACATAGAAAAAAGGTGAAGTTTTCTTAGTCAAATACTTGTGAGGGGAGTTCTGAGAAGTCAAAAATAAGCTAACTTCAGCTCTAGTTTTGATATTTCCTAAGGGCAGTGAGAGGTTTGTGGTTTATTGTGATGCATTTGGGTAGGTCTTGGTTGTGTCATGATGCAATATTAGGTGGAGATTGCCTATGATTCTAAGTAGTTGAAGGTACATGAGAGGACTATCCTACCCGTGATTTAGAGTTATCGGTAGTGGTTTTTTTATTGAATGTCTAGCGGCATTATTTTTATAGAGTGCACGTAAACATATTTTGTGATCATAAAAGTCTACAGTATGTGTTCTCCCAGAAGGAGCTAAATCTCAGGCAAAGGTAGTTCGAGCTTTTCAAGGACTATTTCATGAGTCTTCACTATCACCTAGGTAAGGCTAACATTGTTGTTGATGCTCTTAGCATGTTATCCATGGGTAGTTTGGCTTATGTGGAGAAAGGAAAGCAGGAATTAGAGAAAGAGATTCATTGCTTGGCAAATCTTAAAGTTAATCTTTTGGACTTCATGGATGGTGGGGTGATAGTACTGGAAATTGTTCGGTTATCTTTTGATACAGTTATTAAGGAAAGCATGTGCTAGATCCTATCTTGATAAAAATCAAGGGTAATATGGGTATGTAGAAGGTAATGGTGTTTGAGATCATTGGTGATGGTAGTTTATGGTACTAAGGGAGGTCGTGTGTTCCTGATATCAATGGGTTACAACAAAGAATCTTAGCAGAGTCTCATGATTTATGGTACATTATACATCCTGTCTCGATGAAGATGTATCATACCTCAAAGAGATGTATTCGCAGAATAGTATGAAAAGGGATGTTCTGATATTGTGGCTGAGTATGTGGTATGTCAATAAGTTAGTTAGGCACATGCGACCTGGTGGGTTGTATTAAGAGATTATTTTTCCCAAATGAAAATAGGAGGTAATCAATATAGATTTTGTTACCTATCTTTCTTAGTTTAGGAAAGAATATGATCCAATTTGGGTCATCGTGGATAGGATGACAAAATTTGCTCACTTTTTGCCAATGTGGACTATTTTTTTGGTGGAGGTTTATGCAAAGTTATATCTTTAGGAGATTTTGAAGCTTCATGAGGTAACTATTTTGATTATATTTGATCATGGTACATAGTTTTCATCTCATTTCTGGAGTTCTTTCCCAAAGGGATTGGGTACTAAGGTGAGTCTGGGTACTGATTTTCATCCTCAGATGGATGGGAAAGTAGAAAGAACTATTTATACGTTGGAGAATATGCTTTGAGCATGTGTGCTTTATTATGGTGGTAGTTGGGTTGAGCATCTACCTTTGGTAGGGTTTGCTTACAACAATACCTATCATATATTACTCGTATAGGTCCTTTTGAGAAATTGTATGGTAGGGGGTGTAGATCTCTTATTGTTTGGTTCGAGCTTGGTGAAGTGGATATGTTCGATCCAGATTTGGTCTTTTGATCCATGGAAAAGGTGAAGGTGATTCGAGATAGGCTTAAGGCTTCCTATAGTCGCCAAAAGTCCTATACAGATGTAAGGCGTAGAGACTTAGAGTTTGAGGTTGGGGATAAGGTGTTCCTCAAGGTATCTCCCATGAATAGATTAATGCGGCTTGGCCAAAAGGGGAAGCTCAGTCTCCGATATATTGGTCCTTATGTGGTTTTGCAGAGGGTTGGAAATGATGCTTATGAATTGGAGTTATTTTCTAGTTCGAACTGCATTCATCCTGTATATCATGTCTCCATGATGAGGAAGTGAATTGGGGATCCTTCTTTGATTGATCCTTTGGAGGGGTAAGGTACTCAGACTCTCTATCTTATGAAGAGGTCTCAGTTGAGATCTAGGATAGGAAGGATCATTGGTTGCGAACAAGGGATGCGGCTTTGGTTAAGGTTCTGTGGCAGAACCATAAAGTGGAAGAAGTTATATGGGATGCGGAGGAGTACATAGAGTGCAAGTATCCATATTTGTTTTCTGCTCCTGGGATTCGTGTGGAAGGTATGTGTCTTCAATACATCTTTATTTTCTGAGTTTGTTAAAGAAAAGATTAATATATTTGCCTATTTGTTTTAAAACATTGTTAAATGTTGGGAATATATTTGATAATGCAAATGACTTTTGTGTGCAGTTACCCCTACCTTATTGGTTATTCGGGGATTAATGTTCCTAGTGGGAGAGACTGAAACACCCTACTTTCTGGACCTTAGAAAAATGTCCTTAATTTCTAGTTTTTGGGAAAGATACGACATATGGGAATGATTCATACACTTAGGTTTAGGTGGTATGGTCAGGTCATATGGTGAACAATATTAGTTGGTGGGATTGATGTAGTTACTGAAATGGGTATAATTTGTGCGGTACAAGTCTTATAGCTGGGTATGGGATGTTTGGTTACAACACCTAATCTTAAAATTGGTAACTAAAGTTGGATCAGAGTGCGAGTGGCTCAACATGAGTCATAAGCTAGGGAACAAGTCGTACCCAGTACTCTTATGGAAGTCAGTGTTTAAACCTCCTGGATTCTATTCTACCAGGGGTACAGTTTATGCAAACCAGTCATACACTTGAATACGACTTGGGTTTTGGTGTGTCATACGTTGGATAGTGTTAGGTCCAAGGAGGAAATCCTAGGGTACGATAAGTGGGTATCACATGTACAGTATGGGTGCGACTCGTACGGGTCATTCATACCCTATGACGAGAATTAAATACAGTGTGGAAATCTAGATATTTCCCCACTTATCCTAATGAGGTCCCATGGCTTATATTCCTATTGGGAGGTTATTTGTCGTATTATTCTATTCTTAAACACTTGAAAAACACTCTTAAATCTTCTCTAGAGTTCTTGGTCAAGGGAAGCTAGGGTTGTATCTTAAGGAGTAAATTAGGGCTTGTCTTGGTGTTTTCTCTCCATCATTATCTTGGTTTAAGGCATGTTATCTTCCCATAATTTTAGTTCAAACTAATGGCATGTTTTTATATAATGTTTTCATGATTTGAATATTGTATGATTTTGGGTTTCCAAATATGATTTGGGGTTTTTTGTTATAAGTGATTTGTTATGTTTTCCCATGTTTTAATTATGTTTTTATATGCATTAAAGGTTGTTTTAGATAATTTGTTGCATGGTAATGGTTCTTTGGTAATAGACTTTATGTACTACGCCCCCAATGTGATTAATAAAATTCCTATAACAATGTTTTCACTATAGTATTTGTTTTTTAATGGAACTTATGCATGGTTTAAACTTTGTAATGGAATGCTAAATGATAAGACTGGTCTAAATGGTTTTGAATGGATTTAAAAGACCATGGTGTCCATGGTTTTAGTTTAATTGGAAATCATGTGGGGTGCATGGGAATCCCGTAAGGATTGTCTACAGACAATACTTGCAAGTTATTGTCGGTATGACGATACCACTATTATAGCCTTGGTGAATAATAAGGGAATAATGATTTGGTTGGAAAATGGTTTTATTTGGGATTGAAAGAGGGGGGGTGTAGAAAATCCGTGGAAGGTGGAGGTCCTGGGGTGATCAAAACTGGAAACTCATATTTGTCGATGTGAGGTTTTTTCGTAGTGACCGTGTTCATGATGACACACTTTATATTTTGGGGGATGTACTAGTCATCCTAGGTTTTCTTCCTTAGTCATTTTCACACATTATGGACCTTTGTGTAGGGAGAGTTGAACCCATGTAGCCCTTGGATGGTTTGGGATGATAGAACTACATAGCCTAGGTAAAGGTTTTAAATAGTATGCTTATCCTGATTTCCTTTCCTGACATGGTTATATATGCGTATGGTTTGTGTGCCTATGGATGGTTTTACTTGGTTTTATAAATGGCATTATTTTATCCTTATCCAGAATTCATGGTAGTGTTGAACCAGTAACCCGCCTTCGAGCGGTTGTATCCCTACGTGATGTAGGAACTGGTTGTTCTACTCCTCTTGCTTAGCATTCTGACATTCGGGGGTCAACTTTGGATTTAAGTGGTGAGCTTCTATCCATTCGGAAAGCTCTATTTCATGGATGTAATTTCGTACTTTGTATTATTTATGGATATTGGTTTTGGCTATGGTTGAGGGCATGTCCCAACTAGATATATAATTTCTTTTGGTTAAAGTATTTTGTGGAATTACTATGGGTTGGAATGGGTGGGATCAGTATTGGTGTCAGCCTTCACATTGGTATTGGAATTAGGACTAATACCGATTGACGATATTGTTGGTCGTTCCATCTTCTTTTATTTTGGGATTATTTAATTATTAATGGAACTTATTTGGTTATGGTTGGATCCATGGTTTGGTTTGGCTTTGTATGGTTGGATGGTTGGCATGAGACGGTCGGACTCAGTTGGGTTTGTCTCGGTAATAGACCTATCTCTGAGTCTGTTATCTAGATAGTTACGCTTTCTTGTTATATGTTCTAAATTCAGCCAACTCAAGGCAGGCAACTGGAGGTTGGTTTGGGTAATGGGGGTGGTCTCCGGTCCCGATCGGACTTGGGACGCATATTTCGACAAGTCCCCAAGTCGGGTTGGGTCATTAAGTGTCGGTGAAAAATCCACAACATAATACACAATCATTATTTCAATGTATGATCATGCATTGGATCATTGTAGGGTGCCAGATGTTGGCTTGCAAGTAGTTCACCATATGATCACATCCCATAATTGTCATTTCATTGGAAAATTGTGGTATGTGCGCGTCTGATGTGACAACATCCCAATACTTTTGGGGGAGCCTTCCCATGATAGGAAGGTACAATTGTACTTTTATTGTACGCAATGGGAAAACCTATCTTATGACATTACTGAACCTGTACTATTGATTCAAAACTGGGACTAACACTTGTAAAGAATAAATACCTCCTAAGGAACTCAAGAAACTACCAAAGGAGATTTCACAAAAGCAGGCAACCATGGACAAGAAATTGGCATCTGCAAGTGGATATGTATGCTCTAGTGGAAATGAGATGGAATATTCAGCTAGTTCTTCTAACAACCAACACACACCTCGGACTAATAAAATTATGAAAAAAAAATTGTGTAGGCAAATTCAATAACATCCATTACCTTGGTGCCCATGGCAACGTCCATCAACCTTTCCTCGTCTAAAGTGGGAGGGAAATCCATAAATCAAGATAAGGGTGACAATGTGGATTCTCCTAAATAGGTTGTACATCATAGAAGTGTTGAAACAAAGTGATGGGCTATGCTAAATTCTCATAACTACTAAATCGGCTAGGTTTTAATAAAAATGATGGAAACAAAAACATGTTTTAAAAAGGGAACGAATATTACACGAGTCTTTGCAAAGGGTAACACAGGTGGTTTAGGTATTTTAGAAGTACGAGTTAAAAATGTCGAGCCCACTCCGAAGGTATAGTCCAAGAATGGCGAGGGAGTCTTATGCATACAATGCAGCGATGATAAATAGTATGACTCCCTCGAGAAAATACAAGGATATAAGAAAGTAGCCTCAGTTTTATATGGCGAGTGTTTGGGATCATGAGATAGATATCTAAATAATGACCATTTCTTGGGCTTGTTTGGATATGCCTTTGTGCCAATTAAGGAGACTTTAATTATGAATTTTGGATGAATGTTTTAAAATGGCTTAAGAAATTGACTGTTAATGACAAGAAGAAGTGGTTGGCAGACCATATTGTAGAGGAAAGACAAAATGCAGTTTGGGTAAATGGGTTAACAATTTATAAGAATACCTTGGAATTCTCAACCTAGGTATAGTGGTCCATTATTAGGCACCGTGTAGCACCTACGGCAGGTGCTACAAATGTGGGAAGGGTATGTTCTTTTATGTTAGAATTGGAGTTGAACATTCCCTGTATCATTGCAGAGGAGAATTAGGATAGAGTGTTATAGTACAACACTACATTACCCTTCCCATGCCTCATTATAGTTGTTTTAGGACATACATGTGCCAACTATTTTGTAGGTTGATAGATTTATCCATTTGACTAATATTGTAAATTTTACTCTTATAAAGGATTTAAAGAACTTGGCAACTCTAGCTTGGGGACCCTTTCCATATTTACCACCTAAGGTAGAGGGAGATGCCCAAGCTAGAGAGATCCTAACATCTGAATTCAATGCTACATCATCATTTTCTCAACCGGCCACAACACATTTTGGTAACCATCAAAATATTCCAGGATAAGATCATGAGGACACAAGTATTACATGATGGTTGAATCCAAAAGTTGGAGGTAGGTGAAAGCCTTATATAGATAATAATATCAAAGTAGTATTGCTTATACTTCAAACCTGCTTTGATAAATTCATGAGCAAAATGGTTTCTAAGTTATAGAATGTCGAGGCTACTAATATGAGAATTATCATGAAAGACCTGGTCGTAATTAAAATAATACGTTAAGAAGATTTTGGAGAAAATTATCCCAATGGTACCTCTTCCATCTATACTTATGCCTTATCTAGATGATTTTGTGATGTTGTGGACTCGTTGGTCCCTAAATTTTATACTCAGAACTTAATATTTCAGGGCAATGATAAATGATGTGGAGGTGAATAGTAAATACTTGCTTCCCTAAGAGAGGAGAAGGAGATATAAGAGTGAGATCAAGAAGAAAAAGAGAAAATAACAAAAAAGTGAGTGAAAAGACCTCCACGCTACACAGTTCGAAGGGTGTAGAGATAGCACCTGTTGTTGAGGTGGTGTTTCAAGATGGAGGAGGTATGGAGTCTACCCATATGATTTCATTGAATGTACTGACCAGGAGTAGTGCCTACTTATCAGAGAGTATAGTACTATAGTCGAGGCCATATGAGTTGAGGATACTAGAGGGGTCCTATCTCAGACTCTATATTAGTGTACGATGGGAATATAGTGTACTCTAGGTATGTACCTTACCCTAGTGTTCCATTTTCTATATTTTCATGTTATAGGGACATTGTATAATTTCTATGTTGGAGACGGGGCATACCACAACCAAAGGTTTTTGTGGTCGTGTTTCTTTTCCTTTAGCTGCGCTATCTTAGTTAGAATTTTCATGTTTAGGTATTTACTTATGTGTGTTTTTTATTTTGTGTTTTGTGTGTAACTTCAAGAATAATACAAAAATTTTGTGCAACAAAATTAAATTAAGCATGTGAGCTTGTTGTGAATAACTTAAATGATAACCCTCAAAAAAATTTACGTTTTGTGTTATGTTGTGTGCTTCCTTGGACAATAACAAATATTTGGATATCATCATGTCAGTAGGATATAGAATGTTATAATCTAGCATAACTTTGCATGAACTGAATAGTTATTGAATAAATACATAGCCTGAGCCAAGTTGGTGTATGCTTTATCGAGTTGACGTGTGTGCATGATCTAGAATATGACTAGTTAGTCTTACTAATGTTGTTGTATAAGAGGTTAGGAAAGGATCATACACCATTCTTCAATTATTCCACTCAAAACCTAAAAATCCTACTAATTGAGTATAAAATACCGTGATCTCAAAAAAACTTTGATGATTTTAGTTTTGAACCTCCCACATGCATAATGTTGATTTTTGACTTAAATTGTGTTTATGAATGTTAAAAGGGAGTTTTGGGAAAGTTTTAGATTTTTTGTAAGGGGTTCCGGGACATCTTGGGACCCCGAACCAATTACGGTCCGCGATATAGTCGTGTCACTGAGTTTAACATCAATGATATTGGCGCGGTAAATAGTTTAACCTCAGTGATTTTGGCATGGCACGGTGATGTTTTAATTTCATCCAATATTTCTTTTTTTCACTTGGGGTGAGTGGTTTTTGATCTTTTTACCCCTTTTAAGACCTTATAACATAAAATGACTCCATTCCCTTCATCTTTTAAAGATCAAATCATCCTCTTTCTCTCTTAAACTCAAAACCAAGAAACTTCAAGGGTTTTATAGTGAATTCATCATTCGGTATCCAAAGTTTGAATTGACATCAATTTCTTGTGTATTTTGGGTATGTTTCAGTTCCCTAAACTTGAATTTTACGTTGTATCATTAATTAAATATACTTTCATGTTATACTAATTGTGGTTTATGAAACAGGGTTGAGGGATTTTGGTTGTTACTTACCTAATAACTTGTCACATGGTTTGAGTTAATTATTCATGCTTTAAATTGATGTTTTAGGGACTGAATTGATGCATTTTCTAAATGATTGGAATAGGGAACATAAGTTTCCCCAAATTGGATGATTTTTGGTCTTGAATTGCCATTAACCTCAACCCATTTTTTAATCTTGGTTTTAAATATGGAAAATTGCATGACGTATCTTATTTTGAACCTATTGTATTGTATTAAAAGTTAAATGCAAATGAATATGATTTTGGATGTCCTAGGTTTTGGATCTTAAATGGAATTTGGGAGTCCAACTTTACTGTGTGATTCAGTGTGGCATAATTAATTTATATTGCAAGCATATTGGCATGATGATAAATACATATAAATGCCTTAATGAATGACTCTTATGTTAATAGATTAGTTAATGTACAAATTATTTTAATTTGTTCTTAATGGGAAATGTATAGCTCACCATGAAAGTGTACGTCCCAAGGGGACAAACACTGTAAACCATGCTTTCCAGCATTTAGGGTTTGTATGATCGTGTGTTTGGTTCACACTTGATAAATATATATACATTGGGATCGCTATTGCCTTAGTGGGTTTAGCGTTTCTTCAAATTTTTCTCAATTCGTTCTTCTAACATACTCTGGGACCTTTCAGTAGGGGAAGATGAACCCATATATCCATGGGTGCCTTTATTATGGATCGAGGTACATAGTTCAGGTTACATCATTAAATTCTCAAGGTCATGACCCTTTACCCTATCTCGACATCCTATATATGTATATATGAATGAGTTCATACGGTTTTGACTAATTTTAGATATGTCATTATATTATCACTTTCTCCGAGTTACATGCTATTGCTTATCTCACTGACCATCCTAGGACACTACATAATTTCATTATGTAGGGTATGAAGATATTTCTATTGCTCCTATGCACCGTTAGGTGGTGGAGCACGTATGTTGGATTGCTATGAAGCTATGAGCCTCCATCTTTTGGAAGACCTTATCATATGTTATTTTTTATTTATTAACTTAATAGTATTGGATTCCTTTCTTTGGTCATAGTCAGGGGTATGTCCCAACTTTGTTAATGTTTTGATTTTAGAGGTTATTGTGGGCAAGTGTTGGTTAGTTGTTGTTTTGACTCATATTCACTTTATCATCTATTCATTTTTTTATTACTGTTTTGATTGGCTTTCTCTTTATCTTTATGATTATTGTGTTCTTGATGTTAGGCTAAGGGGGTGGTCTCCGGTCCATGGTGGGCTTGAGATACCCTTCATGACTAGTCCCTGGTTTGGGCCGTGTCACCATCCCTATTTTAACAATTATTGCCTATTTCGAGTAAGAGGGACATTCTTCTTGTAAGAGCATAGGGGTTGTATTTTCGTTATTTCTTATTTGGGTAGTGTAATTAGCTAAAGTGTTTACTTTCCTAATGCCTATTTATAATATGATTCCATTTCTTGATCTCTATTTCTTGCCTACTGCCTAGTGATAATGTGATACCCGCATCATTTGTCAAATTTTGATGAAGTGGAGACTGGTGAATGGTTTGTATACCTATGTGTTCACTTGGGATTTGACCCTAACTTTGTTAGGTAACTATATTTTTCTTCAACTGCTTTAGTCTCGATTTGAGGCGTAGATTTGGACGATATCAAAATTTTGGCACCGATGCCAGGGAATACGGTGTTAAGTTTTTGAAGTTTTTGAGTTTTTTTTTCTGTTCTTAGTTGGGTGTACGCCAGTGTATGACTAACATAAGCAATACCTTGCTCCCAACCCAAAGAGAATCTTACAGTCTAATCGTTTAATGATGGAACAAGTACTTTTAGGCCATCTTGAAGGGGTTCAGGATGATCCTAATGTTGTGCTTTCACCTCCTCCGACAGGATTTTAGAACATTATTGAACAATATAGGAGCAGTTGTTAGAAGATAAAACTGCTAATCAGAGAAGGGATGTTGATTCTCAATACATAGCTCAGGAGGCAGAGCTAGTTAGGCAGAGGCAAGCAGTTGATTATCAGGTAACACTCAATGGTAATTAAGATAGAGTTTGACGCGGTCGAGCTCAAGTAATCCCAATATACCAGTACTTTTAGCCATATGATGATGATGAGGATATGGGATACGTTGAGACGGTAGAAATAAGAGCTATCATTCCTTATGCTTCACCACCAGGTGTGGAATTTTACATAACTTGTGCCATTATCCATCTCTTAATTCTAAAAGTTGTGTTTGAGGGTTTAGCTACGGATGATGCAAATATACATGTTGCTAATTTCATTAGGATCTGTACTTATTACACCATACCTGGGGTAGATCAGGAGGAACTCAGATTGAGGTTATTCTCCTTTTTCATTAGCTGAAGAAAATTCTTTGTGGTTGGGGGACTTCAGTAGTGTAAGATGAACACCAAACATATATGAAGATAGTATAAAAAAGACAAATAATCATAACTTAGGGAGTATCCAATCAATACATTGATTTTCAATGTACTAAACCAACATACCCAAGTCCACAGTCATCCACTAAGCCTCTACAAATCCGATGTCTAAATGTGTCAGGACATGCCCCCGACAATAGACAAAACCAAGTCTAAAGTAAGTCTATGACAAAAGATAGAAAGACCATGAAATGTATGCCTTCCGAAGTATGGGAGCTTAACACTCCAAAGTCAACACACGTACCTCTCAAACACCTAGTCACTGCACATAAAGAAAAGAAGAAACTCTGGGCCCTGCGTTGCATGGGGACACAGAGTCCAAAGATAGTTAGTTATTGAAGTTCTAGCATGTAACTCAAGGGTAAGGATAAAATGGTGCCATTATTCAAAACGAAGTGAAACCATCATATGCAACCATATTTATATACATAGGCATATATATAGATATATATATATATATAAAGTACTAGAAAAGGGAACAAGTCTTAGCATGCATTTGGAAGACATCGATTATGTGACATGGAGTGGAGGAATCTAACCTTTCACCCTTATAGTTTAGAGGGATTGAACTTCCCAGTCCTATTAGGAAAGTGGACTCTAACCCCAAGCCGTCTTATAAAGAATGTGGACTCTAATCACAAGCTGTTTTTATTAGGCAAGTGGACTCTAACCATAATTTATATTATTAGGCAAGTGAACTCTAACCACAAGCCGTTGAGACCATTATTAGTCGACATTGGGACTCTAACCCTTTGTCCATGCAATCACATCCATTCAACTCAACACTTAAGGACTCAAACCCATTAAGCTAGTTCGAACCACCAAGGTTACAATTTAACATCATACATGTCCGCATGATCTTTATGAAAACTTTTTATAAACCAATCACTTTAATAGGCCAATGACTTAGTTAAATTCACCATTAAAGTTAATTTGTCATCCTCAAAACCTTTACAAAACCACTCAATCTTCATTAGCATTCTTATACTAAGTTTTAGTTCAAACACAATTCAATTTCATATTCTGTGACTCTAACTACTTTAACCAAGCAAATCATCAGAGTCACCAAATAACTCATTATATGTCCAAAAAGGCCTTTGAAATACCATTTACCAACCATTCATATTAATTAGGCCATTTCCCTAGTTTAAAACACCATTAACATGTGACTAGTTATTTCGCTTGGACATTTTCCCAAACACCTTGAGGGCATACCCTTACCAAGACCAAATTCAAAGTAAAAGTCATCAAGATTAGGGTTACTCATGAACAATTTGTTAACCCATAATCAACAAGAATCTAGATAAACAAACCATCATAAAAAGAATGTATAAACATATGTTTAAATAAGAGTAAACAATATTCATCACTATGCATCAAAACCCTCAATATTTGGTTTCAAAACCATTGTTTACAAATCATAATCAATGTTTAAAAAACAAGATAGTTTTAACTAAAAATGATGGTAAGAGTCAAATGCCTTATACAAGATGATTCACAGAAAGAACGTGACCCTTTTATCCTCTAGAAGAACACTTGTTGAAATCCTAGCCTGCAATTTTCAAGAGTGAGTTAGGGAGTGTTTTTAGCGTGTTTTGATCTTCTAATAAGTATTATGAAAGACCACAAAATGATATATAATGTGGGTACTTAAGTGTTTTGGCTTAGGAAAAGTCAAGAATACCCTCTACTTAAAAGCTAAGAAACATACGCAAGAGGGTACAACTCAGCCCCCCTAAATCATATCCTCGAGTACGAGTGGTACCCTTACTCGTACCCTAATCCTCACCTTAGACCCCCATACTAATAAACATTTGACCATATAAAGAAAAGTAGTATCTTAACATATGAGTAGTACCCTTAGAGTAGCACCTTGGTCAGAATCATCAAGATCATCCTTAAGACATCATACGACTTGGCAACTTACCACTTGTACACTTTAATAAATAGTATGATTCTTAGTCGTACCTAGGGATGAAACAAACCCAAAAACTATCTAATATACGAGAGAGGGTACCTAACCCATACCTAAACATACGACTATTACCTTCTAGTTGTATGTTGTTCTTAATGACAAACTTAGGAAATTTATTGAGGGTTCAAAGCCAAGGTGTTCCAATTCTCGCCTACTTGGATCATTCGTCCTCGAATGATAGGTATGGCAATCAAAAACACAAATTAACACATTATAAGACATCAAACACACATTTTACCATGTTATAAAACAAAGACATACAATAAAGATAAGAAGGTTAACACATACCTCAAACATGGGTGTTTGGAACGAAAAACAAATGTGGATACTTGGAATTCATGTCCTCTTCCGCCTCCCAAATGGCTTCCTCAGACTTTTTGTTCCGCCATAGATCATTCAAAAAAGTCACCTCTTTCGTTTGTAACCGACAAACTTGTTGATCCAAGATCCTCACCGGGACATCCTCATAGGACAAAGAGTCTGAAATACAAACATCCTCCAAGGAAACAATCAACGAAGGATCACCCATACATTTTCAAAACATGGACACATGGAATACCGGATGGATGATGCTCAAACTAGAGGGAAACTCTAACTTATAGGAAACATTACCAACCCTCTTAAAAATCAAATATGGACCAACATATCGGGGACTAAGATATCCCTTCTTACAAAACTGTATCACTCCCTTCATGGGAGATACCTTCAAGAATACCTAATCACCAACATTAAACTCTAAATCCCTACGCCTCACATTCATATAGGACTTTTGGAAAATTTTAAGCGGCTTTCAACCTATCACAAATCACCTTAACCTTCTCCAAGGCTTGGTGAACCAAATCAGGGCCAAGCAACATACCTCACCAACTTTATACCACCCAATAGGAGAACGACACCTCCTAGCATACAATGCCTTAAAAAGAGACATACCGATGCTAACGTGGCAACTATTGTTATAAGTTAATTCAAACAAAGGAAAATGGTCACACCTACCACCATCGTAATTAATCACATCAACACGCAACATATCTTTCAATGTCTAAATGGCCTCTACACTTGCCCATCCGTATATGGGTGAAAAGCAGTACTAAGGTACCCCTTAGTCCTAAAACCTTTCTAGAATGACCTCTAAAAATGAGATGATAATAGAGTACCACGATCTGAGATAATATAAATCAAAGCACAGTCCTACTTCATAATCTTGGAAAGATACAACTTAGCATAATCCTCCACCGTATAACTAGTCCTCACCAATAAGAAGTGAGCAGACTTGGTTATTCTATCCACAATGAACTAAATATGATCACATTGATTCTGAGATCGGTGAAAACCGGTGAAGAATTCCATATTAACTATCACCCACTTCTATTCCATCAACTCAGTCTCGTAGTACAAACCTCCAGGTCTTAAGTGCTCAACTTTTACTTGTTAACACACCATACACTTAGCCACAAAGCTAGCCACATCTCACTTTATATTATTTCACCAATAGAACTCCCTAAGATCATGATACATCATCATAGAACCGGGTTGAATGGCATACTGAGATCCATAAGCCTCGACCATAATCATTTCCCTCAATCTATCAATATTGGGAAAACATAGCCCACCTTGGTACTTCAAGATACCATAACCACCAATCAAAATATTAACAAACTTTTATTGACCCACACTACTCTTAATCTTTATCAAATTAGGATCCAATATTTGATTTTCCTTTTTCTCAACTACAAGAGATGATTGTGATACCTGATGAACGAATACACCACTATCCTCAGAGTCTGTGAGAAGAACTCTAAGATTAGTCAAATAATGAATGTCCTTCACCAAATCCTGCTAATCCTCATCCACATGAGCTAAACTCCCCATGCAAGACCTGCTAAGAGCATCAACAACTATGTTAACTTTACCTTGATAGTAATGAAGACTCATATCATAGTCCTTTACCTACTCAAGCCATCTTATTTGTAAGAAATTTAACTCCTTCTAATTAAACCTATATTGAAGTATCTTATGATCAGAAAAGATGTCAACATGAACCCCATAAAGATAGTGTCATCACATCTTCAATTCAAATACTATGTCTAATAACTCCAAGTCATGAGTAGGGTAGGTTCTCATGAACTTTCAATTGCCTAGATGCATAGGCCACCACCCTACCATACCATATTAATACACAACAAAACCTAATACGATAAGCATCACAATACTCTACAGAACTATTATTACCCTCGGGCAAGGTCAAAACTTCAACCAAGGTCAATTTATCCTTCAACATTCCAAAACTACTCTACAGAACTATTGAGGATATGCATTTATTTTAGTATTTTCAGTATCTTCAGTATTTTAGTAGTTGGAGTCAGTTGGGGGCTTGTCCTATCAACTCCACTTTTAGACAATTCAGTTAGAGTCTTTTTAGACTAGACTAGTTCAGACAGTATTTTAGATTTCAGATATTTTATAAGATATTATTACAGTTGTTATTCTTTATCAGTATTTAAATTGTGAACCTTGTGGCATTTCAGCCTATTTTCTGCATTATTATAGTATTATTGTTCAGTGCTCACAACAGGTACTAGTCATGGGTTAGCTTGTGGTACTTCGGGGTCGTAAGCATCGTGTAGCATCTGGGGTACAGACTCGGAGCATTGCAGGAATATACCTAATTAAACACATTTTTAGTTTTGATTGTTCTCAATATCCAATATAAAAACTTTATATTAATTAACCATCACCATCATATTCATTATAACCAACTTTACAAAAGTGAAAATCTTTTTAGTTCCTTTTTTAGTTTAAGAGCAGTTTCTGTGACTGGCATATAGTATTATATTTACATATATATGTGTATGTCAAGTTTGTGTGTTTCATTTTCATACATGTGCCTTTAGTGTTTCCTCCCTCTTAAACTAAAATTATTTCACAAAGTTATTTTCTCAACTTGTTCAAATTTATAACAGTAAAAAATAAACTTAGTGCCTCTAAAAACCAAGAAATAGGTTGTTTTCATCACATATATGCTCTCTATACTTGTGGTTTCTAACCTCTTGGATATTTTAATGACAAATCAGAGTAAAAATATAAAAGTCTTTTAATATATAGGTAAATTTTACTATCTTTTGATTTTTATAAATGGCAATATTTTTGGTTGTAATGCATTAAAGAGGAACGATAAGAAAGTAGGACTAATTAGCTATGTATTGCAAAACAAATGGACTATGTTCTTTGTTTAGAAAATCTATAAGTAGCATTCGAGAGAAGAATTTGAGGTTTTGTTGTTAGTATGCCATTGATCTCTAGTATAATATGAATTGGGAGGTGGGATTGAAGTTAAAATTTATGTCTTTTAAAGAATCCAACAGTGTATAATCTTCATCAGATGCTTCAGGTAGAAAAAGTTACTCTTTTTGGTTACTGAATCATTCTTGGTGTTGAAAAATATTGTGGTTGGTTTGGGTGTTTGAGGGAAAGAAGAAGAGAATTTTGGTTAAGGATTAACATTAGGCAAAAGAGTGAATTTTTTTAGAGAAATTGAATACGATGGAGGGATCCATACCCCTGAAAAGGATAAAGAAGCAACTAAAAGGGAAACATGAGGACACCGGCTTGCATAAATTAGATAGAGCTAGAAATCTTGCTGAAATAAGAGGGATTATCCATAACACGAGGGAGGAAGAATTAGCTGAATTATTGGTAAATCAAAATTCTGCTAGAGATATCCCTTTATATGTTTCGGCAGAATATAGTTATTGTGAGTTAGTTAAGAAGATGATCAAGTACTATAATCTTGTTGCAGCTAGAATCAAAGCAAGGAACTGATTTGATGGGTTTCACATTGCTGCTAAACAAGGGATTTAGGTATGTTGATGGTAGTATATCATCTCAGTTATGATTCTCTATTCTCTAAATCTAGTCTTCTAGTAGTCTTACTAATGAATTTTTTCATTTGCTAATGTTGCAGATGTGGTAAAGGTACTAATGCTAGTACATCCTGAGCTATCAATGACTGTTGATGTTTCAAATGCAACAACTTTTTATAGTGCAGCAAACCAAGGACATATTCAAGTGGTAAATTATCTATTGGAGGCTAAGAGTAGTTTGTCCACTATTGCAAAAAGAAATAGGAAAACAACCTTTCATTCTACATTAAGAAATAGACATGTGCAAGTGGTAAAGGCCCTTTTGAATAAGGAGGCATGGATAGCGAGTCGTATGGATAAAAAGGGTGAGAATACACTTCACATAGCTGTCAAGGGTGAAAACCTTAAGGTTGTGGAGGAGCTTATTAGAGAAGACACTAAGTTAATAAATATAATTGACACGAACGTCAATACAACATTGCACATTACAGCTCAGAAAGAAAGAGCTCAGATATGTTGTTTTCTGTCATATATGTAGGTTTTGTTGTTGTTTAAAGTCTAGGAGTTTCTTCATTGACTTTGAATCTAATGTTCCTCTATAGTAGACAAGTCTCATAAAAGATAACTACAAATAGTAGTTCACAAAAAGTGAGACTAGTAAGTAGAAAAATAAGGCAGTTGGTTACCTGTTATTTACTATTTCCTTTGACATAATTCATTGACTTTGAAGTATTTATTTTATATGAAGTAATAAACAAATAATGAGACTTTTCGGAAACTAACAATAGAAAAGAAATTATCCCTAAGAACAATATAAACAAATAAAGTTCATTGTCAAACTGAGTGTAAGTTCCTAAGATTGAGAATACCTAAAGGTTACATGGGTTACATATTATAGAATTCCTAAAGGTTCCGAACCCATTCACTACAAAAAGGTACCAATTGTCATAATTATATGTAATACTGATGATGTTAGCAAAGGAGAGTTCATAAATAACTTTTGATATGTGATTTTTGCACAAGTAGCTACTACCAAAGACACAACTGATATAGAGGCAGAGACATACTATGTGCTAATGCAAAAAATTAGCCAAAACCCAGATGAAAAATACACCAAATTAATTGAAACTAACAGAACCCATTAATATATAACGAAAAACACAAAATAAGTTGTAATAACCTTGGACTCCTTTTGTTCATTGACATGAAACCATAAAAAGTTTATTAAGAATCGATTAATTTTCCCTACTCTCGAATGAGACTTTCAACACACATACTATAGAGAGGAAAAATGAAGAACCACACTTTTTCAACCACTTAGCATATGATATATACAATAAAAAACAAGTCCAAATGGACATCCCAACACTGCAAGCACAAGGATATACAAGAAAACACATTGGGGTCGCTAAAGCACGATGACCAATCTATAAGAAATACAAATGGCATTACACACAAAAAATAGAGTAAAGTAGAGCTCACCAAAGGGATTGAGTATCATGTTTGCGTATGTCATTGTTAATATCACATAGTGGGGAGAGAATTGCGCACACAACAGTGAGAAGAGAAAATTGAGAGATGCAAATTAGGGCTAACTTCATTAATTGTACAGAGAAGAACTTTTCTGTATATGTTTAAGTGAGAAGATAGAGTGTTTTAATTTTCTTAATTTTATTTTAGTGCCTATGTTTTTTAATTAGTGCCTAATTATGATTTTTTCAATTAAAAATTTGGCTGTATTTCTTTTTCCAGCTTAAGACTAAAAATTATCAATAGGGACTAGTTAAAAAAGAATTTAGGACAAGATTTATATCTTTGCAATAAATTGCACAATTAGGGAACAAAATATAATGTCGTCTCAATAGATATTCTTTTAAAGACGATATTATATTATGATCATTAAATGTTGGTCTTAAATCGACCTTTTTTAGTGCCTCTCGACTGGCCCCACTCTTCATATCATTGGTACACCACATCTGTCAATTGATTAAAAGAAACCTTAACACACTTAACTACCGAAGCATGCATAATATAAAAGATCATCTCTATTTCATCAATGAAACTTTGAGTATCCTCCTCAACCTTTACACCCACAAACATAAAAGGGAACAATATCATGAACTGGGCAACCTTTATGGCCACAGAAGATGGGGAAAAAAAACACCACACTCATACTTATAGGCTATCAATTGAGTCTACAGATTAATGGAGAGATGAAACTCACATTAGTAGCGTTTCCTTGAGGTGACTGAGTAGGAGTATCTTTATCAAAAATAGGGTTAGGGGGACAGATTCAACCTCATGAGGATAGTAAGATGTCATGGACCTTGACTGGGTCTGAACCCCATAAGTTGTATGATCTATATCCATATGGTCCTCAGTCGTGATAGAGTAGTTTGCCTAAATATCAGATTCTCTTAGAGGCATGATTTAAAAGATGAGCAAACAAAAATCAGAGAAATCCAAGAATTTAGACTCTATATCTAAATATAAAAGAATAAGAAAGGAAAATTTTCTTAAATGTCTTGTATCCCATCTCTTAAAAGTGTGGTGCGCTACACACCCATAAAAGAGACTCTACTCAATACGGCTTTGCAGATACCTAACTGACCATGAACCTCGGCTCTGATACCAACTTTACATGACCCAAACATGGGCCTTGTCATAATAGGCATGTTGAGCCCAACAAGGATCGGAGATTTCCCTATTAAACCAAAACAACTATCATATTAATCCACAAGTGTTGGATGAAAATCAAATATTTATCAAGATAGCAGAAACTTGAAAAATAATCATTACTTAGGAAGTAACTAATTAATCCATTAATGTTCAACATACTAAACTAGCATACCCAATTCAATAGTAATCCACCAAGCCTCTACAAATCCAATGTCTAAATGTGTCTGGACATACCCCCGACAATAGCCAAAACCAAATCTAAGATAAGTCTATGACATAAGATAGAAATAACATGAAATGTGTGTCTTCTAAAGTATGAAGATCAAAACTACAAAGTAAACACACTAACTGCTCGAACACCTGGTCACTGCATAAGAAAAGAAGAAAAAGCTTCGACCTTTGTGTCTTATGGGGACACAGCATCCGAAGATTATTAGTTGTTGGAGCGCTAGCATATAACTCGAGAGTAAGGATAAAATATTGCCATTATTAAAAACTAAGTTAAACCATCATAAGAGACCACATTTATATACATAGGAATATATCTAGAGATATATAGATACATAAAGTTCCAGAAAAGGGAACAAGGCTTAGCATGTATTTTAAAGAAGTCAATCATATGACATGGAGTGGAGGTCTTTAAATTTTCACCCATATAGTTTAGAGATATTGATTTCCTGGTCGTATTAGGAAAGTGACTCTAACCCCAAGTCATCTAATGAAGCATGTGCACTCTAACCACAACCTATTTTTATTAGGCAAGTGAACTCCAACCATAATTTGGACTATTAGGCAAGTGGACTTTAACCACAAGTTGTAGTGACCATTATTTATCAATAATGGGACTCTAACCCTTAGTCCATGCAATGACATCCATTTAGATCAAAGATCAAGTACTCAAACCCATTGAGCCAATTCAAACCACAAAGGTTACAATTTAACACCATACATGACCACAAGATCTTTATGAAATATTTTTATCAGCAATCACTTGAATAGGACAATGCCTTAGTTTAATTCACTATTAAAGTTAGTTTGTCTTCATCAATACCTTTACAAAACCAATCACTCTTCATTAGCATTCTAATACCATGTGTTAGTTCAAACACAATTCAATGTTATGTTTAGGTATGCTAACCCCTTTAACCAAGCAAACAAACAATGTCACCAATTAACTCATTAAATGAACAACAAGGCCTTTACAATACCATTTACCAACCATTCATACTTATTAGGACATTTCCCTAGTTCAAAACACCATTAACATGTGACTAGTTTTTCTCTTAGACATTTTCACAAAGATTTTCAGGGCATACCTTTACCAAGACAAAAATCAAAGTCAATATGATCAATCATAGGGTTACTTATGACCCATTTGTTAAACCACAATAAACAATAACCCTACTATGCAAACCATCATAAAAAATATGTATAAACACAAGTTAAAATAAGAGTAAATAATACCCATCACTATGCATCAAAACCCTCAATGTTTGGTTTCAAAACCACCATTTAAAAATAATAATTAACAGTTAGAACACATGATATTTGTAACTAACAATGAGGAAAGGAGTCACGTGACTTAAACAAGATGATTTACAGAAAGAACTTGAACCCTTTAGCCACTAGAAAAACAATTGTGGAAACCCTAGCCTCCAATCTTCAAGAGTGTGTTTGAGAGTGCTTTCGAGTGGTTTGATCTTCCAATAATCCTATGAGAGGCCACAAAATGATATAAAAAGTGGGGACTTGAGGGTTTTGGGGTGGGAAAAGTCTTGAATGACCCCAGCTTAAAGACTGAAAAACACACGTAGTAGGGTACGACTCAACCCTCCTAAACCGTACCCTAGGGTATGAGTGGTACCCTAACTCATATCTGAAACCTCCCCTTGGACCCCCATACTGATCAACATGCAAACATACATAGACAAGTCATATTACAATGTGCTAGTAGTCTCATTAGAGTCTTACCTTGGTTAGAAACATCAATACAATCTTTAAGACATCATACGACTTGGAAAAATACCACTCATACACTATTATACAATTATTATGATGCCTAGTTGTACCTAGTGTAGAAACAAAAATAAATACACTATCTAACATATGAGAAAGGGTCCCTAACTGGTACCCAAACATATAACTAGTTCCTTTTAGTCATATATTTCCTAAATCTCAAACCTAGGCAATTTGTAAAGGTTCAAAGACAAGGTGTTTTACTATAGTGATCCTAAGTTGGTTATCTGAAAATAAAGGAAAAGAAAATAAGAGAAATCCTATGGTATTTGATGTGTATTTGTGGAACTTCTCTTCTGAGCGTGAGTGTCTGTTGACCATACCTACATTGGTATACATTATTTCTTATAAGTGAGTTGGACTTATTTGTTGTGAGGGAGCATGGGTTGTATTGCCAACTGCTTATTTTTTTGGGTAGTGTAACTAGGATATATGCATGGTTGTCTATTGCTAATGTAATGGAAACACCCTAGGTTTTAGCCCATATAAATTTCCTGAGCTTTGAGCTCACTGTCCATGTATCAACTCATCATGTGAGTCGTATGGTGTGGGTATGGGTTAGGTGACACAACTCATAAGTTTTCTAGTAATTAGTCATTGGGTTTCTATTATGGTTATGACTTGGTGGTGGGGTCATTTGGTTTGGTGATGAGTCGTTAGGATGATTCTTTATTTAATCAGAAACTTAGTAACTTGACTTGTCTCTAATTATAAGTGTATCACTAAGAGCCGTGAGGATAGGTTAGGTATCATTGGTACAAGTCATATGTTGTCCAGTATCTAATCCATTGGGTTCTATCATAGATACGATTGTATGTCGTCCGGTATTCTTACTGCTTTAAGTTCGGGGAATTATGGACATTTCCCTATTTTAACTCTCTTTGATAACACAACATAAAACACCTTTTGTGACTTTATTAACCTATTATTCTCAACTAAACACACTTAAAATTACTCCCAAACTCTCTATTAATGCAAGAGGCTAGGGTTTCTTCAAGACAATCAATTAAGGGCTTTCAAGAGTGATTATCACTATCTTCCTTGGTGTCTTAGGCTTTGTAATCCTCCCTCGTTATTTTAACAAAAATCTCATCTTTTAATGCATGGTTTTCATGGTATTGTTATGGTTTTTACATAATGGTTTGGGGTTTTGGATGTTTATGTTTGAATAATATTTGTCATGGTTTAATTTTATTACCTTTTATGCTTTTGATATGATATGACATTGTGGTATGCATGGTAATAGTAAATGGATTAAGGTGTACTTTGGATCCCCCAAATTACTTGGTTATGTTTTTGAAACTTATGTCCCCTCTACTTGTTTGTTAAAATGCTAATGAGAATAATTTTGTCACATAGTTTGACTATTCTTGAAATCTTTGCATAGCATAAATGGTCATGTAAGCTAAACTGGTATGATTGGTTTTAAATTGTTTGGAAATTCCTTGGTGTCCATGGTCTTAGTTTAATTATAAATGGTGGAGTCTAATTATGGTTTATTGCTTTTATATGGAATGGTTGGAATAGACTTGCAAGCTCTAATTTTTGTAAGATGATACCAACAATTAATGACAAACTAAAATACTCCTTTTTAAATGGTTGGAATATGTAAATGGTTTAAATATGGACTTAAAGGGGGGTGTAGTAAAGGGACTTAAAGGGGGGGGGGTCTAAGGTTCTAAATTCTCCAATAATTCACATTTGTTCACTTTTTTTATCATGCCTCCTCAAAGATTTGAAGCTCATAGAAACTCCTCTGTCCTACCTGAGGACAATGTTGATGGAACATGTCCTACCTATGGGGTGCAGACCCGGTCTAGGGGTCCAATTCATGATTTTGCTTCTGGAGTTCCACTTGTTCCCTCTCGTCCTTCTAGATCTTCTTAATCTAATGTGATGACTGTTGAATTTTGTTAGTTTATTCATATGTTTACTCAGTTGACAGCTTTTCAGGTTGAGCGTGGTGTTTCTGTCACTCTATTTTTTTAGGCCACAAGGGCTTGACAGTTTATGAAGTTGAACCCTCTAACCTTTACTGGTGTTAAGTTTGAGGAGGATCCTTAATGTTTTTTGGATGAGATAGAGAAGATCTTCCATATTATGCAAGCCACTAATGTGGAGGGCGTGGAGTTTGCCGCCTACCAACTGAAGAAGGAATGAGATCAGTCAAGAAGTTATGATGCTAACTCAGCTTTGTGGGGGGATTTTTTTAATGTTTTCCTAGACCACATCTTTCCTTAAGAGCTGAAGGAAACAAAGACAGAAGAGTTTGTTAACCTACAGTAAGGCAAGATATCCGTCATACAGTATGCCTTAAAGTTTCACCAGCTATCATGGTATGCACGGTAGTTAGTTTCATCATGAGGGATAGAATGAGAAAGTTTGCATTTGGGTTGTCTCAAAAATTTATATTGAAGAGAAAAGTTGCCTTTTTTATCAAAGACATGGATATCTCGAGTTTGGTTATGTACATGTAGTAGGTTAATGAAGAGAAGAAGAAGCAGGATGAGATAAGTGAGAGGTAGAGAAAGAATTTAGATTTTATGAGTAGGGTGGTGGCCAACAGAAAAAGAGTGGGAAGGATTGTGAAAAGTGGTCAAAAAAAGTGGGGCAATTCTGAGTCTCACTCAATGGCTAGTTCTCCCTACCCAAAGTCGTCGAGAGACAGGCATTTCCATAGTGGCAACAATTTTATGCAATAGGGTGCCCAATCTCAAGCTTGTGGGACCCAGTCAACTCTATTCTATCCTTCTTATAAATTTTATGGCTGGGTGTATTAGGTTTACTATGATGAAGAAATGGATAAGTGTTTCAACGGTCAACCAGGCACATGGCTAGAGGTTGTCAAGTGGCTAAGGTTGTTTCAGGGTAAACAAGGTTTTTGTTTACTCTGGTACCAAAGAGTACACCATCTAGTTTCAGAACTGGTTTGAACTATCTCAATGCTCTCACTAACCGCTAGGAGCCTAATGCATCGCTTGGTGTTGTGACTGGTATGTGGAAATTCTTTTCCAGTGATGTATGCTATTTACTTAATTGGGGGTTCACTCTTTCTTTTATGTTACCCTATTTGTGGCTATGTATTTTGGTTTTGGTCCCAAGTGTATTTCGGACCCTTTTTCTATTTCTACCCTAGTGGGTGACTCTGTGGTGGCTAGAATAGTCTATAGGGGTTATGTGGTATCTATGGTTTGTCGGGATACCTTGGAGGATCTGTTTGAATTAAACATGTTTATTTTAATGTCATATTGGGATGTATTAGTTGCACTCGTTCTATGTATCTCAAGAATGTCGGACCCATAAGGTTGTCTTTACATTTCCTAATGAGCCAGTTATTGAGTAGAGAGGTGTTCCCTATATTCTAAGAGGTTATTTATATCATATCTTAGAGCTCAAAGATTAATCTCCAAGGGGTGTCTCTATCATCTAGTTCGAGTTAAAGATTTTAACTCGGAGGGTCCTTCTTTGTATTTTTTCTCGGTGGTGAATGAATTTCCATAGATATTCCATGATGACCTTTCTGGTGTCCCTCTCGATAGGTAGATTGAGTTTTGGATTGATCTTATTTTAGACACTCATCCAATTTCTATTCCCTCGTATAGAATAACTCTAGCTGAGCTGAAGAAGCTAAGGAGAAACTAAAGGATCTTTCAAAAAAGGGTTTCATCTGTCTTGGTGTTTCACCATGGGGTGTACCACTATTCTTTGTGCATAAGAAGGATATTTCTCTTTGGTTGTGTATCGATTATCGATAGTTGAGTAAGTGGACGATAAAGAATAAGTACCATCTTTCAAAGATAGATTATTTTTTTGATTAGTTGCAGAGTGCTATATTTTTCTCTATGATTGTTCTTTGATCCGGGTATCATCAGGTAAAGATTAAGGAGGTTGATATCTTTAATACTATTTTCCATACCCGATATGGGTATTTTGATCTTCTAGTTATGTCTTTTGGGTTGACCAATGCCACGATAGAATTCATGGATTTGATAAATAGAGTCTTTCATTAGTTTTTAGATTTGTTCATCATTATGTTCATAGACGATATTCTTGTGCACTCTAAGAGTGAGGTAGGCTGATCACCTCTACATTATGTTGCAGACCCTGATGGATTAGCAGTTATATGCTATGTTTTAGAAATGTGAATTTTGGTTGAACACTGTCACTTTTATGGGTCATGTCAATTCTAGTGAAGGGATCATGGTGGACCTGCAGAAAATTATGGTGATGAAAAAGTGGCCATGACCCACGACTCCAACCAATATTTTGAGTTTCATAGGATTAGTTGGCTACTACAGAAGGTTTGTGGAGATTTTTTTTTACTCTAGCTTCCCCGGTCCTATGTTGACTCAAAAGAAGTGATGTTTTTGTAGTTTGATGCTTGCTAGGTAGATTTGAAAAGCTAAGGGATAAGTTATGTTTGGTTCTAGTCTTGACTTTGGCTGAAGGCACTGATGTATTTTTGGTCTATTGTTATGCATCTCGTTTGGAGCTTAGTTGTGTCTTGAGGCATCATGGCAAGGTAATAGATTATGCCTCTAGATAGTTGAAGGTGCATAAGAAGAATTATCCAACTCGTGACTTGGAATTGTTAGATATGGTGTTCACTTTGATAATTCGGTGGCACTATTTGTATTAAGTGCATGTGGATATCTTTTCTGAGCATAAGAGCCTGCAATATGTATTTACTCAGAAAGAGCTTAACCTCAGGTAAAGGAAATGGCTTGAGCTTCCCAAGGATTATAAAATTAGTCTTCACTACCATTTAGGTAAAGATAACACGGCTGTTGTTGCTCTTAGCAGGTTGTCTATGGGGATTCTAGCTCATCTTTTCGAAGCGAGAGTTGGTAAAGGATATTCACTATTTGTCTTATCTTGGAGTTCACCTCTTGGACTCGAAGGATGATGGTGTGTTTGAATAAAAGGTGGCATAGTCATCCCTTGGTGCTAAAATCAAGGAAAACCAAGTGTTAGATCCTATCTTGATGAGGATCAAGGGTGATGTAGGTGGGCAAAAGGTGATGGACTTTGATATTAGTGGTGATAGTACATTATGCTATCAAGGAAGGTTACGTGTTCCCTATATAGATAGTTTGTGCGAGAGGATCTAGGCTGAGGTGCATGAGTCACGTTATGTTATTCATCCTGGTTCGACGAAAATGGATCATGACCATAAGGAGATTTATTGGTGGAAAAATATAAAGTGGGATGTAACTTGTTTTATTGCTAAGTGAATGGTGTGCCAACAAGTGAAAGTTAAGAACATAAGGTCGGATGGATTGTATCAAGAAGTTGAGCTGCCTGTATGAAAATGGGAAGTGATCAACATGGATTTCATTACTAATCTTCCTCGGTCTCAGAATGAATTTGATTTAGTTTGGTTCATTATGGATAGAATGACAAAGTCAGCTCACTTCTTTCCATTGAGGACTAATTTCTCGAATGAGTATTACACAAGGTTGTAACTCTAAGAGATTTTGAAGTTGCAAGGGGTACCTATTTCCCTCATCTCTGATTGTGGTATGTAATTTTTATCTCAATTTTGGCACTTGTTTCAAAAGGGTTGGGGGACCAAGTTGAGTCTTAGTACAAATTTTCATCCACAATCGAATGGGCAAGTAGAAAGGACTATTCAAACATTGGAGGATGTGCTTCGAGCGTACGTGATTGACTATGGTGGTATTTGGGATAAACAATTACCCCTTATAGAGTTTTTTATAATAATAGCTACTACTTCAGCATTGAGATGGTTGCTTTTGAAGCCTTGTATGGTAGGAGGTGTAGGTCTCTATAAGACCCCGCAAAATTATCTCATAGAATAAACCTTAGGGTGTGTCAAGTGAGGCGTGATTCCAGCCCTAAAAGATTGAGAAGTGACTTCCTAAGTGAGTATCGTGTTAACCATACAGAATCTCCCTAATTTTAACTTTTTATCACATAGGAAATTTGATAAGCTTTTTGTCAAAATAAGATTCTCCCAAATCTGATACCCAGGTAAGAAGTTATGGATAATTTAAGTCCTAGTCATATAACAACGTTATTTTAGTGTTTGGTGCATCGCGGAGAAGGTCTATTTGACAATTGTCAATTTTCAGTGGAACTCCGCGATAGTGGCGCATCACGGAGGACCCCAATTTCCCAATATTCAATTTCCAGTGTCCTGGCACATTTGTGACGCGTCGAGCAGAAGTTCTAGGTCCCAACTAGTGGCACAACGCGATGGCTCCGCATCACAGTGACTACCAATTTTCCATTTGTCAATATCCAGTGAGCTACTTCGATAGTGGTACGTCGCGGTGGCCCATGAAATCAGGTTCACAGTTTAATTTTTCCATCTTCATGCAGAAGTTAAAAAGGACACTTTAGACTTTTTCCAAGCCTCTAAAACCGTGCAAACACCAAATCAAGGTCATTTACAAGCATTCTATGAAGTTTTTCTCAATTTCTCTCTCAACAAAAACCCTAAGTATCCCAAACTTCTTCCAAAAATCTCAAGAATCCACCATAGATTTTCTTAATTGAGTCAAGATTCAAGGTTACCACGTCAAGGGCTTAAAGAACCCTTATTCAAGAGTACGAATAGAGTCCCAGAAGAGAGAGTTCATCCAAAGCTTCTAATTCATGATATGTGGGGATTTGAACAAGGGTAATCCATTCACCCTTGTGCCCAAAGGCTTAATTAAACTACAATTATCTGCAATTTATGAGATTTTACATGAAATTGAATTGGGGGTTTTCGCCCATTGTTATTGGTTGCAAGATTTTGATGTTTCCCATGAATTGAGAGTCTAATGGCATGATTTTGACATGTTTTCTTGAGAAATTGCAGCTGGGTCTATACCCCATGATTTTAATCCTTGAGAAGTTAATAGTTGAAATGTTTGAGCTATTGAAGTATATAAGTATGTTGAGATTTTGAGACAAATTGCTGAAATTTCCAGATTTCTACATGGGTTATGAATCTATATGCTACCTATTATGCTTTTGATGAGTTTTAACTTGAGATTGAGTTATAGGTTATTAATCCCTACTTAGACTTGCAATTTTATGAACTATTGTGCTATAAGAACACATGATTTGAGTATTCTAAGATTGTTGAACAATGTTTTGACCTAATAGTCATTGATCTTTGAAATCCACTTTCCTACCTGAGAGTACAGATATGATTATTGGGTTTGTGGTGAACCATGGAATTATTTCTAAAATTGGATTTTTACGAGATGAGCGCAGAAAATCTAAAGGGAGTAGTATTTAGCACTGAGCGGATAAGTTACTACAGTTTCTTACCCCAAAACTATGTGTCATCGTAGGTTGGGCCTGAGGCTGAGTTTATATTAGTCCCGAGGCCGAGTTTGTTTAGTGATCACTGGACCCAGGTTATACTCCGTGGAAAGATTATGACGCCTCTCCCCAACGTGAGGTCTCTTCCTTAGGAGGACAAAACATTGGACTCCATGTAACTCGCATGGTTTATGTCAGTTAAGAGAATCTCCCTAAACTAAAGTATTTTCCATTGAGATAAGATATTTTTCTTTAAGACTAAAATACTTTCCCTTGATATGAGTATTTTTCCCTAAAGCTTGAAATGAGATATTTTCCTAACGTGAATGAAATGCCTTTAAGTATGTTCCAAAGTTATATGATTTCGAATTCCAAGTATTTGAGTTCAAAAAAGTTATGAGTTCTTGAGCATTGAAGAAGTTTTACTCTCCATGAGACATATGCTTGAGTTGAAAGTATTTCTTAAAGTTTCCTTTAGCCTTGAGTAATGAGAATAAGATAAGAGTACAAATTTCAAAGCTGAAAGTATAATGACTCACGAGATTGTGTTACATGTTCCATTTTACATGATTCATGAGCTTCACATTTTATACTTATTCAAGCCATGTGAGTTATTACTTATTACATGCATGATTTGATTAAAGAGTATTGATGTTGTTTTATATAAATGCATGCACCCCCACATACTCAGTATATTTCTAAGTGTAGCTCCACATATACGTCTATGTACTACATTGTCTTATAATGTAGGTTCAGGTGCTCAATCCCAACCTGATCAGTGATTTACAAGTCCCTTTATCTATATTCCTACAATGGTGATTCCTCATGATTCGAGGACCTATATTCAAATATCTCAATATTTTTAGAGACTATGTTGTTATTTCCAGTTCATTTCGAGTCAGTTGGGGACTTATCCCAACGGCTCTCTAGTTCATGGATTAGTAGAGGCTTTGTCAGACTAGATATCAGATTGTGGTTGTGTTGAAGTTTTCATTATTGTGTGGTCGTTTGGACTGAGCATTTTCTCTGTATCTCCTTTTATATGATATGACTAAGCTAGTGTTTGAATTATTTCATCTTGAAATGAGTGTTACTAGTAAAAATAGGCTCAAAGGATTAGCTTGGGGCTACTTGTAGCCTTATGCACTGTGTGACATCTTGGGAGGCGATTTGGGTCTTTACAGTCTCATATAGGGTGGTTTAAGGTTGGAGAAGTGGATACATTTCGCCCAGAATTAGTTTACCAGGCTATAGAGAAGTTAAAGGTGAATCAGATAGGCTAAAAGAATCCCAAAGATGCCAAAAGTCCTATACAGATGTAACAAGAAGGAATTTAGATTTTGAGTTTGGGTATAGAATGTTCTTAAAGGTATCTCCCATGAAGGGAGTGATGCGATTTAGAAAGAAGAGGAGGCTTAGTCCCTATTATGTTGGTCCATATTTGGTTTTAAGGAGTTTTGGTAGTGTTGCATATTAGTTAGAGTTGCCTTCTACTTTGATCTCCATTCACTCGGTATTCCATGATTCTATGTTGAAGAAGTGTATGGGTGATTCATCGCAAATTGTTTTGATCAAGGATATTGGTATTTCGGATTTCCTATCTTATAAGGAGATCTCGGTTGAGATCTTGGATCAGAAGGTTCATCAGTTGCGGATCAAGGACGTGGCATTGGTAAAGGTTCTATGGAGGAACTACAAGGTGGAAGAGGCTACATGGGAAGCTAAAGAGGACATGAAGTCCGAGTATCCATTCCTATTAACCGTTCTGGAAATTTATACTTGAGGTGTGTTTTTTTTGTAACATCTTGGTTTTCTATCTTTGTTAAAGATAGATTAAAGTTTTCCTTGGCATCTTTGTTCTCGAACTTAGTTAAAGGTAAGAGTAAAGGAGTGTGGGTTCCAAATTGTGCTTGTATTATCTTATTCCATCATTCAAAGATGAATGATCCAAGTGGGGAGAATTGAAATGCCCTGGGTTTTGGCCATAAAAAAATTCCTAAGCTTTGAGCTCACTGTACTTGTAACGACTCATTATACGAGTCGTATGGTATGGGTATGGGTCATGTGACCCAACTCATAAGGTGTACCATGATTGGTGGTTGGGTTTCTATTGTGCTTATGATTTGGTAGTGCATGTCATTTGGTTTGGTGATAAGTTGTTAGGACGATACTATATTTAGTAAAAAACTTAGAAACTTGACTTAGCTTTAAGTACGGGTGGCTCACTAAAAACCGTGAGGATAGGTTACAAGTCATTGGGAGAAGTCATGTGTTACCCAGTGTCCAATCACTTGGGTTCTGTCTTGGATACGATGGGATCATACAAGTCATATATTCTAGTTGCGAGTTGTATGGTGGATAGTCTATGGTTCTCCAATTCACTGTCTTGGTAACGACTCTCTGATACAAGTCGTATGTTTGTGTCACGAGTCATGGGGTCGACTCGTAACTACTTGCGGTATTTTTACATTTTTAAGTTGGGAGCATTCTATAATTTCACCTTTTTAACTCCCATTGATACCATAACATAAAACACCTTTTGGAATTTTATTAACCTATTATTCTCAACCAAAAACTATTAATATCTCTCTCAAACTCTCTATTCAAGCAAGATGCTAGGGTTTCTTAAAGACAATCAATTAGGGGATTTCAAGAGTAATTCACTCTATCTTTCTTGGTTTTAAAGGCATGTTACTTCTCCCTCATTGTTATTTTAACAAAAAGATCATGTTTTAATGTATGGTTTTCATGGTATTGTTATGCTTTGGTCATAATGGTTGGGGGTTTTGGAAGTTCATGGTTGAACAATGTTTCTCATGGTTTAATTATGTTTTCTTTCATGCTTTTGATATGATTTTGACATTGTGAAATGTATGGTAATGGTAAATGTATATAGGGGTACTTTGGATTCCCCAAATTACTTGGTTATGGTTTTGAAACTTAAGTGCCCTCAACCTGTTCGTTAAAATGCCCATGAGAATGATTTTGTCACATAGTTTGACTATTTGTGAAATTTTTGCGTTTCATAAAAGGTAATGTAAACTAAATTGGTCTGCTTCATTTTAAAAGGTTTTAAAAAGCCTTAGTGGCCATGGTGTTGGTTTACTTGTAATTGGCAGAGTCAAATTATGGTTTATTGGCTTTATATGGCATGGTTGTAATAGACTTGCATGCTCTAATTTTGGTATTATGATACCAGCGGTTAATACCTAACTAAAAGACTCCTTAGTAAATGGTTGGAATGTGTAAATGGTTTTAATATGGGCTAAAAGGGGGTTGTGTATCAAAGTTGTGAAAGTTAGAGGTCCCGGGGGGACCAATACTAGAATCTCATATTTGCCGATGTGAGGTTTGGTTATGGTAAATGTGTGTGTGATGTCACACTTATATTTTGGGAGATGTACTAGTCATCTCATGTTTTTGTATGGCTCATACGGCGAACATGCACTGGGGACCTTTCAGCAGGGGGAGCTGAACCAATAAAGCCCGTGGGTGGACATTTACGACGGCAGAGATACACAGTCCAGGTTAAGGTTTTAATAGCATGCTAATCCTTTTTACCAACCCCAGCACAAAATTTATGTATATATGTGATTGCATATGGTTGTTTACTTAGGTTTGGAATAAAGGCATTTTTTATCTTTATCATTTAGTGCATGCTCGCATTCACTCTGCTAATCATCTTCGGGTGTTGTATCTGCATGCCATTCAAGAACCATACATACTATTATTCCTCCTGCTCAGTGACTTGTATTCGGGGACACCTTTGAGTTTGACTGGAGTGGTGAGCTTTCATATGGTGGAAAACTCCATTTCAAGCTATGGACTTGTCTCATAATTGTTATTTTCTTTAGTTTTGTTTTGAATATTGGTGGGGGCATATTCCGACTGGATGTTATTGATTTTGGTTAGAGTCTTTGTCCAACTACTAATAGCATCAGAGGTATCGATATTGGTGTTAGCCTTGGAATTGGTATTGGCATTGGGGGTTGGCACCAGTTGGATATTTGGTTGTGATTAGTATGTTATTGTTTTACATTTCATTATTGTCTTTAAACTGTTATTATTTTATCTTGTTATTGATAGGAATTCATCCAACATAAGGTACAGGGGGTTATGGTTGGGTATTCGGGGTTGTTTCCGGTCCTGGTTGGACTTGAGATGCCCGACACGACTAGTCCCTGGTTTGGGTCATGTTAGAAATGCCATATCTTGATTCCCTTGTGTCACATTGTTGTTCTTCATGTATACATACAATAGATTTAGAATTATTAAAATAGGAGGGGTAATCTTTTTTATCTTAAAGTGTTGATTGACTGTGTTGGATAGCTTAGAGTTCTCCTAGTTAAGCATCGTTATTTGTTTTATTTGTTGTGTTACCTAAGGACATGTAAATTTTCTAAGTTGAGGGTATTGATGTTCTATGGATTCAAAGCCATTTTGATGCTTAAAAGAATGAAACTATGGAAGTTACTTAGGTGTTTTAATTAGATATGATGGGTTTTGTGTTATGTTTTATAGGAAATCAAGTTTTCAGATTATTATGGAAAAAAAGAGTGAAAGTTGATGTTTTGGGCCAACGAAGTTGGCACCTATGGCCCATATATGCTTTCTGTGGTTCGTAAGTGCCAAAGTAGGAGTCAGGAATTAAAGATCCAGAGACTAAAAAGTTCATAAAACAAGACACTGTCAGTTACGGAGGGCACCTATGACCCATAGGTGCCACCTACGGTCCATAGGTGACAGAGTACATTGTATAAAAGTCAAATACAGAGAGTTCAGGGGATTTTTGAGAAAGCGGGAACCTATGTGGGACTACCTATGGTTCGTAGGTGCCACCAATGGCCCATAGGTGGCCCAGTAAGTGGCCACCGACCTCAGTTTTCCTCTTTTATTTGGGAATGATTTCCTAGGGTTTCCTTGTATCTATAAATACCCCTTTGACGATTTTTTGTTCGTTTACACACTTTATATACATACAAACATATATTTGAATCCAGGATTTGATTTTGATCCTTGGATTATTTTGTTTTTGATTTTGGTTTATTATTTAGTTATAGAATTTGGGTTTTACTCATTGATTATTGTAATATTATTTGAATGACTTCAATTATGAATTACCTTAATAGTTTCACAACATTTAACGACTAAATCCCTTTCCTAGGGTTATGGGAATCCTGGTAGATTAATGCAGTAGGGGAAGTGCTATGTTGTTCTAAACCAATATTCTTGCATGTATGGTGGTTACCTTCAGTTTAATAGCTTTCTTACCAGTTGCAAATGATAAGATCCTGCCTAGTATATCACTACTTATTTCACAAGAGTAGTAGGGATAAGGAAAAGATAACCACAACAATAATTTACAGATTAGTTATCGGTCTAGGCTAATCAGAATCATCTACTTAAGACAATTATATTTTATCTGATAACTTGAGACTCAAAAAGTAATAGTTAACTTAGATCTAGGATAAGGATTAGTAATGCAACATCCTAAGACTGAAAAGGTGAAGGGTGAAATCTGTCAACTTGTTCACAAGAAAGTTGATGGTACATAACTTATTAGATTATGCATGCAAGATATCGGGTTGGTTCAACAAAGCATGATAAACCTACTAAGCTAAGAATCTAGGCGGCATAGTCCTAGTGATCGTTTTTGACTTATTACAAATAAATTTGAGTTTCGTTACTTGTTTGAGATTACTACTACAACCTCCCCCCCCCATTTACTTTCTGCACTGCCCATTGATTTCAACAAATAAGAAATATAATTCCATGTATTCCCTTGGGATTCGACTCTAACTTTGTTGGTTTACTATATTTTACTTCAATCTCTTTAGTCTCAATTTGAGCTATAACTTTAAGTGACATCACTGATCTACATGAAAATCCATTATGGTTAGGATAGGTTTATTTTTGTCTATAATTAATCTTATTCATTCTCTTGTATATTTTATGTTTTTAATACTTTTAGGGCTCTAATACATATTCATGGTCTTGGAATTGCATACATCAACTTTTAGGGTTTTATATCAAAGTGAGAACTTAACATTTCTCCTTTTCTTATTGTAAATTAATAATTATGTTTTCAGAACAGAAGTCTTCTTATGTTCTTGCATTTATGAGTAGCTTAACACAACAACTATAGCTATGGGAACCACGAAGGATTCATTGTATGAAGTAATTCATAATCAGTGTTTAAGTATGTGTTGTTATTTCCTTAGGTGTGACTGTCTTATGGCAGTGAAATTTTTTTTAACACCCCTAATCTTTACTTAAGATAGAAGGAGAGTACGGATGGGAAAAATTAAATGGAAAACAGAGAGATAGAGCTACTAACATCCACTTAATAGCTTGAGACAATAATTTGAGATAGTTATCTAAGATCAATGGTAGGGTTTAGTAAATAGTCTCATGAGATAAAAAAACTTAAATGAGAACATTGCTTATATAAGAGAGTAAAGTTGTTTGAAGTATACATACATATCAATTCTACATACCAAACACCGCGAGAGATCACGGAGTACAAAAAAACATCAAAGTTATGATGTTATTAGGAAACACATTACTAGTACCTCTCTGATATTTATAAATATGAATCCAATAAATCAACAATTATTGCAACTAAATTAGTGTTTTTCAAATTCTCTACTTTGCAGATTGTTATTGAATGCCTCGACCATGAATTGACTGATATTTTGACTGATTTCCTATGGGATCACCACCAAACTTGGTTTAGCTGTAAATTTGACAACAACCAATTTATACTTCATTGTGAGGGGTATTTTGGGAAACATCATTGCCTTTGGCAAAAATAAAAGGTAAGACTACGTATAATAGATCCTTATTGTTTGGACCTTCTCCAAACCCTATGCATAGTAGGCACTTTATTTAAGACTACGTATAATAGATCCTTATTGTTGGACCATCTCTGAACCCCATACATAGTGGAAACTTTATGTCATCACCCAAATTATTGTTACACTAAAATGGAGAGTAGAATCTTCACTTAGACTTTCCATTGAAATAAGTTTGAAAATTTAGTGATGGCCAAGTCAGGCATTTTTTGAGTGTGTTGTGATCTAGGGAAATCCGGTAGTGATTAGAGAATTAATTGATGATTTTGATTTAATTTTGTGTTAGATAAAAAGTTTAGGAAGTCGTAGAAACTTTTGTTATGAAAAATGTATTAGTAGAACTTTGATTATAGTAATTACCATAAAAAGGTTAGTTCATGATGTTGAATTTCAATAAATATATTTTGAAGTGGCCAAAACAAGGACCAAGTACTTAGTTAATGGTTTAGGTCATGTAGCACCAAAAAATCTATTGTAGAATCAGAAGTGTCACCACAACAGCAACCCAATTTGTCTTAAGGGTCACTAGAATGACAGATCTACCTCTGCACTAGCAAAAGTGCCATTACAATGTTAAAATCTAGAATTCCAGCTTTTAAAATGAGAACTTATTTTTCATTCCCACTTTTATAAAAACATTCAAGGTCTTAGTATAGGCTATTTTCTTTAGTTTTTCAGGTTTTCATCTCTGGGGCTAAGGCTTCTTTACTTTTTAATCTTTAATCACTCATCTAAATTCAAAAAAATCACAAGAATCATGATTATGATAGAAATTGGAGTTTATCCTTAATTTATAAACTGGTGGAAATTGGTAGGATATTACGTTATTTTCAGTTGAAATTTATCCTAGGATGTTAAAAAACACTTCTTGTTGTAGAATTCTTGTTGATGGTTATATACAGAGAATTCAAAATTATAAAGTATAGAAAATCCTACGATTATGAACTATGGCAGTTCATTATATTCTATTGATAAATGTAAGTTTTTAAATATTGGAAATGGTAAAATATTGTGTTAAGTGTTGTGAAATTATTGGTTATAGATCAACAATGAGCTAAAATTGAAAAAAAGGCAAGGTTGTGGCAATATTGTGATTTCAAGTAAGGAATCAAGATAGTTTATGGATTAAGTATAGTAGAGACTTTCTTGACACTATGTTTTTATGTGAATTAGGTGTTTTGGTTTACTTTTGGGAGTTACTTGTGATTATTGAAGGCATCTTGTATTAAACATTCTACATTATGAAGTTGTGAAATTAATAATGTGGTGATATTGATATTGAGATGATAAATAGATCGGATGTTATGCCAAAACTGTTATTAGATTGGATACCACATTATTATTGATACATGAACTGAGCTTGTCTTATGTAGGTCATATTTTAAATTCCTTGGCAACTCTAGTATGTGTGTACATCTTGCTTGAATGTAATCATCATTTCATTTGAATATGTATGTATGTATATATGTGTGTCTATGTTTTTTTTTATGTGTGGAGGGGAGGGGGGTTGAATATTATTGAAGAATCTGCCTAAGTGTTATTAATGTACTTGTGTACTTTTATTCTTTATGGGATAAAGTATTATTACTGTATTTAGTTTTAAACTAATTGTTAGTTGTGTTTTGAATTCTAATACACGTGTCTAATTTTTCTTTTTATATAGAGTTAAGTTGAGTCAGTCAATGATGCCTACTAGTACTTAGTTATTGTACTGATACTACGTGTACTTTTTTTATTGAGGGTAAAGTGTGTTCCAGCATTTGAGATATGACCTCGACTCCAGATAGTGATTTTAGAAATCAACTCAAGTGTGAGCTCCATGTCCGGTCATCCATTGGGTTATTCATATATCATTCATGTCCTTTGTTTCAAGACTAAGACATTTCTTTAGTTAGCATTGGATAATCTTTAGACTTGGTTTTTTAATATTGTATTGTTGTTCTTGAATGGTGACTTCAGGTCCTAAGGGTTGTATAATTAGAGATATTTCTGCACTCTATCTTTAGTCATGGATATTAAATGAGGTAGAATTGAATTTGATTGATTGATATTGTGTTTTAGTGAATTAATGATATACTTTTGATAAAAGTGACTTCTAAAAGCCTGATTTAGTTGGTAATGTGGGGTTGGTAGTTTTCCCGCCATAAGTTAGGGTGGGTGTAACTCATGATCAATTGGATCATGACTTAAGTAAACTGATCTATCTTTTTCCTCTGATAATATTTTAGAATTTGTTGTAAAATATATCTCTATTTTTAATTATTTATCTTTTGTAGAATAGAAATATATTATAAGGATGTACTTTCTTTTTCTTTTTCACATGTATAAATAGAGAGTAGTGGTTATTGTTAATTATTTTTATTGTTATGTTTCTCATTTATTTCATTATTGAATGTTATAAAGTTGTATAATCAATTAGTATTTCTTACTTCTTTTTTTCATCTAAAATAATATTAAATTTTTCATAGTTATATAATTTAAAAAATAAAAGTCATGATTATAAATATTTAAAAAAAAAGATATAAAGGTTGATAATATAATGGTAAAATAGGCATTTTAAAAGTCAATTACAACAAAGAGTGAAGAATGATTATTGTTAAAAGTTGAGACAAGAGTTTGATTTTCAAATCAAGGTTGAGGGGTCTAAATAATTTTCACCCATACAATAAATAATTCGAAATGGTCCTTGAATTTAAATTTTAGTATCTCCCTTGAAAAGAAACTTTGTGTACCTGTAATCATTTTTTAGCTATGTTTATAAAGAAACAACACCTTAAACATGACATGCATAAAAATATAATCATTATAATGGTACTTGACAACTTGTCATGTTTTGAAAATGATCAATAGTTTCCTCATTAGGTAAACTTTCAATTACCTTATTATAATGCCTATTTCAATTCATACTATTATTTCTAGCATGCCAAAATTTAGGCTAAGGCGTTCCTCGGGTTAAGAATTAGAAATTTCAGGCTAGGCTACTAATGACTAAATTCAAGCAAGGTATGGTCTAGGGAAATCCAGGAGTGGACTTGGTAAATGTAAAAGGATTTAATATATTTTTATGTTCACTAAGACGATAAAAAATCTGGAGGATCTTTCAGATGTAACTTTGGGTAAGTAGAACTCCTGTTATAAAACCTAACATAGATAGGTTAGTCCAGAATGTCACAAGGTTTGGGCATGCATTATAAAAAAGACTAAACTAGGAGTAATCCTAATTATCTAACACACCAGACCTGCTATGGCTGATAGCAGGATACTACTATAATGCTGTTATAGCCAATGTATTATGATGCTTTACATCATTGTTTTAGTGTTTTATTAATATAAGATAAGAATGTGATATCCTATGCTCCATGTCAATTGAAGCCTCATGATAAGAATTATAAAACCCATAACTTAAAGATGGTGAAAATAATCTTTGTATATAAGATTTGGAGACACTATCTCCATGGTGTCAAGTGTTAGGTGTTCACAGATCTCCATAGTTTTCAATATATTTTCACCCAAAAATATTTAAGCTTAAGGTAGAGATGGTGGAAGGAATTATTGAAGGATTATGAGGGGACAATCTAATACTATCTGGGTAAGGCTAATGTAATGGCAGACACATTTAGCTAGAAAAAAGTATGTATAGGTAGTATGGCTTGCTTGATGGTGTCAAGGGTATCCTTGGCTAGAGAGATTCAGACTCTAGAATCCTAATTTATACAATTTGGTATTTGTGAAAGGGGTGGAGTGTTGGCTGGTATAGGAGCAAGGTCAAAATTCCTTGATGAGATAAATGTCATACAACTTAAAGATTTGAAGTTGAATAAACTTTAGAAAATGGTACACTATGGTGAAGAATCTAATGCCACAATTGATATGTCTGGGGTACTGATGGTGAGAGGATGTATGGTGAGTCTGTGGATGGTTATTTTATTCTAATTTTCTTATAAAAGCTTTGTAATGAAGCTCTAGGTAATTTATTTGATTTACATGTATTTTAGATATTTGAGCCTTTCCACAGTGGATTAGGTCATTTATGACTTTTCAGAACTGTCGGTTTGATTATCGAATAGTTCATTGGGGTTTAAGGCTCATTTCTATGTTTTGGATCTTTTGTTGTTAAGGAAATGGTCATGTATCAAAAATCCTATTAGATGGACTTGAATGAGAATTTGGATACTATCAACAAATCTAAAATATTGGTTTTATACCAGGGGTACCCATGATTCAGGTCCCGAGGCAGCCAGACTTATTTTGGACTGTTGGGTGGATTGTATGAAAAATAGTACTATAGGTATGGGGCCCATATCTAGTCAAAAGTATATCGGATGAAAATTTTGATGGTTTCATAGAGTCCGTAATAAGGAATTTTGTGTTGTGTTATAGTTATTTTACGCGCATGGGGTTTCGAACAAATCTTGAGCACTCGATCGAAGTCCATTTTTGTATATAGCAAATTCAGGTGCCTGATATATGGTATGACCGCTTTCGTGGTACTTTGAGGATGCTAAATCCCCTTTCTTCATCTAATTTTTTCCATTCTTCTTAACTATTTTTACTCCATTTTAATAGCTTAAAGTGAGGAAAAGGAGAGAAATCATCCATTCAAGCCAAGGTAAGATAACCTAACACTCCTTGGTCATTTTCCATTAATTTTCCTGTCAATTTCCATCCTATTTCGTAGTAAATCCATAAAAATTAGGTATTAAAATCCCTAAACTTTAGGGACTGATTTGGTCCCCAATTCATGCACCCTTTATGCTTAATTCTTTAGCACACATTCCATGTCCTTCGAGGAACCTCATGAAAAAATTAATTTTATATTCCATTGGCAAACCCTGCGGGCCCCTTGATTACCCAAACTCTAACCAAAACCTTTTTATAGCAATATGGGTTTTTTTCTACTCCTAATGATGTGTAGGTTATTATTTCTATAGCATGATGGTATTCTAGGATCGTAGAGAAAATATACAAGATTTATTGATCACTCGAGACTTCTAATTTTGCATCGAGGTAGGCTTCTGTCTACTATTCTTCACTAGATAATTTATTATATATATTGCATGTTACATAAGCATGTTAGGATGTGATTATGGATAGAATATCATGACTTAGACTAAATTATTAGTTTGGAGGATAGAAGGGTGAAATGATCCTTATTAAGTACCTGTTATGCTTATAGGATCCTATTATCCTAGGATACTAACATGCTAGACATAGTTGATGCTAATGAACCTTTAATATAAGATTTACTTCTTGACTCGGTGGGTTATTATAATATACTATAATATGGTAGTATCATTAAGTTAGTAATATATTATTGGACCCAAGGTCTAGATATGAAAATAGTAGGACTCCAGGTGAGTGATTTATCCTTGTAAAGGACGCCATCGTAGTCTATGGATGTTTAGATGCTTATAATTGTATTGTTTTCATACTAGTGATGGCATGTATAGATTAGTTATATTCATTCGCACTTAATGGTATGATTCCAACTAAAAACTTGTCTTACTACTGTTTTCCTAACAGTGATTTATTCCCTTTTAAAATAGATTAATTCATAACAGGAATTGCACTACCTTAATGGATGATATATGAGCTTTTGAGACTAAAAATGATATTTTCTAGATTTGACAAAGACATAATCAAGTTTTGAGACTAAAAATGATATTTTATAGATTTTACAAACATAGAATCTGGTCCATGGCTTAACTACACCAATTTACTTTGGTCAAGAGAGATTCTTACCTTTTATACTCATTGATACTAATCTAGTATGGGATTTGATCTCGAGCAAAAGATTTAAAAACTTACACACTTTTTGCGATAATAGAAGTCTTGGCATTTATTATAAATACATCTCTCCATTATCGGATGGACTAGATTGATGATGATAATTGATGAGTGGTGATTTTACCACTCATTTGCACCAAATATTTGTTCACACTACCAGATTTGGTATAAAAAATGTGGCATTTCCATGATTTAAATACACTAATATCCACATTTTGCAGGTATATAGTTGATAAGATGAAATGTTGTCGATTGAAGCTAAAATGGATCAAATAGAAGAAAACGAAAGGCAGTTGAAGACCTGGAATAGTTCAGCCTCAGTTACCGCGATCGCGGTCCTCAAGCCACGATCGCGGTAAGTCAAAGATGGTCAGGATAGTGCAATCACGAAACATAATCATGGTCATGTTGGCTGCAATCGCAAACAACCTCACGCGATTGTGGCCATGCGGGAGTATAACCCAAGGAAGTTTTGTAATTTCTCTTATACGAATCCCAAACCTTATATACGCAAAAACCCTTTCTTCTTTGGGTATTGCTTACCTTATAGATAATTTTTAATTTGACGCAAGAAACCCTAATTGGGAAAGTGTGTAACTGACTATGGAGGCTTGATTTCTTAGTATTTTGGGAAGAATGAATGCTTTGGATAATCCTCATTGTATATATTTCTTTACTTTCTTCATGTGTAGCTAAGTAAATTAGTCTTGGGATTATGTTGAACAAAAGTGTAATTGTGAGTGGGTGTTGTTATGTTTGGATGATTGTTAGTTGTTGAGTATGGAATCCACCACTACTTGAATTTATGAGTTGGAATTTATGGGTGAAAACCCCAAATCTCCAAATGGGTTTGATAGGTGAAAACCCTAAACTCGAGAAACCCTTCATCATCCTTAAAAGAGGGATTAAGGTAAAAATGAGGTAACCTATAACATCCTTCAGGGAGGGTTATAGGGGGACAAAAAAATGGTGGATAATTAGAAATAAGTGTATTTGGAGTGTAAATCATGTCCAGTGCATCATACTAGAAATAGGGATGCTTTATTGAGGCTTTGGGTGATTACGAATTGCACACTTGTTAGGTGCTCGAAAGAGCCAATGGGTGAAATCGTTTTGGTTTTATTGAAAGATTAACCACAATGATATTTGACCTAGCCGATCCTTTAGTTAACAACTAAGTTTCATGTTAAACCAATATCAACCCACATGTTTTTACTTTTAGGTAGACATAATCCCAAGATCTCTTAAAATCATGATTTTAAGTCAAAAGTGTCATATTCGGGCGTTGCTAAACAAAAATCATTACAAATAAATCCCAAATCAATTCTCCCATTTTATTTTACATGTCGTGTTTTTAGCATTCCGGGGTAACCTTTTAGTAATTAGAGCGCCCATAGGATTGAAATTTGTAATTCACTTCTTGTTGATTCGACCCCAATTTGAGTTTGGTTATTGACAACGACCGACTCACCCCTCAAAAATTAGAGTGAGTTGAGCATTATCAAAATAGCATCATTGTCGGGGAGTGGAATATAGATTTCACTTGTGTGGTGTGATTCTTACTTGGGAATATCCGGGGTGGTATAATTTACTTTATTTGTTATTTTTTAATTATTTTTTAGGTAATCGATGTGTTAACGAAACGATGAGTGATAACTCAAGAAATATGGGCACCTTTGATGTTCCCCTAGATGATGAGGGCCAACTAATTAAAGTGGTCCAAACAAGTGCAATCTGTACCCCATGAACTAATGGGAACAGAGTCTTCCATGTGACTAGCATCATGCTTCACATATTGCAAATGAAAGGATTGTACGGGGTCAAACCTTTGAGGACCCAAATATCCATTTGAAGAATTTTATGGAAGTGTGTGTGCCATTCAATATAGCACACATTACTAAATAATCCATTTGGCTACGCCATTACCTATTCTCACTAATTGGCGAGCCGATTTTATGGCTCCGCTTACTTCCACCCGGCTTAATTACATCTTGGGAAGAGATTACTACAATGCTTTTTGTTAGATACTTCCCACCATCTAAAATTCTTTTAAAGAAGGAAGAGATTATTAATTTTTGACAAATAAATGAAGAGTCATTGTTTGAATCTCGAGAACTATTTAGTGAAAAATTGGCCCAATATCCAAATCATGAAGTCCTCGAGAAGATGTTTTTTGAGATCTTCTACCGTGCCCTTGATTCATTAAACAAAATGGTGGTGGATAATGCAGTGGGTGGCTCCATAGTGATGATGCACCACCATGCGGCCTTTCTTTTGATAGGAGAAGTGTCAAGGAAAAACTGAGGTTGGCATACCCGAGATACCAAAGCTACCAAGACCCCTTCCACTACTTCCATGGTTGATAATGAACAAAGAAAGTGGAATGAAGAGAAGAAGGACACCATGGCGAAAATGATGAACAAACTTGAACTCTTGACAAAGCATGTTGTGGATGCACCCGAGAAAGAGGTAAACGCTGTAACATCAAAATATTATGAAGATGATGAAAAATCAAAGAAGTTGGATGTGGAAATCCGATATTTAACTAACTACTCCGGGGGTTCCCACCCCGACTATCAATGACAAGGATGGAATTAAGGTTGGATAGACCATGAGCGGGATAGAGATTAGAGGGATAAGGAGTGTTATTATGACCGTTATGTTCCCCCCCCTCCATGATCAAGTTAAGACCAAGGAGCAAAGTTTTATCGACCCTAAAAAATTAAATACCGAGGATGTGTTAGCAAGAATATTGAATAAATTTGAAGGTATGGAAAAAATGGTTCGTAAGTTGAAAGGTGACATGTCTAAACTATTTTAAACCGTGGTTTCTCATTCCGCCTCTTTCAAGCAATTGGAAAACCAAATGGGCAAATATCCATGCAACTAAATACTAGGACTAGAGGTGGACTCCCTATTCACACTCTTGCTAATCTAAAGAATGATGCTCAAGTTCTAGCAATTGTCATAAGGAGTGGAAAAGACAATTGATGAGCCCTCTAATGTACACTTGAGTGAGAAAATTCCCAAAGCTAAAGCAAAGGAGGTGTTGAGAAGAAATTAATGAGAAAGAGACCGATGAAAATGATGAAGAAGTAGGTGAGGTTAAAAATCCACCAAGTTAAGAAAGGGCCACAATCCAAGTTCTTCCCTCATTCCCTCGATGATTGCATAAAAAAAAGGTGAAAAATTGAGAAAGTTCATGGAAAAACTTAGCAATATATCGATAAATATTCTGTTACTCGAGGCGATCCAAGAGATCCTGGGATACGCTAAGTTGATGTCTAAAAAGAATCTTGTTGAAGGTAAAAACATTGAGGTCACTCATAGGTGTAGTGTTATCATGGATAGTAAGGCTGTGAAAAAGAAAGATGACCCTGGAGCATTCACCATTCCTTCCATAATAGGGACGCATGATTTTGCAAAAGATCTATGTGACCTTGGTGCGAGCATCAACTTAAAGCCTTTTGTCATCTACAAGAAGCATAGATTGGATGCCCCTACACCGACATCTATAAGACTCTTAATGGTGGATCAGTTAACAAAAGGAAGGAGGGAATTTTATTTGATGTCCTTGTTAAAGTGGACAAGTTTATACTTTCGGAGAATTTTGTGGTATTGGATTATAAAATGGACCAAGAGGTACATATCATACTTTTCTTCCCTTTCTTGGACACGGGAGAGACATTGTTGATTTGGAGATAGGGGAAATGAAGTTTAGGGTACAAGAGAATGAAATCTCATTCAAAATTTGCAAGACAAAGAAACGAACCATGGAACTTCAAGTTGTGTCCATGGTACATGTTGAGGGTGAAAAGCTGACTGAGGAGGGGCTTGAGGGCCTATATTGAAAATAGAAAAATGAATACGTTGTTCCATGATATTAAAGAAGGCGCTAGGTGGTAGGCAACCCACAAATTCCACAAAAGTGTCTCGTATCCTTTCTGTTATGTTTATGCAACATAAATGTTAGTGTTTTCATCTGAATAATTGATACATTTGTGACACTGTGTAATGAATTAGAAGATCTTTTAAAGGGGAAAGTGTGCAAATTTTCATCAAAAACTGTATAGGGAAAAATCTGTCAAAATTGAGCAAAAAACTGAACAGGAAAAAATAGGGGAGCAGAAATGCTCTTAGTTACCATGATTGCAGTCCCTAGGCGAGATCTCATTCACCCACGTGTCCGCGATCGTGGCCACCTGACCACGGTCATGGTCACTTCAGCCACTTAATCCCTAATTTCCCCCCCATTTCCCCTCACACTCTCTTTCAATTTTTATTCTCTAATTGGACCAAAATTCTGGCCAAGCTTGTGAGCCCTCCAATAGCATACTAGCCTCCTCCTTGCATCTTAATTCTTGTAGGTGTCATGAATCCATGCTTGAAATCTATGAAAATAAGCCTTAGAATGCATGATTTAGAAAGGGCCTATAGTTTTGATTGTTTTGCTTCCATGTTGTTCTAATTGATATTTGTGTAATTTTGGGTGCTTGAGTAAGGTGTGATCAAAAGTGGGGAAATCTTGACGGTGTGGTCCTGGCATTTGAGTATTAGTCTGTTAGTCTGTATTAGCCCTATATTATATTTTTTTTGAAGTTTTGTTTCATTTCTCTTGGTAGTCTGTTACTAGCAGTTTTAGATTACAGATTGACTTACCTACTAGTAGGTTATAGTAGGTTCCATCGTGACATGCTAAATTGAATCATGACAAGCTTTAGGTTCTTGATACTCAATTTATTCGGGTGCAACCAAATTGTACCATGACTTGAGATACTTCTATTAGTGTATCTAGATAAAAATAGATATAGTTAAGTATGAGTCTATGTTTTAGAATTTAAAGTAGGTGAAATGCGAGAATTAAAGACCTGCAGGTTTACTTCAAAAGATTTCTCAAGTGAAAATTGGAAAGGAGAGCTATGGACTTCATACTAGGTATTGCAAAGACATTGGTTTTTTTAGTTTTGAAAATGATCATTTTACACTCTTGAATAGGTGAAGTGAACATTTTCAATATATTTCACCCAACAAAGAATTTGGGTCGAATCCATAGGGTACAATGTGTGGAGATCAAGTGAGTGTGAAATAAAAGTACCTCTCCAAAATCCAAATAAAGGTACTAGCATTATTGGGCATTTTTTATGTATAAAAATGGAACTGGGATACAACCACTCAAATCTCCTTTTTTGAGCTCAACTAGAGTAGAAATAGTAGAACCTAAGATTAATTTAGATAAACAAAACCCATTTCCAAATCACAAGTAATAAACTAATATGAAAACATAAGATAGAATCAAAACCCAAATTTAATACATAAGCATTGTATTATCTCTAACTACAAATTCTCAAGTATCAAATGTAACTACACCTAAATGTTCTATGAAAAGCAAGGAAAAGAAGAAGGGTTTGTGAAATTAAGAATCCAAACTAGAAATCTTTAATTCTAAGGGTTTTGGGTCAAGAACCCTCGATGTCTTGGAATGTCTTTGGTTCGAGCATTTGATGAATTGGGATTAAGAAAATATGAAATTCTTTACTTGACCCTAAAATCTTCCAGATGAATGATAAAGCAGACTAAATTACCCCTAAAATTGTCATGTTGACTTAGATCATCCACTAGAATGGACCAAATGGACACAAAAGCGAACCTTGACCTTGATCGAGAAAATCGCTAAAGAAATCATATTGGTGCTAAAGCACGCCTTGAAAAAACTTTCCTAACCCCTAAAGCGATCATATTGGTAGTAAATCACACCTTTGAACTATTTGACAGGCCGCTAAAGTGCACCTCATGCCACTTTTGCAGTACCTGAGGGCATGATCTAAGATTTTATTTCAGCTTTTTCATTTTAAATTTTTCCTTCCTTTCCATATTATTTTGTCTCATATTCACTCTTTTTCATCAAAACTTCTTGTAAATCCAAAATACCTTAAATAAATACAATTCAACGGATAATTTGCCTCATATTATATATTAACGACACAAAATCATAAGAAAAAAGACAGAAATGAGTGGAAAAATAGCCACTCATCAACAACCCAACTTAAAGACTTTGTTTGTCCTTACAAAAAACAAATCAAAACCCAATGAGGCAATCAATTGAAGCTCAACATATAAATCATAACTCTCCCTTTGCACGAGCATATCAACTATGACTTTGGTAGGTACTAAAAATTTGTCAGCAAGAATGTGAGTCCTACTCAAGCAACTCCCTCAAAATCAAACACTCATTTAAGAACACTAAGAACTTTTAAGATTCACCAAATAACACCAACCAATTCATAAGAAGTGACTCACTATCAATACTAAATCAAACATGCTCCTTTGACTCATTTAGAAATTTGTTAACTTCACCAATCTATCCTATATTACATGACCTCAGTAGAAAGGAAACTCCAAAACACATAAAATATTTACAACACTTTTATATGGGATAAATTGAATACATTCACACTCAACAAAGAATTTTCAATGCAAACATGTACCATACTATAGGCTTGCCTTTATTTTAAATTGCTACTAACTCAAAAGTATCATTTGGAGATCCCAAAGGACTTTTTCGAGCTTTTAATGTAGGATTGGGGGAAGGTAGGATAAGTATTGATGACATCCAAACTACATCTCATCTTAAAAGATGATATGGTACCTATCAAAATATAGTAAACCAACAAAGGTTGGGGTAAAATCCAAAGGGAATACGTGGATTCACGACTCTCAATTTTTATAATAAATGGGCTGAATTGGAAAAGTAAATAGGGGGCTTTGAGTATCAGTGTCGAACTAGTAGCAAATATCAACTTCGATTGTAATCATTCACAAGTGAACAATAGGATTGTGTAATCTTTTCATGCTTGGTTGAGCCAACCTGGAACCTTGCGTTAAGAATCGATAAGTTATGTACCTTTTATAGTCTTTTGGACGAGTAGAAGGATTTCACCCTTTACAATTTGAGTCTCAAGATGTCGCCTTACTAAACCTTATCTTGATCTCAGCTAACCATTACCTTTTGAGTCCCTAATTATTAGATGAAATCTAACCATCTTACATAGATAAAACCTAAAAGCATTGATCAACAGTTAAATTCCAAATTATGGTTGTCTTTATTTTTTCTAGTCACTACTCCTCTTTTGGACTAAGTAGCAATATCAAGATGGGATCCTAATGTGCACACCCATTAAGAAACTATTATAATGAAGATAAAGAAATATATCATACATGTCAGTTCAGAACAATAACAACACTTCCCCTACTTTGTCAATCATCTAGGGTATCAACAACCTTAGCTATAGGTATTTAGTCGCTCATGCTTATGAAGAAATCAATAACACTCATAATTGAAAGCATAGATGAAATCACAATGATAAGAACTATAAAAACCCACAACTGTAACAGAAGTCAATACAAGAGAATCCTAAGATCAAAATCAAATCTTGGAATCAAACTATGTTTATGAGTATTAAAAGTGTGTAACTCCTACTAAAAACACATAAAGGGTAATTATAGTGCATGAGGAAATCGTCAAACAAAACCCTTAACGAAATAGGAGAAAAAAGGGTAGGCGTCCACTTATGGCCCCTACTTGCGCCTTGACCCTGGCCGCTAGTAGTACCTGCTGTCAGCAGGGTAGGCGCAAGTATAGGGCGTAGGTTCCCGGATTAAAAATTCTAATGGGTTAGCACTCAAAAATTTGAACCTCTTACACTTGCTTTGCCTACTTGCAGTCCATAGGTCCTACTTGCGGTCCACATATTAAATTAGTAATTGTCGGGAGTCTTCTTTTTAGCTCTTCTTCAATTCTCGAACATGCTTCAATCACGAACAAACTAGAAAATGTCACAAACATCCATAATTGTTTCAAAAAGTAGCCAAAAACACCTTTTTCATCTTTTTCATGAGCTCAGCATCCAAAAAATGATTTCCTACAAAACATACCCAAAACACATCATATCTAACAAAATAGACTCAGACACTTGCATATTTTCCATTTTCAAGCGTCGAAAGTGCTATATTTCTATAGCACATAAATACCCTCAACATAGAACATTTGCATGTCCTCAGGAAACAAAACACAATAAAAATAAAAGTGATGCTTAATTAGGAGAATTTAAACTATTCAAGGCAGTTATTCAACACTTAAAGCTCAAAACACAACACCTCGTCCAATGCTATTTTTAAAATCCAACTATGTATGAACATGAAGCACAACAATGTGACATAATGGGATTAAGTTATGGAAGTTACATTAGCAATAGACAATCCCTCATACATACAAGTTACAATACCCAAAACAAGAAAATAGCTAGTAATATGACTCAAGTGCCCTTACAAAAAGGATGTCCCACTCACTCATATGAAATAATAAATGTCAATGCAGGGACAATAATGATACACTCACACTTAAAAGAGTAGTTCCAATCAAAGCATGTCAAAAACCGTAGGTTTGCCCCCATTTTCTTTACTTTAGTTTTTATATAGTCAAGTTAGAATCACTATAGGAATTTTCTCGCCTTGAAATGTATGCTTGGGGGATGGTACAGTTCATATGGACATATCAAGTGACTAAGCCTCCTTGGTGCTACACTAACCTTTGGGTCTTACTTACCAGCCAATTTTCTTTTATTCCACCTTTATTTCTCCCTTTTTATTCTTTATTGCGCATTCTGGTTGGGTGTGGTCTTTTATCTTTTCTTTTTTATTTTTTCAAAACTTATTTCTCTCTTTGTTTTGCTACCACACCCAGCCCTACTAAATTTTTCCCTTACTTTATCTTTCTGCATACCCAATTTACACTATGCACCCCTATGATAGCCACCTTCAACTTACGCATTTTTCCTAAGTTAAGGTGCACAATGTCCAAGGAGGACTAAGGTCAAATAGGTTTAGTGTAATATAAATGGGAAGGTGAATGGTAAAACAAGAAAAATAGGCTTATAAGGCTCAAAACAGGGATCAACGGATATCATTTACACAAGGATGGTCATTTAGGCTAAAAGTGGACTAATATTAAAAATGACATATTATCCTTTCCTAACCGACTATCTTTTAACCTAGGCAAAACTAACTAGGAAAGTTCTGAATTAACACTCCAAGGGAACTTGGTAGTAGCTCACACGCACATAGCATAGAGTCAATATTAACAACTACTACCTATCTGGTTCGTGCAATTGTTAGCAAGTGATTATTATGTCCCTAATCCTAATGTCATAGCGTGATCCATAATGTTCATACATATACAAATTATCAAAGTTCATAACACAAAATTTTTGAGGGGTATCAAAAATCAATAAAAATATGACCAAGGCCCTAAATACATAAAAATCTCCTAATTACACAAACTAAAACACAATATGAAATAAAACACAATAGGACACAAAATTATCCTAGTCATATCAGTTTTACAACAATATCGCAACTGAAAGAAAAAGAAGTATGACAATAAAAACTCGCGACGTCATGGTATACCTACCCCCAACTAAAAATTATGCATTGTCTTTAATGCGCTAAAATAAAGTAAAATAGAGGTAAGTGATAACATACCTAGGATATACTAGGCACCTGAATCATGAGAATCCCTAGATAAGGGCATAACAGCTGGCGAAGGCAGTGGTGGTGGTGATGCACTACTAGATGATACACCCGCTGCTAGAGCTGCACGCCTCTGCCTGTCGAACAATGCAGTCTCCATCGAATTATTTATGGAAATTTTAACAGCCTGGTCATATGGCATATCAGGATCCTACAAGTCTCTAATGTGACTCTCTTGGCCCCAACTGCCGGGACATCCTCCTCATGCTCCATAAAGAAATCAAATTATCTCGGTTTGTACAAAGATAATATCTGAACTACTAGGGGTATAAGAGAGGGAGTGACTACTATGCGGCCTTCTATGAGAGTTCACCTCTGCTCATAATATATCAAACTCCTCCCTCATATGGGATAGATTACGCACATCTGTCTCTGTGAATCGGGTTGTAATCTATCTCTCAAATTAATAGAGCAGTGTCGGGAAATTAGCACATAGCTCAGACAATGCAACTCTCTGTGCAGCCTCCCATCTAGCCTTTGCCTGCTCAAATCTAGTCCTAACCCCTGATCTTATCTGCTCATAGAGGGTAGTAATCTCGGTCTAAACAACCCTCAACCTAGCATCGGTGGCCCCATGGTTGTCCACTAAGCTCTGCAAAAACTTGCCTGATATAGTAATCATACCTATAGTAGGATTTGTTGTGGATGGGTGACTAGGCTCTAAAGATACACCCATCGGCTATGAGTTTAAAGTCTAGGCTAAATAAGAAGTAGTCGATGTCCCCTTGCCCTCTGTACTAATATTTGGAGCCTCTCTGTACTCCCCTATTTCTATATCAATACTAATACCCACATACTCTTAATATGCCTCACCAAGATCTATGGAAATTATTGGGCCTTCAGTCTGGGCCCTAGGTACTACTACTGGCTCTATAGATCTCCTGGGAAGGTCTAGGGGTGCCATACCCTTCATAGTCTTTATTTGTGCAGTCCCTGTCACAAGTAATCTCTTATCAAATCTCGATATCTCACTTACACCACCCTCATCACACATTCTCTAAATCATGCAAGGGAATGGCATATTAGTCAACACCTAAATTATCTATCATGTAACTCATACCAGAGAGTAGAAGCAAAATAAATAGCATATCCGGCATCTAGATGAATCGCTTCTTCTTTGTGACCAATTATTTCATAAATGTGGCATATCCAAGCATCTTCTTCACTGCCTCAAGAAAATGATTTTAAAGCTTAATTCTTTTGGCTTTTAAATGAATCGCTTGACCTTACCTTCCTCTTTCTTTTGATTTAATCTCTGAGGAAAATGTGGGGGTGTACCCAAAAATTTTATGACTTCTAGATTAGTGATCGGACCATTACCTATGTCTTCAACAATTTTATTCTTATCACCTATTACTTTTTAGACACTTTAATATATGTCTCATCATAAACATTTTTTGCTGCAGGTAGTGGGGGATCCATAGTAGTGATCCCACTCCCCATGGTAGTAGCATGTACTTGACCATTATTTTTTGTAGTTTGCACTGTCATACTCAGAAGGTTACCTGGTTTCCTTTGGTTTAGAGTTTCTGACATTTGCTCAAACTGGTGCTCCAACTGCATGATAGCAATGGAATGTGACTCGACCTTCTGGGTCAATCTTGAAAGTTTATCCTTAATCTCCTTTAGGATGAACTATTGATTTTCTTTACCCTTTACCATCTATCAAGTATTTCTTCCATTCAAGATTTTGCATATCATTTTCCAAGTGGAATGTACCTATCTCCCTTGTCTCAATAGTCATTTTTTTTTCCTCCAGTCACTATCTCTCTCTCTGCTATGGTCTCTATATCTGTCATAGTAGTTTTGACCTTGGTTCCCTTTCTCTTGGGATCAGAAACCCTCCATTTGAAGATCCATATAATTTGTTTCCTCCTCTAATTCTAACTCGTAATCTTTGGAAGATGACCCTTATGCTTCTACAAAATTCACTTTCTTGAAAGTAGTTGCTGGAAACTTCTTTGCTAGCACCCATAGATCGGTTCTTAGCAGTTTAATTTCTTATTCTACTAACTCATCTGTTAATATTTTTCATAGGAGGCACCAATAGCATATGTGCCAGACCCCCTCTCAGCCTCCCAAGTTTTCCACCCTCGATTAGTGAGCGAGATCTGATCTAACATCTCTGAAGATGGCTCCTAGTGTATTCACATAAACGATAATCTAGATATGGTATGTGCCATAACTCTGTAGCTTATGGTCAGGGCTCTGTGGAATGTCTCCAGTAAACTCATCTCAGATAGCTGATATTAGGCACCATGCTCAGCTTCTTCTTAAACCTGAACCATGCCTCGTTCATAGATTCTAACTAAAGTTGCCTAAAATTATAGATCTCATCCTTAATCTACAATATCCTTGATAGAGGAAAGAACTAGTTTAAGAATTGCTGGTGCAACACATTTCATCTATTGATAGATCCTTTTAGAAGTTCCCCTAACCACAAAGATGCTTCTCCTGTATGTGATAAAGGGAACAACATCAGTCTTAGTGCTTCCTAATTCACCCATTGAATGGTATACGATCTATAGATCCTGAATAAATTAGCAAGGTGCATATTTTCATAATTTGTAGGAAACCTACAAATACACCCTTCATATTTTAAAGTTGGTTCATTGCGCTCTTGATGTCAAATTTGATACCTGCGGTAAGAATAGGAGGAACTATGGCTCTAGTCTTTGCCGGCTCAACATATCCCAAATCATCCATATCATCTATATATGGTTGCATATACTGATATGTTGGGATCATATTAACAAGGGCACCTCTAGCATTGTTGATGTTGGGAGTATTTATACGTCTAAGCATCATAACTTACCCATGTTTTAGCTAAGTTTTGAGGATAAAATACATAATTCCTGCACTTTTAGTTTACTTTCAATTAAGTGAGCTGACCTATGTGATTAGCATGCTTTTCAAGTACTAATGCGGAAGATTTCAGCACTTTGGGGACCTGTGGACAGCAAAGGAAAACTTCACATAAAAGGAAAGGCAGCTTTTGGACTAAATGTGATGCATGGGAACTTTTTCCCGGGAAAACTCAACATTTTTAAATAGTTAAGGATGCAGTAGCAACTTAGTAAAGAAGGTTGTTATTAAAAACCTTATTGCTAAATTTTCAGCCATTATTCACATAATTCAGATTCTGTAATATTTTTGGAGAGCAGAAAACGGCTTAGCTTGAGCAACGGAGAGAGAGAAACACGTTCCTCTCTTATTGTCGCTAGTCATCTCCATCGCCGAGATTGTTCTAAGTTTTGGTATGATGATTATGTCTATTTTGATTTTCGTTGTATTCATGAGTAGCTAAACTTATCTGTTAGGGTTATGGAAACCTTGTAGTATACTCTCTATTGCTATGGGTTTGTGAATTTATGATGTGTAATGCACTTATATCATTACTCTCTTCATTATAATTGAATTCTCGTGGTTGCAAACATAGGGAATACGCCATTATAGCAATAACTTGTTCGATAGAAAAGTTGTTGTTTGGAAAAGAGAGTGTGACAAGAAATTAGGGTTTCCAACCTCTAGTTTACACGTTAATTCCCTAGAAGGATTAACTACTTGGAGAGTTCGTATAAGTTTCTGTACACTTTAGGTTCGAGATAACTAAGGTGAATAAATCCTTGATGGTTGAAAAACACTTGGATTTAGAATTAGAATACGTCTCTCTATAAGTGCATTCATGTATAAAATTCGTATTACTCATAGTTAATATAGAAGTAGAAGCTACAAGGTGGACATAACCCTAACTTGTCATTCTCTGTGATCAATTACTTTTACATATATCGTCTCATTCGTTACACTAATAGTACTATTGTGCACTTAAACCAAAACCCCCCTTATCTTGGAATCTTCAACCAACAGTCTAATAATAATCACAATACTTAGTGATCATATTATTCCCTGTGGGATTTGACACCCAACCCAGTTGGGTTCTATATTTGACAGCGACCGCTTATACTTTCTAACGAGAGTTGTAATTTGGGCATATCAATTGTTCTATTTTCCACCTAGTGCTGCTCGGCGATCTGCTGCTTGTCTCAACTAAACTACATTTTCCACCTCAGCTACCCACTAAGCTTCTTGTGTTGACCTACTCTTGATTTAATCTTGATCTAACATGTCACTAGTCTATTGATCAACAATATTAATACTCCTTTGAGAAAAGAGGGGGTACAACATCACGAACCCCTTAATAAAGTTCATCACTTTTCTACTCATACATCCTACTAGGTGTTTGTGGGATCCTATCTATAATCGGATAAAGTGAGTGTAAGGGATTTCCTCTACTCTGTGTGCTAGGAATACACCGGCGTATGCCAAACTAATAACAAAAACAAATAAAAAAACTAGCAAACTACAATAATTTCAAATTAAAAATCAACACCGTTTACCCCGATAATGGCTCCAAAATTTTGATGACATCCAGAATACACTTCCTCCCAGAGATGATACGGTTGCAGCCAAAATATAGTAACCCAATAAAGTTTGGGGTCAAATCCCAAGGTAATACATAAATTCACGACTCTCAGTTTTTGTAATAACAGGATGTACTGGAAAAGTAAATGGGGGTTTTGAGTATCTATGTCAAATTAGTAACAAATATCAACTTCGATTGTAATCAGTCATAAGTGAACACTAGGATTGTGTTCCCCCAGTCTTCTCAACACTATAGGCTTATCGTGCTTTGTTGAACCAACCCGATTCTTCGAATGCAGAATCAATAAGTTATGTACCTTCATAGTCTTTTGGACGAGGATAAGTATTTCTCCTTTTACCTTTTAAGTCTCAGGGTGTCGCCTTACTAACCCTTATCATGATCCTTGTTAACTATTACCTTTTGAGTTTGCAATTATTAGATAAAATCTATCAATCTTACTTAGATAAAACCTAGAAGCGTGGATTGACAGTTAAACTCTAAATTCCTATTGTCTTTATCTTTTCCTAGTCATTACTTCCACTTTGCCGCAATCACTTAAGGTTATCTGCGATCATGGGAAACACGACCATAGTTGTGTTCCATGGTCGCACTATCCTGACCATCTTTGATTGACCGCGACTACGCTTGAGGACCGCGATCGCGGTAATTGAGGCCGTGCTTTGCTAGTTCTTCAACTGCACTTCTTTTGCTTCCATTTTATCTCTTTTAGCTCCAATCCATAGACTTTCATCCCATCAACCATATACCTACAAAATATGGATATTAGAGCATTTAAATCATAACGATGCATTATTTTCTTATACAAAATATGGTAGTGTGCACAAATATTTGGTGCAAATCCGTGGTAAAATCACCACTCATCAACATCCGAAACTTAAAACCTTGCTTGTCCTCAAGCAACACCACCCTTTTCTATGAGCCAACTTCACATGTATGGAGACACTCTATTACCCAATGATCATGATGACTCTAACTTGATTATTACCATCAAAAGGTTTTCACCGATAGGCAAACTATTTTTTTAACGACGCCCCTCAACATAAAATGGAATAATGGAGGAAACAATAGACTTTTAGGAGAAACCGTGTGACAATTACTACTCACTCTAGAAATGACTCAATTGTTGACCTGAACTATAATATTACTTCCTTTTATCTCATTCTGCGGAAGATGGAAAATTCACCCATCTCAACTTATTCATATGTCTCCTCACAAGGAAGAAAATTTAACGCACCTACTTACAACCACTGCAACAAGGAGTTTAAGAGAAAACACTCTATCTCTCTCAAGAAATTCTCACTGATAATAATTACCATGTTGTAGGCTTACCCTTATTTTAAATTGCCACTAAAATGACCACACTTGGCTGGAAATCACAAAGGACTTTTTGAGCTTATAATGTAGGTTTAGGGTATTGTAGGATATCAACTTAGGACATTAATGCTAAACCCTCCTTGAACTTCTACATCACATACTTTCACTTTTTTCTATTGGGACACTTCTTTTCCTTTACTATTGTGCCTACTTTGCCTTTTCTTGGTTTTTGGACTTTTCTCTTTCTATTCTTTTTTTATGGATAAATCGTGCCTTTCTTTCCTTTGTTGGATCTTTTCTTTCTTCTAATAATTTTTCTTTATTAGCATAAGCTTGTCAGCACTTTTTGATGATTCCATGGCCCAACTATACCCTTTTCAATTTCCACAGCCCCCAACTTAGGCTTTTAGCCTCAAATTATACTCTTAAATTCAAGGAGGGTAAGGTTCAAAATAGGAAAAATAGAAGGGTCAAGGCTTGTAATGTGTTTTCCACAGAGAAGTCCAAAGTCTCAAAGTGGGCTACTAGGGGTAACTTCTATATAATTGTAGGCTTTTTAGGCTAAAGTGGGTTTCCAATGTCACAAGGTGGCCTATGATCATTTTACCAACCAAGCACAATAAAAATTTAGCCTTGAAAGACTAATGGGGCAAGTTCTAGATGTTACAAGTACACAAGACATGTATACAAATAAGCTCACACACATGGCATGCGAAACTCGTCAAGGGGGTTCAATTGTTCCACCCAATCGAGAAACAAATAGAGTACCAACTTTTTTTCGAAGTCTCTTTTTGGAGTCATAAAAAGAGGCAAAGTTTTGTTACAAGGTTCTCGCGTCAATTTTGCAAAAGTTTTTGGATGAAAGGGGTGTTTGCTTCGCATCCGCACCACGTATAATTTGCTAATCATGGCAACAACCCAAGCTATTATTCCATATTATGGCTCTTATATGGTCAAACCACCCATATGGCTACACAGACTTTGCCAATGGGTATGAATGTGATCCTAAATCATTAATGTGATAGGTACTCATACTTTTCTTTCATTGACCTTGATGCCACGGGTAAGTATACTTCCCCTGCATCCATGGTTAAAAACCTAATTATGACACTTTTATTTTAAGAATATTGTCACTCAGTCTATCATAGGGAAAAAGCTCATCCAACAGAGAAAAAATAAGATAACAGAATACGAGAAAAATAACTAATCCATGCAAGTGTGGGCACCATTATAGTGTCCGATTATTACAATGCAATCAAAAAAAATCAATAAAGGAACATATCAAATGAATATGAAGACACCCCCAACTAAAAGTAGCAGTATCCCCACTGCATAAAATAATCAAGGATAAGATTAATAAGGGTACTCCCTTAAACCGCATAAAGGGATCATATCGCTCTCTTATTCTGCATCATCATCATTCCTCTCAAGGTCAGACCATTTCATAATGAAAAATCTTGAATGGGAGTATGAGGAAAATAAGGGGAATCAGTGATTTAAATGGCTGAAGTGACCGCAATGGCGGATACATGGATGACCGCGATCGCACCTAGGGACCGTGATCGCAGTAACTAACAGCATTTCTGCTCCCTTGTTTTCTCCTGTTCAGCTTTTTTCTCAATTTACGCAGATTTTACCCATGTTCATTTTTCAATGCAAATTTTTTCCATTCCCAAATATGTTTAGTCACCGCACTCAACAATTTTGTAGCCGCGTGGAAGTGCAAGTTCAAGAGAGAACCTTTTGCTACATTGTTTACCACTGTTCCATTCAAAGGATCTAGTGTTTTATAGAATACTTGGAGAAATATCTTCCCCAGAATCTCGTGGTTTGGTCATTTGGCTAATTTTTTTGTAAATCTCTCCCTTATTTTATGAAACAGATCTCCACTCCTTTGTCTAAAGTTTATAATCTTATCTCTCATGTGACAAGTCTTGGGGGAGGGAAGTATTGCTCAAGAAACACAATTGTAAGCATGTTCCATGAAGTGATTAAAGCCGTAGAAACTGAACAGAGCCACAACACTGCCTTGCCCATTTGTGAGAATGGAAAAAGACGAAGCCGAAAGGATTCCTAAGTGATGTGTGCAATGTTGAATAGTGCACACTTCTCTAAAAAATTCTTTAAGTTAAAATACGGGTTCTTGTAAGCTTGACCCCCGTATATCCCCTTCATTTGCAATAAGTGTAGCATGACACTAGTCACATAGAAGGTCCCATTCCCATGAGTTGGTGGGATACAGATTACACCTACTTCACTCATTGTTCCGTTCATTCTATGATCACCTAAAAATTAGAAAAAACATGAAAGGAAACCACACCACCCCGGATATACCCAAGTAAAAAGAACATAAGCACAAGCGAAATCTATATTTCACTCCCCGACAATTATGCCATTTTGATAATGCTTAACTCACTCCTATGTTTTAGGGGTGAGGAGATCGTTGTCAATAACCTAACTCGAGTTGGGATCAAATCCACAAGGAGCGAATTACAAAATTCAAGTACAATGGGTGCTCTAATTACTAAAAGGTTACCCGGAATGCTACAAAACACAACATGTCAAATAAAATGGGGGAATTGATTTGGAATATGATCGTAATAATTTTTTGTTATCAACGCCCGAATATGACACTTTTGACATAAAATTTAGATTTAAAGGGATCTTGGGATTATGTCTACCTAATAGTAAAAGTATGTGGGTTTATATTAGTTTAACATGAAACTTAGTTATTAACTAAAGTATAGGCTAGGTCAAAGATCATTGTGGTTAATCTTTCCATAAAACCACGACAATTTCACCCATTGGCTCTTTCGAGCACCTAATGTCACGCCCCAAATCCCATTGGAGCGGGCTGGCACCCGTAGCCAAGGAGGCCCAGGAGAACCCATTCATAACCTATACTTTCACATTTACATTACTTATAAAAAATAGAAATTTGGGCAGCACTTCGTTGTAAATAGAAGAAAACAGTACTTGTATCAGCCCAGCAGACACGTATATATATATATATAAACAGTAATTGGCCGTTAGAGCCATCACGTCTATCAACCAAACACTCCTATGGCTGTACAATATGTCTACAAAAGCCTCTACATAGATACACAACTGAGTTAGGGTCGGGACAAACACCCGCCCACAAAAGACTTTTATACAAATACCAAAAATACATATAGAAACGACTTGGGATGCCCCGAAACAACTGGAGCTCACCACTTTCAACAAAATGTCTTGGCTCTTACTGCGGAGGTGTACGACCTGAAGTACCTATTCCTGCAGGCATGAATATAGGTCCCCCGTGAGGGACGTCAGTACGGAAATATGTACTGAGTATGTAAGGCAGTGAGTATCAAGATGAGATACAAAAGATCAACAGAACCCAAATACCAGTGAATAAACAGTATAAGTAGACCACACTTAAAAGAGATGATGGGATACCTGCACATTACTTTCATATCATTACTTCCCGTACTCCTTATGAATACATAAAATATGTCATACAATGGCCAACTGATCAGTGGTACTAATACAATACATCAGGGACCACCCCTGGAATAGCATATATACATAATCATTATAATACAATGGCCAACTGATCAGTGGTACTAATACAATACATCATATCAACAATTTAAAATAAAGACATTCAATTTCTTACTTCAATTAATCTTTGAGATTGGTTACTTTGTGGTCACACCTTATGAAACTTGAAACCATGATACCTCAATAGGAAAAACATGTAAATAGGTAATCAATATCATGAAAATGAAGTAGAGAATCATGGATACCTCATTAAACCATTTCAGAGTCAACAATAGTAGATGGACATTTTTTTACTAGCCGGACATCTTAAAAGTGAAAAAAAGTTCAATTGGTAGTGTCGAAGATCATATGATGTTATTATGTGTCATGTGTCGTAGGACAATGTTGGAAGCTTAGTTGAGAGTGTCATGGGTCATTATTCATGCCAAAGATTAGATAGAGTATGTCTTACATACCTTGATATAACCACTTCAATACAAATCCAACTTGACTTCCCGTACTCTTCGAACACTTATCTACAATAAGTCATTTGTGGAAAACTAGTATTAGCAACCAAACCTTACCATTTAGGTATTAACTTCACCAAATAATGTCTAGGAAGTAATCCTTTAACTCATCAATAAGAGTGCTACATACATCCTCTTATTCTCTTATTACATTCACATATCATGCATTTTCATGCAATATCCCTCAACATCACTCTTAGCCTTTATTTCCCCTCTTAATCACCATCCAATACCAACATGATCACTAGGCACACATAACCACTAATATAGTGATATATCACCACAATTCATCCTCCATAATCCAATACAACAACTTCCATAATTGACTTCTAACAATTTATACAAAACAATTCATAACTATGTTTCTAGTTATCTTCCAACATCAAGACAATACTCATAATCCCTTATCAATACTTATTCATGGATAAGAATCAAGAATAAACAATATTCATACCTTAACAATGAACTCTTGTATTTAGAATCCTCCTTACATAACCATGGGGTGCTTCTCGGAGCTTTCGAGATGGTGAACACAACTACGGAACCAATTCAAATTTTCTACGGTTGAATCACAAAATATTTGAAGTTGAAATTAGGCTAGGGTTTCACCTTCTCTCAATAATTGGATGATATATGATATATATGAGGCTAAGTGTATGTTTATAAAGACCAATTTTTCGTCCAAGAGTTAATAGAAAATGACCATTTTGCCCTAAAAATTTAAATAAATCCGAATCTGTCCCCAGTGGACAGTTTTGACAGGCTGAAGTAAATCGATCATAACTCTTTGCTCCAGTATCGGATTTGGGTTAAACCAATTGAATTGGAAATATAATTCAAAGGTATTTCATTTTCATATAAAGTATACCACCCAGTTCTTCCTGTACAAGGAGTTATGGTCGTTTAAATTTGACCCAAAAATCTGTCCCAAAATTCTGTTTTGTTTTGATAGGCTGTAGTAAAACGGGTATAGCTCCTTACTCAGACATTGGATTTGGATGAAACCAATTTCATCGGAAAGAAGACTCTCGGAGATTTTCGTCGATATATAGAAGCTCACACATTTCTTTTTGTACAAGGAGTTATGATCATCTAAAGTTGATCCAAAAAAAAAATTGCCTAGCTGCAGTAATTTTCCTGCAGATTTACTGTTCACAGGCTTCCCGGCCACCGTTTTGAAATTTCGAATGTGCTCGCTTATATGAAATACTCCTCTGTTTTGGGCAAAATTTATATCGTTTGAAATATTATTCCAATACCTACACATTCAACTATTGACGGGATACTTCCGAACACCATAAACTTTATTTAACCCATACGCAAGCCTTTAGGACTTCATATAATCGCGATAAGTGTACGAAAAAATTTACGGGGTGTTACATTCTCGCCCCCTTAAGAACATTCGTCCTTGAATGTTAGCATAGTTACTCAATTAAGACATGTCCAAGCTTACAATTAACATATTCATCATCATAACATACTTGCATAAAAATAAACACTTACCTGTTATTGTTCTTCTTCCGTCTCATGAACTTCCTCCTCATCGTTGAATAGGTAAGGGTACTTAATATTCATCACTTCCTCGGCTTCCCATGTGATCTCCTCAACTTGTTGATTCCTCCAAAGTACTTTTACTGATGCTATCTCTTTATTCCTTATCTTTTTAATTTGGCGATCAAGAATAGCAATAGGCATTTCTTCAAAAGTGAGATCTTCTGTAACTTGTACATCTTCCGTAGTAGTGATGTGCGATGGATCTCCGATTTACTTGCGAAGCATCGAAACATGAAATATGGGATGAACTGCTGAGAGCTCTTGAGGTAGCTCTAACTCATAAGCAACTTGTCCAAATCTTTGAATGATCTTGTACGAACCTATGTATCGTGGACTTAACTTTCCTTTCTTGCCAAACCTCATCACTCTTTTCATTGGTGATACTTTCAAGAATACCCAATCGTCGATAGAAAACTCAAGTCCTCTTCTTCTAACATCCGCATAAGATTTGTGTCGACTTTGAGCTCTTTCAAGCCGTTGTTGGATCACTTTAACCTTCTCCATTGCTTGATAAACAAGATCCGGTCCAAACAAGACCGCATCACCTGCTTCAAACCATCCTATTGGCGATCTACACTTTCTTCCATACAATGCTTCATATGGTGCCATTTTGATACTTGAATGATAGCTATTATTGTAGGCAAACTCGATAAGAGGTAGGTGATCATCCCAGTTGCCTTTGAAATCTAATACACATGCTCGTAGCATATCTTCAAGTGTCTGGATGGTACGTTCCGCTTGTCCTTCCATTTGAGGATGAAAAGCCGTACTTAGATTTACTTGTGTCCCCAAACTCCTTTGAAAAGACTTCCAGAAATTCGCGGTAAATTGGGCTCCTCGATCGGATATAATGGAAATTGGAACTCCATGTAACCGAACGATCTCCTTAATATACAACTTCGCATACTCTTCCGCCGTATAAGTTGTCTTAACTGGTAAGAAGTGCGCGGATTTGGTAAGCCTATCAATGATCACCCATATGGAATCAAACTTCCGAAATGTACGAGGCAAACCCGTGATGAAATCCATATTGATCTTGTCCCACTTCCAGACTGGAAGATCTATACATTGCATGTAACCACCGGGTTTCTGGTGTTCTACTTTGACTCTTTGACAATTCGGACATTCAGCTACAAATTCGGCAATATTCTTCTTCATGTCATTCCACCAATATATTGCTTTCAAATCTTGATACATCTTAGTCGACCCTGGATGGATGGAATACCTTGAACAGTGTGCTTCTGTCATAATTCTCTTTCTTAGCTCAACTACATCAGGTACACGTAAACGATTCTGACACTGAAGCACTCCTTCTCGCGTAAGCTCAAATGCCTTTGTCGTGCCACTCTGCACATCCTTCTTATGCTGCAATAAAATTGGATCTGCATACTTCTTCTCTTTCACTTCAGCTATCAATGAAGATTCCGCTGCATTATGTACAATAACCTCTTCATCTGGAGTTTTGAGAAGTCGAACTCCCAAATTAGCTAGTTGGTGAAGATCCTTAATCATCCCCTGCTTTTCTATAGATGCCATTTTAGACTTACGACTCAGTGCATCCGCTACCACATTCGCTTTCCCTGGATGATACAAGATATCAACATCGTAATCTTTCAACAATTCAAGCCATCTCCGCTGCCTCAAGTTTAGGTCTTTCTGACTGAAGATATATTGCAGGCTCTTATGATCGGTATATATGTCAACATGAACCCCATATAAGTAGTGGTGCCATATCTTCAAAGCAAATACAACTGCAGCTAGCTCAAGATCATGCGTTGGATAATTCCTCTCATGTGGTCGCAACTGTCTAGAGCCATAGGCTATTACTCTACCATGTTGCATTAATACGCATCCTAAGCCAATTCTCGAAGCATCACAGTACACTACATACCCTTTTGTGCCTTCAGGAAGTACCAATATCGGTGTAGAAGTCAACTTGCTCTTCAGATCTTGGAAACTCTTTTCACAGGCATCATTCCATTGAAACTTGGAGGCTTTATGCGTCAACTTAGTCAAGGGTGCAGAAATAGAAGAAAAACCTTCAACAAACCTTCTATAATAACTTGCCAACCCGAGGAAACTACGAATCTCCGTAGGCGTCGTGGGTCTTGGCCAATTCTTCACAGCCTCAATCTTTTGAGTGTCAACTTTTATGCCTTCACTGGATACAATATGGCCCAAAAATGCCACTGACTTGAGCCAAAACTCACATTTAGAAAACTTTGCATACAGCTTACGATCACGAAGAATCTGCAAAGCCTGCCTTAAGTGATTAACATGATCCTCTTCTGATCTAGAGTAGACCAGAATATCATCTATGAAAACTATCACGAACACATCTAGAAACGGCTTAAATAGCCTATTCATCAGATCCATAAAAACTGTGGGTGCATTTGTCAACCCGAATGACATAACCAGGAATTCATAATGACCATACCATGTTCGAAAAGCTGTCTTGGGTATTTCTTTATCCTTGACTCTCACTTGATGATAGCCTGATCTCAAGTCAATCTTGGAAAAACACTAGGCACCCTGCAACTGGTCAAATAAATCATCAATTCGGGGAAGAGGGTATTTATTCTTGATAGTCACCTTATTCAATTGTCGATAGTCAATACACATCCTCAGCGAACCATCTTTCTTACGCACAAACAATACTGGTGCTCCCCAAGGGGACATACTAGGCCTGATGAATCCCTTCTCTAGAAAGTCTTTCAGTTTCTCTTTCAATTCTCGCAACTCTGCTGGTGCCATTCTATAAGGAGGAATTGAGATTAGCTGTGTGTCTGGCAACATATCAATACCAAACTCCACTTCTCGTTCAGGAGGTAAACCTGGTAGTTCTTCAGGAAATACATCAGGAAATTCATTCACAACCGGAACGGTCTGAAAAGTTGGAGGCTCTGCCTCTGTATCCCTTACTCTAACCAAATGGTATATGTACCCCTTGGAAATTATTTTTCTTGCCTTAAAGTAAGAAATAAATATGCCTCTCGGCGCGCCAACATTACCCTTCCATTCAAGGACTGCCTCATTTGGGAAATGGAAATATATCTTCTTAGAACGGCAATCTACTGTAGCATAACAAGATGCTAACCAATCCATGCCTATAATAACATCAAAATCTACCATTTCTAACTCAACAAGATCAGCCATCGTATCACGACCACAAATATTCACAACACAATTTCGATAAACATTCCTAGCTATAAGAGATTCCCCCACTGGCGTTGATACTTCAAATGGTTTGGCTAATAATTCGGGTGTTCTTCCGAACCTTCCCGCAACTAAAGGAGTAGCATACGATAATGTAGAACCAGTATCAATTAAGGCATACACATCAAATGCAAAGATGGACAACGTACCTGTAACCATGTCTGGAGAAGCCTCTAAATTCTGCCGATATGCTAGGGCATACACACGGTTCTGAGCTCCGCTAGAACTAGCTGCTCCTCTATCACCTCTACCGTGACCCATAGGTTGTGCACCCCTACTCAAAGGAGGCACCGATAATGATGCAACAGTTGATCCGGTAGGTCGTGTTATACCACCTGTGGTCCTGCGTGGGCAATCTCTAGCCATATGCCCCGGCTTACCGCACCAAAAGCAATTGTTCGTTCCAAGCCGACATTCGCCAAAGTGAAATCTTCTACATATGGGGCACGGGTGTCGTGGAGGTCTCAATTGACTCATACTCCCTTGCCCTTTATACCCCACTGTTCGCGAACTCTGATTTTCACTGCTTTGCCCGAACTGATTACCTCTAGTCCTTTGAAATTGTGGTGGAGCACTAATTGCAGGATAAGAAGATAACGGTCTAGGAAATCTATTAGAGAACGAAGGCCTAAAACCTTCCTGAGATGCCATAAACTGCCCTATAGCTCTGGCCCGCTTAGAATATCCTTTTTCTGATTCCTGGGCTCTTCTTCTTTGCCTCTGATCTTCCATTTTCTGAGCGAAAGCTTGTATCCTCGCTATATCCATGTCCTTGTTCAAAGCAGCAATGGTACAATCTCTAACCAAGTATGGTTCCAATATATCCACATAGTGATGAACTCTGTCATCCATAGTAGCTACCACATTAGAAGCATATCGAGACAAGGAGTTAAATCGAAGACTATACTCCCTTACACTCATATTACCCTAACGAAGATTTATGAATTGATCTGCACGGGCCTGACGAGTCTCAAATGGAAGATAATGATCAATAAATGCATCTTTGAACTCTCCCCACGTAGTTGGAGGTGCATCAATACCCCTAGATCGTTTCCAATCCTCGTACCACAATATAGCCTCTCCTTTCAGTCTATATGCTTCTAGTTCAACCATCTCTTTACCGGATATGTGCATAACATCTAGAGCCCTTTGGGTTTGATTGACAAAGTCCTGCGGGTCTTCGTTAATATCTGATCTGGTAAAAGTAGGAGGATCCAGTTTTAGAAAATCCTGTGTCCGAAGGCTAGCTGCTCTATCCGTACCACTAAAACCTGTGGTAGGAATAGCTTGCCCTTGAACTTGACCGACAACTATACGCGTCAGAAGTTGTACTGCATCCCTCAAATCTCGATCAACAGCATTAATAGATGGCCCTTCCGGAGGAGAAGAAGCTCCTAATATATGCTCAGCTTGAGACTCACTTTGTTCAGCTTGTGCCGGTGGTGACTTACTAGTACATTCTCCGGCCACTACATCTACTCGCTTCCACTTATTCTTTCTCCTTGTAACCGGCATCATTACTATAATAAATAAATAAAAAAAAAATTGGATTAAGTGATCTATTATGACTTTATCTCTAATATGGGCTCTATTGCACGATCTAAGAAATAGAGAATGTAGACTGAGTACCCTAAGCTGAAGATAAAAAATCTCTAGCAAAACCTGAGCTTCATAATCACCCTCATCAGATTGGGGTGTAGATAAACCTGTTGCAGACTTACTCTCAACCAAAAAAGAGGTAGACTCCAACCCCTCCTCAAACTAGGAGTTGAATGCATCCTCCTCCTCATCAAAACATGTACCTGGCTTAACCTCCTCCTCAGAACCATAAGATGACTCATTCTCTCCCTCGCATACTAGGGAGAGGCTGGTAGTGAAGTCATGGATGAGTTTGTCTTGGAACTAATACGGACATAGCATGATGATGAAGTTTGTGGTCCTTCCTATGGTTATTATGGTGGTGTGAGATGAGAGCCTGACTTAATGGCAACTACTATGAGTTGATTTCCCGACTGAACAATTGTTTCAGATGCAACCTACCTTTGTGTACGATCCCAAGTCTGGAGTAGGACTATGGGGGAGCTATCTGAACCTATTGGATACTTCTCAATCGATCCACACTTCTTAGTGGACCTATCGCACAACATGGATTTTAATTATTTCTTCTAAGAAGCCTTTGGTGACATCGTACCTATAAAATGAGTTGTTGGGGATGGAAACATAGTATCAAAAAGAAAATTTTGTAGAAAATTGACTACCCAAGGCAAGGGCTACCTACGACCTCTACCTACAGATAAGAGGTAGCAACTAAGGGTCTTCAGTTCTTCATGTCTGATACCTTTGAGGCCATCTTCATGCTCGTTGGTACTACTTACCAGCTTGTAATTAGCTTCATAAATACCAATATGATAGTAAGTGAGATCTTTCCCAAAATTTTCATCCATAACAGTTATAATTTTCATTTCTAGACTAATTTTGAACACTACAGCATGCAACAAATCGATTGTAATAGATATTTCACCCACAATTTATATTATTCAACTTCAACTTCCATTTATATTTATTATCGCAGTATTCCCAAACAAAAAATCATGCAAATAATTAATTTTAACCAAATTTAGGTGCTAAATATTTCAAGAACTACGAGATTTTATGAGATTTTAACAATTTCAGGTTTATAGCAAGCACTATTTCAAGTTCCATGTTTAAGAACACATGTTTAAACAAGTTAGAGCCTAGATTTCTTATCTTGATTGTAGGTTTAAGAAGTAGAAGTTGAACACTAGATTTTATCCTTAATTATCTAACAATTTCTATGCAAGTATATAGTCTATAAGTGGGTTATGCCTTTTATAGTTGAGAAAGGACGTTGCAGAATTTTAATTGAAGAGGGAGTTTTGAATTTGAAGAGGTGGGGCATTGGGGTCAGTTCTGAGGGTTAAAAAGATTATGGTAGAATGGATTGTGTTGGGTTTACATGGCCCAACCCAAAAACTTTCAAAAAAGATTTGACCAAGGCAGTCCCTACCTACAACCATACTTATAAGCCATGGGTTGTACTTAAGGCCCCTATAAGTAGGATCTTAAGTGGGTTCTTGAAGTTTTTTGGGCTTTAATTACTATGGCGCTTAATTATGGGACCTATGTAGAAGTTTAAAGACTCAAAAATTGTATCTGATTCCCATGATCAATCAGTCATGTCGTGGGTTGGACCTACGATCTCACTAGAAGGGTCGTACACCTACTTACCTGGACATGTCTGTAATTTTTTAGTGTTAACCCTTTTTTAGGTGTTTCTCTATGCTTTTAACCTACAAAATAAAAACAAAGTAAGCACTAACACCTTGAGCTGCCTCCTACACAATGCTTGATTTAACATCACAACACGATCTGACTTTGTTGGATACTCAAACTTCACTAACAAGTCCATGGGTTGCCTCCCATGCAGTACCTAATTTAACATCATGGCATGACTCAGTTACCTTTCCTACTCAGACTTGCTTTAGGCTTATATCATCAAAAACCTTGAAATCCTCTATACATCTCATGCAATTCTTAATACGATGCTCATTTACCTTGAATGGGGTATCTCTATCTCATTTAAAATCAATTGCACCATATGGAAATACTCTAACAATGGTGAATGGTCCAGACCACCTAGACTTTTGCTTTCCAGGATACAAGTGAATTCTTGAAATATACAACAAGACCACATCATCGGGATTGATTACCTTTGTGTCAATCTTCTTGTAATGGTACAAATTCATCTTATCCTTATACAATTTTGAAATCTCATATGCACAGAGTAAGACTTCATCTAGCTCATTCATATTGTCTAACCTCAAGTGTGTAACATTAGTCCACTCAAAAATTAGCTACTTCAATGCCTATAGTGCCTTATGCTCTAGTTCGACCAACAAGTGGCATGCATTACCGTACACAAGCCGATGAGTAGAGCCACCTATAGAAGTTTTAAAAGTTATATTGTAGGATCGAAGTGCATCAACTATCTTCATTAACCAATCATTCTAATTGGCATACACATTCTTCGCCAATGTGGACTTGATCTTACTATTGGAGACCTCAACCTACCCACTTGTCAGGGGATGGTAAGGTTTTGCGACCTTATGTTTCACACCATATCTTTCAAGAAAGGCCTTAAATAGTCGTTGCAAAAATGGGACCCTCGATAACAAATAATAGCACGTAGAGTACCAAACCGAGAGAATAGGTTATTCTTCAAAAATGTTGTGACACTTCGACCTTTATTATTGGGAAGCGCAATCACTTCCACCTACTTATAAACATAGTCTACTGCCACTAATATATACTTCAGAGCATAAGAACTCACAAACAGACCCATGAAATCAATACACTATACATCAAACAACTCTAACACATGAATCGGTGTCATTGAGAGCTCATGCTTCTGTAAAATATTTCCTTGCCTCTGGCATTAGTCACAGGACCGAGGATAATCATGCACATCTTAAAAAATCATTGGGGAATAATAACCATACTATAAAATTTTGTTAGTTGTATGCATACCTCCATGGTGACCCCAACTGGAGATAAATGACATGCCTAAAAAATGCTCATTATCTCAATTTTGGGAATACACCTCTGAATCACACCATCCGCACATACCCAAAATAAGTATGTCTCATAAAAAAAACTTGTGTACCTCGTGCATAAATCATTTTTTGTTTATGAAATGACAAATATTTGGGATGAGATCACTTGCCAAATAGTTGGAAAAATCATTAAACTTGGGGAATAAGTCTTGTTATGCTGCCAAGAATGCTCATCTGAAAAAATATCATTAATCTCAAGCTCATCCCCTAATTGAAAAATAGCCTCCTCCTTTAGGAGGGATAGGTGGTCTGCATCTTGGTTTTCTGTTTTTCATGTCTTTCACCTCAAAGTCAAACTCATGCAGTAATAGTATCAATTGAATCAACTAAGGCTTCACATCTTTTTTCACCATAAGGTACCTTAGAGCTGCCTAATCAATATGCATAAAGACTTTGGTCCCGATGAAATTATCATATTTTGGTTTATGAGTCATGATGGAACCTACTCTATCCCATCACCAGGTAAGCCAAATCGTAGCTCGGTGCTATTTGAAATTGGCTAACTTGGTGGAAAATACACCAAAAAGGAAAAAATAGACAATTAAACTCAAAAATAAGCAAGGTAATAGAAATATTTGAAAGGTATCCATAACATAGAAAACTATCCCATGACCTGGTAGAGTTAGTACAAGAGCTACTATAACACATCATAAGTCCTTAAAGAGTCAATAAAATTTGTCTTAGAACAAAATACTTGGCATAGATAAATAAAAGGAAAAAGGGGCAACTCCGACTTCGAAAGCTCACCCTAACTCTGAAATCCAATAAAACACGATTATCAAATCAGTAGCGGCAACTAGTACTTGGATTTGCACCAAAAAGGCATAGAAGTGTAGTATGAGTACCAAAATTGGCAAATCACGGGTACTAAGAAGGCTTCATCAATCGACTTAGCTAAATCATTATATAAAAATAAAATGATGCAAGATAACATAACTAAGTCAATATAAAGTACAAACCTGGAAGTAACTCCAACTTTGTTGTACACAATTAAAGACATAAACCAAAAAAACATAAGGATCATGCGATTATAAGTACAAGATTGGACCCTATAAGCCAATAAATATGGTAAATTAAATCACCCAACACAGGTCCCTATAAAAATAGATGGTACAATTAAGGAAAAACATAACACATATACCCGAGCAACCATAATTTGCCAACATTCATGCTATCACTGGGAACCCCTTTGTATTATGTCACACTAATAACAACTCCCCCAACTGTAATCAAACTATTTTTTATATCCTTTATATCATAACCAATAGTCGTACTTGAACCAGTACATATAGCATAAACTTCATAACAAATTTCCGAACATGAACCGGTACATATAACATCAATATCATAATTAATTTTCAGACTTGAACCAATATATATACCATCAATATCATAATTAATAGCCAGACTCAAATCAATACATATATCATCATTATTTCTCACAATAAGCATTTTAAAATATGAATATAACAAAGGTATAAAGGTCTAGCCAAGCAAGCTCAAGTCTTTGCCAAAGGCGAGCCGAAGAGGGCCCACTTCTAATCCCCAAAATTGTTTATAAGGATAACTCTACCTGGGACAAGACTAAGGTATCTATATATACTTTTAAATGTTAAGCAAGTCTTAGTTAACCCAAAGATAGAGATTCTACTAAGGACCTAAGCAACTAAGTCAGTTACATCTAAATTACAGTTTCTCGATAGCCTTAATGGTCAAGCAAACCCAAGTATTGTCAACCATATCACTAATAGCTTAAACCCATACCAAATTTAACATACTATCATAAAAATACTATTAAATAGCTCAATCTATAAAGAAAGAAAACCTAGCCCACTTGGACGCAGAAGAAAGCTAAAAAAAATAGCTAAATCGCCAATTTTCCCTTATGAGAAACTTTCACAAGGTGAAATGCTATATAATTCACAATCTACTCATCAAAATAAGAACAATGGTACCCATATTGCACTATTGTGCTTCGTCTCCAAAATCATTCAAGAATCTCTTGTGGGCCCATTTATGGACATTGCATTTTCAAAACTAACCCAATGTTACCATATGCTTAGGATTATTTACCCTCAATGTTGGGAGAAATCTGAGCAATATTGGGGCTAGAATCAAGTCACAAAGATTTTATGAATTTAAAGTAGAAAGGGAAAAATCAACCATGAAAATGAAAGAAACTTACCTCAAATTTGAAGGAGAATTGCAAAATTAATCACAATTCAAGATCCCAAAATCACCCACAAATATTATCCCTAAGATTTCCCAACTTTTTTGGGTTTAAATATATTGGGTATGGATGAGAAATGGTGAAAATGGGCTAAATGGGGGTAGTTATACCCTTCTTAGATATATGGGTATCACATACACGACCTATCGATCGCATCTGCGATACCTTACTAAATATAGGGAAGTTGTTTCTGAGACAGTAATACTGCTTATGCAATACTTGTGTGCTTCTAAATGGAATTGCATATGTAACTTCAAATTCCACTTATGCGACACTCCCTAGTGTCTGCCATATTAGGTATGCGATTATGTAATGCCCCATATGTTTCCAAACTAGGAAATAAATCATTCTCCTACGTATGAAACCTCATATCCTATAATTCATATTTGACTACATGATTTACAATGAGTATCCTAGAGATAAGATATCTTATAATGTGTTAAGCATGCTCATGTGAGTCACTCAGAGTAAGGCAAGCTAATAGCTTTTAGATCCATCAAGTTTTAGTGTGTGATTCTGCAAGAGTGACCTTTGAATAAGGATAACTTAATTTATATGTGACATTTTGGCAGATTTATACCCATCGAATTGTAGAGAATCAAATTAGCTTTCTAACAATTCTAATTTTATAAAAATTCGACACCCGAGCAAGAAATTATGGCCCTGCAAAGTAGGAGTACGATGCATAAACAATCGCACATGGCTACTGGAACAAGTGTGCGACAGGTTGTGCGGCACACACCCTCAAGTATGCGATAGCATATGCAACACACACCTTAGCTTATACGATAGGATGCACGGCGCACACCTTATCAAGTGAGATGAGGTGTGCAACGTACACTTATGATTTTAGACATGAAAAACACTTAGTTTTTGAGTTATTTTGTGGATAATTAAGTCTTTTAACACTCCTTACATGTACCAATACATAACCTCATGAAATTTATTGCTTTAATCACATTAAACCCATAGTAACATCTTAAGTTCATTATCCAAGAGCACAAGAAGGAGAAAAAATACTAGGGTTGCATAATCAAGCTTGAAGGTCCAATCTTTCAACAATTTCATCGCCATTAAGGTATGCGTATTGTTCAACGATGGATCTCTTTTGTTCGTGGAGTTCAAGAATCAATCTTTGATAACAAAATCATGATTGTTTTGTGGTAATATGGTTGTATTCATGTTGTTGTTTGTGGTTTGTGTTATAGAGTGGGAATTTGATGAACTTCCAAGAAGATTGTGATCATATAGTTGGAACCCATGAATTTGGGTGGATTAAAGTGGTGTACGTTTGTGAATACATCTATTCCTTAAAGAGTGCATGTAAGGTGTTTGATAAAATACCTAAGAGACTAGAAATCCTGGATTATAGCTAAATTGTGACTAAGTGAAGGATTCATGATAGGCCTCTATGATTCAATGTTATCCATGTTGATAATGTGTCTTGTGAACACTTTTGGATTACTCATGAACTAGTCTTATGGAATTATGTTATGCTTACTTGCAAAACCCACTCATGTACAAGATGTAGAATACCCATGTACTTCTTGAAATTCCCCAAGTTATGAAATTATGGATTGTGGTTGTAATATGTAATGTGCATGATATTGAAAGCTATGCAAGTATATACATATTGTATGAAATTCCCTTCCATGAAATAGATTGTTGAGAACTATGCTTAGTATGAAATCCCGTATTTATGATATTGTGGATTATGGACTCTACTCTTATGATCAGTCAGTCATGTGTGTCAGTTTTCTTCCATCGAGTCCTGGGGGTACTTGTACCCAAAAAATATAGTTGTGTGCCTAGAGCCATGTCATGTTTTCACGATACTCTTAGTCAAGCCATGATCTATAGAAATCAGTAGTCATGTGACTCAGGAAAACTCAGTAATCTCAGTAGTTCAGTATTCTCAGTAATATCAGTGCTCAGTAACCTCAGTAATCATAGTAAATCTCAGTAACTTCAGTACTCTTAATCAGTCTTCAGAACTTATTATATTCCATCCGTTATTGGAATCCAGTAAACTTAGTTTTAGCTTCGCTAAACAATACCACTAGTATCATTTCAGTTAATCAGTATCAGTTTAGCAAATCAGTTCAATTAAGTTATTTGGTTCAGCCCAGTTATTCAGTTCAGTGTCTTTCAGATGGGAGTGGGATTCAGCACCGAGCGAACCTAGGGATGGGGGCTCACCCGCTAGAATAGGACTAAGATCCCTAGAAGCAATCCCTAAGTTCAAGAACTACGTTGCCAGCGTAGGTACGAGATGTAACCCTTAGATAGGACTGACATGCTCAGGGGTCACCTGTTAGCCTATTTATATATATAGGACTGATCCCAGGAGTCACCCGCTAGATTAGGACTGACTCCACAAAAGATGTCCTTAATGGTGGTGCGGTATTGACACCCTTCTAGTCAGGGAAGATATTGGACCCCAGTCAGCTTAGCTTGGGGCATGTCGGTTAGATGAACACATCCCACAGTTTCAGTTACAGAATCAGGGCTTTCAGACACAGTCAACTCAGCTTAGTAGAATAGATTCAGTACTGTTAGATACAGTTAATGCTTATTGTTGTAAATAGACTTCAAGATCACCCATTAGCTAGGAATGATCTCAGCTATGATTAATCAGTTTCAAAATCATTAAATTTAAAGATCACCCGCTAGATAGGACTGATATCATACTAAGTCAAATCATCTTTATTATCAGTATACTCATGATCACCCACTAGATATGACTGATCTCAGATTTAGTTACTCCAAGTAGAACGAAACTCAGATAGTTCCATCAGAACTTTGACTGTCAGATATAGTCGCTCAGTATCGATTATATTGATTAGTTTGATCATTAAAGTTATATCAGCTATATCAGTTGTCATAGCTCATGTTACCAGTATTTAGTTTCTGGACTGTTAGACACAGTCATTCAAACCAGTTCTTCATAATTTAAATAAATTGTCAATAATCTATTCAGTACCTCAGTAATAGTAAATTCATGTCGTTAGCATTTAGACTCAGTAGTCAGCATCATCACGAGTTCAGTTATACTTATTTATGCATGTATGTATTCTCACGTTCATATTAGTTAGCATTGTTCATGCATATAAACCTTTGCATTTAGGCTACCTCACTCGTATACTCAGTACATTCAGATGTACTGATGCATTTGCGCTAAGGTTCTTTCTCTTATGTTACACCATAAGTTCAGAGGCACAAGCTCCAGATCAACAGTAGCATTTTAGTGTTCAGAGTTTGCAGTGAGTCCTTCTCATTCGAGGATGATATGATTATTGCTACATTTAATATTCAGTTGCTAGATGGAGTTAGTTGGAGACATGTTCCTTCAACTCCTTATTCAGTTCATTTAGATGCTTTCAGACTAGATGTCAGATTAGATATTCAGATCTTATTATTTTCAGTATTTATGACTTGTTTTGGTATTGTTATACCTTTTTCAGATATTATGTTATCAGACGTTTATTCAGTTCGAACCTTATGTACTTTCATATTTATGTTTCCTTATTTTATGTATATTATGCAGTATACAGGTACAGATATCAGTCATGGGTTAGCTTGTGGCCCTTCGGGGTTATGAGCACCATGTAGCATTTCGGTTCAGAAAATTGGGGTGTTACAAACTTAGTATCAGTGCCTAAGGTTCAATAGAGTCCTAGGAAGTCTGAAAACCGCATCTAGTAGAGTCTTGTACATGCGTGTATTGTGAACCACTCTTATGTGCAGGAGGCTATGAGATGTTTTAGGAATAGTTTCCCTTCTTTCAATATTCATGTCATGCCAGCAAGTCAGTTTAGCAATCGAGCAGTCAGATTTGTATAGCTTATTTTCTCATCCTTGCATCTATTCATGCTATCCAGAACCTCAGAGAATGTAACAATTTCAAGGTAGAACCTCCTAGTAGTTGAAAGTTCAGTTTATCTCATGCATCATTCATTAGTTTCTGACTCCCAAAGTTTAGTTATAATCTTGTTCATAGATGCCCTGTGCATCACCCAGTATCTCCATAAGGTAAGAGTTCTTAGAGGGACATAGCGTCCTAAGGGGGAGATACCCCACTTTCTCTTAACTCTCTCATACCATAGATCCTTCAATTTCTCCTTTCATAATGAATTCAGTCTAGAATAGAGGGTACTCATAAGTTGACCTTCAAGTTAGACCTCAGCTATAAGTCAAGTATTCAGAGGTTTAGTTCAGTTCATGATATTCAGTCCATATGTCACATAGAAGAATCAGTCATGCTCTCATGTTTTAGTTCAATCTTAGTGCCTTTACCATTGCATGTTCAGTCGCATGTTCGTGAGTCAGTTCAGTCATGTATACACGTATCAGATATGCATTGTCAGCTTATCAGTACGTTCAATCATACATTCACGTATCATGTCATTCATATAATCATGCATCAGATATGCATGGATTAAACTTATCAGTTAAGCATCAGATATACATTCTCAGTTTGAGAAACTCAGTTTATTCGAACACTTAGTCCTACATTCATAAATCAGCTACCCATGCATCAGGTATGCATGTACAGTATGATATGCTCAGTTTTCAGTCATGTCATCCATGAAATCATGATCAGTCATTCATGCTATATATTCGTGTAAGTTGTTTTTTCTCTCATCTCAACAAGTATCATTCGAGGACGAATGTTCCCAAGGGGGAGATATTTTAATACCCCGTATGTTTCCAATCTAGGAAATGAATCAGTTCTCCTACGTATGAAACCTCATATCCTGTGATTCATATTTGAGTACATGATTTACAATAATTATCCTAGCGATAAGATAGCTTATGATATGTTAAGCATGCTCATGTGAGTCACTCGGAGTAAGGCAAGCTAATAGCTTTTGGATCCATCAAGTTTTAGTGTGTGATTCCGCAAGAGTGACCTTTGAATAAGGATAACTTGATTTATATGTGATATTTTGGAAGATTTATAACCATCGAACTGTAGATAATAAAATTATCTTTCTAATGATTCCAATTTTATAAAAATCCGACACCCGAGCAAGAAATTATGGCCCTGCAAAGTAGGAGTACGACGCATAAAGAATCGCACATGGCTACTGGAACAAGTGTGCGACAGGTTGTGTGGCGCACACCCTCAAGTGTGCAATAGCATGTGCGACGCACACCTTAGCTTATGCTATAGTATACACGGCGCATACCTTATCATGTGCGATGAGATGTGCAACACACACTTATGATTTCAGCCATGAAAAACACTTAGTTTTTGTGTTATTTTGAGGATAATTAAGTCTTTTAACACTCCTTACACGCCCCAATACTTAACCTCATGAAATTTATAGCTTTAATCACATTACAAAAATAGTAACATCTTAAGTTCATTATCCAAGAGCACAAGAAGGAGAAAAACTACTAGGGTTGCATAATCAAGCTTGAAGGTCCAATCTTTCAACAATTTCATCGCCATTAAGGTATGTGTATTGTTCATCCACGAATCTCTTTCATTCGTGGAGTTCAAGAATCAATCTTTTATAACAAAATCATGATTGTTTTGTGGTGATATAGTTGTATTTATGTTGTTGTTTGTGGTTTGTGTTATAGAGTGGGAATTTGTTGAACTTCCAAGAAGATTGTGATCATATAGTTGGAACCTATGAATTTGGGTGGATTAAAGTGGTGTAAGTTGGTGAATACACCCATGCCTTAAAGAGTGCACGTAAGGTGTTTGATAAAATACCTAAGAGACTAGAAATCATGCATTATAGCTAAATTGTGACTAAGTGAAGGATTCATGATAGGCCTCTATGATTCAATGTCATCAATGTTGATAATGTGTCTTGTGAAAACTTTTGGATTACTCATGAACTAGTCTTATCGAATTAAGCTATGATTACTTGCAAAACCCACTCATGTACAAGATGTAGAATGCCCATGTACTTCATGAAATTCCCCAAGTTATGATATTATGGATTGCTGTTGTAATATGTAATGAGCATGATACTGAAAGCAATTCAAGTATATATATGTTGTATGAAATTCCCTTCCATGAAATAGATTGTTGAGAACCATGCTTAGTATGAAAACCCTTATGTATGATATTGTGGATTATGGACTCTACTCTTATGATCAAGTCAGTTATGTGTGTCAGTTTCCTTCCATCGAGTCCTGGGGGTACTTGTACCAGAAAAATATAGCTGTGTGCCTAGAGCCATGTCATGTTTTCATCATACTCTAGGTCAAGTCATGATCTATAGAAATCAGTCAGTCATGTGACTCAGGAAAACTTAGTAATCTCAGTAGTTCAGTATTCTTAGTAATCTCAGTGCTCAGTAATCACAGTAAATCTCAATAACTTCAGTACTCTTAATCAGTCCTAAGAACTCATTATATTCTGTCTGACATAGGAATCCAGTAAACTCAGTTTTAGATTAGCTAAACAATACCACTAGTATCAGTTCATTGAATCATTATCAGTTTAGCAAATCAGTTCAGTTAAGTTATTTAGTTTAGCCTAGTTATTCAGCTCAGTGTCTTTCAGATAGGAGTAGGATTCAGCATTGAGCGAACCTAGGGATGGGGGCTCACCCGCTAGAATAGGATTAAGATCCCTAGAAGCAATCCCTAAGTTCCAAAACTACGTTGCCAGCATAGATATGAGATGTAACCTCTTAGATAGGACTGACATACTCAGGGGTCACCCTTTAGAACATTTATAGACTGATCCCAGGATACACCCACTAGATTAGGACTGACTCCACAGCAGATGTCCTTACTGGTGGCGTGGTACTGACACCCTTCTAGTCAGGGAAGAGATTGGACCCCAGTCAGCTTAGATTGGGGCATGTCGGTTAGATGAACACATCCCAAAATTTCTATAACAGAATTAGGGCTTTCAGACATAGTCAACTCAGCTTAGTAGAACAGATTCAGTACTGTTAGATACAGTCAATACTTATCATTGTAAATAGACTTCAAGATCACCCATTAGTTAGGACTGATCTCAGCTATGATTAATCAGTATCAGAATTATTAGATTTAAAGATCACCTGCTAGATAGGACTGATCTCAGACTAAGTCAAATCATCCTTATTATCAGTATACTCATGATCACCCGCTAGATTGGACTGATCTCAGATTTAGTTACTCCAAGTAGAATGGAACTCAGATAGTTCCATTAGAACTTAGACTGTCAGATAAAGTCGCTCAGTATCGGTTATATAGATTAGTCCGATCATTATAGTTATATCAGTTATATTAGTTGTCATAGCTCATATTACCGGTATTCAGTTTTAGGACTGTTAGACACAGTCATTCAAACCAGTTCTTCATAATTTGAACTGTTAGAAATAGTCAATAATCTATTCAGTACCTCAGTAACAGTAAAGTCATGTCGTCAGCATTCAGACTCAGTAGTCAATATCATCACGAGTTCAGTTATACTTATTTATGCATGTATGTATTCTCCATTCATATTAGTTATCGTTGTTGATTCATATAACCCTTTGCATTTAGCCTACCTCACTCGTATACTCAGTACATTCAGACGTACTGATGCATTTGAGCTATGGTACTTTCTCTTATGTTACACAATAGGTTCCGAGGCACGAGCTCCAGATCAGCAGTAGCATTTCAGTGTTCAGAGTTTGCAGTGAGTCCTTCTCATTTGAGGATGATATGATTATTACTACATTTACTATTCAGTTGCTAAATGTAGTTAGTTGGAGACATGTTCCTTCAACTCCTTATTAAGTTCAGTTAGAGGCTTTCAGACTAGATTTCAGATTAGATATTCAGATCTCATTATTTTTAGTATTTATTACTTGTTTTGGTAGTGTTATACCTTTTTCAGACATTTTGTTATCAGACGTTTATTCAGTTTGAACCTTATGGCCTTTCATGTTCATGTTTCCATATTTTATGTACATTATGCAGTATAAAGGTACAATATCAGTCATGGGTTAGCTTGTGGCCCTTTGAGGTCATGAGCACTATGTAGCATTCCGGTTCAAAAAATCGGGGTGTTACAGATTATTGGCTCGCGAATGCTGGTCCGCTAGCACCAGCTAAGACTTTGAAATTTCCAAGTCTCCACCAACCCTTCAAGATTAATTTGAAATCTCGAATACACAAACGTACTATGCTACCCTTTTATATTTGATGTTATGGACTCAATGGCACAATCGGAATTTCCATTGGAGGTTGTTCCAATGAAAAATGAGTCCCACATCCAACTTATCATTTTCTTAAATTTTGACTAATAGATCGAACTGAGTCGGGTGTTTTAAGATTCGAACCAAAGGTCCACCTAGCATAAAATGCATTCTAGAGCTGCTAGATTATTCAAATTTAGCATACAAGATTGTTTGACATAATTTTTTGCTCAGTAGATAATTTGAACTAGCAAAGACGTTAAAAAGGGGAACTGGTTTTAAAAACCAAATAAAATGCTTGATAATCGAACTATTAGTCCTAGAAAGTAATAAATTTGTGAGAGAAGCTAAAGGAGAGCTCTAACGACAAAAATTAGATAAAATATAGAAAATGATCTGAAGGGTCATTACAATATCCACTACTAAAAGAACTTTTATTTGTGAAGGTAAAGGATTAGGATTTACTTGACGCCACGAATAGGTGATGATATTGCATCTGCATATTGCTCTTAATCTCCTAATTAGACTCCTGCATTGGGAGGTGGCACCACTAAACCTTAACTATAGAAATCTCCCTAGTACGCAACAACCTGACATCACTACTAAAAATGAGCACATGCTTCTCCACGAAGGTCAATCGATCATCCAGTTGGACTAAATTCCATCTAAGAACATGAGATAGATCAGGCATGTATCACTGCAACATGGAAACATAGAAAATCGAATGGACAATAGCAATATCCGGGGGTAAGGAAAACTCATAAGCCACCTTATGCACTGTGCAAAGAATCTCAAAGGGTCCAATATATATGTGGTTGAGCTTTCCCTTCCTCTTAAACCTTTTCACACTCTTCATGGTCGACACACGGAGAAATTTTGATGTTATCAAAACAACACATCCTATTTAATGATGGTACGGTCGCAATTAAGATATAGTAATCCAACTAAAGTTGGGGTCGAATCCCAAGGGAACACATTGAATTGTAGTTATCAGCAATTATAGTCTACGAGGAGTACAATAAAAGTAAATGGGAGATTTGTTTGTAGAAATCTTGAGCAAGTAACAACATTAACTTTGGTAGTAATAAGCTCTAGGTGAACACTAGGATTACGTTCCCCCTGGATTCTCAACTATGTAGGTTTGTCGTTCTTTATTAAACCAACTCAATACCTCACATGAAGAATCAATAAGTTATGTACCTTCTAAATTCTTTTGGACGAGTAGAAGGATTTCACCCTTTACCTTTTGAGTCTCAAGTTGTGGAATTTCTAACCCTTATCTTGATCCCAGTTTACTATTATCTTTTGAGTCTTAAGTTATTAAATAAAAGCTAACCATTGTACTTAGATATTACCTAGTAGCATGGATCGATAGTTAAACTTCAAATTACTATTGTAACTATCTTTACCTAGTCGTTATTCCTCTTCTGGAGTGAGTTGCAATAATCTAAGTGGGATCCTAATGTTTCCAACCACTTGGATAACTATTACAATAAATATAATGCAATGCATGCCATATGTATTGGTTCAATTCAACAATCATATTTCCTCTACTTCATCAATCAGCCAGCGTTTGCACAAACATAGCTTTAGGTTTTTTGCCACTCATTCATGTAAAGAAATTGATATCATTCATAATTAAAAGCATAGATAAAATCACAATGATAAGATGAATTAAAACCCACAAACATAAATTGATTTATCATTCGAAGTTAATACAAGAGAATCCCAAAAATCGGATCTTGGAATCAAAATATGTTTGTAAGTATCAAAAGTAACTACTACTTAAAAGTACATAAGGGGAATTTATAGTACATAAGGAAACCCTAAAAACAAAGCCCAAATGAAACAGGAGAAAACCGGGTCGGTTTCCACCTGCTTTGTACCTGTGGTCTAGCATAGGCGCAAGTAGTACCTATGGTCATGACAATGGATGCAGGTGCAAATCGTAGGTACAATTCTTCTAGCCAACCTCTCGAGATTTCAACCTCTGGTACCTGCTTTGTCTACCTGTAGTTTGTAGGTCCTATATGTGGTCTGTAGGTTGACTTGGTAGGTGTTGGGAGTCATCTTTTCAGCTCTTTTTCAACTTTCGAACATGCTTTGATCACGAACAAGCCAGAAAGTGTCCCGAACATCCATAATTGCACCAAAAAGGGCCAACAACACCTTTTTCACCTTTTCATGAACTTATCATCCAAAACATGATTTCCTATACAACATACCCAAAATAGATCATAACTAACAAAAAGGCCTAAAAAATGTGCATATTTTTCTCATTTTAAGTGTTAAAAGTGCTATATTTCTATAGCACATCAACACCCTCAAATTAGAACATTTTTATGTCCTCAGGTAACAAAAATACAATAAAACAAAGAAAATGACGCTTAACTAAGAGTATCTAAGAGTCATCACATTAAGTTCAAATCACAACATCCACTCCTATATTACTTTTTAGAAATAACTGTGTATGAACATGAAGCACAACAATGTGACACAAAGGGATCAAGGTATGGAAACTACATTAGCGATAAACAACCACTCATATGTACAAATTACATTACCCAAAATAATCAAATAGCTAGCAACATGACTCAAGTTCTCTCATAACTAAGACGTCCCACTCACACATATGAACTAATGCATGTCAATGCAGGGATGGACAAGAGCACTCACACTCAACAAAGAAGTTCCAGTCAATGCATGTCATATACCACAGGCTTGCCCTTATTTTCTTTACCTTAGCATTTAGAGGGTCAAGTTAGGATCACTATAGCACTTTTCTTGACTTCTAAGGCTTGGGGGTTGGTATAGTACATATGGACATATCAAGTGACTAACCTTCTTTGGAACTACACTAACTTTGGGGTCTTACTTTCTATCCAATTTTCTTTTCACTCTACCCTTATTTCTCCCTTTTATTCTTTTATTGCACATTTAGGTAAGGTGTGGTCTTTTATTCTTTCTTTGTCATTTTTTTCAAAAATTTCCATTTTATTTTTATTTTTATTTTTCTTTCCCTACCATACGTAGTGCTACTAACTTTTTCTTACTTTACCCTTCTTTATACATATTTTACACTAAGCAACCCTATGATAGACACGCTCAACTTAGGCACTTTGCCTATGTTAAGGTGCACAATGTCCAAGGAGGACCAGGGCAAAAACAGCTTAACTGTAATATAATGGGAAGGTGAATGGTGAAAACTATAAATATAGGCTTATAAGGATAAAATAGAGATCAAGGGATACAATTCGTACATGGAAGTTCATTTAGGTTAAAAGTAGACTAAAGTAAAAAATGGCCTATGATCCTTTCCTAACAAACTATCCTTTAACCTAGGCAAGATTAATCAAGCAAGTTCTAAATCCAACACACAAAGGGAATTACATAGTATCTCACACACATAGCATAGAGTCAATAGTACCAACTACTACTTATCCAGTTCATGCAATTGTCAGCAAATGGTTATCATGTCCCTAATCCTAATGCCATATAAAAATCCACAATGTTCACACATATATACATCTACATAGTTCTAAAACACAAAATTTTGAAGTTTATAAAAATTTAGTCAAAACATGACAACTGCCCTAAATATTTAAAAATGTCTTAATTACACAAAACATCACGAACAAAACCCAACATGCCTAAACATGCCGGATCTTTTAGGAATAAGACTTTGGGGAAAAGAGGCATAGAAACAAAATCCTAAGAGGATAATAAGACCCACAAGCATCCCTACCCCTAAATGAAAATTATGCATTGTCCCTAATGCATCAAACCAAAGCAAGAGATTTAGTAACAAACCTATGGCACTAGATGTGTGGAGATTAGATGTCAATCATGTAATATGAATAGAAACAAGAAAATAACTTGGATTTCCACCCAAAACGAGCCTGATTTACTTTTGCAGCACGAATCAGTTCCATTGGCTACTTAGACTTTTCCAAGGTCTATCTCAACATAAACTCTTACTTCTTCTAGGTTTCCCTTGTAGTGTTTCACTCTCTGCCCATTGACTCTAAATGGTGTATCGCAATCATGCCTTATATCAATAGCACTATATGGGAACACCTTAACCACAGTGAATGGTCTATTCCATCTTGATTTCAGCTTTTCAGGAAACAAAAGTGTCTTGAATTATAAAACAAGACCAAATCACCAGGTTTGAATATTCTTTTTTTGATCTTCTTTTCATGGTACAACTTCATTCTTTCCTTGTATATGGCTGAGATCTCATATGCACGGAGTCAGAATTCATCCAAATCACTTACCTTGCTCAACCTCAAGTTTGTTTCATCACGCCACTCAAAATTCAGCCTTTTCAACACCCAAAGTGCCTTATGCTCAAACTCAACTGGAAAGTGGCATGCTTTACCATACACCCATTGCTATGGAGAGGAACCTATGATGGTATTATAAACTATCTGGTAGGCCCACAATGTATCATCTAACTTTCTAGACCAGTCACTCCTATTATCATTTACAATCTTCACCAATATAGACTTTATTTCTCAGCTAGAGACTTTACATGCACACTAGTCTGAGGATGGTTAGGTGTTTCCACCTTATGCCTCACACCATATCTATTAGTTAGGGACTTGAAAAAATGATTGTAGCAATGAGAACCACCATTACTAATAATTGCACGCGGAGTGTTAACTCTAGAAAGTATATTTCTTGTTAGAAAAATTGTGACACTTCTACCTTTATTGTCTTGAAGTGAAAATACCTCCACCCATTTTGATACATAGTCGATCGCTACCTAAATGTATCTCATGCCATAAAATCTCAAAACGAACCCATGAAATCAATCCCCCACACATAGAAGTAGTCCCAACTCCAGAATAGGTGTCAAGGGGAGTTCATGATGTCAAGAAACTACCCCATAATCTAACCACTTCATTATCTTCTTTTTCAAGACTTCCTGCATAGGATGGTTTAGTCATCTCTAATACTCAATACTGGGAATGTTGTCTGGCTCAAACAGTACCTTATGTATGCATATACCTTGTGGGATCCCCACAATATTTGTAATGGTCCACACAATACCTTTTTTGAACTTTTGTAATAATGATATCAAAGCTTCCACCTATTCTTCTACCAAACCTGCTATAATAATTAATGGTAAAGTATTGTTGGCTCCCAAGAATGCATAATACAAGTGAGGAAAGAGGGCCTTCAATTCCAATATTGGTTATTCTTCAATTGATGGTCATGAAGGAGGTGTAGTTCTATTCTTCAAGTCAAGATCCAACATTTTAGGAGCATATGTGTAAGAGGCAATGCCATGTAATACACTAGCCATCTCATCATAGTCAGCTATTCCATCGCTCTAAAAGTTTATAATAACTGTTGCTAATGCTTTTACCCCTAATCTCTCCTCAATAGGCACATCTACTATGAATATGTCATTATCCACTTCTTCTATCACTACCATTACTCTCACATCATCCGTCTATTAAATGGTTATGTATTTGTTTAACATAATTTGCTCATCGTTCCATTTGAAAGTGATCTCCTCAAAATCAATGTCAATCAACACTTGGCCAGTACACAAGAAGGTCATTACCAATATGATTGGATAATGGGTATCTACTTCACTTATAAAATCACAAAATCTGTCAGATAGATGAATTATGCTACTCTTATCTCCACATCACGCATAATACCCACTGGCTCTTTTACATATGGACCAGTCATCAATAGCCTTGTAGATGTTGGCTTTAGTTTCCTTAAACCTAACACTTTGTATAACACCAGTGGCATAACATTTTTTCGTGTTCCACAATCACATAAGGCCTGGTTAATATCATAAGGCCAAATATAACAAGGAATGTCCTGCACCTGGGTCACCTTTCTTTTATACTAATGGTGCATGAAAACCTGTACTAAACTATTGTACTATATTATAGAGCTCATATGCAACCCAGTCATCATCACAATGACTCCCAAAATCATCTTCACTACAACTCAGTTTCTCAAACTTTGTCTTATGTGGCAAGTCAATAATAGAATTCTCCTTCTATGGCTCATCAAAAATTGGCAAATAGTGCCCATCGGGTGAGGAGTTATATCTACTGTCAATATCTATATAGTGAACAAGTGTCAAAGGATTCATCACATTGTCACTAGGAATTTCTCCTGACTGTCTCTCAGCTAAAGTGATAGAGATTTGCCCAAACTGTTGTTCTAACTGCTCATTAGCAGTTGTATGTGCTTCAAACTTTTGAGCTTATCCTGAAATTTCAGCTTTAAGTTCTTTGAGGGAAGCCTCTTGTCTGTCTTGACCCTTTATCAACACGGTCAACATATCTTCAATCCAAGAATCCGCTTCTCATCTTCTAGGTGGGATGTACTTTTGCTTATCAACATAATAGTTCCAACCTTGATTCCCTTTCCCTTGGGCTTGGAAACATACCAACTGATGATCTAGATACTTCGCCTCCTCTTTTTTGTCCAACTCATAAGCTCTAGGAATTATCCCATATGCCCTTACTGCATTGACTTTTTTTGCACTCATTATTGTAAACTATTTGTCTAGCTCACCATATTTTGTCCATAATAGTGAAATCTCTTGAACTACAATGTACTCAATTACTCTTTGTTAACCAGAAACTCTAATGGTAAAAAAATCTGAATTTCTCCTAACCTTCTGAGTTTGCAACCCTCAGTTAGTTAATGAGATATGATCCATAATACCCACAGCTATCTCCCACCGTAATCTCATAAAGGTTCCCCTTATGATAGTGTCTACCATTGCTGTCGAAATAGTATTCAAGGGTCTATAGAATATCTCTTACAAGCTTGTCCCTGATATCTGGTGGTTGGGCACCATGCTAAACTTTTTTTTGAACCAGAACCATGCCTCATACATAGACTTAGACAGTAGTTGCCTGAAATTAAATATCTCATCCTTGAGTTGTAATAACCTAGATAGAGGAAAGAACCTATTAAATAATTGTATGTGTAGCTCTTTCCATGTAGTAATGGACCCTATTAGTAGTTCCCCAAGACATAGTGATGCTCTCCAGAAGGTATAAAGGGAACACCTCAGTCTCAGTGGCTCCTGATCTACCCCTGGTATATAAAGTGCAAGTCTAAGCAAAATTTAACAGATACATGTGTGTGTCGTCTGTAGGCAACCCCGAAAACACGCTCTTCAAATACAAGAGCTGGATCATAGGACTCGATATATTTAAATTGAGATCAGGAGGTAAGGTAGGAGGGATAATGGTTGATGTATGAGTCAGCTCATCATATCCTGAATATTCTTCATCATCAACACATGGCTGAACATACTGATATGTCGGGATCACTTGAGGTCGGCCTTCTCTAGATCTATTTTGATTTCCACCAAGTTCTACTTGGTGGTCTACTGTTTGTCTAAGCTTATCTAACTCTATTTGAGCTAACAACTCACTAGTCTGTCTATCAACACCATCCGGAACTCCATCTTCAGGGGGGTTGTCCCTCATCAGCTCTAACATCCTACTATGTTGTTGTAGAATAATTTTTAAAATCAATGGGTGTAAGGGACTGCCTTTACTCCATGTGACAGGCATACACCGACTTATTCCCAACATAGAACAATAAGAGAGACCCAAAAACTACAATGACTTCAATCCATAAATCAACACCGTGTTTCCCAGCAACGACGCTAATTTCTTGATAACGTCCAAGAAATACCTTCTATTATATGATGGTATACGGACACTATCACGATAAATTAACCCAACTAAGGTTAAGGTCAAATCCCAAGGGAATATGTGGAATTGTAGTTATCAGCAATTATAGTCTACGGGCTGTACTGGAAAAGTAAATATGGGGATTTGTTTGTAGTAATCTCGAGAAAGTATCAATATTAACTTTGGTTATAATTAGTCATAGGTGAACACTAGGATTGCATTCCCCCTGGCTTCTTAACTCCATAGGTTTATCTTTCTTTGTTGAACCAACCAAATACCTCACATGCAGAAACGGTAAGTTATGTACCTTCTACAATTTTTGGACGAGTAGAAGGATTTCACTCTTTACCTTTTGAGTCTCAATATGTCGCATTACAAATTCTTATCTTGAACCCAGTTAAATATTACCTTTTGAGTGTTTAGTTATTAGATTAAAGCTAACCATCTTATTTAGATATTATCTAGTAGCATGGATTGATAGTTAAACTTCAAATTACTGTTTTCATTATCTTTTTCTAGTCACTACTCCTCTTTTGGAGTGAGTAGCAATAATCTAGGTGGGATCCTAATGTTTGTAACCGTTAAGATAACAATTATAATAAAGATAATGCAATGCATGACAAGGGTATTGATTCAATTGAACAATCACGTTTCCCTTACTTAGTCAATCAGACAGGATTTGCACAACCCTAGCTATGGGGTTTTAGTTCCTCATGATTGTGAATAAATCAATATCATTCATAACCGAAACCATAGATCAAAACACATTGATAATATGAAGAAAAAACACAATCATAAATAAATTTATAAACTGAAGTTAATACAAGAGAATCCCATGATCAAAGTCAGATCTTGGAATCAAAATATGTTTGTAAGTAACAAAAGTTTGTAAATCCTACTAAAAAGTACATAAAGGGTATTTATAGTACATAAGAAAACCCTAGAAACAAAGACCGAATGAAATAGAAAAAATTGGTTCGGTGGCCACCTACTCTATGTACCTACAGTCTAGCACAGGTGTAGATAGTACCTGTGGTCCTGACACTGGGCACAAGTGTAGACCACAAGTACAAATCCTACAACCTAGCTCTTGGGATTTCAACCTCTGGAACCTACTTTATCTACCTGTGGCCCGTAGGTCCTACATGAGATTTATGGGTTGACTTTGTAGGTGCTGGGGGTCATCTTTTTAATTCCTTTTCAACTTTTAAATATGCTTTGATTATAAACAGGACGTAAAGGGTCCCGAAGATCCATTATTGCTCCAAAAATGGCCAATAACACCTTTTTCACCTTTTTCATGAACTTTGAATCCAAAATACGATTTCCTGTTAAACATACCAAAAATGGATCATATCTAACAAAAAGGATTTAGAAACTTACATATTTTCCTCGTTCTAAGTCTCAAAAGTGCTATATTTATATAGCATATCCAATACCCAATCACCAACTCCAAATATCAAGGAACAATGTCTATGATCTACATAAGCCTTCTGCCTACTCTGAGTTTCCCTTAACCAATCTTGAATTACCCTTACTCTAGCCAACGACTCCTGAAACAAGTTAGTACCACAGGGTATAACCTCAAAAGTCTCAAACCATCCAATTTAGGAATGACATCACCTACCATACAAAGCCTCAAACGGTGCCATTTCAATACTCAAATGATAATTGTTATTATATGCAATCTCTACCAAGCCTAAGTGTTGCTCCCATTGACCTCAAAACTCCATAAAATAGGCTCAGAGAATATCCTCAAGAACCTGAATAGTCTACTCTAACAGAAAATAGAGTTGTGGTTCAAAATGGTAGATATAGGCACACTATGCAAATAAACTATGTCACGAACATAGATATGGGCTAATCTCCCCGCGAAAAAGGACATATAAGTAGGAAAGAAATATGATGACTTGGTCAACTAATCCACAATGAGCCAAACCATTGGAACCACGAGAAGGATGAGGAAATCCACTAACAAAGTCCATGGTAATTCACTCCCACTTCCACTCGAGAATGGGCTATCTCTGAATCAAATCACCCAGTTGCTAATGCTCGGCTTTACATACTGAAAACATAGGCAACGAGCTATAAAGTCTTCCATATCTCTCTTCATACCACTCTACCTATAATGTTGTCTTAAGTCTCTATACATCTTTGTTGTACCCAGATGGGTAGAATACCTAGAGCTCTGAGCCTCGTGCAAAATCTATTGAATAATGTCATTGATCCTCAGAAGACAAATGTAGCTATCAAATCTCATGAAACCCTCAGAATCTAAGGTAGCCCTCTTGGAGACTGTAACGCCCCGATTCCCATAAACCAGAATGCCACACGGTGCTCATGACCCCGAGGGACCACAAGCTAACCCTTTACTGATATTCATATATGTTCACTGCATAATATAATACGATAAATGCAGAAACTGGATAAATCTGTCCATAAGGTTCAAACATCTAAATATACAGTACTGAAAACTAAATATCAATACATCTTTCTGAAAAGCCTCTACACTATCTGAACTGTGGAGTTGAAGGGACAATTCCCCAACTAACTCCGACTACTAAAATCATCAAAACACTAAAATAGAATATCCTCGGATGATGAGGACTCACTGCTGCACCCACTGCTACAAAATCTGACAGCTAAATATACTCTGAATCTCGCTCTTCTAAACCTCTGGTGGGGAAAACACCATAGCGCGAATGTGTCAGTAAAAAGAATGTACCGAGTATGCAAGGGTAGGGTAAGGTGAAATATAAGGCTTATGCATAAACATAACAATCTGAATAATATGTATTCGCTGGAATAAACATATATAGAAACTCTGCGGTTACCAATTTTGAAACATGTCTGATAAAAAATACACACATGGATGCATAAAGTACAATTGAAATCATCATGACACCGAATGTTACATTTTGAACGCTGACACCCGAGAATAATAATACTAACAATAAGATACTGAGTATCTGAAGCTACTAGAGCTGACATCTGTACTTATCCATACTGAGAAAGATAATTGATATTACTGATATTTGATATTCAAATTCACCAACTCTGGAACACTGAACAACTGAATCTGAGATCAACCCTCATCTAGAAGAAAGTCTCTATACTCAATGATAATGATAATGGGTAAATAAGTTCGAGAGCAACCCTCATCTCGCAGGAAGTCTCTCTACTCAATGATAATGATAGCAATACTGGGAGGCCAGTATCTGACAGCCTCAACTGCTTCACATTAACTGAGTTCTTTTCTGAGACTGTTACTGAAACTGTGGGAGTGATCATTTAACCGACATGTCCCACTTACCAAAAGTGGGATCCAACCTGTACCCCAGCTGAAAGGGTGTCAATACCGCGCCACCAGTAAAGACAACTGCATAGGACCCTCTACTATTAGGACCTCAAAGGAGAATGATGGGACCCTCTACTCACAGGACAACCACCTTATCTAACCCTTTACTGGCAGGATAGATGTCTCAACCTACGCTGACGACGTAGTTCTGGAGCATAAGGATTGCTACCAGGAATCAAACCCTCTACTCGCAGGACTGTTCCCATCCTTAGCTTGCTCGGTGCTGAATCCTACTCCCAACTGAAAGACACTTAACCGATTCTTAACGGTACTCAACTAAACTGAATTTGTTCTCACATTATGATACTTTATTAATATGACAGAGTTCGCTTGATTCCATTCTCTGACGGAGTATTTCTAAATGCCACTTACTTTTAAGATAAGCTTACTATCTCACAAAATGTATAGAGGTCTGTAACGGAGTGAATTGATATGTAAGATTTCAGAGTTTCATGGCCCGAGTATTCGATAAAGAATGATTTCCGAGATTACTGAGTTTTCCCCAAGTTTTGAAACTTACCGGGAGTTCATTGTTCATCGCTCGATTGAGATTACCGTGAAACTGACTCGGCTCTAGACCAGCAGACTATTTTGGGCATACATACCCCCAGCACACAATAGCATAAAGTAACAAAAGATAGATAACTCATACACAACATGCCCATAGGCCATCATACACAACACATAATTGAGGACTTCACACTTAGCATATCAAATGGCCTCATTCCTTCATATAAGCATCCAATCGAACACGTGGGGAGCATGCTTTGGGTCCACCGCAAATACTACGCGCAAACGTCATAGTTACCTCAACAATTCATCATGGCATTCCATCATACACCCACAATGCACCATAAATTCAAGGAAATCAACTATCCATAGGAACAAAGCATGAATTTATCTTTTAAGACCTAATGAACCACAATGCATAGTTTCCTATTCTCTTAAATATTTTGTTAAACATATGTTAGACATAAGTTAAGCATATGGATATGGCATGAAATCATAATTTGGATATCAAACATGTCAAATACATAATTCTTCTTCACATAGGCATTTTAGCAATCACCTTATATGCACCATTTAGGGCATAGGTTTAATGCTCAATTTCATGCACCAACACATAATCATCCTTCAACTTCAACATCCACATTTCTCAATTCACAATCCAACTCACATTTAGAAACTATTTGACATATCAATCAATAGTAGGGATATATAATTCCCAATAACAATTATCAAGTCATAACAAGGAAATAATGGAATAATAGTATAAATCAAGGCTTAACAATTTAAATCATCATATATTCATAATCAATTAATTTTGGACCTATTATGTTATAAAAACAAAATCTCTTGTCTCTTAGGTATTTTCAAAAACACCTTACATACACTTCTTAGGAAAAGGTGGATTCATCAAGATTACAAGTATTCAATCACCCATTTCATATATTTATACATCACACACCACCATAGTTTCCACAAACATACAAAGATCCCTTCTTGGATATCATCAACTTCAACAACATAATCACCAACCATCACACAAATACTACACACATATACTTCAACCAACACACATAATCATCCCACACATATATCTCAACCATCATGTGAATACTACACACATACACAATGAAAATTTAGAAAGTATAATCATATATATATATATACACATGTATCTTGAGCCTTTAAAAAAGGATTTGTGGGCTCTATGGACGAAAGGAGCCCATAGATAAACACTTGCATACCTTAGATTTCGTAGACGAAGAGATTGATGGAAGCAATTCGCGAAGCGAAGCCTTGAATCGATTTTCCCCCAATTGGAACCCTAACCCTAACTCCTCTTCTTCTATATATATATATATGCATATATTTTGAGAGAGAGAAATGAGAGAAAATAAATGACAATTCTCAGCTCAAAGGGGGTATATATAGAGGGTTACCATAATGGGAAATGACCAAAATACCTTTAAAATCAATTAATGTCAAATCTTCCCTTCAGTGATCTATCCAGTAGGCTGAAGTAAATTGGCCATAACTTTTTACTACAATGTCCAAATTAGATGAAACCAATTTCATTGGAAAGAAGACTCTCAGGGATTTCCATTGATATATAGCAGCTCATACAATTAATTATGTACAAGGATTTATGATTGTTTAAAGTTGACCAAAAAATTGCCTGGCTGCAGTATTTTTTCCCTGCATATTTTACTGTTCACAGTTCGATCGGAATGGTCGTAGTTTGATTGGAATGGTCGTAACTCATCGCTCGAGTGTACTTTTTAGGTGATCCACATATCGTTGGAAATATTATTCGATGCTCTACGAAATGGTGGGTCGAAATCCAAGAAATGACACACAGAAAAATTATAAATCATTCTCGAAGATAGGATCCCGACATGTTTACGCACAAAATTTCAACGAAAAATTTTCTGGGGTATTACATCATCTCCCCCTTGGAAACATTCGTCCTCGAATGTGAAGGCCAGATCAAGAACACTAATCGTATGGGTTTATTCAAGACAACAACATATCTCAAAACATAACCACACAACTGAAGCAACCAATACTCTGCGTACTTTCACTAGTCATGCACATCTATCGCATAAAACATTCAACAACCCACTCATGGGTAAATTTTCACAACACACATGCATCTCAGATGCACAGAATCATAACCCAACCAATCTCTTTAATACATATTCAAACATGCCCACAATTCGAGTTCCTTTCTATTGAACGTGCATATTAAATACGAATATACCTAATATACCAAATTCTCGAAAGCATAACTAGAAATGCAACGAACGATGAGGTTAACATCATAGAATGAGCATGGACATTCAATTATTATAACATTATGGGGTATCTCCCCCTTGGGACCCAAGGTCCCTCTAGACATATTTCACTGAAATAAGAATGGGTCGGGAACTGTCTCCCTTTACTACTTTTCCATACCTACTGGCACCACTACCAGATTCTGAGGGCCTGACTTATCACTTTCTCTATCATCCTCCTCTCAGCTTTAAGTCATCGTCAGACACTTTTGAACACTTGGCTAAACCCCGAAATGAACTACAACTAATGTACTCTAGAGTCTGAGGCACAACGGTGCACAAAATGATAACTTAATTTATCCAGAAAGACTACACCTGAAAACATAAATTCAATACCAATGCTACTTCTTGGAATACAACTCTTATCTTTCCTTAGTCTCTACAATCATCATCATATACATACACTCTTTTCAACACCTACTTGTCTCACTAAACACATTATTTTCTTCGATTTCTTCATAGGCTACTAATACCACATTCACATCTTAATACTTAGTTTGGAGTCCAAAAACTTACATTCTTTAAAGATTCAAGCTTAGCTTCTAAAACATAACATGAATATCCACAAATCTTTAATAAACATACTATTCTCATTCTAGCCTTCAAATATCATGTCTCTTAAACTTATACTTCTCCACACCAAGAGAATCACAGCTATTTCTCTATCAATCAACACATATAATTCCCAACTTCCACACTTAGATTCATACATATATAATTTTAAGCCTATTCATTCACCATATAAACAGCTAACCCCATAAGGCATACTCTGCTTACTTTAGAGAACACTGTCTCGAAACTATCTGCGGGGACCGTCAGAGAAAGTTCTATTTGAAAGACTTTGGCTTCACTACTTCTGTTACCTTAAGAGTAAGGCAAATCTGACATAAGTAGATCATTACAAGAGTCTACATAACTCTCTTGGAAAATCTTTCTATAGCACGATCTGGATCATGAAAGAACGGAAACTCTTCTAAACATCCCATCGCCTCCCGTACATGAATATGGCGCGCAACACACTCTTGTACAAGACTCTACTAGAAACGGATTTTTAGACTCCCTAGGACACTGTTGAACCTTGGGATCTGATAGAGACTCCACTCAACACCTGATCACGAAAAATGCAAAATCTCTTATCCTCAAACTAGTGATCCCAAATCTACTAAAATAGTGAGGATCTCGCCTTAATACTAGAAAGACTCTTCCTACGGTTTGAAATATCAAGTTACATCATCTATTTAACGTAAGACTAACTATGAAATCCCAACTACCTCTATGAAACTAAAATACAAGCCAAGCTACCCATACTCACTGCTTTCTGGATCAAGGCATCTACTACCACATTCTTCTTGCTCAGATGATATAAGATAGAGATATTGTAATACTTAAGAAACTCCATCCATCAATGATGTATAGCATTTATCTCTCTTAGGGTCATAGATGCTAAAGACTATGATGATTTGTGAAAATATCACAATGCACACCATAAAGATAATGCCTCAAAATCTTAAGCATAAACTCTACCGCCTGCAACTCTAAATCATTGGTGGGCTAGTTGAGCTCGTGCACCTTATGTTTTCTCAAAGCATAGGAATTAACATGATCATGTTGCATCAATACATAACCCAAACCAACAACACTAGCATCACAACACATAGTGAATCCATCACCCTCAATAGGAAGATCCTAAATAAGAGCTGGAGTAAGGAACTCTTTAAGCTTCATAATGCTCGACTTACACTGCTTTAAACATCTCAAAGGAACCTCCTTCTGGGCCAATCTGGTCAATGGCTCTGAAATAGTAAAAAAAAAACTTAATGAATCATTGATAATAATCGACTAAGATGATAAAGCTTCGAACCTTAGTTGGAGATGTTGGCCTGGCCCAATCACGAATAGCCTCAATGTTTGTCAAGTCTACCATAATCCAATACTTAGACACCATATAACTAAGGAATGTCATCGACTCAAGCCAAAACTCACACTTAGAGAACTTACAAAAATCATATGATCTCTCAAAATATGGAGAACAACCTCAGATTTTGGGCATGCTCCTCCCTACTCCTTAACTACACAAGGATGTCATCATTGAACACAATCATGAAGGAATCCAAATAAGGTCTGAACACTCAGTTCATCAAATCCAAGAACATGACTGGGGTGTTATCAACCCAACGGACATCACCAAGAACTCACAATGACCATAATGGTTGCTAAAGGCTCTTTTTAGGATATCCTCAACTTGAATCCTTAACTGATGGTAAAAAAAACTTAATTCAATCTTAGAGAACACGGGTACTCCCTGAAGCTAATCAAAAAATCATCAATGTGAGGCATAGGTCAATGGTTTTTCACTGTCACCTTATTTAACTGCCTATAATCAATACTCATTCATATGGAGCCATCTTTCTTCTTCACAAACAACACAGGAGCTTTGCATGGAGGAAAACTTGGTCTAATAAAACCCTTACCAATAAGATCCTGAAGTTGAGAGTTTAGCTCCTTAATCTCGGTAGGAGATATACCATAAGGTTCCATAGAAATAGGTTAGGTGTTTGGCTCCACATCAATAATAAACTTAATCTAATGGGCAGGAGGAATGTCAGGTAGATCATTAGGGAAATCATTAGGAAACTCACATGCTACGAGGACAGATTAAAGCAATGGAATCTCCATACTTACATTCTGAATATAAGTGAGATAAGACTCTCAACCCATCGACATAAGTCTCCTAGAACAAGCATACACAATAATCCCCGTCATCTTGCGAGTAACATCTTTCTAGCACACGATCATGGGTATGTCAGGCAAGGCTAAAGTAACAGTCTTGGCAAAAAAATCCATGACCATATAATAGTGGGATAACTAGTCCTTGGCTAGAATTACATCAAAATAAACCATGTTGAATATAATGACATTGGCATGAGTATCAACGCCTCTAACAATCACAATTACATGATCTGAAACTTAGTCCATTACTAATGAATCCCCCATGGGAGTAGATACACATAAAGGCACAGATAACGAATCCTAAGATAACTTTAACCATGGGGAATAATAAGATGACAAATAAGAGTAAATGGATCTCTAATCAAATAAAGAAAAGTCTAATTAACGACACACCAAAATTGTACCTGTGATAAAAGCATTAAAATACTTGATCATAGGCCCAGCAAGAATAGCATACAACTGACCATGCCCATCACTTAGTTGGGCTCCTGACCTATCTCCTACCCTACCTTCCTGAGAACCTCTACATATACCCTTGAGGACACCCGTAAGACAGAGCATACCACCTCTAGCTGAGGGATAAAGAACTCTAGTAGGGGGACACTCTGATCTGCAATAACACTCACCCCACGACTAAGGCACTCTCGCGATTATTAACTAAAATCTCAAAAATCATAGCATGCCCCATTAGTTATACCAGATCTAGAAGATCCAGTTTACCTAAAATAACCACCTCAACTAGAATAACCAGAAGACGAGCACCTCAAAGACTGATCGTAACCCTGACTATGGTGATCAATTACACAAGACTGACCCATGTCAGTAATCTGGGGTGCTGTGTTAATCGGTCTACTAAGCTGTTATGGTGGTTGAGGAGGGTATTTACATTACGAACTGCTAACTCTGAATTTGGAACTATTATGTCTCCCACTGAAACTGCAATGATACTGTGGTCTCTTATTTCTACCTCTTTAGGTTTTGTGATGCATCTTCTACATCACCTGAGCACGGTCTTACACCTCAGTAAAAGACCAACCCAAAGAAACTAAATTCTTAATGGACATGCAAAGAGGATGTCTTAATCATGAACAAAGCAACAAACCCTCTCATCATACTCAGTAGTCAAAATAGAAGTAGGATCCCTAGAAACCTATAGAAAATAAGCCTAAAACTCCATAACCATTGTGAGCCCTATTCCAACCTACAAAGTTGATCCCTTAAATGATCCCTAAGGTTGCAGGGCATATACTTCTCCAAGAAGATACCACAGAACTGAGCCTATGTCAAAGAAGAATATCCAGCTGTACTGGAATCATGATGAACTCTCCACCGATGTCGAGATACTTAGATTAGCTCCTAAATTATGGAGCCTGTAGTCACAAGCACTCAGAAACTCAAATGCATCCTCGCTTGGTGCAGTAAAAAATATATATGGAATTAACCTCAAGAATCTTTACAATATTTTTTGCTCCTCAATAGGCATAACAGGTTGGGCAACCACTGGTTGAGTAACTACCGGATGAGCAACTGCCGACAGAGGAGGAACCTCAACTCTACGAGTTGCAGCTATAGGTTGTGCCCCAACCTTAGTACCACCCTAATCTATAGATTGTGCACCATCATACTGTACACTACCATCTAACCCCAAAAGTTTAACCAAATTAACCCTGAGCACTAAAGAAGAAATAAATCCCGATGGGGCCTGGGCTGGTCATTGTCCCACCGTTGTTTGAGGTGGGAGAACTTCTGGCAAAGAGTAAGAATAAGGTCTGGTGAAAGCCCCTACCCTGGACCCTATATGGGGACATATTTCCAGGTAGTCCACAACTATTGGGTTTTCCACGAACACTGATAGGATCCCTAGGTTAAGTCTTAGGACCCTCATCTCGTGTAACATAGTATGTGTCCTAGCCATCTGCGAAAGGGTGAAACCAAAGGAATACTTTAGAAACCAACTCAGACACTTATTACAAAATGAGTGAAAGAAGTGAAGAACTCCTAAGAATGTCCTATAGCCTCTCGAAGATAAGAAATAAACATCACTATTCTGATTTGTGGGACTCTACTAGACATTTTCTCTTGTACCAACAATACTAATGAAACCTAGCTCTGATACTAATTTTTCACGACCTGATTTATGAGTCATTATGGGTCCTACTCTATCCTACCAGTAGGTAAGCCAAACTATATCCCAAAGTTATTTGCAATGGGATAACTTTGTGGAAAATACTCGAAAAAGGGCGAAATAGATAATTCAACTCATAAATAAACAAGGCAATAAAAATAGCTAAAAGGTAACATAACATAGTGAACCATCCCATGAACTTGTAGAGTCAGTACAAGAGCTACTATAACATATCATAAGTCCTAAAATAGTCTATATATTCTGTATTGGAAAAAAAGACTAGACATAGATGAAAAAAAGGAAAAAGAGGGCAAATCTGACTCTAAGAGCTCACCTTATCTCTAAAATCTAATACAGCACAATCGTTGAATCAGCGGCGGTAACTAGTACTTAGATTTGCACCAAGAGGGTACATAAGTGTAGTATGAGCACCAAAACCATGCGTACTCAACAGATATCATTGGCTGACTAAGATAAATCATGATATAAATACGATAAGATGCAAGTTAACATAACTAAGTAAAAATAAAGGAAAAATCTTGAAGTAACTTGGACTTTGCTGTACAAAATAAAATATATAAATTAAAAAAAAAAACATAAAGATACTGCGATTATACATACAAGATTGGCCCCCATAAGCCAATAAATATTGAAAAGTAAATTACCCAATGTAGGCCCCCATAAGCCTGGAGGGTACAATCAAGGATAAATGTAACACATACTCGAGCACCATAATTTGTCAACCTTTATGCAATCACTAGGAACCCCTCCCTATTATGTCACACTAATATCAACTACACCGACAAGAATAAAATTAGTGTTTATATCGTTAATATCATAAGCAATAACCAACTCGAACCAGAACATATATCATCAACTTCATAATCAATTATTGTACTTGACTCGATACATATACCATCAATATAATAATCAATTATCAGACTTGAAATGATTCATATAAAATCTATATCATAATCAATAGCTGAACTTGAATAGATACATATATCATGGTCATGTCACACAATAAGCATTTTAAAATAGGTATATAACAGATGCATAAAGGTCTACCAAACCTAGATAAAGTATTGGCCTAAGACGGGTTGAAGGGGGCCTAATTCCAATCCCCTAAATCCATTATAAGGCTAACACTACCCTAGACTAGGCTAAGGTATCTAGATCCACTTTTAAATGTTAAGCAAGTCCTAGTAAACCCTAAGATAGAGATTCTACTATAGACCTAAGCAACTAAGCAACCTACACTAAAATTATGATTTTTGGAAGGGATAAACGATCTAACTAACCCAAGTATTGTCAATCCTATCACCAATACATAAAACCCATCCCATATATAATATAATATTATAACATACTATGAAATAGCTTAATATATAAAGGAAGAAAACATTTCCTACCAGAATGTTGAAGAAAGCTCAAAGAATACGCTAAATTAATGATTTCCCTTCCGAGAAGCTTCCACAAGGTGCCATGCTATCAAAATCACAATCTACTCATCAAAATAAGAACAATGAAACCCATATTGCACTATTATGTTTTAGGTACAAAATTACATAAGAATCCTATGTGGGGACCATTTATGGAAATCTATTTCAAAAACCATCCCAACACTCTACTATGCTCTGGGAGTACTTACCATCAATATTAGGCGATATTCGAGCTATATTGGGGCTAGAACCAAACCACCAAGGTTTTAGGGATTCAAGTTAGAAATGGGAAAATCACCCATGAAAATGAAGGAATCTTACCTCAAATTTGAAGGAGTATTCTAAAACTAATTTTTATCCAAGCTCCCAAAATCACCAAAAAATAATATCACAAGTTTTTCTAATCTATTTGGGTTCAAATATTTTGGGGATGGATGAGAAGTGGTAAAAAAAATGGACTAAAGGGTTACTTATAACCTTCGCAGGTATGCGGTACTTCATGTGAGAACTATCGATCACATGCGTGATGCCTGACCAAATACACAAAACTCACTTACACAACATTAATACCACTTACGCGATACATCTGTGCTACCAAAGCAAATCTCATATGTAACATTAAATGTCTCTTATTAGACTCTCCCTGGTGTCTTCCAGATTGCTACGCGATCATTTTCTCTCAAACATAAGTGCACCAACACTTGTTGAGACTTAGAAATTTCTAAATCTCCACTAACCCCTTGAGATTAATCTAGAATCCCTTATACACAAATATACTATGTTACCCTATCAAATTTGACGTTTAATACTTATTGCCTAGTCGAAATTTCCATTCGAGGTCATTTCGATGAAAAGTGGGACCCCCACCCAACTTACCATTTTCTTAACTTCCGACCAATAGCTCAAAATAAACCCAAGTGCCTTGGGGCCTGTACCAAAGGACCACCTAGCTTAAAATAAAAATTTGGGAGCTACTAGTATATTAAGATTTAGCATACGATATTTTTTTACTATGTATTTTCCTAGTACCCAATTAGAACCAGCAAAAAATACAAAAATAGGGAAATGGCTCTAAAAACAAAAAAAAATACCTTGTAATCAAACTATCAGTCCCATTAAGTCATAAATAACTTAGGAAACTATAGGAATGATTTATCAATGAAAATAAGTAAAAATACAAAAAATGACCTGAAGGGTCATTACACAAATAGGACCATAATTTCTAAAAATAAAACACCACCGCAAGTAACTTCTGTTCGATTACCATCTAATTTTTTTATGCAGTGTCGAGTGCTTTGTTTGAATAGTAGATGGGGTAAATTATTTTCTCGTGTCTTTGGCCTAGGATAGTTCCTAAGGCCACACCACTAGTGAGGCACATCACCTTAAAAGAAAGAGTCCAATCACAAGACACAATGATAGGGGCAAAAATCAAACTCTTTTTTAGGCACTCAAAGGCCATTTTGTGAATTCCTTAATGAACGTCCGATAGAACCATGCTTAACTCGAGAAACTCAAAGTAAATTTTACAAAAATAGGTGAATGGAATTTTTAAATCACCTCAATTTTATATATGTCAACCTCTAGTCACTTCTTCAAAATATTGTGCCTAAAACATATTATCTCTTTAACTATAAAGTGACACTTCTCCCAATCCAGAACCAAGTCGCACTCCTCACATCTCTGAACTACATTCTCCAACTAATCCAAATATTTATCAAAAGAGTCACCAATAACTGAGAAATTATCCGTAAGGACCTCTATAGCTGTAACGCCCCGAGATATCATCTCGAGATGCCACACGGTGCCCAAGGCTACACGTAGCCTCAAGCTAACCCTTTAATCCAAAACACTAACCTTGGGTTTCAACACAACAACATACACTTTACGCTAAGGATATATATATAAGTACATATCATATCACATCGCACATGGCACGAAATATCGTTAGAATGTACATATATGGAATGTCTATACACAAACCAACCCAACAATACACTAGTCTGACATAGCCTCTATACAGCAAAATCAACGAGCCATTTGGACAAACCCCCAACTGACTCAACAGACTAAAGGGATCACAACACAACAACATCAAAACTAGCAACTTGGTCCTCGAACCATGGGGACTCACCACTGAAGGAACGTAGATGCGACACTCGGATATCACTATCACGGCTGCGGCTGAGTACCTGAACCTACATCATGGTAAGAATGTAGCCCATAGAGAAATATGTGGGTCAGCACAAGATAAGTACTGAGTATGTGGGGGCGCATGCAAAATATAAATAATATCATAAATTTCATAAAAATGTACATACGGACCATAATGACACACCTGGCTTGAGTGACATTGAATCATGCAACTCTTAATATCTTAGATAGGAAATGTAGGATAAAAACCTCATAAATCATAATAGATCATCATAAGAAACTTGACTTACCACATCAAAACTCGGAGTGACTCAGTATTTCAATAAACATGACTCTTATGGACAGGGGAGTTTCCTATAACCGACAACCCTACATGAGCTACATGGAATACCAACGTTTGAAACCTCCGTTGGAGGGAGCGTCATACTCTTTGCCAGGGAGTACAACCTTAAAATTGCAATAATCACAATCGGGCTCTCTGGCCAATAATATCAGCATCAAACAACCCTACGGTGGCACATAGGTTTGGGGAAATACAAAATTTCCCTCTCGGTGGTAAGTACTACTCCCCGACAAGCTCAGAACGCATTAGGAAATCCACCACAACATCACAAGGGTCTATCATAAAGACCAAATCAAATCTCTTTCTCATTTATCAAATCATATCAATTTTTGGATTCCTAACTCAACACATTTAAGCTCAAAACATTTTAATCTTCCTCAACATCAACAAGGTATCAATGTATTGAACAATAACCGACTAGACATTTGGACAAGGATATGAAGACTCAATGCATAATATTTTCCACAATTTAACTCATCAAAACCTTCCGGAAAATACCAAGACTCATTGCAACTTTAATATCAACATTTCTCAATTTGCCATCCAACTCTCATTTAAAGGTACTTGAGACATCAACCCATAGTAGGGATATAGAATTTCCAATATCAATTATAAATTCATAATAAGGAAATAGTGGAATGATAGTATAAATCAAGGCTTAACAAATTAAATCATCATACTCTCATAATCAAATACTTTTTGGACATAATTCCATCTCAACATCATACACATATCGGATGACATAATTCCATAGCTCATGGACAATAATATAAGATATAAAACCATATTTCCAATTCATGGTAAAACATGTAAAATTTCATGTCAATGTAATTCAACAAAAATACCGGGCACAAGATCGAAAGGATAATCTTGTTCAAAGCCCCACATACCTAAAAATCGAAGATGAATATGAACTTCTGACTCCGGAACTTTATTCACGAAAATAAATGGTGCTTCTCGAAGCCCTTAACATGATCAACTCAAATCCCAAATCAATTTGAAATTTCTACGGTTCAATCAAGAGACATAGAAGGATGAAATTTGGAGTAGTAGGGTTGGGGTTTGAGCCTTAGGAAATTTTGGAGAAAAATAAGCTATTGAATGCCCTTAATGGACTTAAATCCATGGTTTACCCGGATGGATTGGAGTGGGAATGACCAAAATAACCTTAAAAATCAAATAATGTCAAATCTATCCTTTGGTGGACTATTTTGATAGGCTGAAGTAGATCGACCATAACTTTTTGCTTCGATGGACAAATTGGATGAAACCAATTTCATTGGAAATAGAACTTTCAGAGATTTCTGTTGATATATAGTACCTCACCCAGATCATTATGTACAAGGAGTTATGATCGTTTAAAGTTGACCCTAAAATTTTCTTGGCCTCAGTATTTTTTTCCTGCCCATTTACTGTTCACCACTATTCACGGTTAGATCGGAATAATCATAACTCATCGCTCGAGTGTCCGTTTTGGATGATCCACATATCGTTGGAAAGTTTATTCGATGATCTACGCGATGACGGGTTGCAGATCCAGAAATTCCACACAGAAAAATTATTAATCACGATAAAGAACAAAATTCAATACATTTTCGTCCAAGATCTTAACAGAAATTTTTTTTCTGGGGCATCACATCATCTCCCCCTTGGAAACATTCGTCCTCGAATATTAATAGATAGGTCAAGAATACTATGAAAATGAGTATATAGAGAAAAATCATCTTGCCCAAGCATATACTCCATTCTAGATTTTTTTGGATATCGTAGAAAACACACAAGCCAAGATAAACATATCAATAAGGATTAAATCAAAAGAGAGCGATACCTTTGAAATGTTCAGGATTCGTAGGAAAGAGGTGGGGATATTTGGCGCACATATCCGCTTCGGCTTTCCAAGTAGCACTCTCCACGGATTGATTTCTCCAAAGCACTTTAACCAAAGGAACTTCCTTGTTTCTTAGCCTACGAACTTGAAAGTCAAAAACCTCAACCGGAATCTCTTCATATGAAAGACTATCTTGAATACACGAGCTTTCGGAAGGATCAATCACAATAGAATCACCAATAGACTTCTTAAGCATAGAAACATAGAAAACCGAATGGACGTTAGATAACTCCGCAGGCAATTCAACCTTATATGCTACCTTCCCAATGCTATCCACAATCTTATAGGGACCAATGTAACGGGGACTTAGTTTTCCTTTCTTCCCAAAACTCTTTACCCCTTTCATGGGTGAAACTTTCAAGTACACTAAATCACCAACATCAAATTCAAGGTCTTTCGTCCTTACATCTGCATATGATTTTTGATGACTTTGGGCGGTTTTCAACCTCTCCCGAATTAACTTAACCTTCTCCATGGCCTGGAACACCGCATCTGATCCATTCGCAATAGCCTCACTAACTTCAAACCAACTAATGGTTGATCTACACCTTCTACTATACAAAGTTTCAAACGGGGCCATTCTAATAATAGCATGAAAACTGTTATTGTAAGCAAACTCGATTAATGCTAAGTGCTCATCCCAACTACCTTTAAAATCAAGCACACAAGCCCTCAACATATCTTCTAAAGTCTGAATGGTCCGCTCGGCCTGACCATCTGTTTGCGGATAGAAAGAAGAACTTAAACGAATTTGGGTACCGAGAACCTTATGGAAAGATTTCCAAAATTGAGAGGTAAACTGAGTACCTCTGTCAGAAATAATAGCCAAAGGTATTCCATGAAGTCTGGCGAGTTCCCAAATATATATTCTAGCATAATATTCAGTTGTATACGATGAATGCATAGGCAAGAAATAAGTTGATTTCGTCAGCCGATCTATAACAACCCAAATCGAATCATGATGGCGACGAGAAGGAGGCAAACCAACTATGAAGTCCATATTAACTTCTTCCCACTTCCAAGTAGGAATGCTAAACTCTTGTATCACACCACTGGGCCTTTGATGCTCTATTTTAACCTGTTGACACGTGGAACACTTCGTCACAAATTCTGCTATATTCCTCTTCATACCGTTCCACCAATAGATTTCCCGTAAATCATGGTACATCTTGGTAGCACCAGGATGGCTGGATTATCGCGTACCATGCACTTCCGTCATAATCCTCTGCTTCAAGTTATCAACATCAGGAACACATAATCTTTCTCGGAGTGTCAAAACGCCATCTCCCCCTTGGGAGAAAATCTCTACCTTTTGGTCTTTAACTGAATCTTTTAACCTGACCAAGGTAGGATCCCTATCTTACTTCTCCTTTACTTCCCAAAACTAAAGAGGATTCGGAACCGCTTTGCACTCCTATACTACCCTCAGTATCACCAAACAACCTAACCCCCAATCTAGCCAAACGATGTACCTCACGGGCCAACTCTTTCTTACCAATCTCCACATGTGCTACGCTACCCATGGACTTCCGACTAAGGGCATCTGTTACTACATTGGCCTTGCCCGAATGATATAGCACGCTCATATCATAATCTTTAAACAGTTCTAACCATCGTCTCAGCCTAAGATTAAACTCCTTTTGGGTGAATACATACTGCAAGCTCTTATGGTCCATGAAGACCTTGACATGGACACCATACAAATAATGTCTCCATATTTTCAAAGCAAAAACCACGGAAGCTAATTCAAGGTCATGGGTAGGATAATTCATCTCGTGAGGCTTTAGCTGCCTGGTAGCATAAGCTATAACCTTGCCCTTTTGCATCAATACACAACCCAAACCAACTCTGGAAGCATCGCAATACACCATAAAACCATCAACACCATCAGGCAAAGTCAACACAGGGGCTAAAGTGAGTCGAGTCTTCAACTCCTGAAAACTCTTCTTGCAAGATTCGGACCACAGGAACTTCACTTTATTTTGGGTCAAACGGGTCATATGAGATGTAATAGATGAAAACCCTTCAACAAAATGACGATAATAACCAGCTAGACCCAAGAAACTTCGGATATTAGAAGGAGAAATAGGTCTAGGCCAACTCTTTATAGCCTCTATCTTTTGAGGATCAACTCTAATACCTTCAGAAGCAACAACTTGACCCAAGAAGGCTACAGAGTTCACCCAGAACTCACACTTACTAAACTTAGCATATAGCCGATGAGTTCGAAGAGTTTCCAACACGATTCGGAGATGATCCGCATGATCACCCTCACTTCGGGAGTAAATAAGAATATCATCAAGGAACACTATTACAAATAAATCCAGATATGGTTGGAATACACGGTTCATAAGATCCATGAAAGCCACTGGAGCATTAGTTAACCCGAAAGACATCACTAGAAATTCAAAATGACCGTAATGGGTTTGGAAGGCTGTCTTGGGGATATCACATTCCCTAACCTTAAGTTGGTGATAACCGGATCTGAGGTCTATCTTCAAAAAGTAGCTCGCACCTTGCAATTGATCAAATAAATCATCAATTCTAGGAAGCAGATATTTATTCTTGATAGTAACCCTATTAAGCTGCCGATAATCAATACACATCCACAAAGAAGCATCTTTCTTACGCACACACAGGAAAGGTGCACCCCATGGGGACACACTAGGTCTGATAAAGCTTTTGTCAAAAAGATCTTTCAATTGTTCCTTCAACTCTATTAGTTCAGAAGGAGCCATACGATACAGAGGAATGGAAATAGGCTGAGTATCGGGAAGAAGGTCAATCCTAAACTCTATCTCTTTATCAAGAGGTATTCCAGGGAGATCTTCCAGAAAGGTATCAAGAAACTCATTAACATTATTAATTGACTGAATGGTTGGGGTTTCAGACTTAGTGTCTTTAACCCGAATCAAATGGTGGATGCAACCCTTGGAAATCAACTTCTTAGCTTTGAGATAGGATATGAAACAACCCTTAGAAATCACAGAACTCCCAGACCATTCGAGGATAGGTTCATCAGGAAACAGAAACTTGACCACACGAGAACGACAATCAATAGACGTATAGCATGAGTGAAGCCAATCCATACCCAGAATGATATCAAAGTCAACCATATCTAGCTCAATCAAATCAGCATACATAACCCGATGAAAGACAGTAATGGGACATTTCTTATACACCCGCTTAGCAATGAAAAACTCTCCTATCAGAGTAGAAACCAATATTGGCTCAGAAATTAGTTCAGGATCCGTTTCAAAATTTACAGCAACCAGAGGTGTCACATTAGAAAAACTTGAACCGGGGTCTATCAACACATAGAAATCAAAATAGAAAACATGAAGCATACTAGTGACAACATCGGGAGAGTCCCCCTACTCCTGAAGAGGTGGTATAGCATAGAAATGATTCTGGCGTTAACCGCCAGAAGTACTAGATGAAGCACCCTGAGGAGGAACTGCATGGGCTGCGGGAGGTGGGGCACTGGTAGCCTGACTCTGGGGACGGGCATCACGACTCCACTGTCTGGCATACGGGCAGTCTCTAAGTATGTGCCCCAATTTGCCACAACTAAAACAGCCCCGCTGCCCCATATAACACTCCCCAAAATGGTCTTTACCACACTTAGCACACGAAGGAGGATGAGGCCAGTTGCTTACACTGTCCTGAGACCTGGAAGGTACCGACCTATTCCTAAGCTCTTTCCTGCCCTAATATGTGGGAGCACTAGCTGAGGAAGGCACAGGTATAAATGGACATCTTTGAAACTGAGGGAGAATCTAGTCTGACCAGACCCCTGTTCCTCCGATATGACTCTCTTAATCCCTCTTACTCTTTCTCTTTCCTTTATCTTGTCTGACTCAATCTGTTGGGCGTGAATCATTAACCTAGAAACATTAATCTCCGTGTTGATCATAGAAGATCTACATTCTTTCACCACATAATTCGACACCCCAGTGAGAAACTTGCTCATACTAGTCCTCAATTCAGATATCATATTAGGAGCGTACTTTGATAGCTGATTAAACTTAACACAATACTCCTTAACTGACATGAAGACTTGTATCAAATTCATAAACTCCTCTATCTTATCTTCCCGTAACTCAAGATGAAAGAATCTATCCAAGAAAGCATCTTGGAACAATTGCCAAGTCACCGGAGCGGTATCTTCCTCTCTACCCTTATTCCACATCTGCACCCAGTCATAGGCAACATCCTTCAATCGATAAGAAGCCAGCTCCACACTTTTTTCCTCGGTCACATTCATAATCTATGTAATTTTCTTTATTTTATCAACAAACATCTACAGGTCCTCACCTGCTCTCGACCCATGAAACTCTGGCGGATTCATCCGCATAAAATCATAAATTTGTGTTGCTGCCGAATTATTTTCCTGCGGAGGTGGAGCATTGGCTTGAGTATTGGCGGTAACTTCCTGGGCTAGCGTCTGAAAAGCTGCCCGAAATTTGGCATGGGATACCGTCTCATGTAATGGATCAACGGGTTGAGGTTGGTTGTTATTTCTGCGAGCTCGATGTGGAGGCATTTTTTGTCATAAGAACGCATGAATTAATAGTAGAAAGAAAGAATTGTAAGCAAGATAGACTCTTATAGAAAGAAAGAAATGACTTTTCCTAGAATACCCCACAGCCTCTTGATCATAGATGTGGTGCGCTACACACCGATGCTCAAGACTCTACGTAACGCGGCTTGTCAGACTCCCTAGGACTCTTCACAACCTTAGTCTCTAATACCAAGTTTGTAACGCCCCAAAATATGATCCCGAGATGCCACACGATGCCCAAGGCTACACGTAGCCTCAAGCTAACCCTTTAAGCCAAAACACTACCCTTAGGTTCCAACATAACAACATACACATTACGCTAAGGATATATATAAGTACAAATCATATCACATCGCACATGGCACGGAATATCGTTAAACTGTACATATATGAAATGTCTATACACAAACCAACCCAACAATACACTAGTCTGACATAGCCTCTATACAGTAAAAAATCAACGAGCCATTGGGACAAACCCCCAACTGACTCAACAGACCAAAGGGATCATAAAAAAACAACACCAAAACTAGGAACTTGGTCCTCGAACAATGAGGACTCAACACTAAAGGAACGTAGATGCGGCACTCGAATATCACTGTCGTGGCTGCGGCTGAGTACCTGAACCTACATCATGGTAAGAATGTAGCCCATAGAGAATTATGTGGGTCAGCATAAGATACGTACTGAGTATATGGGGGCGCATGCAAATTATAAATGATATCATAAATTTCGTAAAAACATACATACAGACCATAATGACACACCTGGCTTGAGTGACATTGAATCATGCAACTCATAACATCTTAGATAGGAAATGTAGGAGAAAAACCTCATAAATCATTATAGATCATCATAGACAACTTGACTTACCACATCAAAACTCGGAATGACTCGGTATTTCAATAACCATGACTCTTATGGACAGGGGATTTTCCTATAACGACAACCCCACGTGAGCTACGTGGAATACCAATCTTTGAAACCCCCATTGGTAGGAGCGTCATACTCTTTGCCAGGGAGTACGACCTTAAAACTGCAATAATCACAATCGAGCTCTCTGGCCAATAATATCATCATCAAACAACCCTACAATGGCACATAGATTTGGGGAAATACCAAATTTCCCTCTCGGTGCTAAGTACTACTCCCCGAAAAGCTCAGAACGCGTTAGGAAATCCACCACAACATCACAAGGGTTATCATAAAGACCAAATCAAATCTCTTTCTCATTTATCAAATCATATCAATTTGTGGATTCCTAACTCAACACATTTTAATCTTCCTCAACATCAACAAGGTATCAATGCATTGAACCATAACCGACTCGACATTTGGACAAGGATTTGAAGACTCAATACATAATATTTTCAATAATTTAACTCATCAAAACCATTCGGAAAATACCAAGACTCATTGCAACTTCAATATCAATATTTCTCAATTTGCCATCCAACTCTCATTTAAAGGTACTTGAGACATCAACCCATAGTAGGGATATAGAATTTCCAATATCAATTATAAATTCATAATAAGGAAATAGTGGAATGATAGTATAAATCAAGGCTTAACAAATTAAATCATCATACTATCATAATCAAATACTTTTTGGACATAATTCCATCTCAACATCATACACATATCGGATGACATAATCCCATAGCTCATGGACAATAATATAAGATATAAAACCATATTTCTAATTCATGGTAAAACATATAAAATCTCATGTCAATGTAATTCAACAAAAATACCGGGTACAAGATCGAAAGGATAATCTTGTTCAGAGCCCCAAATACCTAAAAATTGAAGATGAATATGAACTTCCAACTCCGGAACTTTATTTACGAAAATATAGGGTGCTTCTCGAATCCCTTAACATGATCAACTCGAATCCCAAATCAATTTGAAATTTCTACGGTTTAATCAAGAGACATAGAAGGATGAAATTTGGAGTAGTAGGGTTGAGGTTTTCAGTCTTAGGAAATTTTAGAGAAAAATGAGCTATTGAATGCTCTTAATGGAATTAAGTCCATGGTTTACCTAGATGGATTGGTGTGGGAATGACCAAAATACCCTTAAAAATTAAATAATGTCAAATCTGTCCTTTGGTGGACTGTTTTGATAGGCTGAAGTGGATCCACCATAACTTTTTGCTCCGATGGCCAAATTGGATGAAACCAATTTCATTGGAAAGAGGACTTTCAGAGATTTTTGTTGATATATAGTAGCTCACCCAGACCATTATGTACAAGGAGTTATGATCGTTTGAAGTTGACCCTAAAATTCTCCTGGCCTCAGTATTTTTTTCCTGCACATTTACTTTTCACCACTATTCATGGTTAGATCGGAATGATCATAACTTATCGCTCGAGTGTCCGTTTTGGATGATCCACATATAGTTGGAAATGTTATTCGATGCTCTACGCGATGACGGGTTGCATGTCTAGAAATTCCACACAGAAAAATTATTAATCATGATAATGAACAGAATTCATCACATTTTTGTCTGAGATCTTAACGGAAAAAAAATTTCTGGGGCATCACAATTGTATCCTCCACTGTATCAAAAAAATGGACATCATGTAATGCTAAAAGGTGATGGGAGAATTATTAACTCTGAAAGGCATACTCTTGACCGTTAACGTCCCATATGGACATTTGAAAGTAGTTTTATCTAGGTCTTCGGGGAAAAAAGAAATCTAATTATACCCCAAATAACCATCAAGATAACAATACTATCCTTTTCCAGTAAGGCGGTTTAACATCTGGCCCATGAATAGCATAGGAAAATGATCCTTCTACGTCCAAGTATTAATCTTCTTATAATCCATGCAAACACTTCATCCCATAACTGGCCTCATGGGTACTAACTCATTCTCCTTATTAGGAACTACAGTAATCCTACCATTTTTCGGCACACATGAAATTAAGATCACATACTTCTTGTCAATAATAGAATAAATTACACCTACATCTAACCACTTGATGATCTACTTCTTTACCATCTCTAGCACATGTGGATTCAGATTATCTTGATGCTCAATGCTAAGCATACACTTTAGTTCTACCTGAACCTTATGATTATGAATTCTGAGTGGAATCCTAACAATATCCATAATAATCCAACTAATGGCCTATTTAAAACTCTGTAATACTGAAATAAAGGCCTCAAACTATGTATCCACTAAATTTGTAGAAATGATAATCAATAAGGTATTAATGGCCCCCAAGAATGTATAATGCAAGTGAGAAGTGAGGTTTTTCAATACCAAGACTAGTGGATCTTTAATGGATAGCCAAGCTGGTGGAGTTGCTCTATTATTTAAATTAAGATCCAAATTCTTTGGTGCTTAGGAGTAAGAACCTCTTCTAACAAGAGTGCTAACCATCTCATCATACTCATCGATATCATCACTATCAAAGTTCATGGTCATCGATGATAATGCCTCTACACCAACTCTCTCCTTAATGGGTACATTTACTAAATCATACTCTACAATGTCTATAATAGAAAAACCATACATATTTTTTGGTTGATGCATCGTCTTACCCACATTGAAAGTAAATTGTTCATTATTGAACTTGTATTTCATATTTTCTATCTCTATGTCAAACAATGCCCTACCCATGGATAGAAAGAGCCTTCCTAAGGTAATAGGGACATCAAAATCCTTCTCACACTCGAGAATCACACAATTAGCAGGGAAAATAAGAAAAGAAACCTTTGCCAACACATCACACAAAATATTGACCGACTTTTTCATTATACGATTAGCTATCAATAGTCTCATAGATGTCGCCTTAGGTGAACCTAATAGCAACTGCTTGTACATAAACTACAGGTATCAGATTAATACTAGCTTCTAAGTTATATAATGCTCATGAAAAATTTAGTGACCCAATAGTAAGTAATAATGAAAGCTCCAGGATCTTCTTTCTTCTCAACCAAATATTAGGAAGCAATAAAATTGTAGTGGTGTATATTATCAGTGGGGACAAAACTCATCGTCCTCTTCTTAGTCACTAAATTTTTCATCAACATTATCTAACCTGGTATCTGCTCCAACTCTTCTACAAAATAGATATTCACAGATAATTCTTTCATAATCAATATGAAATTTTAAATTTCCCTTTTTCCTTCTTCTACTTATACCTTTGAGGAAAAGGTGGAAAAGGTCATGGAATAGTCTTTAAAATATTTTGACCACCTTCCCCTTTCTTTTATCAATATCAATTTATTTTTTAACACCTGTTGATTTCTGTAACGTCTCACTAATAGTTACAAACTTCTCAAATTTAGCTTTAGGTGCATCATTAATCTTGACTGTATCAACTACAGGAATAGGTGGATCAATATCATAGATTTAGCTTTGGGTGTATCATTGATCTTGATAGTATCAACTACTGGAATAAGTGGATCAATAGTAGAGTTACCACTCCGAGTTGTAATGGCTCGGCAGTGACTATCATTCTTTAAATTCTGAATTATGTTTTTAAAAAGAGTGCCCAGTTAATGTTTAGTCAATTTAACCAACATCTAACCAAACTACTACTCAAGTTGCTTAATCATTGTAGCATGTGATTCAACTTTTTAGCTCAATCCTAAATTATTTAACTTAATATCCTTAAGGAAACTCTCTTAGATCTTTGAACCCTTAACCAGCTTCTCAAGAAATGGTTCCATCTTCAAATAAGCATTACGATTCCCAGGTGGAACATACACACCACTCCTCCTAATAATTATCATTTATTCTCTAGTCATCATCCCTTTCTCTATTAATATCCCTATACATATCCCCATAATAGTTTCAACCTTGATTTATTTGCCTCAAGTTCCAAGTGTCGTGATTGGACCCTTGTCACTTTGTTTGAAAACTTACCATCTCTTTGTCCAAGTACTTAGCTCCCTCCTCTGAGTCAGACTCATGATATCTAATAAATTTTCCTCGTGTATTGCATTCACCTTTTATGTATTCATAGTTGTAAGCTTCTTGGTACGTAACCCTATCTTTATCCTCAGTTGTTCTACCTCTTAAGCCACTATACCATCAATATCTCTCTACTCACTAGAAGAACTAATAGCATAATTATCGACTCCTCTTCTACCTCTTGAGTATGCAACCCTTGGTTAGTATTAGAGATTGATCTAATATCTCTACAACTTGCTCCCATTGAAGGCTCATCAAAGCCCCATATGTGATAGTATCAGCAAAACCATTAGCGTTTGCATTTACGGCTCTATAGAATATCTAGTGAAAAATTTTCCATAATAGATTTTGATTGGGAACATTCATCAACTTTTTCTTGAATCTCAACCAATTATCATATTGTACCTCTGTATGCAACTACCTAAAATTACAAATCTTATCCTTTAACTGTGGCATTCTAGAAGTTGGGAATAATTTGTCAGAGAATTATGTTCACAACTTATTCCAAGAGGTAATGAACTCACATAGTAGGTCCCCTAGCCATAACATCATTTTTCCTGCAAGAGATAATTGGAAAAACCTATGTCTCAAAGCTTCCTGACTTACCCTAGGTTGATTATATAAAGTTCAAATCCTAATGAAATTCATGATGTATATGTTTGCATCATCAGTCGGCAAACCAACAAACATGACCTTTAGATTAAGCAACTGAATCATTGCGCTCGTAATTCAAAATATCACAACTCGGCGAAACTCAGAAGGACTGATATATCCTATGTCAATCAATTCAACATATCCCAAATATTTCTTTGAATCATCAAATACTAGAAAGTATTGGTAAGATAGTGGTTGAAATCTATCTCGTCTAGCTCTGTCTCTATCGAGTGTTGCTCAATGCTCTTCTTCTTATCTCATTTTTTCCTCTTGACTTGCACAACATCAAACATCAAACCTTGCATTCTCTTCATCTAATAACTGAGAAGTGGTTTTTGCATCTACCCTATAGCTTAAAATGAGTTCACAAGTCTTGTGACTAGAACTAAAGCTTCTTTTACATAAAAATTGACATTCCATGACTAATGGAACTATTGAAATTAGAACACAAGGTCATTAACCTAAAGTTAACGCCTGATAACCAATCCTTAATAACAAATATATTTAAAATAGAGAGTGCTAAAAACTAAATAAACTGCTCAAATGAACTTCCCAATAACCAAACTGTTAGCTCCAACAAGTCATATATAAATTGGGGTAGCCACAATAAATCTCTAAGTAGTAAAAAAAGATTAGAAATGCAGAAAATGGCCTATAGGGTTATTATAACATCAACTACTAAAGGGAATTTTGTCCACAAAAGTAAACGGGTAAGATATATCTAAAGGATCAAACAGGTGGGGATACAAGACCTACATCTCACTCTCAAAGTCCAAAGTATCCTCCTCTACTGGGCATAGCCTCCACTTAACCTTAACTATTAAAATCTCTATAGAGCGCAACTACCTTACATCCCTAGCTAATATGAGAACTTGATCCTCCATGAAAGTCAACCTTTCATCCAACTAAACCTAGAACAATTGAAGAATATGTAACTCATCAGGTATATAACTCCACATCATAAAACATGAAAAAATTGATGAACAATGACAAAAGTTAAGGCAAGGACAACTCATAAGCTATCTCTCCAACTATCTAAAGTATCTTAAATGGCCCAATATACTTGGGGATGAGCTTTTCCTTCCTATATATCCTCGTCACACCATTAATGGGCAATACTTGAAGGAACGCTCAGTCTTTAATACTAAACCTCAAGGCATGAGTCTATGAGGTGCCATGGTAACACGACACTTTTGATGCTTAAAACCTTGAATTTATGAGTGGACTAAGGTTATTTTAGTAGATATAATGCACTTTGGTGTTTATTGCAGGTAAAGTAGGTCTACAATAGTGTTGGGATGAAAATTGAAGTAAAATACATGGAAATACAAAGCTTGATCAAGATATAAGTTACCTAACGAGTCGTCAACACACTATAAAACTCGTAGGATGACACGTAAGCACAAAAGAACCCAAACCCAAACTGAGAATCTATGTATGGAGAAGATACAACTATAGCATCTAAGTCGTAAGCTAAAGGAATGGGTCATGAAAAAGAATCATAAGCATAATAGAATCTAAAGATATCACTCAAGATTTAAGTCTTAGAATTATATGAGTCAGAAGTCTGAGTACGACTCATATAGGGAAACCGCAAGGAGACCGATGTTCAAAGCTTGGAAAGACAGATATCCAAGAAGGATACGAGTTAAGGCCACAAGTTATTTGGTCATGGTAGGAATCATGAGTAGAATTCATAAGAAAAGAAAGTTAAAGCCTTGGGAGAGCATGCACTAGAATTGATACGAGAGGCACAATACGACTCATATCATAAGTATACAAGTAAAGGAGCGAGTCATACTATATGCCGACATAACTTTACCTTTCCTATTTTTATTAGGATTTATGAGTATTTTTTAGATACTTTAAATACCCTCTTAGGTTGTTATTTTATCAAGTTACATTAGTTAACATTTTTTTATGTTCCAATATACTCTATTCCATACTTTGTCTTTGTTCTTGATATTTTGGGTAATTATTTAATAGTAGACTCTAGATTTTATTCTTCTTATTATTGTATAATTAATTACATGATTTCTTTAATGGTTTTCATTGATTGTTGTATGAACATGAGGGGCTAACTTCCCTGACTAGGGTTGTGGGAACCCTGATGGATTAACTACGTAAGGGAAGTGGGAGATTCGTCTATTCTAATGTAAAATGCATGTATCTTAATCTGTTATGTATAAATTGACCTCGAAGATACTGAAGAAGCTTGAGGATAGCCTGTATTTGTAAACATCCTCACAAGGGAGTTTGTGATAGGGGAAAAAATATTAAGAAAGTAATTTCTGAATTACTTCCATCATTACTATTCTGCTATCTTATCTAATCAATTCGAGACTCAAAAGGTGAGAGTTGAACTGAAGTCATAGAGAAGGACAAATAAGGTGATTCTCTATGAATCACAAGGTAAAGGGTGAGATCTATCAACATGTTCACAATACTATTGATAATACATAGCTTGTCGACTTTACATGCAGAGCAGCAAAATAGGTTGGTTTAACACGAGAAACTTTAAGAGTTGTGAAGCCAAGGGGAACATATTCCTAGTGTTCCTATTCTATTGTTTACAACTCAAAGCATTTATGTTTGGTTACTACTTAGTGATTACTTCCAAAAACCCCATTTACTTTTTCACAGTGCTCGTGAACTACATTAAGTTAAGCAACTATTCAGCATTTTCTCTATCAGATTGACCCCAACCTAGTTGGGTTACTATATTTTTCATCGATCGCAGCATACTTCTTTGGAGGTTAGTTCTTGGTGACATCAAATTTGGCGTCGTTGCCGGGGAAGAAAGTTTAAGTAGTTAATTGAATTAGTAAAGTTCATGGGTTTTTATTTTCTATTTTAATTTGGCATACGTCGGTGTATGTCAAAAACTAGGAGAAGAGGCAATCCCTTACTATTATTGGATCCAGAGCCAGAAAGAATTCTTTAAACACCAAGAAAAATATCAGGATAAGTACATGATGCGGTTCAATACCTTCCCCCTCGACCTATTGATCCCAATGTGGCACGCCTACATGCTTTTATTGATCTATAGAATATTGCATATTTACAGATACAATAACTAATAGTTGTTGTTGAGGAAGAGAGAAGAGCATCTAAAGAGGCTCGATTAGTAGAAAAGGCTAGATTAGCTCCATGGAGAGGACTACCCAGGCTTAGAAAGCTAGTTGAGCATCAATAAAGAGTACAGAGTGGTAGAGCTCGATTGATTCCTGCATATCAGTACTTACACCCATACGATGATGAAGAGGATATGAGTTATGTTGAACTTATTTAGATAAGAGCCATTGTACCTCCTACCTTATCACCCAATATGAACTTTGATATTACCAGCGACATGTTCTAATTGTTGAACTTAAAGGGTGTATTTTCTGGATCATCTACTAATGATACAAACATGCATCTTTTTAAATTTACTGGGATCTACACATCATATACTATGCCGGGGGTGGATCAGGAAGCTTTGAAACTGAGGTTATTCCCATTTTCACTGACTGGTGAAGAATCACTATGGTTAGAGTAACTTCCAAGAGGTTTAATCACTAATTACCATGAGTTGCGTAAATAGATTCTTCCCTCCTTCAAGGATGCTACAATTGAAAGATAATATTGATAACTTCAAATAGTTACCTGCAGAATCCTTGTATTAGGCATAGTTTAGATTCAATAAGAAGCAGAGAACGGTACAAAATCAAGGAATTAAAGGGTAGAATTGTTTAGAAATCTTCTATAGATTACTGAATGTTAGTTCCAAACCAATGGCAGATACAATTTCTAGAGGTACACTCATACATCCTTGGTGGGATGCTGCGCAAGAAATGCTAGGCGATATTTCGGTGACTAATAGAGGATGGCATACTAGAGATGCTAAATATGCTATTGGGGTTGATAATGTATATGGAATTGGTCATGATATGGTTGCACAAGAGGTGACACAACTTAAGACAAATATTTGGGTGCTTACAAAATAGTTCGCAACAATGAGTGATGAGAAATTAAATGCAATTGCAGCACAGGCATTTACTTCTAGGACTTTTGATATTGAATCTAAAGAAGAAGAAAAATATTTCAAAGTTTATACCAAATACATTCAACAATATCTAAGGTAAGATCCGTAATATCTTGGTCTTATTCCAATTTTCTTCGTCCATCAAATAGTTTATCTCCTCTTCATCAATAGTGAAATCATTTTCTACTATATGAGTAAGAGGATATAGCCTACTCCAATAATCAAACAAACATTAGAGAATCCATTCCTAGGCTCCCACATTATCTCTTGCTCAGTCTGATCTCTTACTTTAAGCATCTTTTTTTCAAATTTGAGATCTCCATTTCATTGTACCATTACAGGGATTAGCTTCTTGCAATATTTATTCCTTATAAAGTTTTTCCATAAGGACCTTATGGTCCTAAGAACCCACCATAGCTTTGCAAAAAGTAGCTTTGAAAAATCAAAAAGACATCTAAATCGGTAATACCCCATACTTTTCCTATCCTAGTTTAGCTCCTAGTGTGTCAAGGGTTAACTTCAAAAGTGTATAACTCTTAATGTGTATAGAATTTTCAATCTCTAGACCTACCAATGTGTAGATAATTAACTTATCTTTCCAACGATACAAATTTTGCCTCAATTCGATATTCAGTTAAGAAGTTATGGCAATTTTAGTAAGCACAGAAGTGCATTTCGACAGGCATTGCATCGCGGTAAAGGAAGAAATAGCAATTTTCTTATTTTCAGTGGAGAACTGTGATTATGTCACATCACAATGAAACTCCATTTCCCATTCATTCCTTTTCCAGTAGCTCATCGTGATTACACTGTATCACGCCAAAATTCCCAAATGGACTGACACCGCATCGCGGTGAAGTGCAAACTGGCACTCATCCTTTTTTAGTGACACAACACAATTATGCTGCATCGCATCAAAGGCCAAAATGTAAATTGTCCCTTTTCTAGTAAGCCACAATGATAGCGGCGCATCACGGTGGGTGGCAAAATAGGGATTTTCCAGTTCCGAGTAAAATTTTAAAAGGGCAATTTAGTCTTTTCCCAAACCCCAAAATCAGGAATAACAGAGGATTAAACCTAATTTAAGCCTATTATGCTCACTTTTCATCAACTTTCTCTCAAAGAAAGCCTAGAACATCAAACCTTCATCCCCGAGAAATCCAAATTCCACCATTCTTTTTCCAAGATAGCTCAAAATTAAGGATTCCCAACTGAAGAACTTCAAGAATATATCTTCAATAGCACAAATAGGGATTCATAATTAAAGTTTCTTCATCTAGTCATCAATTAAGGTATGTGGGGTTTTCAACAAAGATAATCCTTTCATCCTTGTGCCCAAAATTATTTTTTGAAGATAATTTTACATGAGTTTACATGAGTTTTGAATTAGGGTTCATACCCAATATTGTTATTTGCAAGATTATGAGATTTCAAGTGATTTAGATATTGAATTGCATGTCTACTATTGTATTTTCATGCGTATTACAGTAATTTCCAGATTTTGAATTGAATTACCAATATTTACATTATCAAGCATGAACATTATGATGTCTTGACATGAATTTGAAGCATGGGTTACTAAGCCCTAGTTTGTATAATGATATTTCAAGAATGACTATGCTTAAGCATCCCTTGACTAGTTATTTTCAGATTTTAATAACAATTAGGTCTTTTGATCTCAGCTTAGATATGCAATCCACATTATAGATTTAGCTATAGTTTAGAGTAAATAAATTTACAGGATGTTTTCATTGTAAACCCTTATATTTGTTATTAAAAGTGGTCTTCCAACAGAATGAAGATACAAATTAAAGGGAGTAGTATTTACCAACGAGTTAGGTATGTTCATATGCCCAAGAACTATGACCCAACATAGGTTCGGATTATCAGATTATTCAAATTTCTATATGGATGACAGATACATATGTGATCACTTAGATTAGGTTATACTCCTTGGCAAAAGTATGACACCTCTCCCCAAAGTGATGTTTTCCCATAAGGGAACTAGACATTGGATACTATGATAGCTCACATAGTGTATGTCGGTTAGAAGAACCTCCCTAACAGTAAAGACTTGCTGAATAGTTTTTAAAAATATTTCCCTACATCTTACAAAAAGAGTAAAGAATAACCGAAAAGATTTAGAAACTAAGTGTAAAGGCTCACGATTTTATTCAGATATTGTTCATTAGCTACTAGATTGCAGTTTTTAGTTTATATATATAAAAGTGAGTCCTTTCTACACTTAGATAGCATGATTTACAGATAGAATACAAGTACAACTTTCAAAAATTAAATGTTATGACTCACTAGATCTATGCAACATATTTTAGTATTCATGAATTTTGATTTTCAATTTTTAGATAGTCCAGCTTATGTGAGTCATCTGCATTTAGTATACATTCTTTTACAAATTTATAATAATATTGATACATTGATTTACTTGTGCATTCACCCCCATATACATAGTACAATCTAGAAGTATTGATCCATATATACGTCTATGTGCTATATTGTCTCATAATGTAGGTTAAGGTGCTCAGTTTCAGCAGCGTGAGTGACTTCGAGCATCTCCATCTATATCCCGATAGTTGGTTAGTTCTCATAGTTCGGGAACTTAGTTATTCTATTTTTCAGCTTATTTGTATGTATGATTCAGTACTTTCAGATAGTTTGAGTCAGTTGGGGGTTTGTCCCAGTGACTCTCTAGCATTAGTAGTAGAGGCTTGTTAGACTGCTAGATATGATTTAGATTTTCAGTATTGATTGATCAGACTCTTGAGTTTAGTACTTTCATATATTATATTCTGACAACTTCATCTTAGCTCATATAGAATTCTGTATTTTAGCTTTGACTATATATCTATATTTCTTTATGTTGAGTATCCAGATTTAGTAGAAGGCTTATAGGGTTAGTTTAAGGCTACTCGTAGTCTTGAGCACCATATGATTTATTGGGATCTATTTTTGGGGCATTACAAACTTAGTATTATAGCCTAAGGTTTTAAGAGTCCTAGGGAGTCAGACAATCCGCGTTACATAGAGTCTTGATCATGGGTATAAAGCATGCCATATTTATTAGCAAGAGGCTATGGGACATTCTTAGGAAATCATCTATTTCTTTCATCATCTATCATGCTTACTGTATCTCTATCTTTTTTTAAATCATGCTTTTGCGTGATAGTTGAATATCTCTCCTCATCGAGCTAACACTTGCAAAAATAATAACCAACCACCCCAAACTGCTGACCCTTGGAATAAGAATGTATCCTATGCTGAATTTTGGGCTGCTTTTCAGTCTTGGCCCAAGCTGTGACTGTCAATGTTTAGGAAAACCATTAGACGGTAGTCCCACTTTAGCAGAATGGGGATTTAGCAGTAGCCAAAATATATGACTTTATGAGAATGAATCTGCCTGTGTTCTTTGGGTCAAAAGCAGGTGAGGATCCACAGTTTTACTTAGATGAAATAAGGAAGATCACCAAGATTATGCATATTTCTGAAGAGGAGAGTGTAGAGTTAGCATCCTATAAATTGAAGAATATAGTGTATGATTGGTGGTTATGTTGTAGAATAGTAGAGGTAAGAATACAACTCCTATGAGTTGGTAAGTATTTCAGGATGCATTTATAGATAGGTTCTTTCCGCATTAAATGAGAGAAGCTAAGGTAGAGGATTTTGTGAACCTGAGGCAGGGCTCAATGATAGTGAAGAAGTACTACCTTAAATTCAACTAATTGTCTGAGTATGCCCTTTATACAATGGTTGGCCCTAGGGCAAGTATGATTAAGTTTGTTACTGGAGTATCTGGTTTGGTAGTCAAGGAGTTCAGGACTTCCATGCTTATTTGGGATATGGATCTTACTAGATTGATGATTCATTCCTAACAGATTAAGGCAAAAAAGTTAAAGAGAAGAGAAAGGAGAAAAATGAAGGCTAGAACCAGGAAGTTTAAGTATAGCCAAACAATGTTTAGAGGGGGAAAACATTTGCAGTTTTAGAATTATTTATCTATATCATGTCCATCTTCAGCTAGCGTTCCCACTCGCAAAGCTAGACAGGAGCAGTGAGATAAGACTTCTATGTCCAGATCTCAGAATAGTGTAAATGGAAAATCCAGTTATCCTCTATGTACTAAGTATGGTAAGAATCATCCTGGTGAGTGCTTGTTAGGACATAAAGGGTGTTATGGATGTGGTAAGTTGGGAAATGGAATCAAAGAGATTCCACATGCTAAGCAAGGAAATAGGGATGCTTTTGTTCAGGCTAAGACTACTAGTGCACCAACTCCTCTAGGTTGCCCAGTCTCTCCTCAGGATGCATCATCCAGTACCAGTGGCGGTCAGTACTAGAATCGGTTTTATGCTTTACCATACCATCAGGAGTAGGAGGATTCACCAGATATTGTTATCGGTATACTTCATGTCTTTCATCTTGATGTTTATATGTTGTTAGACCCTGGATCGAATTTCTCTTATGTGACCCCACTAGTTGTAGTAAATTTTGAAACAGGTCCTGAAAAGATCCCTGAGCCTTCTTAGTTTCTACCCCAGTGAGTGAGTCAGTTGTTGCCAAACAGATATATAGAAAGTGTCCTATCACTGCCCTTCAAAATATTATGTTAGTAGACTTAATAGAGTTAGATATGGTTGACTTTGACCTTATTCTTGGTACGGATTGGCTCCATTCTTGTTATGCATCTATAGATTGTCACATCCGAGTGGTGAATTTTCAGTTTCCAGATGAGACATTCTTCGAGTAGGAAGGTAATTCAGTATCTCCCAAGAGTTATTTCACATCCTATCTTAAAGCCAAAAAGTTGATCTCAAAAAGGTGTATCTATCATTTGGTTAGAGTCAAAGACACTAAGTCTAAAACTGCAGCTGTTTAGTTAGTCCGTGTAGTCATTGAGTTTGCTGATATCTTTCTTGAAGATTTTCTTGGGGTACCTCCCGATAGGGAAATAGAATTTGGTATTGACCTTCTTCCAGATACTCATCCCATATCCATTCCTCCATATCGTATGGCTCTAGTTGAGCTTAAGAAGTTAAAAGAGAAGCTTAAATACCTCTTAGACAAGGGTTTCATAATTCCCAGTGTCTCTCCATGGGACGTTCCCATCCTATTCATATGAAAGAAAGATGGTTCTTTGCGAATGTGCATTGACTATCGTCAGCTGAATAAAGTCATAGTCAAAAACAAATATCCTCTTCCTAGGATTGATGACTTATTCGACCAACTCTAAGGTATAAGTTATTTCTCTAAGGTAGAATTTTAATCCAGCTATCATCAGCTTAGAGTAAGGGAATGTGATATCCCAAAGACATCTTTCAGAACTCGTTATAGTTATTTTGTGTTTCTAGTGATGTCCTTCATGCTAACAAATGCCCCAAAAACCTTCATGGACTTGATGAACCGAGTGTTCAAACAGTATTTGGACATGTCCAAAGACATCTTTCAGAACTCGTTATAGTTATTTTGTGTTTCTAGTGATGTCCTTCATGCTAACAAATGCCCCAAAAACCTTTATGGACTTGATGAACCGAGTGTTCAAACAGTATTTGGACATGTTTGTTAGTCTTTATAGATGATATTCTTGTATGTTCTCGAATTAAGGATGATCATGTAGACCACCTTAGAATTGTGTTGCAAACTCTTAGGGATCACCATTTATTCGCTAAATTCAATAAATGTGAATTTTGGCTAAGGTCAGTAGCTTTCCTCAATCATATTATTTCCAGTGATGGTATTAGAGTTGATCCCAAAAGACCAAAGCAGTAAGAAAATGGCCTAGACCTATCTCTCCATCAGACATTCAAAGTTTCTTGGGTTTAACTGGCTATTACAGACATTTTGTTAAGGGTTTTTCATCTATTGCATCTCATATGTCTAGATTAACCCAAAAGAAAGTTAAGTTCCAGTGGTCAGATTTCTGTGAGAAGAGTTTTCAGGAGTTGAAGACTCGACTCACTTAAGCCCCAGTTTTAGCACTACCGGATGGTACAGATGGGTTCGTTGTATATTGTGATGCTTCTGGGATCGGTCTGGGTTGTGTTTTGATGCAGAGGGTTAGGTTATAGCCTATTCCTCTAGACAACTTAAGCCTCATGAAAAGAACTACCCTACCCATGACCTTGAGTTAGTTATTGTTGTGTTTGTATTGAAAATTTTGAGGCACTATCTTTATGGGTTGTATGTTAATGTGTTTACGGATCACAAAAGTTTCTAGTATTTGTTAACTCAGAGGGAGTTAAATCTTCATCAAAGAAGGTGGTTAGAATTGTTAAAGAATTATGATATGAGTGTGTTGTATCATTTGGGTAAGGCCAATGTAGATGCGGCACCCTTAGTAATCGTCTATGGGCAGTGTTGCTCAGTGGAGAATGATAAGAAAGAGAGAGTTCGGGAAGTTCACCGGTTAGCTAGATTGGGTATAAGTTTAGTTGACTCAGTTGGAGGTAATGTTTGGGTTTAGAGTAGTTCAGAATCTTCTCTAGTTTCTGAAGTGAAAGAGAAGTACGATAAGGATTCTTGTTTGGTCAAGCTGAAGGGTTCAGTTAAAGACCAAAAGAAAGAGGTATTCTCCCAAGGGGGAGATGGTTTTGTGAGATACCATAGCATATTATGTGTTCTATGCGTTGATGATTTAAGGTAGGGGATAATGGCAGAAGTGCATGGTGCACGTTATTTAATTCATCTAGGAGCCACCAAGATGTATCGCGATATGTGGGAAGTCAATTGGTGGAGTGGTATGAAGAAAGATATAGCATAATTTATGGTCAAGTGTGCAACTTGTCAACAGGTTAAGGTAGAACACCAAAGATCTGGTGGCACATTGAAGGAGTTTGGTATTCCCACTTGGAAGTGAGAAGAGGTAAACATGGACTTTGTGATAGGATTACCCCATTCACATCGGCAACATGATTCGATTTAGGTTATTGTGGACAGATTGACAAAATCAGCCTATTTCTTACCAGTTCACATATCCTACACAGCTGAAGATTATACTAGCTATACATTAGAGAGTTGGTTAGATTGCATGGAGTTCCCATGTCCATCATTTCAGATAAGGGTACTCAGTTTACCTCTCAATTTTGGAAAGACTTTCAGAAGGGTCTTGGTACCTAAGTTCATCTCAGTTTATCTTTTTATCCGTAGACAGATGGTCAGACAGAGAGGACCATTCAGAATTTAAAAGATATGTTGAGGGAATATGTTCTTGTTTTCAAAGGCAGTTGAGATGACCACTTGTCATTGATCGAGTTTGCCTACAATAACAGTTACCTATCTAGTATTATGATACCCTTGATGGAAGATCTTTATGAGAAGAGATGTAGATTACCAGTTGGTTGGTTTGAAGTGGGTGAGTGATAACGCTCAATATACAGCTCTCGTAGGAGTGTAAAGCGGTCGTTTGTCAAATATAGAACCCAACTGGGTTGGGTATCGATCCCACAGGGAATATCTTGGTCAGCAAGTAAGCGAAGATTACTAGACTTTTAGTGAAAGTCTCGTAAAAAGGGGGAAATTGTATTGTGAAAGTAATGTAACCAAAATAAGAGAGTAAAGCAGAAAATAGCAAAGTAAAAGAACGAATGTTTTGTAATATGTAAACAATGAGAATTGAGGAGTTGGGGTTATGTCCACCTTCTGAGTTATACGTCTCTATTGGCTATGAGTGTGCGGAATTCAGACATGCATGTGCTTATAGAGAATTGTATTCGATGGTAAATCCAGGCGTCTTTCGACCTATTCGAGGATTATTTCACTTTAACTCTTTTGAGCTTAAAGCGTGTCTAACGGTACGAATTCTCCAAGAGGTTAATCCAGTTACGGCACTAACTTTTTAATAGGGGATGGGACCCTACTACCTTGACATTATCTCTTTTCCAGACAGATAACCTTTCTTTCGAACAAGTTAAATGTTATACTGGCGTATTCTTGCGTTTGCAACCACAAAGAATTTAGATTAAGATGAAGAGAATAATGATATAAGCAGCATACGTGTCACGAACTCACAAACTCACAGCAATAGATAGTATCTCATTCGGCTTCCATAACCCCAACAGAGAAGTTTAGTTATCCATGAGTGCAAAGGAAATCACAATTGACATTGTTGTTATACCACAATTAAGATTTCACGTTTATAATAGTGTGGTAGACGTTTAGGCGTGAATTCCTTAGCAAGGTAACGTTTCTCTTGTTGCGGAATTTAAGAATTGAATAGATGAGTAGAAGAAGAAAAATAGAATTAATGGGAGAATTAGAAGAAGAGTTGTAGAGTAATAGAATTCATTCCCCCTCTCTCCTCAAAATCTCTAGCAAGATAGGGTATTTATAATACCCATATCCTTATTCTACTAAGCTAATGAAATACTTAACCCAATTGTACTAGGTTAATGTATCATTATCCTAATTCTAATAAGCTAATGAAATACTTAACCCTATTGTACTAGGTTAATGTATCATTATCCTAATCCTACTAAATTACTGCTAGTCCCCAAAGTCTTCAGAAATGTTGTTTTAGCCCGGGACAGATTTTCCATGCGCCATTTTTAGTCCTTGGCGTCCAAGATTGGCTTTTCTCCTTTCGTGAAGCTTTCTTTGGCGTCAAGTTATCCATAAAATGCTGAATTCAGCATCATTTATACCTGAAACTTTGCTAATCATGTTCGTTAGCTCACTTACAGGAAAAAGGACTAAAAGTGCATGAATTATATAATTTGTCCTCAAAACATGGCTAAAATATGGGTAAAATATAGCACTATAGGCGTGTAAATTCGCCTATCATCAACACCCCACACTTGAAGCATTGTTCGTCCTCGAACAAAATATCATGTCCCTCTTAACATTTACTTAGGGTTTCACAGCAACAACATAAAATATTCGTCAAGACAAGCATAACAATTATCAACAAAGAGTAGTTTTCGGATCATTAGTAGAAACAATTCATCCTCCAACATAGACTCGTGATGGTGGTTAATTCGTATCCAAAATTTAAGGCACAGAGAATCATACACAACCACCCAAAACTCATCAACCATGTATGTCTCACAATATATCACCCATAATCACTCACAAGTATTTTCATTTTTCATAACATGGGTATAAGATTATCCTTGCTCTCACTCTCACAAAGACTTCATATGTTGCAACTGATGACCATAGGCTTGCCCATATTGTAATGCTCCACTAAATATCAGAATGCTAAGCTTAGGATCAAATAGGTCTTCTATAGGTTGTAATGTAGGCTAAGGGACAGGTAGGACTATTTTGGCCAGAAATAGTGACTATGTTCCTAAGAGCTTTAATACATCACGTTATGTCATTAACACTTTCTTTCAAACAACCTTTCTACTTTCTTTTATTCTACCACCCCTTCTCTCCTCTTTTGTTTTTTTTTCAATTTTAAACATAACTAAATTTGTAGTTTTCTTTTCCTTTTTTTTTCATAACATACCTCTTATGATAGCAATTCTTTTTCATAACAACTTCAAGCACCAATACATTCTAAGGCTTCATACTCACCCAATTTCTTCTTATTTTGTCACATGACTTTACACTTTAAAGCACTTAGGAATTTGGATCAAATTATGGTCTTGAAAAAAATGGATTAGGCTTACATATGAGGCTGTCAAAGAAAATAGGCTAAAGGCTCAAAAGGGGGTTAACTAGGATAATGTCCACGGGTAGTTAAAACGAAGGTAAATAATCATAGGTTGCCAAAGAAATGCCTAAATCATCTCCTAGACTTTCACTCTTTATTTTTGCTTTACATACATACCAGGCAAGTTCTAGGATCAGCCACAAGCACAGAATATACTATTATCTCACACAAACAAGGCACATGGTCGACTTTATTGGGAGTAGTATAGACTCTTGACCCAACAGATGAAGGAATTAAACCAAACAATATCACATAGTGAGTCACAATTAGAGCCTAAACGTCTCAATAGTCATGATTTTAGCACAAACTCTTGTCATAATCTCATGCTGTCTATTAGAATAATTTCATGCGAAGCTAAGTTAAAAAAAAATTAACTACTGAAAAAAAACAATTAACTACTAACAAAACAAACAAACATAAATAAATGCAAATATGGATAGAGAAGTATAGCATGCAAATACCATCACCTCACACTTAGAAGGGACACACTTTCCTCAGTGAAAAATAAATAAGAAGAACCTGGTTAGTCGAACTCATCCTCTATGTCTGGGGTCATACCCCTTTCGTAAGAATCATCATCAGAGTCATCATCCTCAGAAGTTCCTCATAAGTATCCCACTTAATTCCAAGAGTGAGTCAAGGTATTTGCAGCGACGAGGGTTCTCCTTGCTCTTTTCGGCCTCTTTTTTGCCTTTTTGTGAAGTGGTAGCCTTATCTTTGCCTTGTCTTGCTTTAGGTGCCATTGTACCTGAGACTTAAAACAATTTTCATGTTAGCATCATCTTGATGGATACAATCTATAATCAAGAAGTAGTGGCACCACCCCACACTTAGTTTGTTGGTACAGACTAGTGAAGTGAAAGTGGTCGACTAGTCAGACTTCATCGACATACGTTTTAGGTGCTATATTCCAACAATAAAATCAGAGCAGTCATACTTCTTATAATCTTGGCAATGCTTTCATGTTTGATATATCATGACTACTACATAGGGATTGAATAAAGGTATAGTATCTAACTAATCACAACCTCCTATGTCGGTAGGCAACTATAATTCTTATCCCAATGAACAAGTCATTCCATCATGTCAGTATTCAAGTGACAAGATTATGCAATTTTTGTGACCATAGCAATTCCGCAAGAGTATGAAAATGCATCAAAATCAAATTCAAGTTGGAAATAAGTTAAGATCATCCTTACTTATACGTTCATTCACGTAGTTGTATATCAACAATTCAAACACATTCACATCACCAATACTTCTTCAAGATTTAGCAATTCATAATAGACATAGTAATGTAGTACTTACGAAAAATAGATGAAGAACACAAGAGTACTTACGTGATTGAAGCCTTTGGAGATGTTCTTGTGAAGTGGAAGAGCAAAAAGAAAAGTTTTGAGAAGATTTGGATGCTATGTGCGGCGCCTATGTTAGGTTTTCAATGTGTTTGTGCCTCAAGAATAAGTCTCCTATTTATAGAAAAAGATTGGGTCGGGTTTTGACCCATTTAAAATCGGATTTGGAGACATAAAGTGACCATAGGCGGCGCCTTTAGCTTTGCCTATGCTTGGCATAGGCGGCGCCTTTTGCAAAGCATTGTCTAGCATAGGCGGCGCCTATGCCATAGCATTTGGTGAGCATAGGCGGCGCCTTTTACTTTGCATTTGAGATTCAGAGACAAAAGGCTTTAGCATAGGCGGCGCCTATGCTATGGCATACTTGGGCATGGGCGGCGCCTATGCTATGGCACACTAGATTCCGAGATCTTAGGCCATAGTATAGGCCTTGCCTTGTTCGTGGCCTAGATTTACCTAGGCCTAGCCTTGTTCGATGCCTATATTTTCATGAGAAATGCTCAATGCATAGCCTTTTGCTTCTTCATTCCTAACTTACTACCTTTAACATGCAATACGTCCAAATCAAAATTTGAAACCAATCTCCTTGTTTTACACCTCTTGCACCTACATTTGCTCAAAAACAATAAAAACGATTAGAACGATGGGTTGCCTCCCATCAAGCACCTTAGTTTTGGTCGTGGAACGACTCTTATTTTTGGATTTTTATTTATCAAAAGCAAACACGTAATAGAACGAAAGAAAAATGAAAAATGATAAACGATGGGTTGCCTCCCATCTAGCGCTTGATTTATTGTCGCGGCACGACATAGTTACCTCGAGTACTTAGACTTCATCGAGATAGATGGTGGATCATTTTCTGAATGGATTCAGACGATAATGAGGCTTACTTTTAGGCATGCAATCTTCTTCGAGATGACCCTTGTGCATGCCTATCCCAGGAGGGATACCAATTATATCATCAATAGTCCAACCCATAGTTCTCATGTATCTCTTTAGAGTAGAGATTAGAGCCTCTACGTGCTATTTACTTAAATCATCCGCACTCACCGGAAGTATATTTATACTTTCCAAGAACACATACCTTAGATAATCGGGGAGCTCTTTCGATTCAAGAATTGGTGGCTCTTCAAGGGAAGTCTTCGCTGTTGGTGATGGTTGATTCTTAAGATCACGGTCCGATTGCTTAGGAGTATGGGAATAGGACTCTATTTCTTTTAGAGAACCCATAAGTTCTTCATAATCTTCATCGTCCTCATGCTCAACATTTAGTGGCGCAGCAGACAATGGCTCAACAGTAAGTTGTTTCTCTATAGATAATGCATTCTTATCCTCATGATGAACATCAGATACAGAGAACACATTCATATCACTGGGCTGCTTCATTGCTTTGCATATATCAAAGCGGACCACTTCGTCATTCAACCGAAATAAAAGCTCATTAGCTCTCATGTCAATAAGAATACGTCCCGTTCCAAGGAAAGGACGTCCCAAGATTATGGGTACTTCAGAATCCACCTCCCAATCCAAAATCACAAAGTCTGCAGGAAAAATGAAGGTAGACACCTTCACCAACACATCATTCAAGATACCCACAGGTCATTTTACCGACCTATCTGCCATCACGAGCCGCAAATTGGTTGGTGTAGGGTCGCCCAACCCCAACTTTCTGTAGACGGATAGTGGCATCAAATTGATGCTAGCTCCCAAATCGCACAATGCCTTAGCAAAATTCATAGATCCAATCGTGCAAGGAATAGTGAAAGCACCGGGGTCGGCCTTTTTCTGAACTAGTGATTGGGTGGCAATAGCACCGCAATGATGAACAGTATCTTTCAACTCATAGCTTACTGCCCTCTTCTTTGTCAAAAGATCCTTCATAAATTTTGCATACCCAGGCATTTTTTCTAGTGCCTCCACCAACGGAACATTAATGGTCAGTTTCTTTAACATAGTCATGAATTTGCCGAATTTTGTATCATCTACATGTTTCTTCAATCTTTGAGGAAAAGGTGGTGGTGGATATGGAATTTTTTTCTCCACAGATTTCTTCTCCTCTTGTTTCCAAATTTTGGTAGTTTCAGGCTGTAACCTACTAGGGGTGACGTCATGTACGTCTTGGTCAGCTTCCATGGCGTTTTCTTCATTAGCCTTATCATCGTTGTCTGCTACATCGTTGACCACTTGTTTACCCTTATATGAAGTTTCCAGCGCCTTACCACTTCGAGTAGTAATAGCCATGCATGATCCATCATTCCTTGGATTTTGCACAGTGTCGCTAGGTAAAGTGCCAGCCTTTCTTTGATTGAGTGCTGCTGAAAGTTGGCTCAATTGCTGCTCTATTTGCTTGATTGAAGTGGAATGTGAATCAACTAATTGTTTCATGGAGGACAAATCATTTACTACCTCTGTTACTCCCGCGCTAGTTGCTTCCACTCCTTTCAATAGTTTAGCCATCATGTCTTCCATACTTCCAGAACTAGATGTGGTGGCGTCACGTCTTCCAGGGGGAACATACAAACCACTTTTGTCATTCTTGTTCTTCCAACTACCTTGGTCCTTGTTTCCATATTTATCATAATAGTTCCAACCTTGGTTTCCTTGGGTATTACCTCGGAAACACCCCTGATTGTTTAAGTAGTTGGCTTCTTCTTCCGAATCAGATTCATCTCTTCCTTTTGACGCAATGGCTTTGACTTTTTCGATCTTCCCTGATAATAGTTGCTTTGTAAGAAGATCCACTTGTGTCTTCATATGCGCCATATCTTGATCACGTTCTTCTTCTCTTCTCCTTTGGTCTGCAGTCATGCCTATAGATAAAGTGGGGCTTGCTACCTCAAAATCTCTGGTATGCCGAGCTCTACTTTGCTTCGTCATACGATCTAGCATATTTCTTTCCTGACCAAAGGTGAGATCCATAAATGATCCTCCAGCCACATTATCCACAACTGGTTTAGTTATTGAATTCAAGGATCTGTAAAGTATCTCCATTAGGTGAACATTAGTCATGTGATGGTTTGGGCACCTCATTAGCTTCGTCTTGAACCTCTCCCATGTTTCATGAAGGGCTTCAGTTGGAAGCTGACGAAAGTTGCTGATTTCATCTCTCATTTGTGATCTTTTGGATGGCGGAAAGAATCTTTCTAGGAAAGCGTCTCTCAATTGCCTCCAATTTGTAATAGAATCAGGAGTCAGCCCATTCAACCATAGAGTTGCCTCCCCAGACAGAGACAATGGAAATAAGCGTAACCGAATTGCATTCTGACCAACTCCAGGATTGTCAAACGACTTGCATGTAGAAATAAAGTTGATGAGATGCATATTCGGATCATCGCCTGCTAGTCCACCAAATAATCCCTTGAGTTGCAGTAACTGAATCATAGTGCTTGTGATGTTGAACTTGGCTCCAGGTTCCAATGGTGGAGGAATAATGGCTCATGTGGCTCCGGCTCCATCAAGATCATTATCATCATCGTCAAAAGCTGGTTGCATAGCATGGCGTTCAGGCCTAAACCTAGCTTGACGATCTCTTCTGTTGGCAAGTGTTGCAATCTCAGCGACATGCCTAGGGTTTAGTAGCTCGTCATCACCTAGATCCTCATCGTCAGGATTTGTTGCTCGCCCAGGGTTATCAATATTCTGTTGATGCACTTGAGTGGCGGCTAGCGCATCTAGTCTCGCCTGTTCCTGTTGAGCATCCATCCTTTCAATTGCGTGTTGTGCCTCCATTCTGCCAATACGTTGTGGTTCAGGATTGATAGGTAATAACGGTTGACCAGAACTTCGGGTATAGGGCATGCACTGAATAAAAAAACCTGCAGTAAACAAAAACAAAAACTAAAAGTAAAAGTACAAGAATCTTTGACCAAAGGGTCTAGTAATTATTAGGAACTTAATTGACACTTGTATTCCCCGGCAACGGCGCCAATTTTTGATAACGCTTAATCTACAGCTCTCGTAGGAGTGTAAAGCGGTCGTTTTTCAAATATAGAACCCAACTGGGTTGGGTATCGATCCCACAGGGAATAGCTTGGTCAGCAAGTAAGCGAAGATTACTAGACTTTAAGTGAAAGTCTCGTAAAAAGGGGGAAATTGTATTGTGAAAGTAATGTAACCAAAATAAGAGAGTAAAGCAGAAAATAGCAAAGTAAAAGAACGAATGTTTTGTAATATGTAAACAATGAGAATTGAGGAGTTGGGGTTATGTCCACCTTCTGAGTTATACGTCTCTATTGGCTATGAGTGTGCGGAATTCAGACATGCATGTGCTTATAGAGAATTGTATTCGATGGTAAATCCAGGCGTCTTTCAACCTATTCGAGGATTATTTCACTTTAACTCTTTCGAGCTTAAAGCGTGTCTAACGGTACGAATTCTCCAAGAGGTTAATCCAGTTACGGCACTAACTTTTTAATAGGGGATGGGACCCTACTACCTTGACATTATCTCTTTTCCATATAGATAACCTTTCTTTCGAACAAGTTAAATATTATACTGGCGTATTCTTGCGTTTGCAACCACAAAGAATTTAGATTAAGATAAAGAGAATAATGATATAAGCAGCATACATGTCACGAACTCACAAACTCACAGCAATAGATAGTATCTCATTCGGCTTCCATAACCCCAACAGAGAAGTTTAGTTATCCATGAGTGCAAAGGAAATCACAATTGACATTGTTGTTATACCACAATTAAGATTTCACGTTTATAATGGTGTGGTAGACGTTTAGGCATGAATTCCTTAGTAAGGTAATGTTTCTCTTGTTGCGGAATTTAAGAATTGAATAGATGAGTAGAAGAAGAAAAATAGAATTAATGGGAGAATTAGAAGAAGAGTTGTAGAGTAATAGAATTCATTCCCCCTCTCTCCTCAAAATCTCTAGCAAGATAGGGTATTTATAATACCCATATCCTAATTCTACTAAGCTAATGAAATACTTAACCCAATTGTACTAGGTTAATGTATCATTATCCTAATCCTAATAAGCTAATGAAATACTTAACCCAATTGTACTAGGTTAATGTATCATTATCCTAATCCTACTAAATTACTGCTAGTCCCCAAAGTCTTCAGAAATGTTGTTTTAGCCCGGGACAGATTTTCCATGCGCCTTTTTTAGTCCTTGGCGTCCAAGATTGGCTTTTCTCCTTTCGTGAAGCTTTCTTTGGCGTCAAGTTATCCATAAAATGCTGAATTCTGCATCATTTATACCTGAAACTCTGCTAATCATGTTCGTTAGCTCACTTACAGGAAAAGGACTAAAAGTGCATGAATTATATAATTTGTCCTCAAAACATGGCTAAAATATGGGTAAAATATAGCACTATAGGTGTGTAAATTCGCCTATCATCAGTGAGGCCACTTTAATTGGGCCCAATACGATGTTTGAAGCCATGGAGAAATTCTAGTTGATTTGAGAGAGATTGAAAGCAGCTCAGAGTCGTCAGAAATCTTCTGCAGGCATAAAAATGGGAGATCTTGAGTTTGAAGTAGATGACCTTATGTATTTGAAGGTTCGCCTATAAAGGGGTTGAAGAGATTTGGCAAAAAGGGGAAGCTTAGTCCCCGGTATATAGTCCCCTTCAGAATTTTTAGTCGTGTTGGGAATGTAGCATATAAGATTGAGCTACCTGCATACTTGTCATCAATTCATCCAGTGCTTCACGTGTCCATGTTGAAGAAATGCATGGATGATTCAGTTGTTGTAGTCTCTCTAGAGTGTACAGTTATTCAGAATAGCCTTTCATACGAAGAAGTTCCAGTAGAGATTCTTGAACATCAGATCCATAGACTAAGGAATGAAGAACTTCCCTTGGTTAAACTTCTGTGGCGAAATCAGTCTGTTGAGGTCGCTACTTGGGCAGCAGAAGCAGACATGTGTACCAAGTATCCTCACCTTTTCTCCAAGAACTCATATTCAGTCGAAGGTAACAGTCTTCCGTAATTCAGTTCTTTTCCAGTTTTAGATTCAGCTATATAGTTATCTTCATGTAAATTCATCCATTCATAGATTAGTTTAGTTGCTCAGTATGCTTTAGATTCAGTCATGCATTTTTTTTTAGTTGTGCATGCCAGCATATAGCCTCACTTCCTCAGTATCTTCAGTTTAATTAGTCTCATTCGAGGACGAATATACCTAAGGGGGAGATATTGTAATACCCCGTACTTTTACTAGCCCAGTTTAGCTCTTAGTGTGTCAAGGGTTAACTTCAAAATCATATAAATCCTTATGCATATAGAATTTTCAATCTATAGGCCCACCAATGTGTAGATAATTGGTTAAGGTTTCCAATGATACCAATTTTGCCTCAATTCGATACTCGGTTAAGAAGTTATGGGAATTTTAGTTAGAACAGAAAGGTATTTTGACAGGCACCGCGTCGCGGTGAAGGACAAAATCACAATTGTCCGATTTCCAGTAGAGCACCACACTTACATCACATCATTGTGAAACTATAGTTCCCATTCGTCCCTTTTTCAGTAGCTCATCGCGATTAGCCTATATCGCATCAAAATTTCCAAATGGACAGACACTGCATCGCGGTGAAGTGGAAAATGGCACTCGTCCTTTTCCAGTGACGCAATGCGATTACGCCATATCTCTCAAAAGGCCAAAATGGAAATTGTCCCTTTTCCAGTAAGCCACCGCAATAGTGGCGCGTCGTAGTGGGTGGCAAAATCAAGATTTTCCAATTTCAAGTAAAATTTTAAAAGGGAAATTTAGTCTTTTCCCAAGCCCCCAAATTGTGAATAACAAAGGATTAAACCTATTCTAAGCCTATTATGCTCATTTTTCATCAATTTTCTCTCAAATAAACCTAGAACATCAAACCTTCATCCCCAAGAAATCCAAATTCCACCATTCTTTTTCCAAGATAGCTCAAAATTAAGTATTCCCAACTCAAGAACTTTACGAATCTATCTTCAAGAGCAAAAATAGGGATTCAAAATTAAAGTTTCTTCATCTAGTCATCAATTAAGGTATGTGGAGTTTTCAACAAGGATAATCCTTTCATCTTTGTGCCCAAAATTAGTTTTTGAAGATAATTTATATGAGTTTACATGAGTTTTGAATTAGGGTTCATACCTAATATTGTTATTTGCAAGATTATGAGATTTCAAGTGATTTAGATATTGAATTGCATGTCTACTATTGTATTTTCATGCGTATTGCAGTAATTTCCAGATTTTGAATTGAATTACCAATATTTACATTATGAAGCATGAACATTATGATGTCTTGACATGAATTTGAAACATTGGTTATCAAGCCCTAGTTTGTATAACGGTATTTCAAGAATGACTATGCTTTAAGCATCCTATGACTAGTAATTTTCAGATTTTAATAACGATTTGATCTTTTGATCTAGCTTAGATATGGAATCCACTTTACAGATTTAGCTACAGTTTACTGTAAATAAATTTACAAGAGGTTTTCATTGGAAACCCTTATATTAGTTTTTAAAGGTGAATTTCCAACAGAATGAGCATACAGATTAAAGGGAGTAGTATTTAGCACCGAGTTGGGTATGTTCACATACCCCAGAACAACGAGCCAACGTAGGTTCAGATAATCAAACTATGCCCATTTCTATATGGATGACAGATACAGATGTGATCACTTAGATAAGGTTATACTCCTTGGCAAGAGTATGACACCTCTCCCCAATGTGAGGTTTTCCTATAAGGGAACTAGACATTGGACACTATGATAGCTCACATAGTGTATGTCCGTTAGAAGAACCTCCCAAATAGTAAAGACTTGCAGAATATTTTTTAAAAGTATTTCCCTACATCTTACAAAATGAGTAAAGAATAACAGAAAAGATTTAAAAACAAAGTGTAAAGGCTCTCGATTTTTTTCATAGTTCATTAGCTACTAGATTGCAACTTTCAATTTACAGATATAAAAGTGAGTCCTTTATACACTTAGACATCATGATTCACAGATAGAATACAACTTTTAATAACAAAATGTTATGACTCACTAGATCTATGTAACATGATTGGCTATTCATGAATTTTGATTTTTAGTTTTCAGATATTCCACCTTATGTGAGTCATCTACATTTAGCATGCATTCTTTAACAAATTTATAATAATATTGAGACATTAATTTACTTATGTATTCACCCTCATATACTTAATACAATACTTAATTATTGATCCATATATACGTCTATGTGCTACATTATCTCATAATGTAGGTTCAGGTGCTCAATTTTAGCAGCGTTAGTGATTTCAAGCATTTCCATCTACATCCCAATAGTTGGTGAGTCCTCATAGATCGGGAACTTAGTCATTCAGTTTTTCAACTTATTAGTATAGATGATTTTGTATTTTCAGACAGTTTGAGTCAGCTGGGGGTTTGTCCCAGTGACTCTCTAGCATTAGTAGTAGAGGCCTGTCAGGCGGCTAGATATGATTCAGATTTTCAGTATTAATTGATCAGACTTTTGAGTTTAGTACTTTCTGATATTATATTCAGACAGTTTCATCTTAGCTCATATAGAATTCCGAATTTTAGCTTTGACTATATATCTATATTTCTTTATGATGAGTATCCAGATTTAGTAGAAGGCTTACAGGGTTAGCTTGAGGCTACTCGTAGTTTTGAACACTGTGTGACATTTCGGGTCCCATTTTCAGGGCGTTACAAAATCCAAATCCACCCTCCTTCTTAGAAAGACATAAGTCTACCCATTTTCCCAGTGGCTATTTCTTCCATCATCTTTATTACACCGCAAAAATGATGCAAAAGTTTTGTGTAATTCCAGAATAGTAAAGTTGGTATTCACTGAAGCCGAAAGAAGATACACAAGAATGCACTACAGAACATTGGATATGAGAATAGTTGTAGCCCCTACGATAGAATCTTTCCTTTCTAGATTTGCAATTTATCTTTCTCTATATTTGTTAATTCATTATAGTAGACCTCATTATATCTTGAATAAAAAATAGGGCATCTAATATTGTAAAGAAAAAGCTTTCCTTTCAAATCAAGTTATTTTATCCACCTCCTAAACCAATGCCTGAGAAATACTGCTAAACATGTGCAAATTGCTTTTCTCCTTGTTTATCAATTGCCCTGGCATCTTATCATACTTCTAAAACATTTTATTATCATTTCCACTTATCTGTTTTCTGCTAAGGCAAAAATAATAGTGCAATTTGTGTATGCTAAATAGTTAATATTGACACTCCATTTAGGTATACCATATCCCACAAATGTCCAATCATCAAACAAGGCATTAAGGGCTCTTGATAGAGTCTCTGCAACTAGGATGAATAAAGTAGGGGATAGAGGATCCCTTTTCTTAACACCCCTAGTAGATGTTAGCCCCATAATCTAATTATATATTTTAATAAGGACAAATTAATAAACAAATATCTTACAGGATACACCAAAGATACAAAGGACCAAACAAAATCAATCCAAAAAGGAAGCAAGTATCTAACTCACGAGACAACCGGATCCAAGATTTACAATAACATCAACCATGGAGATTATTAGGCTCTAAGACTTATGGAAACCAGATCAATCAAGAACAAGTGAAAAAAGGAAAGAATACCACAACATTAATCACAAAGATTATTGACCTCCCAGAATTAGGGCAAGTCGAATCAAACACCATAGGATAAAAAGGAAAGAAATGCATGGATATATCTAATACGAACATGCATGGGTACCGTGTATGGACATATCTGATATGGACATACTATACAGTAGCATTACTCAATCAAAGAATCAGTTCAAATCCTTGATTGGGATGAAATCTCTTGGGTTTCCTTACGAGAAGAAGAAGTTGGAGCAACTGAAGAATATGAAAGAAAGGACTGAAGATCGAAGCACTTGCACAACTTCTGGAAAGAATCTCAAAGTGTCTCAATATTAGTATTACAAGGCTTTGTACTTCTTATATTACAATTGTCATACAAAAAATAGGATCGAGTCAACTTTGTAATACAAATTGAGGCTATGTTACAAGATCTGAAGAACAAAATAAGTCTTCAAAACTTATTTATCATCATTGTACTCGATCCTGACTTTGAAAGATGTAAGGAAATTTTGAAACCCAAGGGGAATGGAAGTAGGTACCACATTGGTGTTTTGAACTAGGATAAATCTTTGTGTTTTTATTTCCATTCATTTATTTACTTATCTGTTTACTGAAATCTAATCTACTTTTTGAAGTATACTAATTTGCAGGCAAGTCGACTGAGAGGACCCAACAATCGACTCACAAAAAAATTCAATTCGTCCCATCTTGAATTTCAATTGGTATCAGAGCAGGTCTTACCAACAGTGTTTCTTAATTGCACGTGAGCAAAGATCAATTCACAAACTATCAAATTCTTGCTGATCTTCTTCAAGATGGTCATTCCTCCACAAGACCACCATACTTCAATAGAGAACACTACTCCTATTAGAAGAACAAGTTTAGAATCTCCATCTAATCAAACGACTGCCAAGCATGGGTTGTCATCAAGAAGGGACCAACACCAATCACAAGACTCAAGAAAAAATAAAAGGACAAGGATAAAGATGAATCAAGAAGTACTAATATAGAAAACCTCAAAAAATTTGAAGTCACCAAAGAACAACAAGAGGTAATCCAAACTAATGAACAAGCTATAAGTTTACTTGTTTGTGCAGTTAGTGGAGAATAATACAACAAGAAATTAACCTAGGAGACTATAAAAAAGATGTGGGATAAATTGGAGGTAACTTATGAAGGAACCACAAAAGTCAAAAAGTCAAAGATTTTTGCCCTAGTCAATGAATACGAGTCGTTAAAATTTGAACAAAATGAGAACACTGAAACAATGTTTGCCAAATTTAGTAAAATTATATCTGAGCTAAAATCATTGTGGATGATCTATCCGCATAGCCTGCAAGTCCAAAAGCCGGTTAGAAATGTCCCAAATATTTGGGAAGCTAAAGCTACCATTCTAGAATATGGCAAACTTCACAACATGATATATGATGAGTTACGAGGTAATCTCATTGCATATAAACAAAACTATATCAATAGGTACAACAAGGAGGAAAAGAAGAAACTAGTAACCTTCAATGCCACACCAACTGAAGAGGAGGACTTTCTGGAAGAAGCCAATAGCAAAGAAATAGCTCTCATAAACTGGGGAGTAAGGCAAATCATGAAACAAAGACAGGAAAGATCCCAAAGATTCAGAAATAATGAATCCAATAGAAACGATGATTGTTTCTATCACTATGGAAGGTCGGGCCATTTTAAACAAAACTATATAGAATTAAGAAGAAGATCTTCTAGAAAGAATAAAAAATTTAGAGCCTGGAGTGACAAAGATGAAACTGAAGAAGAAATAGAAGTAGCCAACATGTGCTTCATGGAAAAATATGAATCAAGCGAGGTAAGACCACACGATTATCATAATTATAATCTTCTTGAATCAAATTTAGATATGATAACCGACGAGCTTTAAAAAATTATAGATTAATATAATAAACTTGGCCAAGTGAAGAAAAACTAGGAGGCTCAACTTAAACGAAACTAGAAAGCTCAACTTAAATGAAAAATCAAAGAGGAACAAAGAAACTATCAGGTTTAAATTGAAGCATGTCAAATTGAAATCGACTTGCATCAAGAAGAGCTTAATGATGTAAAAATACAATTAAATTGCATTATGAAATCACCAAGTCATGTTTTCGTGAGACCAAATTCTTTTAAAACCAACTCAAGTCCCTCATCAAGATCGTTTAAATCAGCTAAGACCTTTTTCTCCTCTCAGGGACCTGTCTTCTACACCTGTGGACAGAAAGGGCACAAATCTTACAACAGCAGGCTTTAGCCTAAAATATGTGGGTCTGGAAGCCTAAAGGAAGAATATCTAACCCGCAAGGACCCAAAACCACTTAGGTACCTAAAAAAAATTATTTTTTTTATTTTACAAGAATATGCTCTCAAATGATATAAAAAGGGAATGTGGGTCATCGATAGCGGATGTTCCAAACATATGACTAGAAAGAAAGAAAATTTTTGTGCTCTAAAGAAAATAGAAGAAGGATCAGTCAGATTCGGTGATAATGCTAGAGGCAACATCATCGAAGTCAACTCAGTAAAGCTCAACTCCTCATGTGAGCTTATTAAAGTGTATCTCATATACGGCCTCAAACATAACTTGCTTAGTATCAGTCAACTGTGTCATGTTGGATTTGGAGTCTCCTTCAAATCTGAAAGTTGTTCCATCAAATATGATAAAAGAAATATCTCTCTTATCGACAAGCGTGTTGACAATATTTATGTCTTAAATAGTCCTAATTTTGATAATTTAACTTGCCTTACTGTTCAAACAAACGACACTTGGTTGTGGCACAGAAAACTTAGGCATGCCAGTATGTATATCATTGAGAAATTGTCGAGACTGAAACTTATGAAAGGTTTGTGAAAAGTCAAGTTTGGAAAGGATCACATCTGTGATGCCTGCCAATTGGGTAAATAGACTTGAACATCATTCAAAGTCAAAGACATTGTCTCTACAACCAAACCCCTTCTAATCACAAGTATTGGTAGGAAAAGATAGGTTTTTGTTATTGTTGATGATTATTCTCATTTTACTTGGGTAATGTTTCTCGCTCTTAAACATGAGGCTTTCATAAATTTTAATATCTTTTGTTGGAAGGTACAAAGAGAAGTAGGACATATCATCACCTACGTATACAATGATCATGAAGGAGAATTAGAGAACAAATATTTTGAGGAATACTGTGCTCAAAATGGATACTCATAAAACTTCTCATCACCACGATCTCCAAAATAAAATGGTGTGGTGGAACAAAAAAATCATTCCCTCCAGGAGACTGCAAGAACCATGCTACAAGAGCATAACCTTCCAAATTATTTTTAGAAAGATAAAGTAAGTAAAACATGTCACATCATCAAGAGATGTCTCATTAAACCTATTCTAAAAAGAACGTCGTATGAGCTGTGGAGAGAGAAAAAGCCAAATATCATCTACTTTAATCCTTTTGGATGCAAACACTTCATTCATAACAATGGTAAGAATAACTTGAGAAAATTTGATCCACGAAGTGATGAAGGTATTTTTCTTAGATATTCTCCTACCAGTCGCGCCTGCAGGGCTTACAATAAAAGAACATTATGTGTTGAAGAATCTATGCATATTGTATTTAATGAAACTAATCACCCTCCTATGAGCTTAAGTATTGTTGAAGAACAAGTGAGTGATCCACAATCTGGGGACAATGCTAGCATAACTCCCGAACCAATATAAGATGAGTCGACTACATCCCCTACAGAGTCGACTCCCACAGTGAAAACAGTCAAACCAAGTGTTCTAAGAGAATGGAAGCACAATGCTATCTTTCCAATTAATTTCATAATAGGATACAAACAGGAGCCTCATTGAGAAAGCATGCATAGTGGACTTTGTATCTCAAATTTAACTATAGAAGACTGATGAGTACCTCATAGATAAATCTTAGGTCGAGGCCATCTAAGAAGAATTTGACCAATTCAAATGAAGTCAAGTATGGAGACTAGTTGAAAGACCAAAGAACTGCTCAGTGATCGAAAGTAGATGAGTCTATAGAAATAAATTGAATGAGGAATGTATGGTCATCAGAAATAAGGCCAAACTTGTAGCTCAAGGCTACTCCCAATAAGAAGGTATTGATTTTGCATCTAGTTAGCTTTTACTAAATACAAATGTTTTAAGTTGCATCAAATGGACGTCAAGAGCATCTTTTTAAATGGATTCATTCATGAAAAAGTCTTTGGAAAACAACCCTCCAATTTTGAAAATTTATCTTATCCAAATCATGTTTTCAAATTATCAAAAGCACTCTACGGTCTCAAACAAACTCCAAAATCTTGGTATGAGAGGGTGAGTACTTTTTTGTTAAATAATAATTTCCAAAGAAGTAAAATTGATACAAATCTATTTATACCAAAGCTCGACTTAAATCTTCGTATTGTGCAAATTTATGTTGATGATATTATTTTTGGTAGTCCTAACATCTCTCTATGCTAGAATTTTGCTAATCTAATAAAAGAAGAATTTGAAATGAGCCTCATGGGAAGATTCTGCTAACTCCTAGAGGAATGATTCTGCCTCCTTAGAAAAAGGCTTGGAATTATAAGTATTAATGACTTATGGGCCTTTATTTTTGGAAAATATTTTTTTACCCCTTTACTACTTTACTTTCAATTTTGAAAAATGGATTTCAAAAAGTGTTATTACTACCTTCACCACTTCACACGCCACTTCTTCTACAACTTCGCCCTTTTACCTTCCCAACATCCCTCCTTCTACTGTTCTTTCACTTTAATAGTCACATCTCTTACTTCACTATTTTCATATTCTTCTATCATCCCTTCTTTCCCAATAATTGCCTTAATCCCCGCATTCCCTCATCCCCTCTCTCTTTCTTGGTTCTCTTACCCATCCCTTCATTTACTTCTCTACCCCTTTAAAACCCTAATTCACAATCTTCTCCCATGACCAGAACTCGCTCCCTGACCAGTGTCTCAAAATCCATTCCTAAAACTCTCTTTGAAAATCTTGTTCTTCTCTTCAAATCCTCTAACGAATCTTCATTGGACTCTCAAAAAAAATATCTAGCTCCTAGTCCAGCCTCTTCAGCCAAGAAACCTCATTCAACCACCCTGAACTCCTTCTCTCTTGAGGACATGCATAAATTTTGGAAATGCTCTGAAAAAACAATTTTCCTGCCTTCAAAAACTGCTTCATTGTCTCTGGTTGCATAGTCAATATCTGTCAATTAAATGAAGTTTTTTGTAATATCAGTCACTTCTTTCAATTTCAAGACTTGTCACTGTCTTTTTTTCTTTGTGGACTTGAATTTTATTAGGTTCCATTCATAATGTTTTACGTAAATCTTTGCATTTTTCCCGATAGCAGCGAACTTGAGACTCTTGTGCTTGGCACCAAAATTATATTAAATGATTTGTTATTCAGAAGGTGTTTGATGAACAGTTCTCTGGAATGATTCCCTTTATGAATGGTACGTGCCCCAAAGATTTTGAGGTAAGCTTTGAAGAAGTAAAAAGGGTCCTATTTTACTCGGACACTGTATCATCCATTTTTGTTCCATTGTCTCTAGGTTTTACGTATCGCATCATGGACCATATTATCACCACCACTCTGATTCCAAAAAAGGGATCACTCAGTAATATTACCTATCGTGATATGTTTGTCCTGTATTATCTTGTGAAAAAGCACAACATAAATTGGGCAACTTGGATTCATGAATATATGCTTGAGAGTGAAACAGATATTTATGCCTCCACCAGTCTGCTGTATGGATTGTTGATTACTCGGATTCTCTTGTATTACTCTATTGATCTCTCTGCTTACCCCTCTATGGAAGTCTTTGCTACTTATGACTCTAAAATATTTTCCAGTATGGGATATATTTTGGTTGATAATGAATGGAGCAAGAAGGATTCTGCCCGAGCAAAATCTAAACTCCCTGAGGTAATTAAGTATGTTTCTAACCCAATGATTGTTGTGATAAAGGAACTGGAGGACCTCAAAGATCGCTTCAAAGATATTGAGAAAGGTGTAATACTATTTCAAGAGTCGACTTCCAAAGTACTGGACCTTGGAAAGAGCACCATCACTGACATAGGCTCAATATGGTTGTCCCTCGATAGCTTCAAACAAGAAGACATCAAACTATTCACCTGAGTGTTCACACGCATGGATTCCCACAAGTCCCAAGTCAACTCCTCCAATGATGATTTTGCTTTTTGTGTCCATAACTCTTACTCCTCCCTTTTTAAAAATGATGAAAAATCTTATGATAAATTTTTTCATAACATGCATAATAAACTCACATACTTTCTGGATAAGCAGTGAATGATGACTTTTATTCAAAAGGGGGTCCTATCCTTTGTTGGTTTTGGGTTGAAAACTGATTTTTCTTACTATCTATCATACCTTATATTTTGCCTAATCATTTAGTAATCAATTAGACTATTTATCTACTATATGTCTACTGCTTCTTTGTTGTGTTTTTTTATTATGCCAAAAATAGGAGAAAGACAGAACATCAGTGGTGTCTGCAAGTTAGGGGTAGCAAGGCGACTATCAAAGAATGAGAGTCAACTAATACCAAGGAAAAAAAAAACAACAAAAATGCTTGCAAATCAAGGGGAGCAAGTCGACTGTCAAAGAATGAGAGTCAACTGATGGTCAAGGAAAAGATTAACATCAGAAGCACTTGCAAGGTAGAGGAACACATCATCAAAAATAAGGAAGTCAATTGATGTTTGTTATTTTTTATTATCAGAAAAGGGGAGATTGTTAGCCCCATAATCTCATTATATCTTTTAATAAGGACAAACTAATAAACAAATATCTTACGGGATACACCAAATAGACAAAGGATCAAATAGAATCAATCCAAAATAGAAGCAAGTATCTAACTCACAAGACAGCCGACTCCAAGATTGGCAAGAACATCAATCATGGAGATTATTAGGCTCCAAGACTTACGAAAACCAGATCAGTTAAGAATAAGTTAAAAATAAAAGAAGACCACAATATTAATCACAAAGATTACTGACCTCCCAAAATCAGGAAAAGCCTAATTAATCACCACAGAAGCAAAAGGGAAGAAGATTATTGATGTATCTGATACGGACGTGCATGGGTATTGTGTATGGATATATCTAGTATGGACATACTATACGGTAGCATTCCTCAATAAAGAAATCAATTCAAATCCTTAATTGGATGAAATCTCTTGGGTTTCCTTACTAAGATAAGAAGTTGGAGCAACTGAAGAATATAAAAGAAAGTACTAAAGATTAAAGAACTTATGCAACTTCAAGAAAGAATCTCAAATTCTCTCAATCTTAGTCTCAAAATATTTTGTACTACTTAGTTTATAATTGTCATACAAAGAATAGGATCGAGTGAACTTTGTAATACAAAATGAGGTTGTGTCATAAGATCTGAAGAACAAAATAAGTCTTCAAAACTTGTTTATATCGTTGTACTTTATCCTGACTTTGAAAAATCTAAGGAAACTTTAAAACCCAAGGGGACTGAAAGTAGGCACCACATTGGTGTTCTCAACTAGGATAAATCTTTGTGTTTTTATTTCCACTCATTTATTTACTTATCTATTTACTTAAATCAAATTTGGTTTATGAAGTATACTAATTTGCAGGCAAGTTGACTGAGAGGACTCAATAGTCAACTCATAGAAAAATTCATTTCACCACCTCTTTAATTTCAGTAGAGTAAAAAGATCCTTGACTCTAAACATTAATAAATATTGAATACCAATTTTTTGCAATTAGCCTTCAAATAAGATCAATAGAAATCTCTGAAAATCACATTCTCCTTAATACTTTAGCTAGATATAACCATGACACTCTATCATAAGCCTTTTTCATATCTTGATTGAGTGCTACATTTGTTGGGTTCCCCCTTTTCTAATATTAGTAACAATCTCTTAGGTCTGTAGCACATTCTCAATTACACCCGCCTCTTACAAACCAAGATTGCTTTGATGAAATTAGTAAAGGAATAAGATAATTAATCTTTCTCTCCATCACCTTTGAGATAACCTTTTTAATAAAGTCACTCAAGCTTATAGGTTTGGTATGTTTAACAACCTTAGCCGGTGTATCACCATAAAAAACCCTCACTACCTCCAACACACCCTCCTTTGTAATGTCCCAATATATCTAAAACAATTTCCTATCTAAGCCAGTAAGACCATCTAAATTGCTTCCTTCCATAGAGAAAATTGTTTCTTTGATCTCATCCATACTATATTGAGCACAAAAAATATCACTATTCTCTTGAGTCATTGACTAGGGAATGAATTTAACAACTCATAGTCAATTTCTTCTTTCTCCTGAGTAAATTTTGATTTATACACTTTAATAGGATCATCTATTCTATGGTTCATGTCTTCTAACCATACTTCATCAGCATTCTGAATTGTCTTTACTTGCAACCTCCTACTTCTTCCATTTGCCAAATTATGAAAGAATCTGGTATTTCTTTCCCCTTCAAATTGCCAACTAATTCTTTCTTTTTTTCTAGAATTTCTTCTCTAGATGCAAATACTTTTTCAACTCTGCTTGGGCATGCAGCAACACCATCCTATTGTTAGGACTAGTATTTTTTTCAAATCTTTGTTTCTTAATCCTTACTATCTTTTCTATGATTACTAATTGTTTGAACATATCTTTATAAATGTCCCTACTCTATTTTTTAGATCCTTTTTAATGTTTTTTACCTTATGTTTAAACGTTAAGAAAGGATGCCTACAAAATCATCTACCTAGAACTGCTCAACAATCTTTAAGAAATCACCATCTTCTGTCCAAAAGCTGAGATATCTGAAAGGCTTTACAATTCTTGATTCTGATTACCCATGAAAATAAATAGAGGTGTATATTCTGAACCTATTCTAGCCAGATTCTCTACCTATAAGAATTTCAAAAAGTCACCCATCTCTTGATTAATTAGAACTCTGTCTAATTCTTAAAAATACTATCTTCTCCATATCTCTTATTCCACCAAGTAAAATGACTACATTTAAATGTTACTTCCTTTAGCTTCGAATAGTTTATACAAAAGTAAAAATCTTCTACATCTTGTGGTAATATAGGAAACCCACTTATCTTCTCCAATTCACTTGAAACCACTTTGAAGTCTCCACCTACTATTTATGAAAGAGACATACCAATTGATATAGGTTATCCCAAAACTCTACTCTTTTTGTATCACTACATTTAGCATACATAACTATACCAATCAACTGAATTTATTCATTAATTAAATCTAACTTCAAAGTGATTTGTTGATCATTATGTTTAATCACCTCAACATCAATCCCTTTCATTACAAAAGACTAGATTTTCCCACTTGAATTTACACTAGTATATTGCATCATTAACTTTCTTTTGTAATGAAGAAAATCATAGACAGACTGAAATGGTACCATCAAATTGATTAAACGAATTGGTGGTGTTTGTGTAGCATTTGAAGTGTGTGAAAAGCTTTTTTAGTTCAAACTGATATAATTTTCCAAATGAATGCTTTCAACATCATTTAACTTTATGTTGGTCCTAGTAGGCTATGTTATTTCATTTTTCGTATGATTTTTTCCTCCCAAGTGATTGGACCTAGGAGAAATATCCCCATATTTTTCTCCCTATTCATAATTCTGATCAATACTTTCTCCATAGTTTATCTCTTTAGGTACTTCATCCTTCTTCTTATACAAATCCAGTTCTTTCCCATTAGTATTATGAGAAATGATATCATGAAGTCTTGATGTAGGGGACACAATTTTCAGATTTAAAACTATTGCTTCATTGGTACCTATCTCCTACAATTCCACTTCTCTTTCTGCAGTTGTAACTATTGCTTCATTTGTCCCTATCTCCTACAATTCCATCTCCATTTCTGCAATTGGAGTTTTAATTAGTATTTGACTTTATAGTCTTATTGTCTTAAAAGCTCTTGTACTAACTGGGGTTGCTTTATATATATTAGCCCCTTTATTATTTTATTGTTGTTTTCTTTCATTTCTTTAGATAGTGCATCACTAGCGATTTCAGACCACGGATTGGATTACCTACTGGTGGGTTATAGTAGGTTCCATCATGACTTGAGAAATTTGGTTGTGATATATTATTTCTATGAAAAATAATTATTCTCTTGAAAATTACGATTTTGTATTATTCTTCAATGATAAAACAAGGATGATTTATTGGTGGAAAAATAAACTAAAACAAGGATGATTTATTGGTGGAAAAAACAAAATTTGCTAGCCATGACTTTGTAAAGAGATGGTTTCAAATTCCTCTCACACCAATAAAGTTGATGCGGAGATGGCTCTTGATCTGCTCTTGGTTCGTAATCCCTACACATATTTAACAAGAAATTAAACCAATGCATCTATTGCATAAAATCATGAATATATTTGAACCAATGATGTTAGGCATAATATACCAGTAACCTCTCCAACTTATTAGTATATTTTTTGTAGACTAACCGTAATAAGTCATAAATTTTCAGGCCTATTTTAATTGAGGTTGATGTGTATAGATAAAGGAATAGTATATTTTAAATAGTTAATTTATCAATTTAACATGTATTTGAGAACATATATAAAAACTTTCCTAAATTTTGAACTGAAAGTGTAAAAGGATATTTTATGATGTGTATAGATGCTCAACTTAAGTAAATTATATTATAAATACCTAAACGAAACTTTAAGGTGACATCGACGAATTCAACCATGATGTTAAAGTTAAGAAGAACTATATAGGAAAATAATTATGTTATATATTATATCAAATGACCTTATGCAAGCATACAAGATCTACAATTCCAATGTGCTCTTCATGATTTGTATCTCCAAAGTCTGCATCGAACAATTTTAAGTATCAAGGTTATTAATTTGATCTAGAGAAAATAATTAATACTTAATTATTTAGACTATTCTTATTTTTAATTCAATATCTCACTTAATTAAAAACTACTAATTAGATACAAAAAAATGTACTAACAAATAACTTTTTATCTTTTAGAAAAGTCAACACTAACTTAAAACAAATTATGTTTCAAAAAAAGGACTAACATTTTATAATGACCCGGATGGTCATTTTCTCAATTTCCATGCATATTCGTCATTTTGAGCCTTCCCACAGTAGCTACATGTCATTTATGACATGCCAAAACTCTCAGCTAGGTGGCCGTTCATGTCATTTCACCCATTTGACCACCAAAATGGCCTAGCGGCCCCGCCGGACCACCCAAGTACACTCCACAGTCTGGTAATGGGCCATCGGTCAATTTTTACCAATATCCGACATCGAGCGCACCCAATCAACCATGTGCCAACATCCACTAAATATTACAAAAAATGGTTTGTTCGCACCTTTTCGTTCGCTTGACCACCAAAATTTCCCCAGAGGCCCTACCGAACTACCCAGGTTTACTCCACAGCCCGTCGGGGGCTGCCACTTAATTTTGCCCAGTTCAACATCGAGCACTGGACCACCCACCTAACCGCTTGCTAACACTAATCGAAAGTTGCCAAAAATAGCCTGTTCGCGTTATTTTGCTCGTATAACCACCAAAATGGCCCAGCAACCCAGTCAGACCACCTAGGTCTACTCCATAGTCCATCAGAGGGTCACCATTCTATTTTCATCTATATTAGGAATCGAGACATGGGACCACCCCCCAAACCGTGGGCTAACACCTACCAAAAGTCGCCAAAAATGGCCTATTCGCACTATTTCTCCCGTTTGACCACCAAAATTGCCCCAGCCGCCCCGCCAAACTAACTAGATCTGCTCCACAACTCTTCTGGGGGCTACAAATCAATTTTTTTCCAGATTTGGCCCCGGGCCCTAGACCCACCCACAGAAACATAGGCTAACACCCATCGAAAGTTTCCAAAGATAGCCTGTTCGTCCCGTTTTTCCTGTTTGACCATAAAATAGTGCCATCGGCACCGTCGAACTACCCAGGTTCCCTACAAAACATGTCAAGGGACCATAAATTAATTTTTACCTAGATCCAGCACTAGGACTTAGGCCCACCCATCGAACCATGGGTTAACATCCACCATGAGTAGATAGAATGACCCATTTGCTCCCTTTAGCTAATTTGACCACAAAAATAGTCCCAACGGACCACAAGGTATCCTCTACAGCTCACTGAGGGTCCTCCAATTAATTTTTTCCTAGATTCAATATGGCCTCTAGGCCCACCCACCGAACCAAGGGCTAACACCCATAGAAAGTTGCCAAATATGATCCGTTCAAGATGTTTCACCCATTTGACCACCAAAATTAACCTAGTGACCCAGCCGAACCACCCAAGTGTAACACCCCAGAAAATTTTTCGTCAAAATTTTGTGCGTAAACGTATTGGGTCCTATTTTTTGGAACGATTTATAATTTTTCGTGTGGAATTTCCTAGAGTTAGACCAACCTTTGCGTAGAGCATCGAATAATCTTTCCAACAATATGTGGACCATCCAAAACGAATACCCGAGCAATGAGTTACGAACATTCCGATCGAACGGTGAATAGTGATGAACAGTAAAACATGCAGGAAAAAGTACTGAGGCCAGGCGTATTTTTACTCCAAATTTAAACAATCATAACTCCTTGTACATAATGAACTGTGTGAACTGATATATATCAACAGAAATTCCTGAGAGTCTTCTTTCCAATGAAATTAGTTTCATCCAATTTGGACATCGGAGTAAGAAGTTATGGCCAATTTACTTCAGCCTATCGGATAGATCACTGAAGGGCAAATTTGACATTGATTGATTTTTTAAAGGTATTTTGGTCATTTCCCATTATTGTAACCCTCTATATATATCCCCTTTGAGCTGAGAATTGTCATTTATTTTCTCTCATTTCTCTTATATATCTCTCTCAAAATATATGCATATATATATAGAAGAAGAGGAGTTAGGGTTAGGGTTCCAATTGGGGGAAAATCGAAAAAAGGCTTCGCTTCGCGAATTGCTTTCGTCAATCTCTTCGGCTACGAAATCTAAGGTATGCAAGTGTTCATTTATGGATTCCTTCCGTCCATAAAGCCTAAGTATCCTATTTTCGAAAATATATATATACATATGTTTATGATTTTCATGATATGTGTCATATCAAATTGATGTTGATACTTTGGTATGGTTATAAAGATGATGTTATAAATACTAATGTGATAGGTGTGATTTTTATGTATTGGATTGAGTTGAATTATTGTGATGAGATGTAAATAAAAATTGAGGTGTATGGTATGGTCGAGTGATTGGAACATGATTGTGTATAATGGATGAAAGTGGTGTGAATTATTGGTGTTATGCGATATGAAATTCAATATTTGATCTAAGCCTTAAAAGAATGCATGCAAGGTGATTGTGAAAATGTCTAAGTAAGAATGAATTAATTATTTGACTTAGATGTAATTCTTAAACGCCCGAAGAGATGTTTTAGAGATACTTGATGACCTTGTAACATGATTATAGAGTCTTTTCAAAAGTACGTTGAAATTATGTAGTTATGTTGATTAAAGTAGCAAATTGTTGTGACGCCAAGATGAGTGATATTGAGGTAATTGTGTTTTCCATGTGTGTGTACTATGTTTATACCATGATGTATCCGCGTGTGGAGAATTGGTTAATAGAGTTATGATTCTTGGTAGTAGTAAGTATTGGGAGATTATATTATACATGTTATGAGATTTGTCGAGGTATTTATGTGAATTGAGGTGGTATTAATATAAGATATAGTGAAACTCTTATGGTTTATGAACCTAATCATGTATGGGCCAATAGAAGGTGTAGTAAGTATTTAAGGAAATGACTTGTAAGACATTGTGGTGTAGTGTGGAAACCGAAGGAAATATTAGGAGAGTAGAATATTAATATTGTGATATGATTTGGTGCCACGTTGACATGTTAAGTATGAAATTCCCAATTATGTGCTAAGCTATGCATGTTATGTGTTTGTCGAAATATCGATGTGAATGAGGTTGTATCATTACGAGATATTGTCAGGAAATCCCTATGGTACCTAAATCTAAGCATGAAAAGGGTGGATTGAATCTTGGTATGGTTGTGTGACATTATGGTGGTATGTGGTGTATGAATATGTGATTTGGGTAGTTGAATAATTCTAAACTAGACGAATCCACCTATGCTTAAGAGATGCATGCAAGGTGTTTGTCAAAATTCCTAAGAGACTAGAGATTATGTTTTTACAATATAATAGTTCCTAAATGACTAGTCGATGTTCGATGCTTATGTCCAACGTGATTTCCATGCTATGTGTTTGTTGAAATAATTATGCGAATAAAGTTGTATCATGAATTGGAAAGATGATTTTACATTGGATAATGTTATTAATAAGGTATGAAATTATGATATTCGATACATATATGATTTTGAAATGGATTTATGTCCAAAATTCCTTGATTTTGAATATATGATGATTTGAATTGTTAAGCCTTGAATTATACAAGTATTCCATTATTTCCACGTTATGATTTGATAAGTGGTATTGAAAACCTTATGTCCCTATTGATTATTGTTTCAAGTGTCTTTAAAATGTGAGTTGGATTGTGAATTGAGGCATGTTGACGTTGAAGTTGTTGAAGTTGGAGGCTATGATGAGCCTTGGCATTGTTTTGGTGTTATTGATGTTGTAGTGGTTTTAAAAAAAAAGGGTGATACGTTTCGATGTTGGAAAATATTCTTGATTTGAGTCAAGTTAGGGATCCACAAATGATTATTTAATAATTTGAGAAAGATACATGATTTTGGTCATCATTGTTGACCCTTAAGATGTTTTGAAGTGAATCCCTAACGCATTCTGAGCTTGTCGGGGAGTAGTACTTAGCACCGAGAGGGAAATTTGGTATTTCCCCAAACCTATGTTCCACCGTAGGGTTGTTTGATGATGATATTATTGGCCAGAGAGCCCGATTGTGATTATTGCAGTTTTAAGGTCGTACTCCCTGGCAAAGAGTATAACGCTCCCGCCAACGGGGGTTTCAAACGTTGGTATTCCACGTAGCTCACGTGGGGTTGTCAGTTATAGGAAAATCTCCTATCCATAAGAGTCATGTTTATTGAAATACCGAGTCAGTTTCACGGTAATCTCAATCGAGCGATGAACAATGAACTCCCGGTTAGTTTCAAAACTAGGGGAAAACTCAGTAATCTCGAAAATCACTCTCGAACTTATTTATTATCATTATGGAGAGACTTTCTGCTAGATGAGGGTAGCTCTCGAATGTATTTAATTCGTATCAGTGAGAATTGAGACTTCCTACTAGATGAGGTTTGATCTCATGTTCAGTTATTCAGTATTTCAGGGTCAGTGGACTCGATCTCAAATATCGGTATCAGTTTCTCAGATTATCATAAAGACTTGTGTGTACGAATTCGGTTATCGATGATAGAAGTATGGTATTAAGGTCATGGTGGTCGGTGTCACATATTGGCATAATTTCGGTTATACATTATGCATTTATGCATGCATTATTGATCAGACATGTTCATGTTTAAATACTGCATAATTTCTATACATGTTTACTCCCGCGAAGGCATGTGGTACAGATTGTTATGTTCATGCATAAGCTTTACATATTTAATCGTACCCTATCCTTGCATACTCGGTACATTTTTGTACTGACGCATTTGCATTATGGTGCTTTCTCTTATGTTACACCATAGGTTCAGAAGAGCGTGATCCAGAGTATATTTAGCTATCAGATCTTGTAGCAGTGGGTGCAGTTGTGAGTCCTCATCATCCGAGGATATTCCATTTCAGTGTTTTGTTGATTTTAGTAGATGGAGTTAGTTGGGGGATTGTCCCTTCAACTCCACAGTTTAGACAGTTAGTGGCTTTTCAGACAGATGTATTAGTGTGTGGTTTCCAGTATTGTATATTTCTAGATGTTTGAACCTTATGGAAAGTGTTAGCCTGTTTTCACATATATTTTATTATATTATGCAGTGAACAGGTACAAATATCAGAAAAAGGGTTAGCTTGTGGTCCTTAGGGATCATAAGCACCTGTGGCGTTCCGATTCTCGGGAATCGGGGCGTTACACCAGGTCTTCTCCATAACCCACTAATTGATTTTTGCTCAGATTTAATACTGAGTCCCAGGACCACCCACCGAATCGTTGGCTAACACCTATCTAAAGTAGCCAAAAATAGCCTGTTCACGCTATTTTATCTATTTGACCATTAAAATGGCCCCAACGGCCCTGCTGGACCACCCAAGTCCACTCCACAGCTCTTTGAGGGATGGGACATTAGTTAATATTTGCCCAGATTTTGCACTGATCTATGGACCCACCCACTAAACCATGGGCTAACACCCATCGAAAGTCATTAAAAGTGTCCCATTGGCGTCATTTCACCAGCTTGACCACCAAAATAGACTAGAGGCCTCGTCGAACCACCTAGGTCTGCTGCACGGCCCGTCGAAGGGCTTCCAGTTAATTTTCACCTATATTCAGCACTGATCCCTAGGCCTACCCATCGAATGTCAAGAAAAATAGCTTGTTCACGTTGTTTTGCCAATTTGACAACCAAAATGGGCCTAGTGGACCCATCGAACCACCCAGTCTGCCCCACAGTTTATCGAGGGTCATCAACTGATTTTTTCCTGATCTGACTTCAGGCCCCAGGTCCATGCATCAAACCATGGGTTAACATCCAAAAATGGCCTGTTTGCATTATTTCACTAGTTTGACCACCAAAATGGCCCCAATAGACTTATCGAACAACCCAAATCTACTCTACAGCCTATCGGGGAGGGGGGCACCAATAAATTTTTATCTAGATCGCACATCGAGCCTTGGGTATACCCATCAAATCATGGGTTAACAACTACCAAAAGTCACCTAAAAGGCTCATTTTCTCTGTTTTGACCGTTTGACCACTAAAATGGCCCCAATGGCCCTACTGGACCACCCAGGTTCGCTCCACAGCCTGTTGGAGGACCTCCAACAAATTTTTGCCCAAATTCGGCACCAGTACCACTTATCGAACTATGGTTTAACACCATCAAAAATTGACAAAAATGGTCTGTTCACAGTGTTTCACTCATTTTACCACCAAAATAGCTCCTATTGCCCCATCGGACCACCCACATCTGCTCCACATCCTGTCGAGGGTCCATCGGTCGATGTTTTCCCAAATATGGCATTGGGCCTCGATCCCACCCACTTAACATAGGCTAACATCTATTAAAAGTCATCAAAAATGGTTCGTTCTTCTCGTTTGACTACTAAAATGGCCCAAGTGGCCCTGCCGAAACATCCAAGTCCGCTCCATAGCCTGTCGAGGGATGTTGATAGATTTTTACTCAGATTCAGCACCAGGATATAAGCCCACCCATCAAACCGTGGGCTAATACCCATTGAATGTCGTCAAACCATAGCCCAAAGCTATATGTAATGGGCTAATTTGGTAGAAGATGGTATAAATCTGGAAATGCACAAATAAAAGTTTTACAATCTATAAACATAAGGATAATAATATTATAACAGAAGAGAAATAACGGTGAATAGATTGATACAAGAGCCACTGGCCAAAAGTATACGAGTATTATATAAGTCAAATATACATGTCTCAAAAATAGAATAAAATATAGAGAAATAGTCAACTTTGGCTCCGAGACCTCACCCTATTGTTGAACTCTAACAGTACAATCACGGCGTCAACGGTGGCTACACTTCAAACCCCTCACCCTTAACAGAAAGAGTCAAAATAGGATATATCATGTTCTATGTTTAGGAATAAGGATCGTTTGATAAAGTGTATAAGATAGTATTCAATAGGGTGTATTAGTGATGTTGAGATTAGTAATGTTGGAATTAGTGATGTTGGAACTATGTTTTATGCAGTGTTTGATTTGATGTATTGTTAACAATATATATTGTTGTATTTCTAAAATGTTATTGTTTGTTTACAAAAATACCCTCGACATTTTATAGATTTTGTATTTCTTTGCAATGATTTTTTTTTATTTTATGAAAATGAGAAAAAAAATCCAATAATATGACTGTTGACACCTAATTTTTGCCCTTCACGACTAAGTTAATTCTAAGTTTCTTCGATCTTAAATATAATTACAACATTTATTTTATCCGGATAAAAACCTTCCAAAGTATTTATCTGGGTGATTTATCATTTTAAGTGACGATTATATATTTTTTTATTTGCATATACGAAATCATATAATTTTGTTACTTAAATAATTACTTTACGAAAAATTGAATTTTAAACCAAGGGTTATCTTAAAATTTGATTCAGATGGTTAAAATCTTGATCTAAATATAATTTGTTCTCAAAAATAATTTATTTAGAAAAATATATGTTTGATTTTATGAAATTAAGAAACTGGGGGTTAAATCAGTTGTTAATCTGTTTCAAACATTTTTTCAAGTTAGCTAAATGATTAAATTGAACCTTAATTTAAATTGATTTGGCCACAATTATTATGTAATTGATCAATTGATTTTCAATTAGGCTAAAAACTAAATTTAATTGATTAAATTCTAAAAATTAGGCTAATTTAATTCAAATAGCCTAAATTCCTAAATCCCTATTTCCTAATTCAACCCCGATTTGTCCAATTACCCAACCCCAGCTTGACCCGCGACCCGGGCCAATGCAACAGACCACCCCAGGCCCAAAATAACCCCCCACAACACCATATCCACCTTCAACCTCCCCTTTCTTCTCCACATCGTCAAACAATGCAAAACCCATTTTAGCAAACAACAACAAACAACGACGAACAATAATAATTTTGAACCGGCAAGCCTGTACGGCAATTCGAACGGAACTCATCAACACCTAGTACCAACGACAACAACTCTAGCAACCTAAACCTATACCAACAAAAAATTGAAGAAGCTGAAATCAACGAACAACTGCAAAACCCAACTTCGATGACCCAAAAACCCGATAACAGCTACGACCCAACCAAAAATTCAAATTCACAATTTGAAATCATATTAATTAGTATGAATTTGTACAATACAACTCATCCCCCTTATCCTCTTATCTCAAATTCAAAAATTTCTTAAAAATACTCAATATCCCTTACATCCTTTCTCCCACATCAGTTAATTTAAAGAATTTCATCCCCATTTTTTTTATAAATACTGCCACTGATTTGGTAGAATTTCCAAGTCTTAGAGATGAAAATCTTTGAGCAAAATTCTTGAATGTTTTTTTTTTATTTTGAGCGAGAAAACTTTTGGTTAATTAAAAATTTGATCAGAATTCTTATAAGACTCTTTTGAGCCTAGAATTCTAATTAGTAGTAAAGTATTCCAGTGGTGATAGATTTCAGCGATAGCTTGAGTCTAGTTTTGCTGCTCTAAGAAAGGTAAACTTTTATTTCATTTTCACTCTTCTCCTTTTCGTTGTCTTTTTTGTTTCTTCATAGTAGTTATAATAAGATTTTGATTATTAGCATTGTATGCTGGGATTATGTTCTATAGAATCCTTAGAAGGTTATAGGATTTACAACTAAGTGTTTATTCAAAAAAATTATCTTTACTAGTTTGTTTAATTTTATCTAATGATGCCCGATTTACTGATCATTTCATCATGTGGATTTTTTCTTTGTAAGCCAGTTAATGCCTCTTCTGTATGAACTGGAGATTCATTTGAAAGGTTTTATTTATTGAGATTATGAGGTTACTTTGTTTAATTTGAGTGTAGAAGAAAGCTATAATTGTTAACATCTATTGGTATCTTGAAGAAGAAATTGTTGAATGCCTTTTTGTGCAGTTTTGCTCAAATTTAATTTAATTTAGTATAGTCCTATCTTATTTTATCACCAACCTATCATTGTTCATCTAATTTTATATCATCATTCAAGATTATATTTTTATTTTCTGTAGAATTTACACCTTCATGTTGATCTTGCTTGATTAAACCTATAGCCTCATGTTTGAAATTTAAAGTTGGAATGTTGTTGTATGATCAATGTTTTGTCCTTCTCCTCCATCGAACATTTTCTTATCGTAGTCCCTATTTTTTTCAAATTGATTTCCCTCTCACCTTGACTTTTTGTTTAATTCGTTATTTTCAACTCAAAGATTTTGTTTTCAACCCTTAGTTCTTTATTTGAGTTTGAATACTATTTTTTTACAAGTGTAAGCTTACTGTTTTAGCATAGTGCCTCTTGTGGCAGTTTTAGCTTATTGGGTTAGCATGAAAATCACTTTATTGAAGATTTAGATTCACTGTTCTTAACTTAAAGCTCCTCGACGCATGAATCTTTGTGATTTGTCAAAAGAGAAGATGGAAAGGGCCTTAAACGACCCAAAATAGTGTTTATGTATTTTTTTTACTTTGTTTTCTCCATATTGTTAAGTAAAATTGTCTAAATAGGTTTGAATGCAGTAAATATGTGATTTCCCTCGAGCTATTTCGTTTGTGAAATATTCAGTTTTCCCTTTTCTTTGATTTTTTTCTTGTTGTTGCAGTCATTTTTTAGAAGCTCATGTGTCTTAAAAAGGTCTAATTTGTTGTTTGTTTAAACGTCCCTCATTAGTTTATCCTTTTTCCAAAAAGTCCTTTATTTTAGATTTGAAATGCCAAAGAAGAGTTAGTTTCAACATAAGGATCAAACATATTCGCTTCTGTTCGAAAAGTTGAAATTGACTCGCTCCGAGTGTGACTATACTTCTAAGGACGAGTCTTTATTTGGACTAAATAGCTGCCACCCAGATTTTTATTTTCTTTTCCTTGGTTTTTGTCGAATCTGGGTTCATCTTATCTTTGCATGTCTAAATAATTATTCCAAGTTAGTTAGGAAGGTGGTGCATGCTTTGCCTTTATGTTTCTTGGACCAGATTTTTTCTATTTTTAAGAAATATTTGATTAGCTGAACTATGAGATCCAATTTTTAAATTGCATATCACCTTTCTTTTTTGAATTGATGTGAACATGTCTTTTTATTTTTAATTGACCCTTGATTATTTATTAGGATCCATGTCATGTTTTTTTAGTTAACCACATATTAATTTTCTTTAGATGTTCTTTCTTTCTCTGGTTGATCATGTATTAACTACTCTTAACTTTTTTTCTTCTTTCTTTCTTTTCTCAGTTTTGGTTGATCATGTGATAACTTTATTTACTTTTTCCACCTTTTCTCCTTTTTGTTGATCAAGCATTAATGTTCTTTATCTTTTTTTTCTTTGCTTGAAAATCGGTGGGAGTCTGAATGGACTCTTTCCCCGTTGCATTTCATGATATTTCAATAAGGCCCATATTTTTTAGTTGACCCCTATAATTGATTTAAGTGAAATTGATTTTCGGATAAAGAGGTTGCTGCTGTAGAAGAAAAAAATGAGTCAAACCCATTGATGAAGTTGCTAGGCTTCGGAGACTTGAAAAGTCTCAATTTAATTTCTTTATTATTTTATATTTGTGTATTAATTTATTTATTTGGCTCTCGAAGTCAAAGTTGTAACTTAATACAGGTGAAGAGCATTTTTGGGCCTTCAAGGTCCGAAAACTAGTTTAGGACAGGTTGTAGGCCAAAAGTCCAAATGATTAGATTAGGACAAGTACAAGTGGGCGAACAGTCCAAATGATTAGATTAGGACAGGTGCAAGTGGGCCAAAAACTCAAATGATTAGATTATGACAGGTTATGGCCCGTAAGCCCAATTAGATTAGGATAGGTTCTTTTAGATTTTGGCCTAATGATCTAAATCTTTTAGTTTTTCCCTATTTTCTTTTGCCTGCTATTTGTTACCAATTTTGTAAAAACTTAGTTAAATTCTCTACTGAGCTGTCAAAAAACTTATTTTGCACAAATTTCAAAAATAAATCTTTCTTAATCGATTTCTTTCCAAAAATAAATCCCTTTTTAAAGTTAGTCAAAAAAATTATTTTAAAATAGTCCAGATAACCGCAAGTTACCAGCTACTCTTAGTGCCTTAACAAACTTCCAAGAGTATTAATTGAAACCACTTACCCGAAATTTCTAAACTTGAAGGATTTTCCTATTTTGAAACTTTAAGTAATTTTCAAAGTTTTTCATGATTTTTCTAAATAAATTAAGTAGCGACTCTGTTTTCAAAAAATCAAGTTTGAAAACTTTTTCGAAAGTATTTAAATTCGTAAAAGACGCAATAGTCATTTTTGTTAGCAAAACAATAACTAATAATTCATTTTCGAATTTCAAGATTTAATCATTTACTTGCAGGAATTGATTTTTTTATCTTTTATTTATTTGTTCATCATTTGTTTGTTATTCCCAGTTTGTGGTGTGTTTAAGTTGTAGGGGGATACGTGTAACTTTTGAATGAGACTGTGAAATCTTTATTAACATGAACTTGTGTTCTATAGAGTATTAATGCTAACCAGTAAAAAAAAAATTATTTGTGATATATCCTATTTGCAAAATTAGATCTTATACGCAAATATGCAATATGTTTTTTGATCATGACCAATTTACTAAAACATAAATATTTTTAAGTTAATGGAGTTTTTTTATGACTAAAATTATTTCGAGGAAAATTGTCACCTTGATAAATTAAAAAGAAATAATTCATAACGAATAAATTGCAAAAGATTTAGAAAATATTTAAAAGGATTTGAGGGTATTTTTGTTTTTACATGCCTTTCTCCCATGATAATTAACATCAAGTACATCTTATAATACCATGTAGGATGTATTAGTTATATAGTGTCTCAAGATTGCTATGAGATAAAGTATTAAATAATACCACATTTATACATATATTATTTTTCTCTTATAGTACACTCTACCAAACAATTCCTAAGAGGAGGACGGAATTTGCAAAGAGCTTTCACTACTAAAAAAAATAAGAAAATAGACCACAAAAGCTGAATTTTCCTGCATTTTCTACCAAAAAACCGACCAAAATGCGTGGTCAGTAAAAGCTTAGTAGCTTTTTAAAAACCGACCACGTGTGGTCGTTTTTTTTAAATATATATATTTAAAATTCAATATTATTTAAAAAAAAAAGATTTCTTAAATAAAAATATTTTTTTTTAAAAAAACAACCACAGGTGGTCAGTTTTTTATTTGAATTAAATAAATATATAAAAAAATGACCATATGTGATAGGTTTTTTATTTGAATTAAATAATCCATTTATAAAATATCGACCAAACGTGGTCGGTTTTATTTAAATTAATTAATTAATTTAAAAATAAAATCGAGCATATGTGGTCGTTGTTTTTTTAAAATAATTTATTTAATAAAATATTTTTTAAATAATTATAATAAACCAACCACTTGTGGTCAGTTTTTTAAAAAATTCCCAGAAAACCGACCACATGTGGTTTGTTTTTGTAAAATTTTCCAGAAAACGACCACATATGGTCAGTTTTTCTGATAATTTTTTTTTAAAAAAAGCAGCATGTATGTGCTACATTTCATTTTCCAATCAAACCAACGAGCATACAATGTATATGCTACATTCCATACAAACAACCAGAATACAATACAAGCATTTAAAATCAAGTTATTTACAAAATTTATCAAGTATCCAAATCCAAACTACAAAACATAAAAAGGTCTAAAAACTACAAGTCATCATCCTCTTCGTCATCTGCATCCTCAGCCGCATACACAAGATTTGATTCCTCATCTGTGGAGATATTATCCAGTGGGCCTAGACATTTTGCAACCCAAACTGCATCACCAGAACAAGGAGGAAGAATCTCTTCTGATTGAATAAAAAAGTTGATCTGCTCCTGCATCAATCTCATTTGTTTCGTTGTTTCCTCCTCCTCCATCTTTGCCCTCTCAATCTGTGTAGCAAGTTCTTTAGTGAGTCGACAAATCATATTCTTTAGTAAATCAATGTTTTCTCTATAAACTGATGAGGGATAGGATGTAGGATCAGACGAAGACCTAACATTCTTGCTAAAATATTTTTTGTGGTACTCGTAGTATGTGCCTCTAACTGGAGAACCCAAAGTTTGTTTTCATAACTCCTCCTCTACATCTTCAGGTATTGTGTCACCCTGACTTTCTGGAGGCTGAGTACTATGATACTCATTAACGACCTGTATATATTTGTCCTATATTCTAAGTAAAGTTAAAATTAACAGTAAGAAAATATTAAACTACTCATACTTGAATAATATCAACTTTGAGAAAAAGATTCATAAATACAAAATTTGATTCTTACATGGGTAGCTTTTGCACGAGGCTTAACCCATACATCTTCATCAGTTGGGTTTTTTTTCTTCATTACATGGGTCTCCCCGAATATCTCATGTTGTTGTATCTTCCTACCTAATTTTTTTTCCTGCATATGATAAAATTATTAATCTTCAAATAATTAAAAATATAAATAGAAACAAAAAATTAAAACCATAAAAGTTACATACCATTTTTTGCTCCACATTAATCCGACTAACTGCTCCCGCAGTATGTAAAGAGCCACCTATAATGCCCCACAACCGGGTCCCGAAATGTCACACGGTGCTTAAGGCTACAAGTAGCCCCAAGCTAACCCTTTGAGCCTTCTACTTCATATATTAGTTTACTTAAAGATAAAAAACATGAACTCAACACTATGACATCATAAAATGAGAAATATGAATGAAATACTTGGTCTGAACAAACTACAACTCAAAGAAAACCTCAAAATGCTAATAATCTGATGACTTTTCTGACAAACCTCTACTACTCAAAACTAGAGAGCCATTGGAAAAGGTCCCCAACTGACTCATACTCAAATGACAAGAATTAAACAGCTACTAAATAAAACTAGAAGTCTGAGAATAACCGGTCCCTGAAACATGAGGACTCACCACGGCTGATATATAGATAGGAATGCTCGAAATAATCTCTGGTAAGGCTGAGACTGAGCACCTAAACCTACATTACGAGAATATATGGCACACAAACAAAATATGTAGGTCAGTACTTTGGGAATGTACTGAGCATATGGGGGAGTGTGTAATTAAAATAATCAATATCATAAGCTTTTATAGAAAACCTGCATGGTGTAAAACATTCTCACATAACTTGAAATAAATATATGCCACAAGACTCATAAATCATCATGCTTTTACTTAAAACCTTAAATTATCATGACACCTGAAATTATTAGGACTATAGCTTTCAAAACACTTACACTTTCAAAACTTTGTAACTTTAAGACTAAAACTCTTTGAAACTTGGAAGACTTTAGAGCTTAGAGAGCTTAAGGAACTTAGGGAGTTTTTCTTAACCGACATAAACTATGTGAGCTACATGGAGTCCAATGTCTTACCCACGTTGGGGAGAGCTGTTCTATCCTTGCCATCGGATAAAAACTTAACTTTAGTGATCACTATCTAAACCCACTTGGGGTATATCATGAACCTACGGGGGCACGTAGTTCTGGGGCATGAGACCTTACAATCACGCCCAACTCGATGCTAAATACTACTCTCTTACTTAGCTCAGAACTTAAGAAAATCCGCCTTAAAACAATTCAACAATATATATATATAATGGGAGCCAAAATACATCCTCTTTACTTCAAACTCAAGAATGTGGATTTCTATCTTAACTTACAATCAAAACTCACTTATTGATATTCTTTACAAATCACTAACATCTGATTCTCAAACTCAAGCTTTAACCATAAGGTTCAATTCACAATAATAGGACTTCAAATTCTCCAAACATGATATAGACGTTGAATTATGCAACTTAAACCATAAATTGACAATTTAAAACATTAATATGCATAATAATATTACAACTCAAAGCTTGGGTAAGAAAAAGTTTCATAAAACTCACAATATAATAACATGATAGGAGTTCTCCATGAGTTTATGAAATACTTTATGAAAATATGTAACTTTTGGGCACAAGAACAAAAAGGGTGTTCTTGTTCAAAATCACATACCTTAAACTTGGAGCTTTTGGATGACTTTAAAAATTTTGGAAGGTTATTCACGAACTATTGGGTGTGACTCGTAGCCCTCTTAACGAGGAATTCAAATATGCAAGAATTATTGAATTCTCACGGTTGAATCTCTAGATAATTGAGTTTTTATGTTGAAACCCTAACCTTGTGGTTGAAGGTGTGCAGAGAATTTTGAGATGTTTAACTAAAGAGAAATAGAAGAAAATACGTTCTCTGAGGGTTATAAATTGTGGGAAGTGTAGGAAAAATACCAAAATACCCATGCAAAAACGCTATTAAATTTTTGAAAAAAATAGTTGACGACATTCGTGACAAGTCGTCAGACTTGTGATAAGTCATCACGAAATGTCGTCACAAAAGGGTGGATTTTATGATTTTTTTGCTTAAGGTTGATGACATTTTATGACAAGCCGTCAAACTTGTGACAAGTCATCACAAAATGTTGGATTTTGTGACTTTCTGCTTATGGTGACGACTTTTGTGACAAGTCAGCAGGCTTGTGACAAGTCGTCACAAAATATCATCACAAAATTTCCAGCCTGATACGCTGGAGTAAAATGGGCATAACTCTTTGCTCTGATAACGGATTTTGGTTAAATTGGTATCGTTGGAAATGTAATTCAATTATCTATCTTTTTATTAGTCATGAGCTCAAATATTCATAGAATAACGAGAGATATGATCATTTGAAGTTGACCATACCAATATCCATCTCAAGAATTCAATCGGCAAGGAATGTTTTGATTTGTCTAATAGCTAGGACACTTTTGAGTCCCTAATACTCATCAATCTAGATCATGTAGCTACCAAATCACTAACTTTATTTATAACGAGCTTGAAACAGGGTTCTACTTTTAGTTGAAATTCTCGGGGTATTACAACATCTCCCCCTTGGAAATATTCATCCTCGAATGTCACTAGTTAAGATGGGAATGCAAAGAAACTGAGGATGCACAGTTGGAATAGTTTTCTGAATTGAATCTATGTCATTCTAAACTTTCAAGTATTTCTGAGAGTGCATAAATTTGCAACAAAATAGCTATATAGCTAAATATTTGGTTAGATAGGGGCTGAATTAAGAAAAAGTAATACCTTCGGCTTGCTCTGAACTTGTGAAGAAGAGGTGTGGGTACTTGGATCGCATATGTTCTTTGGCTTCCCAAGTAGCACCCTCAACTGATTGGCTCTAACATAAAACCTTGACCAATGGAACTTCTTTTTTCCTTAGTCTACGGACTTGGTAATCTAGGACCTCAACTGGAATCTCATCAAACGAAAGTTATTTTAAAAATATAAGCTATCTGAAGAATCAGCAACGATAGAATCACCAATATGCTTCCTAAGCTTGGAAATATGAAAAATAGTATGAACAACTGACAACTCTGCAGGCAGCTCAACTTCATAGGCTACGTTCCCAACACGGCTGAGAATTCTGTAAGGGCCAACATAACGGGGACAAAGTTTTCCTTTCTTCCAAAATCTTTTCACCCTTTTCATGGGCGAAATTTTCAAATACACCAAATCATTAAGTTCGAACTCAAGGTCCTTTCGTCTCATATCTGCATATGACTTTTGACAACTCTGAGCTGTCTTTAACCTTTCTCTAATCAACTTCACCTTCTCCATCGCCTCAAATACTGCATCAGGTCCAACCAAAGTAGCTTCACCCACTTCGAACCAACCTATGGGTGATCTACATCTCCTACCATATAATTCCCCGAATAGTGCCATCTTGATACTAGCATGGTAACTATTGTTGTAAGCAAACTCTATCAACGACAAATGCTTATCCCAACTATCTTTGAAATCAAGGGCACACGCCCTCAACATGTCCTCCAAAGTTTGGATAGTCCTCTCATCCTGACCATTTATCTGTGGATGAAAAGAGGAACTCATATTTACTTGGGTACCACTACCCTTCTGAAATGCTCTCCAGAACTGAGAAGTGAACTGAGTACCCCTATCCGAAATGATAGACAAGGGAACTCCATGTAACTTGACCAAATCCCAAATATACAATCTAGCATAGTCCTCAGTTGTATAAGATGTGTGCACAGGCAAGAAATACGCTGACTTAGTCAGCTTGTCGACAACAACCCAGATGGAATCATGATGGCGTCGGGAAAGAGGTAAGCCAGCCATAAAATCCATATTTATATCTTCCCACTTCCAAGTTGGGATACTAAACTCTTACACACACTTCGCCATAAAATCAGCTATATCCTTCTACATACCACACCACCAATAGATTTCCCAAAACTCGCGGTACATCTTGGTATTGCCGGGATGAATAGAATACCGCGCACTATACGTTTCAACCATAATTCTCTGCCTCAGATCACCAACATCAGGAACACATAATCTACCCTGCAAGCTCAACACCCCATCTCCCCCTTGAGAGAAAACCTCTACCTTTTGGTCCTTGACTGACTCCTTTAGTCTGACCAAGCTAGCATCTAAGTCTTGCTTCTCCTTCACTTCCGAAACCAAAGAGGATTCGAAACTACTCTGCACCAAAATATTTCCCTCAGTGGAATCAAGCAACTTAACACCCATTCTATCCAGACGATGCACATCACGAGCTAACACTTTCTTACCTTCCTCCACATGCAAAATACTACCTATAGACATCCTGCTAAGGGCATCTGCCACAACATTGGCCTTGCTCGGATGATATAAAATGCTCATATCATAGTCTTTTAACAATTCTAACCACCTCCGCTGCCTAAGATTCAACTCCTTCTGAGTCAACACATACTGCAGGTTTTTTTATCAGTAAAAACATCAACATGCACACCATATAAATAATGTCTCCAAATTTTCAAAGAAAACACTACAGCAGCCAACTCTAAGTCATGGGCTGGGTAATTCTTCTCATGAGGTTTCAACTTTCTAGAAGCATAGGCTATAACTTTACCCCTCTGCATCAACACACAACCCAAACCAACTCTCGAAGTATCACAATATACCACAAAACCATCTACACCATCAGGCAATGTCAACACAGGGGCAGAAGTGAGTCGAGTCTTCAACTCCTGAAAACTCTTCTCACCGGAATTCGACCAGAGGAGCTTAACTTTTTTTTGGGTCAACCGAGTCATGGGAGACTCAATGGAAGAGAACCCTTCAACAAAACGGCGGTAATAGCCAGCTAGACCCAAGAAACTTCTAATATCAGATGGATAGATAGGCCTAGGCCAATTTCTTACAACCTCTGTCTTTTGGGGATCAACTCTAATACCTTCAGCTGAAATAATATGACCCAGAAATGCTATGAACCTTAGCCAAAACTCATACTTACTGAATTTGGCGAACAACTTATGATTTGTAAGAGTTTGCAAGACGATTCTAAGATGGTCTGCATGATCACCCTCACATCAGGAATACACAAGGATGTCGTCGATAAACACAATGACGAGCATATCAAGATATGGCTTGAACACTCGATTCATGAGGTCCATGAAAGCTGCTGGGGCGTTAGTTATCCCGAAAGACATGACAAGGAACTCAAAATGACCATAGCAGGTTCGGAAGGCTTTCTTCAAGATATCACACCCCCTTACTTTAAGTTGGTGATAGCCGGATCTAAGGTCTATCTTGGCGAAATAACTAGCACCTTGCAACTGATCAAACAAATTATTTATTCTCGGAAGAGGGTACTTGTTCTTGATTGTGAACTTATTAAGATGACGATAGTTAATGCATATACGCAAAGAACCATTTTTCTTCCACACAAAAAGGACAGGTGCACCCCAAGGAGTTACACTGGGCCTTATAAAACCTTTGTCTATGAGATCTTTGACCTGTTCTTTCAACTCATTAAGCTCTGTAGGTGCCATACGGTAGGGAGGAATAGAAATAGGTTGAGTGTCGGGAAGAAGATCGATCCCAAATTCTATCTCTCTATCGAGAGGTAACCCTGGGAGATCTTTCGGAAAGACATTAGAAAACTCATTAACAATGTTGACTGAATGGATACTTAGGGTTTCAGACTTAGTGTCCTTAACTCTAACCAAGTGATAAAAGCAACCCTTAGATATAAGCTTCCTGGCTTTGAGATAAGAAATAAAATGACTCTTGGGAGGTACTGAACTCCCTGACCACTCGAAAACTGGTTCATCAGGAAACTGTAATTTGACTACATGAGTACAGAAATCTATAGACACATAGCAGGAGTAAAGCCAGTCCATTCCTAGGATAACATCAAAATCAACTATCTCTAACTTTATCAAATCTGTAAGTGTGACTCTATGAAGGACTGTAACAGGAAAATTCTTGTATACTTTCTTAACAACAACAGACTCTCCTACTGGAGTAGAAACTAGAATAGGCTCAGAAATACTTTTGGGACTCTTCTCAAACTTCACAGCAACAAGTGGGGTCACATAAGAAAAACTTAACCCGGGGTCCAATAACACATATATATATATCAAAATGAAATACACGGAGCATACCAGTAACAACATCGAGAGGTTCCTCCTTCTCATGATGGGGAGGTAGGGAATAGAACCTATTTTGGCGGTGACCGCCAGCAATACTAGAATAAGCGCCCTGAAGAGGAGTTGGACGGGTTTAGGAAGCTGATGCACTAGTGGCCTGGGTCTAGGGCCGGGTATCTCTGCTTCCCTACCTAGAATATGGGCACTCTCTAAGCCTGTGGCCTATTTTTCCACACCCGAAACAACCATACTGTTCAACCAAACACTCACCCAGATATGTCCTACCACACTTGGCACAAGGAGGGAAGTTGGGCTTACTGCTCACACTCTACTGAGGCCTGGATATAGAAGACCTGTTTCCCTACTCTGGACTACCTCTAGGAACTGGGGAACTAGCAGATAAGGGTTCTGGCATAGAAGAACAACTCTGGAACTGAGGGTGGTTCCCTCCCTGGGATCTAGCCTAACCGTACTCGTGTTGTTCAGACTTGGCTCTCTTGTTACCTATCACTCTATCTCTTTCCCTTATCTCATCATCCTCTATTTACTGCGCATATATTATCAGCCTATACAAATCCATCTCCTTGTTCAACATGGCACTGCGGCATTCTTTTAGTAATAAGGCCGACACACCTGTCATAAACTTTCTCATACTAGTTTGGGCGTCGGAGATCATGTGAGGCACATATTTTGCTAGCTGATTGAAATTTAAGCAGTACTCCTTAACAGTCATGGAGCCCTGCCTCAATTTCATAAACTCTTCAATCTTTGCCTCTCTTAACTCCAAAATAAAAAACCTATCCAAGAATGCATCTTGGAATATCTATCAGGTAATAGGAGCATCGTCCTTTCCTCTACCCTTCCTCCAGGAAATCAACCAGTCATACGCAATGTCCTTCAACCTGTAAGATGCTAACTCCACACACTCTTCTTTAGGCATATGCATTACCTGTGTGATCTTCCTTATCTCTTCTAGATATAACTGCAGGTCTTCTCCTACTTTTGACCCATAAAACTATGGCAGACTCATTCGTATAAAGTCATGAATTTTGGCAGAAGCTAAGTCACCTCCCTGCTACTAAGGAGCTGCAGCCTGATTGGCCTGGACAGTGACAGCTTGGGCTAGTGCCTGGAAGGCTGCCCTAAATTCGATGTGGGACACATTTTTATTTAGAGGATCAGAGGGCTGAGGTTGCTGATCATTGTTATTTATTCAAGCTCGGAGGGAAGGCATATTCTAAAATAAGAGAGCACGAATTAATAGCTGAGAGAGACAACTTGATCACGATTAACTTGAGAGGAAGAAATGACTTATTCCTAAAATGTTTCGTATCCTGTTGCTCATAGATGTGGCACGCTATACATCAATGATCAAGACTCTACTTAACGTGTCTTGTCAAACTCCATAGGACTCTCTAAACCTTAGGATCTGATACCAAGTTTGTAATGCCCCGCAACCGGGTCCCGGAACGTCACACGGTGCTTAAGGCTACAAGTATCCCCAACCTAACCCTTTGAGCCTTCTACTTCATATATTAGCTTACTTAAAGATAAAAAGCATGAACTCAATACTGTGACATCATAAAATGAGAAATATGAATGAAATACTTGGTCTGAACAAATTACAACTCAAAGAAAATATCAAAGTGCTGATAATCTGATGACTAGTCTGACAAACCTCTACTACTCCAAACTAGAGATCCATTGGGAAAGGTCCCCAACTGACTCATACTAAACTGACTAGAATTAAACAGCTACTAAATAAAATTGAAAGTCTGAGAATAACCGGTCCCTGAAATATGTGGACTCACCACGGCTGATATATAGATAGGAGTGCTCGAAAGGATCACTGGTGAGGCTGAGGCTGAGCACCTGAACCTACATTACGAGAATATATGGCACACAAACAAAATATGTAGGTCAGTACTTTGGGAATGTACTGAGCATATGGGGGAGTGTACAATTAAAGTAATGAATATCATAAGCTTTTATAGAAAACCTGTATGGTGTAAAACATACTTACATAGCTTGAAATAAATATATGCCATAAGACTCATAAATCATCATGCTTTTACTTAAAACCTCAAATTATCATGACACCTGAAATTATTAGGACCATAGCTTTCAAAATACTTATACTTTCAAAACTTTGTAACTTTAAGACTAAAACTCTTTGAAACTTGGAAGACTTTAGAACTTAGAGAACTTTAGGAACTTGGGGAGTTTCTCTTAACTGACTTAAACCATGTGAGCTACATGGAGTCCAACGTCTTACCCACGTTGGGGAGGGCTGTTCTATCCTTTCCATCGGATAAAACCTTAACTTTAGTGATCACAATCTTAACCCACTTGGGGTATATCAAGAACCTATGGGGGAACGTAGTTCTGGGGCATGAGACCTCAGAATCACGCCCAACTTAGTGCTAAATACTACTCCCTTACTTAGCTCAGAACTTTAGAAAATCAACCTTAAAATAATTCAACAATATATATATATATATATATATATATATAATGGGAGTCAAAATGCATCCCCTTTACTTCAAACTGAAGAATGTGGATTTCTATCTTAACTTACAATCAAAACTCACTTCTTGATATTCCTTAAAATGCACTAAAATCTCATTCTCAAACTCATTCTTTAACCATAAGGTTCAATTCACAACAACAGGACTTGAAATTTTCAAAACATGATATAGACATTGAATTATTCCACTTAAACCATAAATTGATAATTTAAAACATTAATATGCGTAATAATATTACAACTCAAAGCCTGGGTAAGACAGTTTCATAAAACTCACAATATAATAACATGATAGGAATTCTCCATGAGTTTACGAAATACTTTACAAAAATATGTAACTTTTGGGCACAAGAACAAAAAGGGTGTTCTTGTTCAAAACCACATACCTTAAACTTGGAGCTTTTGGATGACTTCAAAAATTTCGGAAGGTTATTCACGAACTATTGGGTGTCCCTCGTATCCTTCTTAACGAGGAATTCAAATATGCAAGAATTATTGAATTCTCACAGTTGAATATCTAGATAATTGAGTTTTTATGTTGAAACCCTAACCTTGCGGTTGAAGGTGTGCAGAGAATTTTGAGATATTTAACTAAAGAGAAATAGAAGAAAATACGTTCTCTGAGAGTTATAAGTCATGGGAAGTGCAGGAAAAAGACCAAAATACTCTTGCAAAAACGTCATTAAATTATTGAAAAAATAGTTGACGACATTCGTGACAAGTCATCACGAAATATCATCACAAAAGGGTGGATTTTATGATTTTCGGCTTAAGGTTGACGACATTTTGTGACAAGGCGTCAAACTTGTGACAAGTTGTCACAAAATATTGGAGTTTGAGACTTTCTGCTTATGGTGACGACTTTTTTGACAATCTGTCAGGCTTGTGACAAGTCGTCATAAAATTTCATCACGAAATTTCTAGGCTGATATGCTGAAGTAAAATAGGCATAATTCTTTGCTCCGATAACGGATTTTGACAAAATTGGTATCGTTGGAAAGTTAATTCAATTATATATCTTTTGGTGAGTCATGATATCAGAAATTCGTAGTATAAAGATACATATACTCGTTTAAATTTGACCATACCAATATCCATCTCAAGAATTCAATCGGCAAGGAATGTTTTGATTCGTCTAATAGCTAGGACACTTTTGAGGCCCTAATACTCATCAAGCTAGATAATGTAGCAAACAAATCACTAACTTTATTTCTAACAAGCCTGAAACAGGGTTCTACTATTAGTTAAAATTCTTGGGGTATTACACCACCCTTGGATGATGCCCTGGCTTTCTTTTCTTTCTCACTCAACACTTTGTATTCTTCGCTACTCCAATTGTGAAGATAATCTTTCCATATGGGTTCGAGTATAAATCCTGGTCATATCCTATTTATTCTGGCATAATTCAAGAGACCGTGCATTCTGTCTCTAGCTCTTCTATAAAAATTCTTCCGTATAGCACACTCATACGCGTCATCCCACCAGAAATATTTCTACAACAAAAATAAAAGTATAATATTTAACTTTTTGTTCTAACAATGAGTTAAGTAGTCTATAAGTTATATCTTTCCTAAAATTCTTTAAACATTTCATTTCTATCTAATTCTGAAACCTTTTGCTAACTGGTTCAATAGCCATAAAAGTGCCGAGTAATGCATTTAGTCGTAATTTTTCCAACTCCATCATCGGTCTTAAACCTACAACACAAGATCAAACATTAATTTCATAGAGCATAATAATATAGCAAATGAAAAATGAATAATGTTGTTATTTAGAAATCTTACCATACTCCATATGGAATAATATACCGCCTTCGATAAACATCTTTATCACTGAGCTGCGGAACAAGTACTGATGGATGCACTGGCGTGGGCGGATCTGAAGCACTGGATGGTGTGCCTCCAAGATGAAGATCCATAAACCTAATAGATCCAGCAGAATCACTGTGAGAACGTGGGTAACTACTAGTAGAGGGTACTGTAGATTATTGTAGATGACCGAATGTGCCAGCAATCATCTGATAGTACTGTGAAGGCGGTGGCATGGGGATGGGAGCAGAATGAGTCACTGTAGACCCATGAAGTGGACATATATGCATAGGAGCAGGAACTGAATGTTGTGATGACCTAGACTATGAGGGTCGTGCTGGCATGTCATCAAACCGACCCTCAGATATATGAATACCTGTCGGTCATCTATAAGGTAGAGGTTGATTTTTCCTTTTTTGTCTTTGTAGGATCAACTTCTTGCCTACCTTTGTTACCTTTGCCTGCCATCTAAATTATGTAAAGTTAACAAGTAGTTAGTCCTTACAAAATGAATATTAAAGAAAACATTCCAAGTAACTAATTTCATGTTACTAATTCACATTTAATGTCACTAAATCAGTATTAAAACACCAGTGAAATAGTTACATAACCATAGCAAGTTTTGGCTCGCTCCAACAACACGAGATAGCCAAGAATACTTCTATTACTACATAAAAGGTTGAAAAGTGACAACAACAATCTTACACAGTATATTACATATCAATATTAAACAAGAAACATAAAGGTAATAGTACAAAGCATAAAGACATCAATACATAACAAATACAACCTACACATACTAATCCTCCTCTCCCGAAGATTCTACACTAAACCATTCACCATCTTTGGAAGTTTCCTAATCTCTTACCCACTCAGCCTCTTCTTCTGCAATATTAACTTCTTCAAATATATTTTTTGGATGGTTCAAACTATCCACTAAATCAATGTCTACTAACTGGTGATCAATCTGCATTTCATTTTGATACGCAATCTCCAACACATTCTCAACTTCCACTCGTCCTATAGGCTTTGTTTTGATTACGTCCCACCAATCAGACTTATCACAGCGCAACAGATAAGGAGCATAATACACTTGTTTAACATTTTGCACGAGAACAGAGGGATAGTAAATAGGATATGACATATAGTGCTTCACTTCAATGATGTTATACTCCTTATGTAATCTTGTGCCTCTTGTATTTGGATCAAACCACTTATATCAAAAGAAGACAATTTTTTTATTGGTAAACCAGGATACTCCATTCTAAGATATCTTGTATGATGCCAAAGTAATCAACATCATTATCACCCTTAACCCAAACCCACTATTGTTTGTTTTCCTTCTTCTGAAGTTTTGTTCATTGGAAATTAATTACATTGTAATGGGACATTCTACGAGCTTCAACTGGTCCCAAAGAAGTATCTCTCAAGAATGGATCGTATGCGGCCGCATTTGGTGACTGGTGTACCTAAAAGTATTATACATACACACACACACACATATATATATATATTAGCTGAAGAATTTGTAAATGTTTAAAAATTTTAGAAATATTAGTACATTTACAAACCTCATATGTAAACTATGTTACAAAGGATGCATACACTTGATTTTTATGGAATTGAGTCTTAAATGAACTGAAGATCCAACATGCAAAACACAATTAGTTTCCTTAAGGGAATGAGTAAATAAATATAATATGTTAATATTTAATATCCTTACTTCAGAGAGGGCTGAACTTTTAGGCAATTCAACAAGACATACAAAATTGCTGATTTATGCTCCATGGTAGTGAGCCGACGAAATATGGTCTTTTTAGCCTTACTACCAGATTGATTGAAAATTGATATCGATTGCATATGAGGCTCATTCTCATCATCCTTATGATGATTCGGTCTGTTCCATAAACAAGCAACTTCATCACCAAAGTGAACAAAATTGAGATGTTTCTCTTGTAAGATATGCCTCAACTATAGAGCCTTTCACCCTATGTTTATTTTTGGGACCCCTTTTCAGTTTTCTAATTGTCCTGCATAATCTTAAGATTAGATGTTTACTATATAAAAATAGATATGTATGAATTTAAATATTTTTCAATTGCTTACCGTTCACCTGGATACATCCACCTAGTTTGAACTGGACCGCCTAACCGAGCTTCACAAACAAGGTAAATAGGAAGATGTTCAATCACATCAAAGAACCCTGGAGGAAAAATCTTCTCCAACTTGTTGGTGATAACAACAATATTACTTTCCATTGGCGCCAGATTTTCTTCTTTTAATGTGGTGGCACATAAGTCTTTGAAGAACAAACTAATCTCTGCTATTGGTTTTCATATGTTTTCAGGAAAACCAATAAAAGCAATTGGAAGTAATTATTCCATGAAAATATGACAATCATGTCTTTTTATTCCATGTAAGATTCCTTGTGCCATATCAACTCTCTTTCCCAAATTTGAGGTATATCCATCGGGCATCTTTAAACTTCGGACCTACTCACATATTTTTCATTTTTGGTCCAACTTGAATGTATAACTAGCCTTGGGCTTAAGAATATTGTCTTGGGACCCTCCTATAAGTGTAATTCTCTACACTTGCAATATTCTGGTAAATCAAGTCTAGCCTTAGGATTATCCTTTGTCTTGCCGGTGACATCCATAACTGTGTTGAATAAGTTGTCAAAATAGTTCTGTTCAGTATGCATATTATTTTTAAGTAAATTATCTGGCCAATATTGTAACTCCGAAAATATACTTTGCTTAGTCCAGTTATGCGAAGTGCTATATCCATCAAGCCTATACAATGGTTCCTCGCTAACCTTTGGAAAATCCTGAACTATCTCCCAGATATCATGACCAGATAACCTTGGAGGTGGACCATCATGTTCAGTTCTATTCTTTCTGAATGCATTCCTAAGTTTCCTAAACTCAGGATTTGATGGCAAGAAACAACGATGACAATCAAACCATGAATTTTTCCTGCCATATCTCAATGTGAAAGATTTTGTTTTTTTCATGCAGTATGGACAAACTAACTTTCCAGCTATCATCCACCTAAACAACATTCCATAAGCAGGAAAATCATTAACAGTCCACATTAGATATGTACGCAGATTGAGATTTTGTTTAAGTGAAATGTCCCAAGTTTCAACCCTCTCATGCGATAAAATTTGAAGTTCATCAATCAAAGGTTGGAAGTAGACATCTATTCCATTTTTGGATTACACGGTCTAGGATAATACAATTCAAAAATATATATGGACTAGTCATCAATATTTCAGGAGAAAGATTATACGGGGTGATAAATATGGGCTAACATGAATATGGTGCAGTACCAACAAAAAAGGTGAGAATCCATCCACACATAATCCCAAATGAATATTTCGTGGCACAGCTGCGAAATCTGAATAAGTTGCATCAAAATGCTTCCAAGCCTCTCCATTAGATGGATGACACATAATAGCAGTGGGCCTTTTATTTTCACTGCGCCATCTCATATAAGGAGCTAAGCTGTTTGAAGGATACAACCTCTTCAACCTTGGTATTAGAGGTAAATAATGCATCGCCTTAATAACAATTTTATTTCCACAAAAACTATGCTTATATCGAGGGTGCTGACAAAACTTACAGGACTCCAGGTTTGCATCTTCCCTTAAAGTATAACATGTAACCATTTTCACAATAATGAATTCTAACCGAGGAGAGACCTAACTTTGACACCAATCTTTTTGCCTTATAGAAATAATCAGGAACCTCTAAAGCGGGGTCAACTAACTCTTTAATAAGGTCTATCATTGAGTCCATTCCTCCTTCAACAATATTCCAATAAGATTTAATACTTAATAATCTAACAGCAACAGACAAATGAGAATGTGAACACCCGTCAAACAGAGGATTACAAGCAGCATGCAGTTGTTCATAAAAATGACCCGCTTCTCTATTGGGAATATCTTTAATATTTTCCCTAAAGTCGCCCCCATGTTATATCCCAAAAACATCATGCACCATTTTTGTCATCTTAGTATCTTGATAGTTATTATGCCCTGCAGACCTACTACTTTCACCAACAACAAAGTTATTTTGCTCAACATCACCGTGAATAGTATGCAATCTTAATAACTCCCCGCGAAACCCCTTCTATAAAGATGTTCCTTCACAACTTCTTCGTTTAAACAAATTGTACCATCACATATAAAACAAGGACAATGAATAGCCTGAAAAATATGACTAAGCATCAAGTGTCTTAGCATGTTCAACAAATTGATTTACACCTTCAACAAATTCCACCCTAAGACCCATTCTATTATTATTATTCCGTTGTTATATAGAGTTATAATCAGGTTCCATCTACACAATCAATTAAATTCAAATAATTAGTTCAAGTCATAAAAGTTCACATTTCAAGTACCTAAATTCAAAATGAAAAGGTGACATTTCAAGTCACTAAGTCACCTCCCAAGTCACCAAACTAAACTACATTCAAAAAGATAAATTCACATTTCAAGTACCTAAACTTCAACATTTTCAAGTCACTAAGTCACCTCCCAAGTCACCAAACTAAACTACATTCAAAACAAAAATTCAGATTTCAAGTACCTACACTTAATCAATTTCAAGTCACTAAGTCACCTTCCAAGTCACCAAACTAAACTACATTCAAAAAGATTAATTAACATTTCAAGTACCTAAACTTCAACATTTTTAAGTCACTAAGTCACCTCCCAAGTCAGTAAACTAAACTATATTCAAAATGATAAATTCACATTTCAAGTACCTAAACTTCAAAATGTTCAAGTCACTAAGTCACCTCCCAAGTAACCAAACAAAACTACATTCAAAATAAAAATTCACAATTCAAGTACCTACACTTAATCAATTTAATCAATTTCAAGTCACTAAGTCACCTCCCAAGTCACCAAACTAAACTACATTCAAAATGATAAATTCACATTTCAAGTAAGTAAACTTCAACATTTTTAAGTCACTAAGTCACCTCCCAAGTCACCAAGCTAAAATACATTCAAAATGATAAATTTACATTTCAAGTACCTAAAATTCAACATTTTCAAGTCACTAAATCACCTACCAAGTCACCAAACAAAACTACATTCAAAATAAAAATTCACATTTCAAGTACCACACTTAATCAATTTCAAGTCACTAAGTCTTCTCCCAAGTCACCAATCTAAACTACATTCAAAATGATAAATTCACATTTCAAGTCCCTAAACTTCAACATTTTCAAGTAACTAAGTCATCTCCCAAGTCAACAAACTAAACTATATTCAAAATAAAAATTCACATTTCAAGTACCTACACTTAATCAATATCAAGTCAATAAGTCACCAAATTAAACTACATTCAAAATGATAAATTCACATTTCAAGTACCTACACTCAATCCATTTCAAGTGACTAAGTCACCTCACAAGTTACTAAACTAAACTACATTCATAACAAAAATTCACCTTTCAAGTACCTACACTTAATCAATTTCAAGACACTAAGTCACCTACCAAGTCACCAAACTAAACTACAATAAAATAAAAATTCACCTTTCAAGTACCTATACTTAATCAATTTCAAGTGACTAAGTCACCTCACAAGTTACCAAACAAAACTACATTCAAAACAAAAATTCACCTTTCAAGTACCTACACTTAATCAATTTCAAGTCACTAGGTCACCTCCAAGTCATGAAACTAAACTACATTCAAAATGATAAATTCACATTTCAAGTACCTAAACTTCAACATTTTCAAGTCACTAAGTCACCTCCCAAGTCACCAAACTAAACTACATTCAAAATAATAAATTCATATTTAAAGTACCTAAACTTCAATATTTTCAAGTCACTAAGTCACCTCCCAAGTTACCAAACTAAACTATATTTAAAACAAAAATTCACATTTCAAGTACCTACACTTAATCAATTTCAAGTCAATAAGTCACCTCCCAAGTCACCAAACTAAACTACATTCACAATGATAAATTCACATTTCAAGTACCTACACTTAATCAATTTAAAGTGGCTAAGTCACCTCACAAGTTATCAAACTAAACTACATTCAAAACAAAAATTCACCTTTCAAGTTCCTACACTTAACCAATTTCGAGTCACTAAGTCACCAAACTAAACTACATTCAAAAAAAAAAATTCACCTTTCAAGTACCTATACTTAATGAATTTCAAGTGACTAAGTCACCTCACAAGTTACTAAACTAAACGACATTTAAAACAAAACTTCACCTTTCAAGTAACTACACCTAATCAATTTCACGTTACTAAGTCACCTCGTAAGTTACCAAACTAAACTACATTCAAAACAAAAATTCACATTTCTAGTACCTACACTTAATCAATTTCAAGTCACTAAGTTACCTCCCTATTGACCAAACTAAACTACATTCAAAAAAAAAATTCACCTTTCAAATACCTACACTTAATCAATTTCATGTCACTAAGTCACCTCGCAAAATTCAAAATAAAAGTTTTCCTTCAAGTAACTACACTTAATCACTTTCAAGTTACATATTCATTTATAGTATAAGTCAAATAATTGAATAAGAGTAATAAAGAAAATAAGTAGAGGCGTCGCATGTCACTCTCACACCATATAATCATCACGAAATTCCTATGGCTTTCAAAGCCTTCTACAACAAACAATCCCAAACTAAACTACATTTAAAGACTTTATTATAAGAAAATAGAGAGAGATTGTCTTACCTTTGCTTGGACTAAATTAAAGAGAAAGAGATAAGCAATCACCAAATAATACCAAAACAATCCTTTTCTGAATATGAATTTTGTCAAAAAAAGAAAAAGATTTGTTATTTCTCTTTCAACTTCAATCCATTCAAGTGGTAAAATTATTTAAATTCTAACATTATCTTAGAGGATCAAGATTTTGATCAGTTGATAGATAAAATTGGCTAACAAGATTATGGGCTATTGCTTAGTTTCACAATCATATTCAATCTTATTGAGATTCAAGAAACAATAATAGTTCTTTAGGCCAGTAGACCCAAGATTTTGTTGTTTGTTACATGTTTTGTTGCTTTATAGTATTGCTATTTTTCAAATGTGCTACTTTAATCAATCAATTATTTGTAAATGTTAATTTTCAAATCAACCACAACTAATATTTTAGTGGAGGAATATATCCTTTTTTCTCCTTTTTGTAGCATTTCCTAAATCGAGATCTGATTTTTACACACACCCAATTCAAACTACACACAAACACACACACAAAAAAAATACAAGCAAAAGGGTTCATCAAGATCCAATTTTTACCCACACCCAATTCATAAAAATACATAAAGAGCCATAAAAGTTATATAAACTAACAAATAATTTGGCAGAATTATATTCTTTTTGTACTTCAAAGTTGCAATAATAAGTCAAGAAATGTGGGAAAATATTGCAATAATAAGTAAATTTGAAGATTTAGAAAGGAAAAAGAAAAGACTAAGAAGGGAAAAGAAATTTACTAGAAGAACAAACATCTCCGTCGCATTGCGTATATTGTCGTCGTCGTCGCCGAAGTCGAAGTAGTTGCCGTGTGTTGGGGTGTGTGTGTGTGTTGTTAAGTGTGTGTGTTTGTTTTGGTCGCGATTTAGGGTTGTGTGTGTGTTTTGATGTGTTGCTGGTTTGGTCGGGTTGGGTCGGGTTAAATTTAATAATTTTTTAATCATTATAGAAACCGACCACATGTGGTCGGATTTCTGGAAATCTTTTTGAAAACCAACCACATGTGATCGGTTTTTATAAAATTATTGACAAAATAAAATATAAGTGTTGAATTTAGTTTTAAAAAAGTTACTATCAAAAAAAGATCAGATGTGGTCAATTTTTTTTGTAAAAAAGTAGTATATTTTATAACGAGTTATTTTAGCATCACATTAACATGAGTAGTATATTTTCTAAATCATATAATAATATCAATGAATTTTATAAATTACGATAAATTTATGGTTAATTATCTTTTAAATACGATATTATATATATATACCTCGTAATACAACATGATAATCAGATAAATTATCGATTAATTATCTTACATTATTACAACTTCAACAATATACGCGTGTCTACATTGACACAAAATAGTATATCTATTTCCTCAATAGTATGATATCAACGTATTATTTAAAATATTTTGATATATAGATTCAGTTATCTAGCTTTTGATTACTGCATACGTCACTACACGAGATATACGTATATATAAATATATTCAATTGGCTATCAGCTTTCAAATACGTATTATATACATCACATACATAATTTTACTACCTCATAATAATATATAACATATTTTACATATACTCAGATAAATTATCGGTTAGTTTTATCTTATATCATTAATATACCGTCACTATATAATATGTATATAATATATATATATACCTATACATACACACACATATACACACTATCGACTATATCAAGTTCTAAATACGTACTATTTACATCACATACGTACACTAGTATATTATCTAATAATATAATGCGATATATTTCATATACATACTCTGATGAGTTATCGATTAATTTGATTATCTTGCATTAATATAACTTCAACGTACATTATATTATTACTTCTATCCTTTCAAATCACGGTATTCAATAATATGTTTGGATAGATTCTACTAGTTTTTGACTAAATCGTTCATCGATCGATCACTACATCATATATATATATACATCACATATAGAACACATTCATTATATTCTGATGAATTATCGGTTATATATATACGTTACATTATTATAACTACAATAGTAGCATAATCTCATTATCTCAATGGTATGATATATATACACATATTCATTATATAAAGATTATGCATGTTTAACGTCATTTAACGTATATACAAAGAAAAATATTTATTTTATTTATTGAAACAAAAGTAAAAGATAAATATTATGTTTAACGTAAATTATTTATTTTATTTGATATATTTTTTAGTATAAAATATATATAAATTTTAAAAATATGTATTTTAAAAACAAAACCGACCACACGTGGTCGATTTTTTAAAATTATTTTATTTTTTAATTTTTTAAATTCCAAAACCGACCACATGTGGTCGGTTTTATAAAATATTTTAAATTTAATTTTTAAAATAAAACCAACCACAAGTGGTCGCTTTTTAAAGTTACTTTTTAATTATATTTTTTTAATTAAACTGACCAGAAGTGGTCGATTTTTTGAATTTTATTTTTTAATTAAAAACCGACCACTTGTGGTCGCTTTTATGAAATATTTTAAATTTAATTTTAAAATAATACCGACCACAAGTGGTCGGTTTTTAAGTAAATATAATTTTTAAATAAAACCGACCACAAGTGGTCGATTTTTTAAATTTTATTTTTTTTACTTTAATTTTAATTCCAAAACCGACCACAAGTGATCGATTTTTTTTTTTACAAAAATAAATAATAATTAATATAAAAATTATTGAAATTATTATTTTGGAATTTTAAAATTTGCGACCACATGCTGTGGTCTGTAATTTTTTGGTCGGAAAACCTGCTTTTTTTTTACTAGTGTTTGAAAATGGTGGGCATTTTATGATGGAGGAAGAGAACGTATTGTGTGGATCTTTTATCATGTGAAATTTAAACTTTAAAGGAGAGAGTTAGGAGTTTCTTTGCTCTTTCGTTCTTTATAAGGTTACAGATAGACTCTGAAGCTTTTACTGATTAATGATCAGTTACGTGAAAAATTATAGGCTTCTACTTTTTGGAAATCAATAGCCCTTGAATTTTTGAAATATGAACATATTTGGAAACGAAAGTTATTTCATCTTATTTCTTTAATTTGTGTACATTTTATTAACTACTTTTGTGGTCAGATGTATGTATTCCAACTAAATATGTATATCCAAATTATACCACATACATTATAGAATAAACTACCCAAAAAGCTTTCAACGTGGAGTGAGTAGAATTTTAATGCTCAAGAAAAGCTTAGGGGTAAAATAGTAATTCAATTTTTTATTTTGGAGTTTTTCACTTTTAATATAATATAATAATGTTATTCTATTGAGTCGTGTATTGTTGACTTGGTTATGGTATTGAGTCATGTATTGTTGACTTGGTTATGGTGTTGAGTCATGTATTAATATAGACTTTGTTTTTGTAAGTCATGTATTGTTGATCGACTTGGTTTGGTTGGGGTCAAATATATATTGTTGACTTGGATTTTTGTTGGTGTTTATAATTAGACTTGAAGTGTTACTCTAGTTTAATTTATAATGACGTGTGAATAAGGCTCTTGAATATGGTTAGGTGTTACGAACTCCGGATAAAGCCACCTAGCGTGTGTGCAGTCTTAGGATAGTAAATGTGGGTCCCTAGCTCAGTTAACATGATATCTTTCAATATAGTTGGAATCACCTCCCGTATGCCAAAGGGGTCGAACGCAATCTACATTAACAGACTCATTACCTGACAATGTTACTGCTAGTGATTTACAACATCTCTTAAGTATTCGGCACATATAGCCATAATTGGTGCATGTTTTCTCTCTTTTTTTTTTCTCCTTCTGTCACACTCATTTTACTTATTTTGCTTATGGAAATATTTAGCAAGAAGAAAGTAGGGGAACTAGAGAAGATGTCCAAGTTTCTCACTTGTTCTTTGCAAATGGAGTGGAATGGATGAAATCAAAGCTCACCTTTAGTGTTTTTAATGAATAAAATGTGGCACCAAGACTTAGAGGTACGTTTTTATTGCGTGGTTGTTAAGCCAACTATGTTGTATGGATGGAAGGTTGAATGTCAAGAACTCATATATTTAGAAGATGAATGTAGCAAAAATAAGGATGTTGGGATGAATGTGATCATTAGGTGATATATTATTAAGAATGAAGATATTCGGGACAAGATGGTTGTGGCCTTCATGGTGGACAAGATGAAGAAAGCGAGGTTGACATGATTCTGGCAGGTGAAGAGAAGATGCACATATGCCCTACTAAGAAAATTACAGCTAAAGATTAATAGGTATATGTAGCTGTCTAGTTTCCATATTAGAATTATTATTACTACTCTACTATAATCGAAAATTCCTTAATTTTCGATTATATTATTACATGTTATATCTTTTGCTTTAATTTTGAACAAGACTATTTTACTATTGTATTTCTATTTCAAACATGCTTTGAATGAAGTTAAGAGGTCGAAAAGGTACTTAGAACAAGACTTGCACTATGGGTTATAAGTTTAGGGCTAGGGCCCTTGCTGTCGCTCAGCGACGTGCTAGATCTATATTATTTGATCCTCCTATTATTCCAAAGGTACCTTCAGCACAAGGTTTCATCACTACACCTCTGTTACAAGATGCTTTGATCCATATCTTAGGATTGTTGGAGATATTTTTGGAGATATTGGAATGCGACTTTGCGCAATATTTTTAGGAGAAATCATAAATTGTTCTAGGGTAAGCCTTCTAAGCTTTGAATTAAATACATTAGATGAATTTTTCCATGAGTTTGGGAATTAATCCGTGAAGTGTAAAATGGGTAAATTTTGCCAATATTCTAGAAAGAGTAATTTAAGTAATAGAGGAGTTTGTTTGATGTCTAATTGAGAAAATGATAATCAATTTGAAATACATCATGCTATTATTAGTGATGGAGGTTCTCACTTTTGTAGCCTCTTATTTTCTCTTTGCTAGCCAAGTATGGAGTAAAATATAAGAACTCGGAACCAAAATAAGCCACAAAATACAAAAAGTGATCAAAATAAGTCACTTATTTAAAAAGTTACCAAAATAGGTTAAATGTAATAAATTATTACGTTTTCTACTTTTACTTTAACGGTCAACTAACGGTCAACGCGGTTTGTAAAACGTAATAAATTATTACATTTTCCACAAAAAAAAAAGCAGTGTATAGTCACATCCTCTTTATGTCAAATCATGAAAAACATAATAATTTATTACGTTTTACAAACGGTGTTTGTAAAACGTAATAATTTATTACAAACTACAAACAGTGTTTGTCCTACCCACATCACATCACATTTACTTTTTCTATTTTTAAATTTAATCCACCCTACCCCACACACATAAATTTAATCCCCCAACCCCATAGGTATCATGCTATAGGTATCATGCCTGATCGGATTTATTTGTTCAGGTTCGAGCACGAATTGAAGTTGCGGTCCTGAATTTTCTTAAAGCACTAAGTTCAAATTCTCCCTCAATTTCCGATCTATCACTGGTTCAAAATTTTATTACTGCGCTTTTTTGTTAGTCGAATCAATGTGTTAGTATAACTTGAAAATTTAGCCTAATGTATGCTTGTTATGAAATCAAAAATGGTTGATTAATCCACTGTGTATGAACTTTTAGTCGTTCAAAGTGTATTTTTCTGTCGGATTAAGAGAAAGCCGAAGAAAGATACCAAACTTGGGAACAAAAGTTAGCAATTTTGAGGAATTTATACAATGAATGTCTTTGTTGCCTTAAATTACGAACTAGTTATCAGTATTGGGACGAAATAAGCCTGGACATACACGGATATAGATATTTATTATAGTCAAAGTTGATAATTTATAGTATGTGTGACACAGATCAGTAGAAACTCGAGCAATAGACATTGATGTGGGGTTAAATTTACGTGGGTGGGTGGGGTGGATTAAATTTAAAAATAGAAAAAGTAAATGTGATGTGATGTGGGTAGGACAAACACTGTTTATAGTTTGTAATAAATTACTACGTTTTACAAACACTGTTTGTAAAATTTAATAAATTATTACGATTTTCATGATTTGACATAAAGAAGATATGACTACACACTATTTTTTTATTTTTTATTTTTTGTGGAAAACGTAATAATTTATAACGTTTTACAAACACTGTTTGTAAAACATAATAAATTATTACGTTTTACAAAACACATTGACCGTTAGTTGACCGTTAAGGTAAAAGTGAAAAACGTAATAATTTATTACATTTAACCTATTTTGGTAACTTTTTAAATAGGTGACCTATTTTGGTCACTTTTTATATTTTGTGGCTTATTTTGGTTCCGAGTTCAAAATATAAGGTGGCCTAACCATACCACCCTCAAGCAAACGGGCAAATAAAGTTATCTAATCGAGAAAGTAAAGAAATTTTGGCCAAGACCATAAATGCAAATCAAGTGACTAGGGATCAGAAAAATGATGAGGACTTGCAAGCATATATGACTTCCTTCGAAAATTCAATTGGCATATTTCCATATCATCTAGTATTTGGAAAGGGTTGCCATTTACCCATTGCATTGGCATACAAAGTGTAGTGCACCTTGCCTCAATTGTGTTTTGGAACAATGAAAAAATAATAATAACAATATTATTTAACTGTTAACAAAATATATATTAATAATATTAGCAATACAATAATATAACAGTGTATAATCTTATTACTACTTCAGTGATAATACTATAAATAATATGGCAACTATAACAGTAATCTAACTACTTTTTAACAGGTTAATATATTAATTATACTTGAGTCGTGCTAGGCACACTCCTAGGAAACTATTTCAGCAGTGTGAAATATTTCTCCAGGATTAAACAAGCACTTTTCTAATAAATTAGAGGATATTCTGAGTTAAATAAGTCTTCCCTAATTAACCAGAGAATACAAAAATCAACAAAATTATTAATATAAATATTAGCAAGTTCAATCATAGGTTTAAATAATAATCAAATTAACGAAGTAGGATTCTAAGAAGAAAAAGAAAACTAAAGAGGAAATTTAGAATGTTAAGGATTGCTGTAAGGATTGAAGGAGTATTTATAGGTAAAACTTATCTTCTCAAGTACACCTCTTGATGGCTTCCAAAGTAAGTCTTCTCAAGTATATCTCTTGAGGCTTCCAAAGTAGGCCTTCTTAAATATATCTCTTGATGGCTTTTAGAGTAAGCCTTCTCAAGTTCATCTCTTGATGACTTCTAAAATACATTTAAAGACATGACTTTTTCAATACATTTCAAATGTAAATTATTTTGAAATAACTAAATAATTTTCCTACAATCCCCACATTATTTCAAAATAATTTATAGAAAAAGAATTTTAACTTGTTGGATTTGCATGGACAAAATATAGTAGGTTTGGTGTCTTCTGGACTATGAACTAAACTTAGACCAAGAAAATTTAACTTACAGAATTACCGATGAAATACTATATTTCTATGAAATGAATAGTTCTTGTTGTAAGCTAGAGATTTTAACAATCACATTTTGATCGTAGTTTTGTTGTTCAACGCGGTTTTGCGCCAATAGGCCATGCGCATGCCTGATATTCATGAGAGCTCTAGAGATCAAGGCCAAAAGTCTCATAGGAACGGCCTCATTCCAGTTATCGTATAGGTGAATTCATCAAGTGTACATTACTTTAAATACACCATCCATAAGAACCATGAATTCATTAAGAGTTTGTAACTCATCCCTCAATTTTAGTAGAGTTCAAGCACTGTCAGTTAGTACGCAGAGTCAATATCGACTTGTTATTACCCATATAAACCTACTTCATGAAATATCCAACCTCATAGGTTGGGTTACCATCTCTATTGACAATTATATTGGCCTTAACCCCATCTCTTTTGAGGTTTGAAGAATTAATTTTCTTCCCATAGGTTTAGTTAGTGAATCTGCCGAATTCAATTCCTATTTCACATAATCAATGGAAATTATTCCATCTCTTAGGAGCTTCTTAACAATATTATGCCTGAACTTCATATGTCTACTCTTACAACATTAAGATTTATTCTTCGCAATAGAAATTGTGGCTTGGCAATCACAGTGTATATATACAGGAGGCATCAGATCATCCTTTTTCAAATGGATATTAGGCAACAGATCATCCTTTTCAAAGGGATATTAGGCAACAGATCATCCTTTTTTAAAGGATATTTGTTAAGAAATTTCTTAGTCATTCTTCCTCAGTACCAGCTAACTCCAGAGCCACAAACTCTGATTCCATAGTTGATCTATCATTGATCGTCTTCTTAGCTATTCTCCATGATACTGCACCACCACCAAAGGTGAACATATAACCACTAGTGGATTTTGTCTTATCTGAATCAGAGTCTAATTTGCATCACAATACCCTTCTAAAGTTGAAGGAAATCCATTATACGAGATACCAAAATTCATGGTTCCTCTTAAATATTTCATCAGTCGCATTAATGTAGACCAATGCTCATTATTGGGATTATGGGTATATTTACTCAGTCTACACAAGACATAGGCTATATCAGGCCTAGTAAAACTTATTAAATGTATCAAACTTCCAATGATCTGTGCATACTTAGACTGATCAACTGGGTCACCATTATTCCTTTTTAATTTAGAATTAGCATCATAAGGAGTGGCTACAGGAGTTACCTCCCAACATTCAAATTTTCTATGAAGTCTTTCCACATAATGTTCTTGTGACAACATTATACCATCTTCACTCCTTATAACTTTAATTTCTAATATCATATTCACTTTATCCAGATCTTTCATATCAAAGTTAGTAGACAAAAATAAATTGGTACGTTCCACAATATTTAAACATGTACCAAATATAAGCATGTCATCAACATATAAACAAATTATCATATAATCATTGTCTACCACTTTTGTATAAACACATTTACCCACCTCAACAGAAGAAAAACCGTCTTTTATTAAGACTTGATCAAATTTCTCATGCCACTGTTTAGGAGCTTGTTTAAGTCCATAAAGAGATTTAATTAATTTACAAACTTTATTTTCTTGTTCAGAAATTACTCATCCTTCAGCTTTCACCATATAAATTTCTTCTTCTAAATTGCCAGTTAAGAAAGCTGTTTTTACATCCATTTGATGAATAAAAAGCTTATGAATTAATGATAAAACAATTAATATTCGAATAGAAACAATTCTTGTTACTGGTGCAAATGTATCAAAATAATCAATATTTTTCTTTTGAGAAAATCCTATAGCTACTAACCGAGCTTTATATTTATCTAAAGATCCATCCAAATTATTTTTTTTAAACTCCATTTACAACCAATCAGTTTTGCACTAAGAGGTAAATCAGTTAAAACTCATGTATTATTTTTCATAATTCAATCAAGTTCAATTTTTATTACTTCTTTCTAAAATTTAGCATCAGAAGAAGATATAGCTTCAAAATAATTTAATGGTTCATTATCAACAAGAAAAGTTTGAAAATCATTTCCATAAGAAAGATATTCTTTTCTAGGCCTTTTACTCCTTCTCAGTTCCTCAATATTAGAGGTAGATTCATTTTCTCTTTCAACAGGTGCATGAGAGATTTTATCACATAGTGGAAAAATATGTTCAAAGAATTCAACATTCTTTGTCTCAATTATAGTATTAATATCAAGTACATAACTTTTCAAGATAAGAAATCTGTATGCAGCACTATATTTAGCATATCCAATAAGCATGCAATCAACAATTTTAGAACCTATTTTCCTCTTTTTAGGTTCATGAAGAAGAACTTTAGTAAGGCAACCCCACACTTTTAAATATTTCAAATTAGGCTTATAACCTTTCCACAATTCATATGGAGTTTTTCCAGTTCTTTTATGAGGAATTCTATTCTGTAAATGAAATGCAGATAAAATAGCTTCACCCCATAAATTATCAAGTGCATTAGAGCTAATTAACATAAAATTCATAATTTTTTTCAATGTCCTATTTTCCTTTTCAGCTACACCATTAGACTCAGGAGAATAAGGTTGAGTTACTTCATGAATAATATCTTCTTTTTCATAAAAAAATATTTAAAGATACATATTCTCCACCTCTATCAGATCTAATTCTCTTGATTTTTCTACTAAGTTGATTTTCAACTTCAGATTTATAAGACACAAAAGCATCACATGCATCATCTTTATTTCTAAGAAAATATAACTTAGTAAATCTAGAGAAATCATCAATAAAGGTCACATAATATCTTTTACCACCTCTAGTCATAGTTTGTTTTAAATCACCCAAATTAGTGTAAATCAAAGATAACAATTCAATTTCTCTATTAACTGAAAAACATGACTTTTTAGTAAATTTAGCTTCAGCACATATTTCACATTTATCAAAATTACTTGAGTCTAAACCAGATATTAAACCAAGTGATTGCATATTCTTAATATATTTAATATTAACATGTCCTAATCTAGCATGCCATAAAGAAATAGACTCAATCAATAAGCAGAAGTTGATGCATTATTATTGATAATATTAAGTACACAAAGTCCATGATTACAACGTCTATTTCCAATAGGAATATCATTTTTAGTTAATATGCCCTCATCATTTTTAAACATAACCTTTATTCCAACTTTTCCTAATAATGCAACAAAAATAAAATTAATTCTGATATTAGGAACATGCAATACATTACTCAATGCCAAGGTTTTACCAGATGAGAGTTTGGGAGAACTTTGCCTTTTCCAAGAACTTAAATAGTTCTTGAGGTCCCAAGATAAACAATTTCTTCTTCTTTGTCAACTTGGGTGTATGATATAAAATCATTTTTATTTACACAAATGTGCCTAGTAGCATCAGAGTCTACCACCCAATTTCTCATATTGGTCTCAATATTCATTTCTAAAATAACTGCATTTCATCTGTTTCAGTCAAAGTTATTTTTGACTTAGCAGGATTGTCATTTCTTTCGCATATTCTCTTGCATTGAGATGAATTTTATATGAAGATTTTATTATTATCATTAGGCATGTAAAAAGTTTATTTTCATACCTGTATTCTGTAGTACCATAATCTTCTAACAAACTGACTATAATGGAAACAGTCAGAGCAACACCAACATCAGTATTATCAATAGTCTTAGGACCAATATCATATGCCATAGTTTCTTAGATTGTTGGGGAACAATGAAAAAATAATACTAACAATATTATTTAACTGTTAATAAAATATTATATTAATAATATTAGCTATACAATAACATAAGTGTATAATATTATTACTACTTCAGTGATAATACTATAATCAATATGACAACTATAACAGTAATTTAACTACTTTTTAAAAAGTTAATATATTAATTATACTTGAGTCATGCTAGTCATTGTCCTAAGAAACTATTTCAGCAGTGTGAAATATTTCTCCAGGATTAAACAAGCACTTCCCTGATCAATTAGAGGATATTCTGAGTTAAATAAGTCTTCCCTAATTAACCAAAGGATACAGGAATCAATAAAATTATTAATACAAATATCAACAAGTTAAATCATAGGTTTAAATAATAATCAAAATCACTAAGCAGGATTCTAAGAAGAAAGAGAAAACAAAAAAGAAAATTTAGAATATTAAGGATTGAAGAAATATTTATAGGTAAGACTTACCTTCTCAGGTACACCTCTTGATGGCTTCCAAAGTAAGCCTTATCAAGTATATCTCTTAATGGCTTCCAAAGTAAGCCTTCTGAAGTCCATCTCTTGATGACTTCTAAAATACACTTAAAGACATGGCTTTTTCAATACACTTCAAATGTAAATTATTTTGAAATAACTAAATAATTTTCCTACAAATTGAACAAGAAATGGGAGGATGCATCCATGTCGAGAGTGGAACAATTTCATAAGATTGATGAATTCTGTTTGAGAGGTTATGAGAGCTCTACAACTACAACCTTTCTTTGAAGCTCCTACAATGAAGAAGCAAATAAGACAATAGAATGACACCAAAATCATAAGAAAGAAGTTTAAAAGTGGTGATGACATTCTATAGTTTAATTCAAGCCATAAGCTATTTTTGGGAAAGCTCAAGTCAGGGTGGTCGAGATCATTTAAGGTGGTGCAAACCTTCTTGAGTGGATCTATTAAATTAGAAGGTGAAAAAGAGCTTCAGTTCAAAGTGAAAGGTCAGCGCGTGAAGCATTACTTTGGAGTATATTAGAGATGGACTTCATCAAGGTTTTCTACCTTGATGGAGCTTGAATACTCCGACACATATTGTGCCACGATGTTAATAATACACTTCTTGGGAGGAAACCCAAATGTTATTTTTTATTGTTTTGAATGATATTTTTTGTATTGAGTAGGTGTATGATGGAGTTGGAATGTGGAAAATATGTCACAAAAAAATTAGAGAAAGGAAATGTTTAAGGCCTTGCACTAAGATCCGTCGAAGGTACTTTGGTGAGTCGCCAAAGACTTTTGCGCACAACTAAAGTCCTTCGCAAAAATAAGTATACAAAGTTATGTAAATGGTCAACGCATCTCATCTCACTTACTTTAAATCTATCACTACATACCATTATTATCTCCACACTTCCATGAAAAAATATTGATGAGTCTGCATTGTGATCTATTTTCATAAGAAGGCATATTTGGGTGCTTTTACTAATCCATGCACAATTGGTGAAGTAACCTTCCGAAAGGCCTTACGTGATCTTAGTGCTAGCATAAATTTGATGTAGCTAGATATCTATTGACAGTTGGGCTTGGGAGCCCCTAAACCTACAATAATATAGCTATTGATAGTTGATAGTTTGGTCAAAAAGCCAATAAGGATACAATATGACGTGTTAATGAAAGTTGATAACTTTATGTTTCTAGCGTACTTTGTAATCCTTGATTAAACGTGGATTTCAAAGTACCCATAATCTTGAGTAGACCATTCGTAGCCGTCGAAAGAATACTAGTCGACATGGATAGCAATTAGTTAAAATTAAGGTTGAACAATGAAGAGGTGAAGTTCAATATATGTCTATTGATAAAGCAACTGAGAGATATGAGTGTTGTCTCAGTCATTGATGTTGTTGATGAATTTGATTTTGAGGTGCCTTTTAAAGAAAGGTTTTCCCTAGAAACCTTTTACTATTGTGGTGATAAATTTTGATGGTGAAGACATCAAAGTTATAATGAAATTGGTAATGCCTTGGTAGGAATAAGTTTGTATTCTTATGCCTCAAAGAGGTTGGATCTGGATTTGAAAAGTAGGCCAACTTCTCCAGCAAAGTCATTAATAGAAGAGTTGCCTTTTTTGGAACTTAGAAAGTTGCCTGGCCATTTTTGATATTCATTTTAGGGTGATTACAATATATTGCCTGTGATTATAGCAGGTGATATAGTGGAATGGCAAGTAAAAACACTTGTTTCTATGCTTTGGTGGTACGAAAGGTCAATTGATTAGATGATTATGGATATTACTAAAATTTTACTGTGAATTTGTACACAAGATTCAATTGGAAGAAGAGTGCACTTCTACCATTAAAAACCGACAAACACTTCACATACCAATGCAAGAAGTGGTAGAGAAAGGAATAATCAAGTTGCTTAATGTGGGTATTGTTTACCTAATATCGAACAACAAGTGGGTAAGTCCTATGCACTATGCCATATAGAAGGGACACATGACAGTGGTTGGCAATGAGAAAAAATGAGTTTATTACACTAAGGCCAGTCACTAGTTGGAATGTTTACATGGACTACAGGAAGCTCAATTGGTGAACTCTTCGGGACCACTTCCCTATGCCGTTTATAGACCATATACTTGACATATTTGTAGGAAGAGGTTGGCACTGCTTCTTGTATGGTTATTTAGGTTATAACCAAATTCTATTGCACCCGAAGATTAAGAGAAAACTATTTTTATATGCCCATGCAGGACATTCTTATTCAAACATATGACTTTTGGCCTATGTAATTCTCCTATGACATTCCAAAGGTGTATGATATCTATTTTTGTAATGTGGTGGAATACACTTTAGAGATATTTATGGATGAGTTTTCAGTCATTGGTGATGCTTTTGAAGATTGCTCGACAAATCTCAGTAATGCCTTGCAAAGATATGAAGAATTTAATCTTGTGCTTATTTAGAAAAAAATACCATTTTATGGTTAAGAAGGGAATCATTTTGGGGCATAAGATTTAAGTGAGAGGTATTGAAGTGGGTACATAAAAGATATAGGTGATCAAAAAACTAACTCTACCAATATTAGTGTAGGCAGTTAGAAGTTCCTTGACCATACATGTTTCTGCTAGAGGTTCATCAAGGATTTCTCCAAAATTTTCAATCTATTGTGCAATTTGTTGAGAAGGAGGCTAAGTTTGTGTTTGATGGTGACTATTTGAAGGAATTTTAGTTACTTAAAGAAAAGTTCGTAGCTGCCCTTATTATTATTGCTTATGATTGGTCCCAACCTTTTGAAGTGATGTATGATACAAGTGGGGTCGCACTTGGGGTTGTTCTTGGGTAGAAATGAGAGAAGATCTTTCACACCATCATTTGTACTATCAAGGCATTAAATGTGGCACAAAAAAATTACACTATTACAGATAGAATTTACATGTAATTTTATGTGCCTTTGAGAAGTTTTGGATGTACTTACTTGGCACTAGAGCTATTATGCAAACTGATCATGATGCCTTGATATATCTAATAGAAAATAAAAATGCCAAACCTCAGTTTATTAGATGGGTATTTCTACTATAGGAGTTTGACTTTAAAGTCAAAGATTGCAAGTGTTGTGAAAAATCAGGTAGCAGACCATCTATCTAGATTTACAAATGAAGGAAAGAGATAAGATGAGTTGGAGATTCATGACTTATTTTTGGATAAATAGTTACTTGTTTCCTTACTGGACCTTGTGCCCAGGTATGCTGATTTTGCTAACTACCTTGTCAGCGAGATGATGATGGAAGAATTGACATTACATTAGAGAAAAAAAATTCTCCATGATGTAAGCAATTACATGTAGGATGAGCGTTATCTATTTAGACAATGTGTTGACAGCATTATCAGAAGATGTGTGCTAGAAGTAGAGATGTTGAGTATTATACAAGTTTGACACTCCTAACCAGTAGGGGGATATCATGCAGGTGATCAACTGGCTGGCCCACCATTCAATAAGATGCCCAATACTTTTTCGAGGCATGTAATCAATGCTAGCAACATAGGTCTATCACCTAGAATTAGGAAATGCCTATAACACCCTGAAAATATAGGCTAAGATTAGAACCATGCTTCAAGTACATGTAGAACCAAACTTTATGTTTTGTTAGTATGGGGAGTGAATTAGATATGTGTTTAGTACACAAGTAAATCCTATATCATATCCAAGTTGAAACCTCCCTTACTTAGTGATTTCTTGTGAAGAATCTTGCTATAGTCAACTTCAAACAAGCATAACCCCTCAATTCTGAAGTATTTTTTCACTTAAGACCCACCAAATGATAGATATTTGAATTATATTTCTAGTGCATCTATTTTCTTCTTAATATGATATCAGAGTAAGAAGCTTATGGCCAATTTACTGAAGCATTGTCAATCTGTCAGTAACGGGCCTTCAGAAGATCTGATAGGTCGTGGTAAGGCTCCATGGTCCATGGGATGGATCATTCACACTACTAAGGGAAATACAAAACAAGTCCCAAATGATGACCCGAGAACAATCTTTGGCTAAGCCCCACAGGCCATCACGTGAGTCGTCAGTACAGACTCCAGTATTTTTCCACACAATTTTTAAAAAGTTGTTTGGTCTTTCCCCACTCTTTTAACATCAAAACTATGTTGCTTAAGATATTTCAAGGTTGATTATTAAAATGAATATTGTTGTAAGTCCCTTATTTCTCGTAATTCATTCGACACTTAGCAAATAAAAGAGAAAAAGGTGATAAGTTTATCCAAAGGCAAAAATTAAGGTTTCTCAACTTCAAGCACCAAATCCAAAGGTTTCACCAGGGTTTTCACTCTCAGGTATGTGATATTTCATCAATGGGTCACCCAATGAGTCTTGAAATACCCTCATTTCTCAGTTAATTCATGACTCAAAATTAGAGTTTTCATCACAGACATAATTCTTCTTGTCTGCAGTTCCCCATAACGAGTAAACTATAAATACTCCTTTCTGCATGAAATTTAGTACGTTGATAGTATAATGTTCATAAAACCCAAGTATAATGATATTTTATGATTTTTAGGCTTGTATTATGTAATTTCATATTCCATTCATACATAGAAGTTTCCATGACTTAATTGCATTCCTTAAAGATGGCGGGTTATGAACACTCGATGACCTAGGATCCCATGCACTATTAATTAAGCATTCGTTCCTTCAAGCTTACATATTTTAGGATACTTTTGGATAGATAGTATGTTACTCAGTTTAGGTTTATCCATACTTTCAGTATTACTTACATGCAAAGTGTTTTTAGATAAAGCATATTCTAAATGGTGCTATCAGATAAATTTATCCTAATAGACTATTATTAGTTTCATGAGTCAAAATTCAGGGCTCGACTCCATCTTTATAATTTCCTTCCAAATCTTAATCCTCATAGGGTTACTTTATGCATTTATTCCATCCATCTCATGTATACTATAGACTTACAAGTCACAGTTTTCAGAAATACATTATTTATATACATATGGGTTTTCAAATCACAACTAGGAGCTTCGGCTCAGAACAATATGATACATGATATGCATGACATATAAATATACCAAAAATGCTCTAAATTTTTTCCCAAAATTAAGGTTCTCGATTATTATGGTATCCAGAATGCCATCAATGATTGTGGATCAGTTTTCTTAGAAAAACAATGTTCACTTAATAGTATGGAAGTCAACTTTGACATCCATGATTATGGAAAGGTTGACATTCATATATGTCATCTCAGGTTGACATCCATCTATGTCATCTCACCGATCTATCAATTATGTTCAATTGAGAGCAGTACTTAACACTGAGCAGATGAGGGGATGAAGGCTCACCCTCCCTCTAGGTCGAGACCTTTAGTAACAGTCCCTAAGTCACAAACCGAGTTGTGGGTGGAGTGTTATTATACTAAATAGACAAACCAAAAAAAAAATAAACTAAGATAAATTCTTTTTGTAATTTTTTTAAATATAGTCATAAGCTAGTAAACTTGAAAATAATTCAAAATGAAAATCCTATAACACACTTCACCCAAAATAAATTTGAAGATTTTCCACCCTACAGTTAAAAATCATACTTTGTCCCTAATGTATAAATCAAAGAATGAAGAATAGAAATATTCCCCGAGGTCTTTAGGCCTAGCTAGTAGCACATCATCCTCTGATTTCGATCATAGGGATCGGGGAATCCCACACTTATGCTTTCATCATGATCCTTATCTTAGATTTTGGATACTCAAACTTCCAATGAAAATATAAAAACAATCAAAAACAAAGGTGACACTAATAAAAAGAACAATCTACTGCTAAACATTAGGTTACTTCCCACAAGCACCTGATTTAACATCGCAAGATGACCTATCAAATTTTTTCTCCACCTTGAGGATATGACTTTCACCTCCAACATCGCATCTATATTTTTTATTTGGTCATAGGGTGGTGGTAAAAAGATAAAGGAATCAAATACTGGAAGGTGCATGTTGGACCACTTGGCTTTAGAGTGAGGTGTGTTCTTTTATTTCTTTTCTAGTGCAAATTGAAGAATGTAGTATTCTTGTTCCTTAGAATTCTTGTTCCTCATTTACACAATCCTCCACTTGTTTAAGTGACTCAAAGGACATAAAGACGTGATATCATCTAAACATAATATAGAAAAGTAATTCAAATGAAGTTTAATATGTTTATCTTCCAAACTTGTACGTCCAACATGCTCACTTTTGCACACATTCTTAATATTAGACTCAAGAAAAAATAATAGTTGAATGGTTGAAATTCTTTTATATGCTCTACAGTATCCACAAAAATTGGTGATTGGACATCATTTGTCTCAATTTCTTTATTTAAGTAGGATTTCAAGTTGTGGATATCTATGCCAAATTGATTTATATCTTGCACAAGATCATCTCTCTCCCATTTTAGTGGGTTTTCCATTGTTGTGAAACCATACTAGAGACACTCTTGAAATTTTATTTGTTTCTCTAGTTTTATTAGCCACTCTTGACTTATTATATCTGTTCATAATAGATTTCTTCTACTAGTGCCTCCCATTTCTTATCAGTCAGGGGCTCATCTTAAGTGTTGGATAAGACTATACTCTTCTGATCAGACAAAGTGTTAGCGCTAGACTGTAGCTCTATGTTTTGTGAAATCATCTTCTCTATGGCCTCCCTCATGGCTTCCAATTATTGTCCCTATAGCTCCAGTATCTGATTCAACCTATATATGAGGTAAAACTTATGTTCTACGTTATTAGCTCTATTAGCCTTTCCAACATCACAAACAACAGACTAATTATAATAGGGGTTCTATGGAGGAGAATAAAAGTTGGGGTAGCCCTTACAATGGCCATACTGACCACTACACAACTGACATATACTCAATTCAAAAGACTGGATTGGTGCACACAACCTTCTCTTTTGAATCCTATAACAACTACCATTCACGTGTGGTCCTCCACAAAAACAACAAGAATTATCATCATTCAACCACCAATTATCCCAGGTTAACATATAAAGAAAAGTGATAGAAAAGTAAAACAAATTTTTGTACAAAAATAAACTATATACAACTCAAACAAATAACAAGAAAAAGTCTAATCTAGATAAACAATTAACACTGAGGTCCCCGACAACGGTGCTACATACTTGTACAGTGTCTAATTATTCACACAAGTGAACATGTCTAGGCAAGTAATAAAGTGGATCTTTGAGAGTTGGATGTCAAACCCACAGGGACTTGACGATTAATTATTAGCTAGACTAAATGAGTTCTTGATTATTTATTAAAGTGAGAGAACCAAGGATACATTATGTTTAAAAGGTAAAACAAACCACTAAACTATACTAATGGTAATAAACTTGAGGTTGAAATCACATCAAAGAGGGTATCGAGGTGAAGGTGTCTTGAATAGTCATGCACAACAATCAATCACATTAATTAAGTTATTTATTTTAGTTGTTGATTCACAAGATTAATATTATGATTATGGTCTTTCAAACCTCTAATCATATATTTAAATTAGCCTTACAATTACATTATTGAGCGGAGATGTGGAATCTAATTCAAACATATTTGTATTTAATCCCATATTTGAGCCAAATAGAGTAAATTAGAGATGTTCCTGGCCTAACTACGAATCTAGTCTTTAACTTATCTGAAAGATAAGAACCCATTCCTTATGTTCCACGTTCTAATCTTATATTACTCTTTCAGGCTCATAAAATAAATATAGATGTATTCTAAAGGTTGATAGAATAGTCAGTACAAGAACATAAGAACAACCAATTGTGATAATCAACTTTAACTAACATAAATTTACGCTAAGAAATCATGTTCATAGTCTCAATCATAGAAAAGGGGTATTTATCCACTCGTTGTCATAAAATAAATCATCATTAATGAATTCATAAGTAAAACTATAAGGGAACTGAAAGAAAAGGAAGAAAAACTCTAACTGTTGCATCCTAGCGCACACACAAGTGTACGTGGTCACTAAAGTAGTAAGTGGACTTTAAAATCCAAGTATTGATCTCACAGAGACTTGGGCTCAACAATGACCTAGTTCTAGTCTTACAATAGATATTAAACTAGTGCAAAAATAACCAGTGATGTTTGAGAAGTAAAAACTTTAAGTAACAATAAATAATTCGATAATAGTATTGGAAACAATAATGGGGAGAAACCTAGGGTTAAGACACTATGAATAATCTTACTTAGCAATATAATCTCATTGGTTTAGTTAATTAACTTGGTTGTTGATTCACGGGGTTGATAACATGAAGATGGTCTTCCGAGCCTCTAGTCATCTATCTAAGTTAGCCTCACAACTACATCGTTGAGCGGGGAGGTGAGTACTAAGATAAATGCCTCAAGTTGAAACCTTAATTAGGGTATGGTGTATCTGCAAGGGCGATTATTTAATTGCAGTTTTTTGGTAGATGTGTTACCACTAAGTCACTGTAGCCCTCGTTATTTTTTTGGTGTTCAACTATTTATATTATCTTATATTATATGTTATGCACAACAACACCATACACTAACCTATTCAAGAATCCTGACAGATGATATGACATATCAAAAGATATTATTTAAATTTCTAAAATAATACTTTCAATGAACAAAATAAATTATGCAGGTGGACAAAATCAAGAACCAGTGGCCCCTGTGTGAGGACCTTCTCACTACTGCACTGGCACCTGCATCAGCAGGTCACCAGTGCAGTGGCATTTTCATAATTTCAAGTAAACATGAATTTAAGATCAAATGGGTGGGGAGGGGGTGGGGTAGGTGGGAGGGTGGTGGTTAGCTCATTTTTAACATTCTTGTTTTTTCTTAAGCTTTGAAATATTGGAGTAACTTTCAAGTGAGAAATTAATGGTTGTAACTCAAGATTTATTGAATCTAAAGTTTGATTATTGCATTATTATGGTTTTAATGGATCAATTTGAAGAAAATTTGGGCCTATCTCTACTTTCTCTCTCTATGGTGGTTAATTTCTTTTCTTAGGGTTATGCTTAAATAGGTTATGATTAGTGCACGATTCTTGTTTATTTATCTTCTTAATTGGCAATTTGATATGCGTTTTGCATCTATTCCATAGTTAACTAAGAATTAGGGGTTGCAAGCCCCAATTACCATTGAACCCATATTATCCTTGACAAAGGGGATATGGGTGAGGAATGGGTGTTAAAAAAACTTGAATTATTTAATTTAATAGTAATTCTTAGACGCCAGGATGCTAATTGAAGATCTAATTTAGTTTTTAAATTGATTTCTCATTTGGTGTCTGATACGTGCATTGAAGCCCAATTAATTTTGTTACTCTCTCGTTATATATTTTCATATGTACAGGTGTGAATTCTTGCTTCGTTTTCTTTTTGTCCTACCCTTCAAAGTTATCTTTCACACACCCGGCGAAGCTAAAGCCATGGTATTAGCATAACAGTCTAGAATATCAAGCCAGGGAGCAGCTAACCTACCCATACCAAAGATGACATCAAAATTTACCATATCTGGGATAATCAGATCTACCCAAGTCTCACGCCCTGTGAAGGTCACAACACAGGATTGGTACTCCTGATCTACCACTAAAGAGTCTCCTACAGGTTTAGACACACAAATTGTCATGAAAAGAGGCTCACGGGTAGAATCAAAACTCAAAGAAAAATATGCAGACATCTAGGAGAAAGTTAACCTCAGATCAAATTACACAAAGACATATTTGAAACAAATAGTTATGATACCTAAGATAACAATATCGAAAGCCTCTACCCCAGGTCTAGTGGGTATAGCATAGCACTACCCATTTTTTCTACTGAACTAAGAAACCCGGTGACCACCACCATGGGTACCACTACCTCTGTCTCGTGTACCTCTACCATCTTGAGGGTCACCTCTCACTATCGATATCGGAGTAGACTTGAAAATATGGCCGAGGAAATCCTTGGACACATGGACAACCTTATCACACGCATAGAAATATCTACATCCCGACTCAATCTAAAAAGGTATGTCTATGCTACCCTGGGACAACGCTCGACCACCCATAGTTGCTAAACCTAAAAACCTATTACCTTAATCTTGTAAAGTTGCCTGCATTGGTCTGCCGTGGTACCCACAGTAGCCTCTAAAATCTCTACCTCGAGGGGTGTGACCACTTAACTTACGCTGACACTGGACCCTCTTGGAGCCTCCCTGAGTAGATCGAAGAATAGCCTCAGTCATCATATGATCCACCACACTTTAAAATGATGCCCTTGACACTACCATCTGGGCAGTAGCCAACTGAAATATAGTATCCAATCCCTTCAGAGACATTTAAATCTTCACAAACTCGGTGACTATACAGGCAATAGAAAATCTAGATAAGGCATGAAAATGCCCTCATTCGGTTATCAATTATACACCTTTTTAAACTCCTTTTAATGGATTAGATATCAAATACCTAACAAAAAGGATCTACTCCAGTGACTTTATGCTACCATAATTTTTTCAAAATTTGATCTGAAATTAGGGTTCTAGCAAATCCAAATTGATCCAAGAGATTGATATAAAATTGTTTTTACAGTATCATTTGGGCAATATTAGTGGAGCATGATGCCCTTTGGTTTTAAGAACGCTTCTTCAGAATTTCAGAATAATAAATGATATTTTTAATCCTTTTTCAAAATTCATAATAGCCTATATTGATGATGTTTTAGTATCTTTCATTAATATTGACCAACATTTCAAACACTTGAGAGTTTTCTTTAATGTCATCAGAGAAAATGGTTTAGTTTTGAGCATCGAAGTGAACTCTAGACTAGAAATTTCCAATCAACTATTAATGATCCATTTGAACGCCTTTGAACCCAAACAACAATGTCACCAAACTAAAAATGGTATTTCAGAGCTAACAGAACTAACAGAATCCTCCTATGGCCTCTAAATCTCTAAATGTTGACCAAAGTCAACCCTACTAGCTTCATAATCTTCCAAAATAAAATTTTCATATAACACACAAGTAACCATCTGGTGAACCGTGTCGCCCACTCCCACATATCACATATACCATAACACAACTACGAAGAGGGCAAAATGATTAAAACACATCAAAAATTAAAATTTGATATGAGGGTTGTTACAATTATGCTTTGAAGATCTAAATTTGATTATCAATACTTTATGTATTTATTGAATGTTAGGAGTAGTATTGAAAGAAAATGATAAACTTCTCTTGATTTCATCAATTAGACAAGTAAATTAAAATAATTATTTTTAGTAAGACGACCAAGTAAAATTAAATGGAGAAAGTAGCGGGTAAGTTTCAATTTAATTAAGTGTTGGCATGCAAAATTAATAATAACAATGTTGTAAATCAGTAGCGATAATCAAATAAATTACTTAATTTAAAACACCTTATCATCAATTCATCGTAATGCACGATAATAAAATTAGCTTATGTCTTTTAGAACTAATTAATGAACTGATTTACATAAATAAATTATGATATAAAAATAATATTTGCAACATGTATCAAGTTGTGTGCTTATCACATAGGACTTAGGGGTAACGTGTTGTTACCTAATTTTTTCATGCAAAAAAGGTATTAATAGAGCAATTTTAGAATTAAATTGAATGGTCTCGTTGTGATTGCATTGCAATAATCTTTTGAGAACCAGAAAACTTATCTTGTATACTTTATCCTATTTTGCCTTTGTAGCTGTATTTGTTATTTGACTACACTTGCAAGGAAGTGAAGTATGTTCTCCACAAGTTATCAGGAAAACAACCCAACCATAAAAAGGACTAACAAACATCAAGAGATATGCAGAGCAAAATCATAGTGCACATACCTGCTTAAATGCACATGTCGCAGTATCTCCATTTTGCAAACCTTTAAAGTGTGGAAGTGTTGGAGAATACCCATCAACGACATCAGTAAGTGGTTTCTATTGAATTGGATCCTGTTTGAAGTTGACAATTGAAAAGATTATCATAGTGTAGAATAGTTGTGATAAAGAACAATTTCAATGGCAATGTAAGAGAAATCCAGATTGTGTTCAACACACCACTACCTCACCACCTTCTCTTGAGTTTGATTTCCCACCCAAGCTATTCATTGCAATTGCAATAGCTTCATGAGTTTCCCTTGAAATAGCTCCAAGTGGTCACCAGTGCAATACCGCTGCACAATTGCTGAAGCAGGTTCAACCCTTCCAACAGGTTCAGTCTGAACATCATATTTCAGATTCAACTATTTAGTCATGACTCAGTTCATAAGAGTTCAGCGCATAATCCCAAATCTTTCTAAGTATTTTAGCTCAGGCAGTACAGTACCCTGGTATGATCTAAGTCATGTTGCCACATGGTTTGTACTTTCATAAGTTATCACTTCTCAATTCAATATATATGATTGGATCATGAACACTTCAAGGAAATCCTAAACTCTCTGTATGAATCATCTCCTTAAAGCAAGTAAAGTCAAGTCAACTCCGAATTCAATTTCATGATAAAAGTTTAAATGTTTCAGCTCAGCTATATTCCTTCTTAGAAGACATATCACTTCCACATTATTCCATACCTTTAAGAATTTAACATTCCTACCCATTATTCAGGGATGAATGATCCCAAGGGGGAGATAATGTAACACCCCGCATTTCTGGCTAGAACAAAAAATTATTATTTCTATGCGTAGATGATCCAAAAGCCATAAATCCTATGAAAATTGGGAATTTTAATCAATTATGTAGTTTTGGAACCTATTTGAGCATAAATTGAGATTATAGAGGTCCCCAAACTCAAGGACGAGTAGAAAGCTTTCCTATCGTTCGAGTTTGAGTAAGCGTTGAAAATTAGGTCAAATTCAATTGACCATAAATCCTTGTATATGACTAAATAGGTGGCCTACTATATATCAAATAAAATATCTTCGAATTAGATTTCCAACGATACCAATTTTGCCAAAATTCGAGATCGGAGCAAAAAGTTACACCCATTTTACTTCAGCATGTCTGTCTGTCGACAAGTGAGGACCCGAGCTGATAAGTTATCACATATGTGTCGACCTATCAGCCATGTCGTCAGCCCAAGGCAGTAAATCAAAAAAATCAGCCTCTGAGTGACGACCTGGTGTAATAAGTTATCACATATATGACGACCCATCGGCCAAGGTCGTCACCTTTAAAATTCAGCATTTCCTAAACGGTTTCGTAGGGGTATTTTGGTCTTTCCCTCACTTCAAAAAACCTTCTCCATGAATATAAATTGAGCCCTAAGCATTATAATCCATATATTATCAGTTTTACAACATCTCAATCCTCTCTACTCTCAAGAACAAGATGGAAACTAGGGTTTCCTCCAAGATCAAGAAATCAAGAAAATTGATCCTTAAGTTCAAGATCTCCAAGAAACAAATGAAGATTCAAGTTTCCTTCCCTTCCATAGATCAAGAATTCATTTTCCTAAGTGAAGATACTAAAGAAACAGATCAAGATCCAAATTTTATCTATCTAGATCCGGGTTCCATCTCAGATCTTATAATTTAAGGTACGTGGGGTTTTCCTAAAGATTCATGGGCAAAGAAACATTCTTTAATTCATGTTAAAGATTTAGAAATCATGATTTTACGGAAAGGGTTGAATTTTACCATTACTAACATGTTTTAGAAGCTTTAATTAATATTGTTTGGTCTTTAGGCCTTTCCCCAAATTGATTTGAAATTCTATATATATGTATGAATGTGTTTAAAAATGAATATTCAATTGAGAGCATGAATTATAATGAAATCCCTCTCTTGTTATGATTTTTCTTTACTTATGATATGCTATGAATCATTTTGAAAAGCATGATATAAAACGTCTTGATTTATGCTATGACTTGAATATGATTTTGGAATCAAAAGAGAGGGTTATGCATGTTGATAAATGTTGAATATGCATATAATGAAAGAGTGCATGGTTTTGCCAAAAGCACATGACCACCATATGTTTGAAGAATTCTTGCATAGTTTAGACTTATGTTTCGGAATATGAAATCTCTTATACTATTTGCATTATTGGTGGTCTGAATTGAGTTTTTGATGAAAAAATCACGCATGATGCATTATGACTCAGAAATAGGACTTGCAAGTCTTGGTGTGACGACACCAATTCAGATTATGCCATGGTAATTCAGAACAGAACAGAATGCATGTTTGAAGTCAGGATTTTCAGTTGTTGAAACTAGAATAATGCATGATTCAGAACCGGATAAAATTAGGCATAAAGAGATGTTAGGTGGTTCCCTGAAGAAGGCACGAGTTCAGACAACTCGTTGCCTGAAACCGTGATTTGCCAATCCAGGTATATTATATTACACTGGCCTAGTGTCATGTGGCGTATCAGAATTAGAAACTCCAACCCTTGCGGCACACTCGGATTGGGGACTTCCCCGCCGAGTCAATGGCGGATTCCATACCGCCCATGGAATATCAGAATTGTAGGGGAGTGTCACTTAAATCAGAAGTAATACAAAGATTAGAAATTGCATTGACAGAAATTTTTTATGATTATCAAAAATGCCCATGTGTTTTGAAATAATATCTTTCATGATTATTATGAAAATCTCTCAACTATTTTATTTATATAAAATCTTTATTTTGGATTACTTTGCATAATAGTACATCTGTATTGACCCCCCTCCCTCCAGGTTCTGAGGCACGGTCTAGGGCCCCTAATAAGCAGTAGATTTTATAGACAGGAGTGAATAGTATTAGTTGGTGAGCCTTCTATATTTCAGAAGGCCTAGTTTCTTTCAGAAAATTGTTATTTGATCATGTAGTAGAGATTTCGCAGACGGTTTTCAGACGATGTTTACCTGATATTGGATTTTATTCCTCATTGTTAAACTAAATTTAGATTATGACCATGTTTCTATAATAGATTTTATTTCTGCATTTCCTATTTATATATGAATGGTGTATATGAGTACAAGTTAGAAGGGCTCTCGGGCCTTCATGGTTTGGGATGTCCGTCACGGCCAGGGCCCCGATTTGGGTCGAAACAATATTTCACTTAGAAAGCAACAGATTGCAACACTTGCAACAAGTTAGGTGAGTGCACCATATTGATTTTTTCTTCACCTTTGAGTTTTGCTCAAGATGAAATAAAAAGGGACACAAAGGTTACAAGATACAAGATTCTAAGAAAGCTGGTTTCTTGGAGGAACTTAGAACTTATAGGATTAGACAACAGGTAGACACGACACTTTTATTGCTTAAATCATTCTCTCAAAATAGACTCCATAAAATGCACCTAGAGATGGAATGAAATAGAATCATTATTGTCCTTACTGAATTGTGGCAATTCACCAGTTAGTCTCTACTCTCTAGTAAGGCATTGAAAAATAAAGTTGAGAGAAGTTAATTACCACTATCTAGGTTAATTAGTCTCTACTTTTTACTAAGGCATTGAAAAGTAAAGTTTGAGAGAAGTTAACTGCCACTATCTAGGTTACTTCTCTTGTCCCTTCACAACAACAACAACAACAACAGTCCTAGTGTATTCCCACAAAGTGAGGTCTTGGGAGGGTAAAATATACGTAGTTCATACCGCTACCCTCGAAGAAGTAGATAGGTTGTTTCTGATAGACCCCCCGACTCAAGATAGAGAATAGTACACCACTCTTATTTCTTCACACGTTTGTTAAAGTAACTTAGTATTAAATTAAAGAAAAATAAAAGACATTTAATAAATTAAAACAACAACAACATAGAATTGTAATCCCATAGGTGGAGTATGAGTAAGATGTACTCAGACCCCCACTTTCGTGGGGTAGAAATGCTATTTTTGATAGATCGTTGTCTCAAAAGAAAAGTTTCTGAAGTAGGTTTGAAAGAAAAATACAGCAGCCAAAGTGCAAGAGAAAAATCAAGGAAGTCATAGAAGCAAAGAGGAGTTTACTTAATAAAACTACTAATACTGAAAATGAAGAGGAGGCTAGCCCCCTTCCTTAACCACTTAAGGTGCGGCAATACTTGGCTACCTACTATCTTTGTATCCTAATCCTTGACCACCATATATTTTTATCTGGGGTAATGTCCTTGGTACGATGAAGTTGTGTCAGATCTTCTCTAATTATCTACCCAGTTCTTTTTCTATCTACCTTTACCTCTTCTAACTCTTATTATAGACAACATCTTATACATCCATACTAATGCATATTGATTCATCTTTTAAGCTTAAATTATCACGCTTTTCCATTTACTTAATGTTAATTTCATACTTAATGTTCATTTGTGTAGGTAAAGGTTGAAAAGGAAATATGAGCAAGTCGTTCAAGTCAACAAGAGGTCAAGTATAAAAAAGAGCCCATTTTCTTTGCATTTGTTTCAGATCTGCTTTCTATCTCTTCTCCATCTGCTTTTGATCTGCTCATTTTCATTATGTTTTTTCTTTCATTCATAGTTTAGCTTTGAACATTATTGTACTACTCTTGAGCTAAGAAGACATTAGAGTGATTCCTAAGCAAAAGATTAGCAATTTTCATTTAAGATTTGTTGAAATTTAAAGTATGGATTTCCATTCTCTTTATTTTTCATGGATCAATTTGGTGGAAATTTTTGTATATCTTTACTTTCTATCTATATTAGTAGCTAATTCTTCATTTTTGGGTTATTCTTCAATAGGTTGTGATTAGTCGATGGATGTTGTTTATTTATCTTTCCAATTAGCTATTTGTTATGAATTTTGAATTTATTCCATGTATTAACTAAGAATTGGGGTTTCAAACCCCAATTACCTTTGAACTTGAAAGAGAGGGTATGAGTGAGGAATAATTGTAAACAATAACTTGAATTAGTTAAGTTAATAACATCTTTTTAACATAAGGATGTTAATTGAGGTAATAGATTGATGAAACTACTACACATATGAGGTGTTCAAAGGAACTCATTTGTGAAATTTGGTGTTTTATTGAATAAATTTTGATAAATTCTCACTTACCCATGCATGAGATCATACCTAGAATGTTATAACTCCAAGATCCTCTCTAATTGATTACACTCTAATTATTTTTAGCCTCAAATTAGCATTCTAAAAGTGCAGAAATTGTTATAATTTAAAAAATGTTCAGATTATCCCCCAAGTATTCTTATCTCAAATTTGAATTTAGCAAGTTACTTTTATTTCAAACTTACTCGATTACCACTCACATTGTTCCCTGTAGATCCGACTTCGTCTTTGTTTGGTAAATATATAGACAATGTCTGTTACACCTTTGAATTAAAGAGTGTAATCTGAGCATTATAAAAAATGGTGCCGTTGCCGGGGAATAATTTGACATATTGAGTTAGTTTAAGTTTTAGCTTACTTGCTTTGATTCAAACTTGTGAATATGTGTTTATGATTTTTTTTTGTTTCTTATGTTAGGTAGATTTTTATTTTTATGTACTTGTCACTATGGCATCATGGAATGAAATAAGTTTGGTGGTTGCAAATCTTATCTTGATGATCTATGTCCATATTGTGTTGGACCTCAGTTTTGGCAAAATTATAAATATGATCCCCGAAAAGAGGTGTGTGCTCCATCTTAATCCTTCCGGAGTATGATTATTCTTTATGTAGTGGTTGAGATGGACACTGGAGTGATTATTCAAATTATTGTGCCCCTTCCTCTAGTTATACTAATGAAAGTGCTAGTTCTTCTTTTGAGTTTTGTAGGTCTTATGATGTCACAAAGAAAGAACAATGTTTCAGCCACAAAGTTGTTGAAGCAATGCTTCAAACTATCTTGGATTGGGTGACTACAATGGGAGAGGATATACATCTCTTGTATCAATCCATGGTCGCATATAAAAAGGAAAGAAGTGGGTGAAGTGTCGATCTTTCAAGTGCCATGAATATACCCAATCCTCAAAATGATGTTGATGAAGAAGAGATTTCAAACCATGTAGTTGAGCGAAAAATATGTGATGACTCAAATGAAAGTTACCAAAATGAAGAAATGGCTCAACGAGAAGAAGAAGAAGTCCCAGACTCTCCAAGAAAGCAAATAGAGGAGATATAGAAGGACATAATGGAGAAGAATAAAAATGTGGAAAAGTCTTGGCTAAATGGTGGGACCTATTCCAATATGGTGATGATGAAGTTTTTTAAAATATTAATTTTTCTTGCAAGAAATAATTGAGTCTCAAAATAAAGAAAAACTTGACTAGGAAGAAATTGTGAGCCAAGAATGGCTAGTGAATCAAATCAAAAAACTTGAAGTTCATGAGGGTAAACTTGATAGTATGTTACTAATGGTGTATGAATCCGTCAAATCACATGTTGAGAGATGTTAAGAGAGAATTAAATCTGAAATGGTCATTCAAAAATTAAAAACCGAATTGAATGCAAGAATTGAAGCATGTGGAGCTCAAAATCAAATGAATATACATGATTGTTTTAATGAAGTTTTCAATAAATATGAGAGTGAGGTTCATGTTGAAGAATTTAGGGCTATTTTCCAACAAACCAAATAAAAAATAATGAAGGATGCTGAAATTTAAGAAGTGATAATAGAGTTGCAAGAAATAGCCAAGCAAATTCTTCATGAAGGCGGAGTTCATTTCGAGGTAAGAATTTCAAGAAGAATGCTACTCTAGAATTGGGAAGACGACCTTATTCCAACCACTTTTCAAAATTATGCTTGGTGGATGTAATGGAAGTTGAACTACCCAAGAAAATAATGAATTTTGGTGGCAAGGAACAAAATCCCTACATATTGGAGTTTTTCATTCCAAAAGGGAGAAATGACATCCCTCACTTAAATCCCAAGAAGTGAAAAATCTGATGTTTAACTAGTGGTTTATTGATGTTCTCACCAATACCCAATAAGCCTACTCGAAAGTTTGATGTGAAGTTGGGTAAAAGGTTCAAGTCTTCAAAATGGCGAGATAGAATTAGTATCGTTGCTAACTTACCTCTGCCCCAAGACCTCAAAGAGATGTTGATCTAAAGTTAGATCAAAGATTCAAATCCTCTAAGTGGAGACATAGATGATGATTAAATAATGTCGTGCTGCAACTTTAATTAAGGAATTTCTTTGGAGGCAACTCAAGGATTTTCTTGATGTTTTCTAGTGTTTTTGATACTAATTATAGCTTGTTTTTAGTTGTCATAGGAAGGATTGCAAAATTGGGATGCAAGAAGGTCGGTTCGGAGGCTTGAAAATAAGACCCAAACAAAATTTTTTATGTAAATATATTGTGTAGAAATTTGTTTTCAACCAGCGTTGTACCTGCTTGAGCAGTCTAGGCACATGTAAAAAGTATTAGACACACAGATAAGCTATATTTCATGCCAAATAGTTGATGCATTCTGCTTGGACCTGCATTGGACATGCTTAAGCAGTCCAGGAATAGGCCAGGAGCACTTGGAATTAGGTGGCCTAGTGCTGGGAGCTGATCACACAGGATGAAAATTATGTTGTCCTGCATTGGACCTACTTAAGCAGTCTAGGCATAGGTCTATCTTGTATGCAATGAAGGAGACGCACAAAACTGTCTAGGCAATCTGTTTTGACCTGCACTCGACATGCTGAAACAGTCCAGGTGCAGGTCCAACACAAAAGGAATGCATGTTAATTGCATACTTGCGTAATGCACTAATTTTGGATGGTTTGTCACTCTTTACCTTCACAAAAATTTTCTTTTCTTCATAAGTTCTATGTTCTTCATACTTACTTTAACATTTACACTTCTTGTAACAAGAATTAAGCTTCGAGTAAGTACATCAGACAATTATTTAATTTTTGTCCTCTCTTCAATCAAGTGAATGCTATGATCTGTATATTTTCATCTTTGAATGCTCTTGAATGTAGAAAATAGTGCTTCACTTCTACGATACTTTTGCTTTAAAGTTGAGATACTTGAGCTTCTTTTGGTAAATTGGGATGGTTGGAGTGACAAATTTTAAATGTATGCCTTTTTTTACATGTTTTTTTTTGAAATTCTTACTTCCTTAAACTAGTGCCCCACGTTTTAGATGAAATTCCCACTTGAAGTTTGGTTGCTTAATTGAGTCTTGGGTGATCTAATTGGGATATTTTGAGTACTAATGGACTGTTTGGTGATGGATTGATGAATTATGCTTTCTCAAATGTGTTTATGTTTTCTTTTTCCAAAGCTCTTAGTTTACGTGTGCACCATGTGTTTCTTAAAATGTTGGTAAGAGAGGAATGCCTTGAATACTTGTAATGGTTAATGTGATCTTTCTTGGGGTACAATATGATCATTCTTAAACCATGAATATGAGTAAAAGTGCTCCTTACGGGTAGAAAATATGAGGTTTTTGGTAAAAGTTTGTGAATAAATGTGGCTTCCATAGCTTTAGTCAGTAAATGTGCTTATCATAGCATTCACAGGTGAAGTCCTAGTAATCCAAGAGACATGAATTCTTTCCTTTCCCTATACCATTCTTAACGGTATAGGGTCATTTGTGTTTTTATTGGTGCTATGAATATTTTATGAGCCAAATGGGAGATATGTGAAGAATATGTGACAATGTCGAGTTCAAAGAGTTGAGTGTTGTGAGGAAATAAGCCCATTAAGTATAATGAGAAAGTTACCTTGCATCTGCCTAAATTTTTCTTTAACTCTATTTTCTTTCTTAATAGATAAAACAAAAAAAATCCAAAAATATTTTTTTTATCTTTTTTCCTTTATTTTGTTATTGTTTTCTTCTCATAGGTATATATCTAAAAAAAAAGGTTTCCATGGGATTCTAAAAAGGGTCATGCTCCAGATAAGATCAAGGAGAAAGATACAACACAAAGGGGAAAAAACTAATTTCTAAAGTAGTCCAACAAGGCCCAGAGGTGCAAATTACAGGTTAAGCTAGACGGATGGTTGGGGCTACTTCTAGTTCCTGGGATTATGATGAGTTTCCTTTAGTGGTAGACCCAAGATGAGGAGCCCAGTTTGACGAGGATCTTAGTAAGGCAATACGACCATCCATTGATATGGATCCACACGCCTAGTGCGCCACAAGGAGTTCTATTCTTCTCTACTCTTTTTTAATTTTTGCATTGGGGAAAATGCAATGAATTTTAGCGAGGGGTGGGGAACCTTTCTCTATACTTGATGGTTTATCATATTGAATTCATTTGATGGCATTTGTTGGATGGATTATAGATATGTACTCTACTTTTTTATGTTTATTTACTTTAGACCTCGTGGGGCTTGCTCTTTACTTTAGCCCTTATGGGTTTTGTTATTTATTATTGACATTAATTTAGGTTGGACCTTGTTGGGATATAGATGAATATGTCAAATATTTCCCTTTTGGGCTTGTGTCATGCACTTAATATCAATGTGATACCCGATTTTTGCGCATTGCTAGTCGCCTTTTGTATATATGTGTCTAATAAACTCCAAGGTTTTCCTTGAAACTTGGTTCTTTCCTAAGAAGCAAAATTTTATTTTATCTTATTTATGATCTTTTGTTTTTATTTTATTTTAGTTTATTTGTTGAGCCGAATGGTAGTTTACCTAGATAGGTGATAAGGAGACATCCTTAGGTGAAACATCTAGTTATTTGCATTGATTAGGAATAGGCAAAAGTTCAAAAAAACTTTCAAAATGTCATTTTCAAGGAATGAAATGATTTTGAGAAAACCCAAAAATATAGTTCTCTTTTTGAAAAAGAACAAGGATGTTCTTGATCTTTCTTTTGAATAAGACCATTAAATTCAATTTTCGCTCTCTCTTTACAAGGATGAGTCTTTGACCCAGAATAACTTATTAAGATTAAATTGCACAAATTGTTTGGGAGACTAACTTTTTACTATATGAGTACAATGCCATGCGTGGTGAGATTTTTGAATAATTTTTGTACGTAGTTGTAGTCTATAACTTTCCCCGAGTGTATTCAAAGCTAAATTCTAGGCAATCTTGGGTTGGAGGATGACTTGAGGCCATTTTGACCATCACATAGCCAAATTCCAACCTTAACACTGTTCCCTAGTGAACCTCCTTTGAGCCTTTTTGTCTATTATTCTTTCTTATTCTAATGATAACCATGCTAAAATACCTAAACCCTTTTAAAAATATTTCTTTTTGCACTTACCCTCCTTTGATGCATCGCATGGTTCTAAATAATGAAATATAGGTTCAAGCCTAAGTTTGGAGGGGTTTGTGTGATTGCAAGATTGGTGTAAGAGTGGTTCAAACTAGTTTGGGGAAAGAATGTGGTATGCTAAGATGAGTTAAGAAAGGTGTATGTACGGGTGTTAAATCATGTGCTTAAGAGATAAAAGATATGCTTGATGATTAATTTGAATAACATAGCCCATAAAATTGACAAATAAGGAGCTAAGAAGGGATTGAAGTTAGAAAATCTCTTGTAAAAGTTAAATAAGCGATGAAAGAAAATGGTGGCTTTGAGTTGGTTGGTAATTTCTAACCAACAAGTTAAGGAAAGAGCTGGAAATGTTTTGAAGGAGAATAAGGTGGATAGATTAAAATTTTTTAGGGTAGAAGGGCATAAGCTATTGCGTTGAAGGAGGTATTTTAGTCACTTGATCCATATATTTTCTTCCCTCACCTTAAACCTTCATCTAGAAAAGCAAAACCTTGGTGATTACAAACAAGTTAAATCTAAATTGGTGGCAAAAAACACATAGGTCATGCCTATGGTTCTATTCGTTGTACATGAATTTCTTTGCGAGAGTGAGTATGAATTCTTTCATTATTTGATATCTTTTAATAATTGAAATATCTTTTGTGTGTGAAGCTAACTTTTGCATGTGAGCGACATCAATTTTTTGGGGTAAAGGGTGAAGTCTTTCTCTCAATTTACGTAAATAGGCAAGGTAAGCGACATTGTGAAGATTGAGATGATCTCTGAGGATTTTTTGTCACCTCTTAAGATGCTTTGTTGATTTGAAAGTTTCATTTGATACAAACTTGCATTATCCTTGCTTCATACCTATATGCTTATTAAAAAATTTTGGTCTACTTGTTGCCATGAATTGTTTAGGAAGTCTTTGTAAAGCTTAGTTAACTTAGTCCTTTAGTATAACTTTATTTTGGGTGGATTTGAGTTAAAAACCCTTTCTTATTGAATTATTCTCGATTTATAGAGGACACTCAATAGGTTAAGTTTGGGGGGTTGATAAGTCGTCAATTTGATAACTTATTAGAACCTTTTAAGCTTAAATTATCATGTTTATCCATTGAATTGATGTTAATCAGTTACTTAATGCTCATTTACGCAGGTAGAGATTGAAAAGAAAAGATGAGCAAGGCGTTTAAGTCAACAAGAGGTCAAATACAAAAGAAAAGAGACTATTTGCTTTGTATCTTCTTTGGATCTGCTTTCCATCTTCTTACCATCTGCTCAAGCAGATCAAGAGCAAGGTGGCAATTTTGTAATATTTAGCAAATGTGGAATTGGTGCTTAAAGTGGGTTTTTAGCCCATTTTCATTATATTTTATCATTCATCTTTCATCTTTTAGCTTTGAACATTATTGCACTACTCTTGTGATAAGAAGACATTAGAGTGATACCTAAGCGAAGGATTAGCAATTTTCATTAAAGATTTATTGAAATTTAAATTTTGGATTTGCATTCTCTTTTTTTTTCATGGATCGATTTGGTGGAAATTTTGGTATATCTTTAATTTTTATCTTTATGAGTAGCTAATTCTTCATCTTGGGGTTATGCTTGAATAGGTTGTGATTAGTCTATGGATGTTGTCTTTTTATCTTCCTAATTATATATTTGTTATGGATTTTGCATTTATCTCATGTTTTAACTAAGAATTGAGGGTTGCAAATGCAAAACCCAATTACCTTTGAACCCATATCATCCTTGAAAGAGGGGGTACAAATAACTTAAATTAGTTTATTTAATAGCATCTCTTGGACACAAGGATGTTAACCGAGGCAATAGATTGGTGAAATTTTTACACATGAGGTATTCGAAAGAATCCATTGGTGAAATTTGGTGTTTTATTTAAAGATTGGCAACTATACCTTTAAATCTAGCCTACCCATGACTACTATCTAAATTTTGATAAATTCTCACTTACCTATGCATGAGATCACACCTAGAATGGCATAACCCCAAGATCCCTAATTGATTACACTCTAATTATTCTTATCCTCAAGTTAGAATTCTAAAAGTTCATAAATGGTTATATTTTTGAAAATGTTCCACCCAAATATTTGTATCTCAAATTTGAATTTAGAAACTTACTTTAATTTTGAACTTACTCGATCACCACTTACATTGTTACCAATGGATTCGACCTTGACTTCATATTGGGTAAATATTTTTACAGTGTCCGCTACACCTATCCAAGAGTGTAATCTGAGCGTTATCAATGCATTTGTGCACCTCCTCTTCACATGCCTGAACCATCCCAATCTCACTTCCCCCATCTTGTACTCCATAGATGTCATTCCCATATTGCCGCATATAATAATATTCCTAATCATATGTCTCCTGAGATATCTATCCATCTGATGCTTATCTTAGCTGCCTTCATCTTTTGAAAGGGTACGTTCTTGACTGGGCAATACTATATCCTATACAACAATTTTTTTCCAACCACCATTCTATACAACATACATTTAATCCTTGTCAACATAATATTATGGAACAATACCATAAAGGGGTGGTGGTATTTAACTATTATTTAATTCTGAAGTACATGTTTTTCGAATCGACTTACCATTAATTTTTATATTTTTCTAGAACTATACATTGTCAAATTAATATCTAAAACTCAATTTTCCCTTCGAACATTACCATATAAAATGAAACAGAGGGCATAGTACTTATAATCCTAGAAACACCTCCAAGAAGCAGAGGCCTTCTCCTAAGCTTATCAACAACTATGACTGCCTTAAGGGTGAGTACAATCCACTTATACTTAGTAGGTACCATATGATAACTAAGCAAAGTAGAAATTTCCATTTTTACTCTATAGGTATCAGAATCATGTTCCCCATACTCATAGGAGTATACAATTGAAAACCCATAAGAAAATGAGTTAAAAATAAGGTTCAAATCAATGAAAAACTATTTTCAAGCTTTACTAGAAAAAAACCCGAAACCCATTTTAAAATTAATAATTTGAATTTGTTTTAGAGATGAAATCAAGATAAAAATAATAATTATAAGATTAGAAACTTACCCATAGTAAAAATCTCAAAAACTCCTTTGGAATCATCCAAATTCGAGTTCCTAAGCCCTAAAAATGGTGAAAATGAAGTTTTAATCCTCAACATGTATAGAAATTATGAAAAATAAAATAGATGTTCTTGGTAAGTGGGAGAAATGGAGTTATAAATTGATAGATAATGATTATACGGGGAAAACGCATTGAAAATCATCAAAATCGAAGCTTTCTTGCTCCAAAAATGTCAAAAAATAAAAATGGGTTTGATTTTGGTCTTAACCATCAACGATGTCTCCTAAAAGTTCCGCTAAAGAGGCCTGGTCAAATGTTCAAAGGACGTTAAAGCATTGATCATCTTGTTTAGCACCTACACTAGTACCAGCAACCTTCAAAACTAATTTTTGATCCCCGAAACTCATTCGGAATTCTATGAACATGTCCAATAGTGAAATTGAATCGTAAAACATGTCCTAATCCAATGGAACCATCATTTTATGAAAAATCTTATTATCAAAAAATTGACCCTCGTGACCCTTTTTACACTATTTTCGAATCAAGAGTCGAAATGATATATAAAAGCCATTAGACCACTTAAACTATGTTACCAATCTAAAATCAACATTCTAGATCTACTGGTGTAGTCCATTTTGCTATTTGATTTATTGATCAATAAATATTGACCAAAGTCAAATATAGAACCTTTATAACCACCAAGAACCACAAATTCATTTAAATCAAACTAAAATGCATTGGAAATCCAAAAATACCAAAAAATACTCATTGAGAGGGTTAAATGGCCAAATCAAATAAAAATGAATAATTCCTAAAAATCACCAAAAATCAAGTCGTTACACTCCTTGTGACTTTATAGATGAACCATATACTTTAAATTGTTTATTTGGTAGCTTGAAAAGGGTGGTTACATGGTTATTATGATATTTTGTAATTGGGAGTTGGTACTAGTTTTGGTTTAATGTTTGGCAGTTTATGATCTTGATATCGATTCTTTCCTGACATTTTTTATGATATGAGTTTTGGTTTAAGTCCGACATTTGATTATTGAGTTTCGATTCAAGTACGACATTTGATTATATGAGTTCCGGTTCAAATCTTCCATTGATGGGTTGTTTATGATGGTCATGAACTTAGTTCTAATACAAGGTTTATGGTATTGAAGGATTTCTGGTTATGGCTTGAGATACGATTATTTAGTATAATTTTGATTACTTATTATCTTTGATTGCATCCTCTGGGCTTATGAGGTCCTATGTGGGTTAGTTACTTTTTTCATGCTTACCAACTTATGGGGGAAAGTATTGTAGATATAATAGTGTGATCATTACATTTTAATTTTGGATTATTTATTTATTTACTTATAGCGTTTGGAGCGTTATTCCAAGTTTTCCATTTTACCTTGACTTAGCTTATTTATCTTGCATATTATTATACTTATATTATGGTTTAGCTTAGTCAATCAATGATACCTACTGAGTACCCATGGTTTTGGTACTCATACTACACTCTTATACCTTTTTGGTGCAGATCTGAGTATAAGTAGCCGCCACTGATGTGATGATCGTGCTGATTTGAGTTCAGAATAGGGTAAGCTCTCAAAGTCGGGGTTTCCCTATTTCGTTCTAGTATTTGATGTATATTGACTATTACAGTACTTATATTCCCTTTTGCTAGTGGCTCTTGTACAGACACTACTTGGTCGTGGAATGTTATTATTGTTTTTATCTATCTTCCAGACTATCCTTATTACTTGAATTATTATTGTAAGTATTTACATGCAATTTTTCAGCACTTTTGCTTTTTTCCACCAAATTAACCCATTGCTTATAGCTTCGGGCTTTGGTTTGGCTTACCTACTAGTAGGGTAAAGTAGGTGACATCATGACTCGTAAATCGGGTCGTGACCAAAATTGAACACAAGTGGTAAGTTTTATTTAATATTTGTTATTTTCATCTCTATTATTTTTTTGGAAAACCAAAACTGACCACAAGTGGTCAATTTTGTAAAAACAAAAACCGACTACAAGTGGTCAGAGTAATCAGATTTTGTAACATAAAAAACAAAAATATTTAATATATTTTGTAGACTGACCTTAATCTTAGTATACTTATGATAATGTATTAAATATGGGGTGAGAATTAGGTCTTGGAGGAGTAATTAGTAAAATTTGGGCCATTTTGCCTATTAAGTAATCGTAAATTAGGTGTATTTGACTTAAATACTCATGTTTAGGGTTAACTAGCTATCTTAGGACTTAATATGGTTCATATAGTACCTAGAAGTAAATTTAGATACTAAATTTAGATACCTAGCCTATTCTAGGTAGAATATGTCATAGAAAGGATTTCTGGGATTAGAGGTGGGCCGATAACCCCAGCGCGAACCCTAGGGATCGCGATGTGAGGCACCATACTGTAGCCTCTAATTGTGCTATTTTTCTTTCGTATTGTGTCCTTTGTATTCCATGGTCTTTCTATTTACCCATATGCCTCTTTTTCTCCTGAAATAGTACTAATCACGTGTAACGACCCGGGACTACCCCTAGTCGTCACACAGTGCTTGTGACCCCGAAAGACCACAAGCTAACCCATGAATGATATCTTCTGTGAGCACAGAAGAATAATACTGAAATAATTGAGGAATAATAGGCTAAAATGCCATAAGGTTCAAAACATCTAAAATACTAATAATGAATAATAACATCTGAATCTAAAATACTGTCTGAAAATCTAGTCTGAAAAGCCTCTTACTGAATCTGTTTGAAAGTGGAGTTGATGGGGAAATCCCCCAACTAACTCCATCTACTCAAATATTTCTAAGTTGAAGTACTGAAATAAAAACATATCCTCGATAGATGAGGACTCACTGCTAAATCTGCTACTGCTAGCTGAATTTGCCTAAGCGCGGTCAGGAACCTGAGCGTCTGAACCTATGATATGAAACATCATAGCGCAGGAAAGTATATGTCAGTACGTGGGAATGTACTGGTATGCTAGATGAGGTAAGGCTGAATGTAAGGGTTTATATGCATGAACAATAACTGAATAAATGATATAGAGTAACTAAACATAAGAGTATGTGTATACTATAACTAAGCTTTTCTGAAGCTAAGTACTGAGTTCTGCTAACTGTATAACTGATATCTGAAATAACTGATCACTAAATTACTGATAATGATTTACTGTGTCTGACAGTCCTAATTCTATAAAATTGGGCTGAGTTCTAAATAGAAGACTGAAACTAAAACAGTGGGAAGTAATCATCTAATCGACATGCCCCAAATGAGAGAAGATAACTAAGCTGGGGTCCAATCTGTAACCCAATTGTAAGGGTGTCAGTACCATGCCATAGGTAAAGACAACTGCTATGGATTCAGTCCTAATTAGATGGTGACCCCTGAGATCAGTCCTCTAGCGGGTGATCCCTGAGTATGTCATTCCTATCTAACGGGTGACATCTCATAACCTATGCTGGCTATGTAGTTCTGGAGCTTAGGGATTGCTTCTAGGGACCCAGTCCTAACTAACGGGTGTGCCCCTATCCCTAGGCTCACTCGGTGCTAAATCCTTCTTCCAACTGAAAGACACTGAAATGAGTATACTGAACTGGACGTGACTGATACTAAGATTATTGAGTTTTCCTAAGTTCTGTAACTGACTGAATTCTACTAAGTTCTGTAATGGACTGAGAGTACTACTCATCGTGAGATGACTGTTCTATAACTGACACTGGATCTAAGTAACAACTAAATTGTCGGGTATTTAATACCCCCAGGACCCGATAGCATGAAAAGTAACGCAAAGCATCATCTTGAATAACATAACAATGTTCACTTGGTCATAATTCATTCATAGAGACATTTCATCAAACACTTGTAATGCATTAACTTGTACATGGATGGGATCACATAATAGCATGTCATGCCTTCACTAATCAATTCACATAAGCATTTTATCAAAAACTTGAGGAGCACAACTTCATGCACATAGTCATGGATAAAATATAAACATGGCAACTACAATGCCCAAATTGCAATTTCATGGGTTTAGCATGCAATGTATATAATTCCCCATAAAAATACTAATGTAATTTCATGAATCATATAATAATCTTGGATTAAAACCCAATTAACATCATAGACATATTAATAACTTTAGAAATTCAAGGGTTTATCAAGATAATCACATATTCACGACACATGCTATTCCATTTCATGAAACTTGCTCTTAAATCATGGATTGAAACCCAACTACTATCATGAACATAAATTCAATCTAATTCAAACATGGAAATCATAAATTTAAGATCTGGTATATTTAAAAAAAAAAGGATTCTTGGACTCTATGGGTGAAAGGAACCCATAGATGAACACCTAACATACCTGAGAAGAAGAGTTCTTGAAGGTTCTTGGAGAGATTCTTGAGGATTGACCTTGATTCTTAAACTAGGGTTTGTTTTCTTGAGAGAGAAATACCTTTTGATTTGGGGAAAAAGTGAATAATGAAGGGTTTAAATGTTTTTAGGGCTTAAATCCCATATCTGAGCGTAATAAAATCATGGGAAAAAACTATTTTAACCTTAGGTGCACCTTTAATTTTTAGTTAAATTTTCCCGATCTGGACCTTTGGAGCGACGCGCCACTATCGCACTAGGACACTGGGAAATAACGACTGTGAAATTGCATGGTGGTGTGATACGGTACAATCATATTTCCACCTTGTACGCGACATAGTTCACCGCAACGCGATGGTATCGCATCAGAACACTGGAAAAGGACAATTCTGAAATTGAGCCTTGGCGCGAAGCCCCAATATCTCGGAGTCTCACTGGTTTTTGGCAATTTCCATTTTGGCTGGCTCCTCGATGTGCTGATGGCTCAAATAGTACACTGTCTTACTCAAATGGCTCTAACTATTCGCCCGAATGTCGGATTTGGGCGAATTTGGTATCAATAGAAAGCTTATTCAATTTCCCACATGTATAAAAGTGTATTCATCTTTAAAGAAAGTCTTTGATATTTTTGGGATGAATTTAATCTAGGTAATAGTATGGGGTGTTACATCATGTAGGTTAGCTCATTTACACTAAGACTCAGATAAAACATACATATTATGACACTTTACTCTCAAAATTTAGCCCAAACATGGGTATAACATGGTACTTAGGTGTATAAAAACACCTAAGATCAGAATGCACAATTGGAGGCTCAAGAGAGGCCTCCCTAGCATGTCCTCTAGATGGGGTAACTCCTTGTGTCCATATTCTATCACTGGGTCGACCACAACCCCTGCCCAATCCTTTAATTGGGGTTTCCAATGTTGGGAGTTGACTCAGTATCCCTAACATCTCTTGACCTAGTCCTTACTATATGCATAGAAAAAATGGAATAGAAGTTTAGAACTTAGTTATGAACAACCTCCATGATTAGGAATCAAATTAGAGAAGTTTTTCCCTAAAGATATCATATAGCCTCTTGAAGATAGATATAGATGTCTACAAACTAATTTGTAAGACTTTACTAGACACCCTGCTCTTACACTTATGAGTTCGATGAACCTAGAACTCTGATACTATTTTTTCATGACCCAAAAATAAGGTCATGATGGCACTTATTGCGGTTCAGCTTTGATAAGTACGCCAATTTAGAGAAAAACCAGGAATAACAATAAAATAGAATAAAGCGAGACTTCTATAACGAAGTCAGACCATAATATAAGTAAATACAGAAGTCTAAACAAATACAATAAAAATCCTAGAAATAGTGTCATGAGTGTAAGAACATCTAGTACACAATCAAATATGAATAATACATAGTCTATCTATAATATAAAAATAAGACAACTAATAGATAGAAGAGGTCTGGATGTGAATCTAAAAAACCTTGCGGGCCATGTAATACCCCAAAATTTTAAGATCTAGACCCTTAAAAAAGATAGGTCATTAAGTTATCTTTCCAACACTACTAGTCTTACCTTAATTCGATATGATAGTAAGAAGTTCTAGAGAATTTGCCTGAGTGACTGCCAACTTCCAGTGACAATGACTTTGACAATGACCCATTGTTAGACGTAATGAGTCAGTGTGCAGAGTCATTTCCACAACAGTGAGGGATCACAAATTTTATCTCTGTGGTGACAAGTTCAACATATGAATCGTTATCAGTCCTAACAAGTCATTAGGTGGACCCATCTTGTTGATAAAATGAAATTAAGAAATTAAGTCCCTAACAACGACTCCTCCTAACAATTTTGTTATCAGGCCCAATGAGTCACCAAGTGGGAAGTTGTTGTCATAACAGTGAGGGATAAATGTGTAGAACCTTTGACAACAAATACAGGCCATGGCTCATTACCTTACCTAATGAGTCGTTACCTCAGTTGTTAGGACTAGTATCAACTTTTTCCTACACATTTTAAAAAGGGTTGTTTAGTCTTTTTTCATTCTTTTAATTACTAACCCACATTGTTTAGGCTTCCTCAAGGGTGGTATATAAGCCTAAACTTCCCCAAATTCCCCACTAAGTCATAAAATCAATCGAAACTAAGAAAAAGTGATTATTCTTCCCCAAAGCAAATTTAGGGTTTCCCAACTTCAAGTGCAAATTCTAGGGATTTCTCTAAGGATTCCATCTCTAGGTATGTGGGATTTCATCAATGGATTCCTTCCATTCATTGAGCCCTAAAAACATCTCAATTCCTAAGTTTATTGCTTTCATAAGTTTTTGGGTTCCAGGTCAAATATAAGTTCACTTAATCCCTTTGTTTATTTGTGTAATGAAACCATGAGTACCTGTTTGTCCAATAGGAGTACCATCCTTTCATACTCAAATTCATATATTTCCCTTTTGTTGATAAATCATTGAGTTTGGCTTGAATTATGAAAATTCCCTATTTTGATCAGCTTTATATTATTATCATGTTCAGTTGCATTAGACAGAGTTGGTGGGTTATGAATAATCGATACGTAGGATTTCCTATATGGTTCAGTTGACATTTTTTGAGCATATCAGATAATGCATATGTTGCTATTTTCATGAATACTATTATATAAAGAATATATCAGTTTTGTGTGTCTTTTAGTTAGGAGCAGTGCTTTGCATCGAGTGAACACAGGGATGAAGGCTCACCCGACAGTTGAGGCTTGATACCTTTAGTAGAAGTCCCTAAGTTCCACAGTAACGGTGTCATCGTAGTTCCTATGGGATCACCTATTATTTGAGGCATAAGTTCCCAAGTTTTTTGGGACATCAGTTTTGTGGATCTACGCCAGCCAGTGTTGGTACCCTTGGCAAGGTACTAACACCCTTCCAACTAGAGTTACAGGCTAGACCCCAATTTGCTCAAATTAGGGTATGTCAGTTATTGTTAGCTCCCACAGTCCTTCGGTTATGTTCAACTTATGTTTCAGTTTAGATATGCATGACTTTGTATTTAGTTCTTTAGTTTTACACAATATATGTATATACTTGGTCTTGCATTCAACTTATCATGTTTAATGCATTCATGTACAAATTGACTAGTTATTTTCCCATCTCACATACTCAATACATTCAAAGTAACGATTGCATACTTTCCTATGCGACATTGTCTCACGATACATGTTCGAACTCTCAGCACCTGAATCGCCCTTAGCATGTTTCATGCCACATTCAACAATAATTTTTGGTGAGTCCTCATCATTCGAGGACTAGTTATCAGTGTTTATTTTACTTTATTCTTTTAGTTTCAGTCAGTTGGAGTTAGTTAGGGGCTTGTCCCACCAACTCACCATGATTTAGGGGCTTTCAGACAAATATTTAGATTTTCAACATGCTGGTTTGTCAAACAATATTACTTCTAGTGTTGGTTGATATTCTACATTACATTATTTTATTTCCATCAGTTATTATAGTTTATATTTCGACAATATTTTATTACCATTTTTAGTATTCTTAGAATTATGCCAAACCATGGGTTAGCTTGGGGTCACTTGTGACTCTAAGCACCATGTTACGACTAGGGTCAGCCTTGGGTTGTGACAGGCCAGTACCTCAAGAAATTACCGACTAAATCATATGAATCTACCTCCGTTAGTCATAATCATGCTAGGATGTACAGTATTAGGGCATAGTAGGAGTCCATACAGTCTACTTGTACTCAATAGTTATCATAGGCCGACTGAGCATAATAGAAAATAAGATATGAGAATACTGTGAGCACGCAACCTATAAACAAAAAGTTCCCAAACAATAGCTCATACCATCTCTACTAATAGTTCTCATATATATATAGTTCTCTCTCTCTATATATATATAAAATAGCAAAAAGACAAGTATATATATATAGATTGAAATAAAAGCAACACATGATGTGCAAATTCAGTACAATGCAATGGATAATGAAGTGAATAGTTAAAAGTCATCGCATGAATTTCTGATACACATATAGATCCTCAATGCTCTTAAAATAGGACCCATGTGTGGTTTGCAACCTGTATACTATCTCAAATTTTTACCAGTCTCAATCTCATGTCTCAATCTACCCGATCGGCACATCCCTCGGTCTAGGCATTTTAAGAATATCTCATTTTCTTTCTAAATCAATGTTCCTCAATGGTACTGAATTCTCATGAATGTGTATGCAGGGAATGAGGATGTAATTCTCATAATCAAATCAGTATGAAGATATCCAATCCATTTAATATATATACAAGTGTGCTCAGAAATCAACTCAATATGTCAACAATCATAATATCAGTTCTAGTTGGGCACTATTGGAATAAACACGCATGTAAGACATTTTTAATATCATATCAACCCATAACTCGAGCATTTCTATCTTGATAAAGGCAAACAGTGCTCAATAAGGTAAATAATATCTATTTAAGCCCCCGCATGGGCATCACATAAAGAAATAAGGCAGTCAAATGCACAAATAAAGCCAATAATGTAAAATAAAGGCCACATGGGAAACACGTAGTATATACTATCATAAGCGAACAATAGCATAAAATAAGCCCCCACACACGAATTATCTAGTACATAATAGATCAAGAATCACATTCCGTAGTTATTTTCCCAAACCCATAGAATGCTTTACTTATTCATTAACTATCCTACCTAGTCTAAGGAAAGTTAAGCCATAACCTACCTCTAAATAATAAATTCAAGCCTAAAGTCCTTCAACACGGGGACTTTTTCCTTTCGAACATCCTTGAAATTAACTAGAACATTTAAATATAGTATCCACGCATTAAAAAAGTCCAATAACACCCTTATTACCCATATTTAAGTGTGGCTCAAAACGGGTTCAAAAAAGGTGTTTGAAAATAAAATAGGGAAAACCAGAATTTTATTTTAGACATACATTCCCCAAGGTTAAAGGAATCTACAATTGAAAACCCATGTAAAACCGAGGTCCAAATCGAAGAAAAACCATTTTAAAGATTTTCCAAAAAAATTCTCAAATTCCCATGTTAAAACCAAGACTAAAAAGTATTTTGATGATATAAGTCAATGAGGTAATGAAATCAAGGTCTTGGAGCTTACTCAAGATCAATTGGTGTTGAAAATCATAAAAATCACCCAAAACCGAAGCTCTAAGGTCCAATAATAGTAGGAAATTTTGAAATAGGGTTTATGTACAGGTTGGATGCTTTAGCGGATAAATAACCACCAAAGCGATCACCACTAAAGCGATTAGGCAAAACTTAAGTGGTCATCGCTGAAGTGACCCTTTGGCACTTAAGTGGATTCCACTTTAGCGATTGATTGGTTCTTAATGTCACACAAATTATACCTCTAAGAAAGTATAATGCGGTCGTTGTCAAATATAGAACCCAAACAAAGGTTTGGGTCAAATCCACAAGGAAAATGCCGAATCTTTATCATAAACTTGCAGAACTAGCCAAAAACTGCAGAAAAGTAAAGGGAGGAATTTTGTGAAATCAGTAAAATAGTAACAGATCTTGATTTCTTTAGGTTGAAATCAATATGAGATGAATACTAGAGCTTAGTTCCCCCTGACTTCCTAACTCCAAAGATTTATCGCGCTCCGTCAAACTATCTCAATGCATTGCTTGTAGAATCTAGCAAGATATATATCACCAACTATCTTGTGAACGCCTTTGGTGAATTTCATTCTTCACCTTATGATTCTTAAAGTATCAGGTTACTAACGTTGGATATTAGCTATCTCCTTTTGGGTATCAAGTCAATTAGATAAGGGTTGGTATCCTCAAATTACTTAACTCGACCCAAACTAGGGCTTAGTTATGTCGGGGGCCTCAAGCCCAATCGATAACGGAGACCACGCCCTATACCCAACTATAACCGCCCTACACCCCATGTTGGATGAATTTCAAATATAGAACAAGATAGAAAAATTATAATTAAAGGCATTTAATAAAGTTCATAACCTTTACTATTCGAACATCCCACCAAGCATCCAACCAGTATCAGCCCCAATACCACTACCAACGCTAAGGATGACACCAATACCGACACCGCCCAAGCCCATATTAGTCACACAAAGTCTCTAACTGAAATCCAAGAACATCCGGTCGGGACATGCTCCCGACCATAGCCAAAACCAAAGTCCAAGAAAGAAACAAAAGTATGAAAAAAAGTCCATAGGATGAAATGGAGTCTTCCGGAATATGGAAGATCACCACTTCAATCTGACTCTAAGCTATCCCCAAATCTAAGTAAATAAATAGAAAGAGTAGTATAGCTGGTTCCTGCATCGTGTGGGGATACAACACCCAAACATGGTTATTGTGATAAACGCTAACATGAACTCAGGAATAAGGATAAACTAATGCCATTATTTAAAACCAAAGTAATCAACCATATACAATCAAATACATACATATATAGACACACGATGCTGGGAAAGGGAACCGAGTTTAGCATGCATTTAAAGTCTTAACCTGGGTTGAGTAGCTTTAACATCATAATACACTAATAGAGAATATGAGTCTAGTGTTACCCCCTGAACGGGACCCAGTGCGTGTAGCCACAAGAACTGAAGATATCATAGTAGTCAGGAATTCCCATGTACCCTTCGCCCTCCATGATACATATATACAAGTATAAACTTGGGGGATTCCCGTGTGCCCCACAACCATATGGCCAACAAGACCAACCCTCATGTCGGCAAACATAAGTTGCCAGTGTCCATCCATCAGACTCACACCTTCATGATTAGCTATCACAAAACCATCTAGCGTAAAACCAAACCACCAATATAAGGAGTCCATTTGTAAGCCATTATGAAGTGGTATCGTCATACCATCTATAACTTTCAAGCAATGTCATTAGACAACACTTAGGGAATTCCTATGTACCCCACAAGATTTCCTATTAAACCAAAACCATGGCCATCAAGGCCCTTCCAAACCATTTAAAATCAAAAAAACCAATTTAAGTTCCAGTACCGTATTATGCCATGCAAAGATTTCAATAAAAGTCAACTATGCAACAAAACAATTCTCATTGGCTTTTTAACAAACATGTTGAGGGCATATAGTTTCCAAAACCAAAAACAAGTATCAATTGACCCTTCCCATGCTACCACTTGTTTAAACCACAATAATAATAAGAAAATCCATAAGAAACACATGGGAAAACATTATCCAACCTTTAATGACCCAAACCCTCAATATCTATTTCAAAACCAACACAAACCCACAATATTAACATGAAAATCATTCATTAAAAGATGCTTTTAGTTGAAATAAGAACGAGGGAGGAGTAACATGCATTAGATAATGAGGAAGATGAAGAGAAACCACCCCTTTAGATCCTTAATTGATTGCCTTAAAGAAAACCCTAACCTTTCTTAAACTAAGAGATTGAGGGAGATTTGAGAGTGTTTGATTGTGAATAATAGGTCAAGGAAGCCTCCAAGGGTGTTTTATGTCATGGGATCCAAAGGAATTATTAGGGAGAAATGTCTAGAATACCCCCAATTTAAACAGTAAAAATTTTCGTAGCTGGATATCATTTGGAGCCCTCTCTCGTACCCACATCATACAAGTGGTACCTTTTACTCGTACCTTGATCAAAAAGCTAGACATCACATTCTGTCTAAAATACAACTCCTCAGCCTAACTCATACCCTAACCATACGACTAGTACACTCAATTCATACCTCCAGCAAAACATCTAGGCTAGATACTAGATGACATACGGTTTGGACCCTACCGCTCGTATCATATACTTTTGACTCATTTGGAGTCTTCTCGTACCACGAACAGAACTTGGACAATGTGACACTGACCAACATACGACTAGGGTCCTAGACTTGTATCCATACTATTCAGTGGTATGGTATAAGTCATATGATGCACAGAAGGCTTAAAACTCAAGAAACTTTAAGGGTCAAAACCCAGGGTGTTTTAGTTCTCCCTCACATGGATCATTCATCTTCAAATGACAGAACAAGGCAGTACAAGCACGATTAAACGCCAATACGTCTCTACTCTTACCTTTATGACAGAAAACAACATTCCAAGGAATTCACAATCCACCATTAATCAAAGACAGAAAACAAGGATATCAAGGACTAACACGTACCTCAAGTATGAGTTTCCATTGAAGAAAGCAGGAATGGATACTTGGACTTCATGTCCTCTCATGCTTCCCAAGTAGCCTATTCAATATTGTGGTTCCTCTATAGACCCCTAACCGAAGCTATATCCTAGGTTCACAACCGACAAAATTGCCGATCCAAGATCTCTACCGGGACCCTTACATAAGATAAGGATTTCGAAATACCAATATTATTAACAGGTACGATTTGGGATGGATCACCCATACACTTCCGCAACATAGAAATGTGGAATACCGAATGAATGGAACTCATGCTAGAAGGCAAATCCAATTCATACGCAACATTTCCAACCTTCCTCAAAATCTCGTACGGACCAACATACCGAGACTAAGCTTCCCCTTCTTCCCAAACCGCATTACTTCCTTTATGGGAGACCAACCTCAAACTATAAGTCCCTTTACCTCACATGTACATAGAAATTTTGGCAACTTTGGGAAGCCTTAAGCCTATCCCGAATCACTTTCTTCTTTTCCATAGCCTAGTGAACCATGTTCAGACCAAACATATCCACCTTACCAAGCTCGAACCACATAATAGAAGACCTATACCTCCTACTATACAACACCTTAAATGGGGATATCCCAATGCTAGAGTGGTAGCTATTGTTATAAGTAAATTCTACAAGAGGTATGTTCTCAACCCAACTACCACCATAAACAATCAAGCAAGCATGAAGCATATCCTCCAACATCTGAATAGTCCTTTCTGCTTGCCCATCCAATTGTGGGTGGAAAGCTATACTAAGACTCACCTTAGTTCCCAAACCTTTCTGAAAAACCACCAAAAGTGAGAGGAAAACTGCATACCACAATCAGAAATAATAGAAACAGGCACCCCATATGTAACTTCATAATCTCCTAAAGATACAACCTCACATAATTCTCACTCGAGAAGTTAGTCCTTATTGAAAAAAAGTGAGACGACTTTGTCATTCTATCCACGATGAACAAAATTGAATCAAATTAGTTTTGAGGCTGACGAAAACCGATAACAAAATCCACGTTGATCACTTCCTACTTTTACTCAGGCAACTCAATTTCTTGATACAATCTTCCGAGCCTTATGTTCTCACTTTCACTTGTTGGTGAACCATGCACTTAGTGATAAAACCCGACACATCCCGCTTTATATTGTTCTACCAATACATCTCCTAAGGTTAGGATACATTTTCATCGACCTAGAATGAATAACATAGCGTGACTCATACGCCTCAGCTAAGATCCTTTCTCACAAACCATCAACACTAGGAATAAATAATCTCGCTTGGTACTGCAATGTACCTTACCCCTAATCTTAAAGGCCATCACCTTCTGCCCATTAACATCACCCTTGATCCTCATCAAGAAATAATCTAACATTTGCTTCTCCTTAATTCAGCACCAAGAGACGACCGCACCACTTCCTATACAAACATGCCACCATCCTCAGATTCCAAGAGGCAAACTCCAAGGTTAGCCAAATGGTGAATGTATTTCACTCATTCCCACTTATCCTTATTCGCATGAGCCAAACTTTTAATGGATAACCTACTAAGAGCATCAGTAACAACATTAGCTTTACCTGGATGGTAGTGAAGGATCATGTCATAATACTTAAGAAGCTCAAGCCATCTCTTTTGCCTGAGGTTAATCTCTTTCTGAGTAAACACATACCGCAGGATCTTATGATCAGAAAAAATATCCACATACACACCATAAAGATAGTAACGCCAGATTTTAAATGAAAACACCATAACCAATAACTCCATGTCATGAGTTGGATAATTCTCCTTATGCACCTTCAACTTTCTAGAGGCGTAGGCTATCACCTTGCAATGTTGTATCAAAACGCAACCAAGCCCCATATAAGATGCATTAAAATAGACCATAAACCCCTTGGTACCCTCAAGTAGAGTCAAAACTAGAGTGAAAGTTAACTTAATTTTTAACTTCTCAAAGCTACCTTCACAAGCATCCGACCACAAAAACTTTACCTTCTTCTAGGTCAGTTTGGTCAATAGTGTAACAATAGAAGAAAAGCTTTCCATGAACCTCTTATAATACCCGGCTAAACCCAAGAAGCTCCAAATATTGGTTGGAGTCGTGGGTCTTGGCAACTTCTTAACCGTAACTATCTTCTGAGGATCCACCATGATACCTTCACTAGAAATGACATGACCCAAAAAAGTGACAACGTTTAACCATAACTCACATTATGAAAATTTTCCATATAACTGCTGCTCTTTCTGGGTCTGAAACACTAAACAGAGTTGATTAGCATGATCCACCTCTCATTGAATACACTAAAATATCGTCTATAAATACAATAATGAATAAATCCAAAAACTAATAAAAGACCCTATTGATCAAATGCATGAATGTCATCGGGGCATTGGTCAACCCAAAAGACCTAACTAGAAACTCAAAATGCCCATACCGAGTATGGAAAGCAGTCTTAGGGATATCCACCTCCCTAATCCTTAACTGATGATACCCGAATCAAAGATCAATCTTGGAGAAAAAATTATCACCCTACACTAATCAAACAAATAATCTATCCTTGAGAGATGGTACTTATACTTTACCGTCACCTTATTCAGCTACCGGTAATTAATACACATTCAAAGGGAACCATTCTTCTTACGTACAAATAATATCGGTACACCCCACCGGGACATACTAGGATGGATAAAATCCTTATCTAAAAGATCCTTAAGTTTCTCCTTAAGCTTCTTCAACTATGTTGGAGCCATTCTATGCGGAGGAATAGAAATTGGATGAGTTTTCGAAACAAGATCAATCCCAAAATCAATCTTCCAATCAGGAGGAACACCAGGAAGGTCATTGGGGAAGACCTTAAAAAATTCATTCACCACTGGGACGAAATACAAAGAAGGACCCTCCGAGTCAGAATCGTTAACCCAGACCAAATGATAGAGACACCCTTTGGAGATTAATTTCCGATCTCTAAGATACGATATGAATCTCTTCTTAGGAGCTAGGGAACCACCCCCCACTCAATTACTGGATCATTTAGGAATTTAAAGACAACCTTACGGGTCTAATAGTCTAGAGAAACATAGCACGAGTGCAACTAATCCATCCTTAGTATGACATCAAATTCCACCATGTCTAATTCAAGCAAATCCACCAAAGTTTCTTTACAACCAACATAAACCACACACCCTATATTGACTCTTCTAGCAATCACAGAGTCACTTATTAGGGTATAAATAAAAAAAAGGTTTGAAACACACTCAGGAACAAAACCAAAATACACAGCCATAAATAGGGTAATATAAGAGAGAGTGGACCTCAGATCAAGTAAATAATACACATCACAAGAAAAGAGTTTCAATATACTAGTCACAACATGAGGCGATACCTTGAACTTCTGTCGAGTGGTGAGAGAATAGAGATAGTTCCGACTAGTATTGGAATTAGATGGTGCACCCTTTGGTGCCGGAGTTAAAGAAGAGGCAAATGGAACCTTTTTTTCCCTAGAGGCAACCTTACAAATAGGATAGTTTCGAAGCATATGCCCTGCTGACTGCAGTTGAAACACCTGTCCCCCCTTATCATAGAAAACTCGATGTAATTTTCCATAAAACCTGTAGAAAGGATATGATAGAGCTGACTAGGCCCCATTAGCCTTAGATTGGGCACCCTGTGACCTAAAGTTATCGCCACTATGTAAACACCTATCACCCAAAAAATTTAGGTAGGAAGCACATGTCATCTAATAAGACCCAAAATTTCCCTACTCTCTCTTGGGCTACTTCCCACCATCCTTACCACTCTACTGATGGCCACAACCCTGCTGAGAGAATCTAAATTTTATGCCATGCCTATTATCTATCTCAGCCTGCTTCTTCTTCTCTTTCTCCACCTATTATATATACACAGCCAACCTGGAGATATCCATGTCCTTGAGTACTAAAGCAGCCCTACTCTTTACGATCAAGTCTCTAGATAAATTGGAAGTAAACTTTCTCACTCTAGCTCTTATGATAGAAACCATCTCTAGAGCATACCGTAATAACTGGTGAAACTTTAGGCATACTCCTTGACTAACATCTTACCCTGCTTTAGATTAACAAATTGTTCTACTTTTGCTTCCCTCAATTCCTAAGGAAAGAAGCAGTCCAGAAAAACATTAAAGAAATCCTCCCGTAGGGCTAACACAACACCATCACCCATAGTCTGTTCCTATTCATCATACCATTGGAATGCTATATCCTTCAGTTTATTGGCAGAAAATTCCACACCCCCAAGTTCGTGGCATGTATGACACGAAAGATATTTTCTATCTTATCAAGAAAAACTTGAGGATCCTCCTCAATCTTAACACCAGTGAACATGATACGCTGTGGAAACACAATACTTTTGATGCTTAAATCCATAAGTTAATGCATACACTTAGGTCATTTTAGGAGATATAATGTTCTTTTATGCCTATTATAGGTGAAACATGACGATGATAGTGTTGGGCTGAAAATAAAAGAAAAAGACCTATTTAAACCAAGTTACAGAAGGTACAAGTCTCCTCACAAGTCATCAAAACCACATAAGACTCAAATCCTGACTTGTAAGAACAATAGAAACTAAGGCCAGGAAGAAAAACCAAGTGAAGAGAAGATACAACTGAGAGTACGAGTCGTAAGATGAAGGCACGAGCCGTATCATGAAGTTGTACAAAAAGCAAAACCCAAGGAAGAAATTTAGAATTAAAGTGTCAGAATAATAAAAGTCAAAAGTCTGAGTATGACTTGGATAATCAAATAGTAAGAAGACCAGTTTCAAAGCCTGGAAACATAAAAGTCCTAGGTGGATACGAGGAAAGGCCATGAGTCGTATGGTAAAGGTATGACTCATGAACTAAAGTTGTAAGAAGAAAAAAAAAATTGAAGCATAGAGGATCAAATATTGAAGAACATATGAGGGCCTGGTACGATCTGTAAAGAGAGCATACGAGTGAATGAGCGAGTCGTACCATGTGCCGACATAACTTATTATTTTCTATTTATATTAGGCTTTCTGAGTATTTTTGAGATAATATAAATACCCTAGGATTTATATTTTATTAGGTTACATTCTTTAACATCTTTTTATATTCTAATATACTCTAATACATCTTTTGTATTGTTCATGAGATTTTGGATTATTATTTAATTACACTTTTAGATTTTATTCATCTCATTATTGTGCAATATAAAGTCGTAAGAAGAACAAAAAGATTAAAGAATAAAGGATCAACTATTGGAGAACATACGAGAGGCATAGTACGGCTTGTAAGGAGAGCATACGAGTGGATGAGCGAGTTGTACCATGTACCGACATAACTTTTCCTTTTCTATTTTTATTAGGATTTCTGAGTATTCTTGAGATACTATAAATACCCTAGGATTTATCTTTTATGAGGTTAGATTCTTTAACATCTTTTTACGTTCTAATATACTCTAAGACATACTTTTGTATTGTTCTTGAGATTTTGGATTATTATTCAATAATAATTTTGGATTTTATTCATCTCATTATTGTGCAATTAATTACATGTTTTCTTTGTTGATTTTCATGGATTGTTGCATAAAAATAGGAGGCTACTACATTAGCTTAAGGATTGTCTTTATTCGATAGTAGTAGTAGTGAGGACATTATCGAATAAAGACAATCCTTAAGCTTCTGTTGTAGCTCTGAGGTCAATTATTATGAAGAAGGCTAAGATACATATAGATACTTTATTCGATAACGTCCTCACAAGGAGCTTGAGATTGGAAAAAGAAGGTTAAGACTAATATTTGAGTTTCATTTCCATCTTATTATTCTGCTATCTCATCTAATCAACTCGAGATGTAAAATCTAAGATTTGAACTAAATTTATAGATAAGGAGAAATAAGATGACACCCTGAGACTCACAAGGTAAAGTGTGAATTTATCAACACGTTCACAATACTATTGATAATACATAGCCTATCGACTTTACATGGAGAGCAGCAGAATAAGTGGGTTGAACATGAGAAACTTACAAAGTAAAGAAGCTAGGGGGAACACAATCCTAGTGTTTGTCTTCTGTTATTTACAACTCAAAGCATTCAAGTTTGTTTACTATTTACTGATTACTTCCAAATTCCCCTATTTAATTTTCTACACTTCTCGTGGATTCCATCAAGCTTAACAACTGTTCAATATTTTCCCTATGGGTTTGACTCCAACCTAATTGGGTTACCATATTTGGCATCGACCACAACATACTTCTTTGGAGGTTAGTTTTGGGTAACATCAAATTTTGGCGACGTTGTCAGGAAAATGATGTGATTTGTTGATTGAATTTAGAGAAGTTTACGGGTTTTATTTTTTTTTTGATTTGGCATACGCCGGTGTATGTTAAATACCAGGAGAAGAGGCAATCCCTTAATACCTTTTGATTTAGAGCTAGAAATAATTCTTCAAACACCACGATAGATGGTAGAACAAGTTCGTGATGGTGTTCCAGTTGGGGTTCAAGACCCTCACAATATGCCTACCCCCCATCCACCTAATGGTCCACAGAATGTTGCTGACAAAATAACTGAACAATTATTAGCAGCAACAGCTGAAGAAAATGGAGTAGCTAAGGAAGCACGGTTGGCTAAAGAAGGTAGGCTAGCTTAGAATGCTGCGCTAACCTAGCCAAGATAAGTTCCTGCATAAAAAAGAAGATTTCAAAAAGGCAGAACTCCGATGATTACTTCTTATTAGGATCTTTAACCATATGATGAAGATGAAGACATGGGATATGTTGAATTGGCTGAAATTAGAGCCATCATTCCTCCTACATTATTCATTGCTAAATTTGACATTACCAATGTTATGATCCAATTGATTAATTTGAAGTGTGCATTTTCAAAATCAACAACTGATGATGCGAATATGTATCTTTCTAATTTTACTGGGATTTGTTCGTTATATTCTATTCTAGGGTACACCAAGAAGATTTGAGACTGAGGTTGTTCCCTTTTTCATTGATTGGAGAAGCATCACTATGGTTAGGGGAACTTCTGAGAGGTTCAATCACTACTTGGCATAAGTTTCACAGACAGTTTTTGAACAGATTCTTCCCTCCTGCAAGGATGCTATAGTTGAAATATGAAATCTATAATTTTAGAAAATTACCTGCAAAATCCATGTTTACGGCGTGGTTTAAATTTAAGAAGGAGATGACCATGGTGACTAATCACAGAATCATAGGGTCTAATTTATTGGAAATCTTTCATAGATCACTAAATGTTAGTTCTATAGCAATGACAGATACACTTTCAGAAGGAGCATTTATGCATCTTCTCTGGGATGCTGCACATGATATGCTTGATATTTCGGTGACTAATAGACGGTGGTAGACTAGAGATGTTGAGCATGGTGCTGGTACATTTGCTATTGGAGTAGATAATGCTAATACAACTAGTCATGAATTGGTAGCATAAGAAATAGCATTGCTTGGGACAAATATTAGGCTACGTACAATATAATTTGTAACAATGAGTGCTGAAAAGGTGAATGCATAGGGATATGGTTCAAGAACTTTTGAGATTGAATATGAAGAGGAAGCATAGTATCTTAATCATAGGTTGGCGGATTTCTGAGCCAAAGGGCAAGGGAATAAAGTCCAAACTATTATAATGATAGATACATAGACAAATGTAGAGAAAGATAGTAATTGGCAGCAGTAAGATGACTACAAGAAAAAGAGTGACAAGTACATTTCACCAAGCAGTAGTGATTCAGAATCTAGAATGAAGGCAATGTTGTCAAAATTATCAAAGGGTAAGAAAGTCAAGAAAGTTGTCTTAAAGAGATTAAGGCAGACCTGTTAAGGTTGCATCAGAAAGTTGAGTCACATGCTGCCACAGTAAAACAATAGGAGAAGCAGTAAGGATAGATGTTGGCCACATTGAATCAAAGGCAACCTAACACTCTTCCTAGTAACACAATTGCAAATTGAAACAATAATGGTTACTGCCATGCCATTACCACTCGAGGTGGTAGAACCACTATAGAACCACTTGTACCCACTATTGATGATCAACTAAATGATGATGATCCTACTGATATAGAGAGTAGTAGAAAGAAAGATAAAGGAAAAGGTGAGACCGAGGAGCTTTCTTTAAAGCATATTTTGAGATCTCTCCCTTCTTTTTCTCAAAGACTGAAAAAGAAACAAGAAGAGGGTAAGTATAAAAAATTTCATCTATGTTAAAGGAACTATCAATCAACATCCCACTTGTAGTGGCATTGGAGCAAATGCCAGGATATGAAAATTTCATAAAGGATCTAATCACCAAGAAGAGGTTAGTCAGTTATGATCCTATCGACAATATTCATTATTGCAGTGCTATCACAACTAGATCTTTCTAAAAGAAGAAGGAGGATCCTAGTGCTTTCACTATACTATGTCACATTGGATCTTTCAACTTCACTCGGGTGTTACTTGATCTAGGGGCTAGTATCAACCTCATGCTACTGGTATACAAGCAGTTGGGATTGGAAGCCCTTACTCCCACAACTATGAGACTAGTGATGACAGATAGAATGGTGAAAAAACCAGTTAGTATTCTATATAATGTTTTGGTGACGGTGGCTTCTTTCATCTTACCTTCCAATTTTGTGATATTTGACTGTGAAGTAGACTTTCAAGTCCGAATTATCTGAGGAAGACAATTCTTGGATATAGGAAGGACGTGGATTTATTTAGAGCTAAGACATCTGATGCTGAGTCTTAATGATGAATATATGATATTCAATGTATGCAAATCTATGAAGAAGCCTTATAAGTTTAGAGTTATATCTGTGATTGATGTGATTAATAAAGAAATATAATCTTTCCATGATATTGATGCAGTAACTACTTGGGAAGATACCTCTGATACTATTCCTATTGAAGAAAGGGTGGGTGTTGAATCTCTAGCAGTCGTGATCATGAACTTTTATAGAGATGGTATTGAGGACTATAATGAGATTGTATGTGCACTCGATGGTAGTGGTTCTTATACTTATACGCTAAAGAAGCTTTATTTGGATCTGAAGAATAGAAATACTCCACCTGCCTGTCCATCTATTGAGGAGCCAACAATCTTAGAGTTGAAGGATTTCCCTTCTAAATTTCGATATGCATTTTTAAGGGCCAATAACACTCTGTTGGTAATCACTGTAGCTGACTTGGGAGAGACAAAAGTGGAATTTTTGTTATCAGTGCTACAGATATTCAAGAGGGCCATAAATTGGTCCACTACAGATATTATGGGTATTCCTCTTGGTCTTTGTACTCATAAGATTCAACTTGAGCCAGATTGTATTCCAAGTATTGAGCATCAGCGTCAACTCAATACTTCTATGTAGGAGGTGGTAAACAAAAAGATAATCAAGTGGTTGGATGTTGATGCAGTGTATCCCATTGCTGATAGTAAATAGGCTAGTCTGGTACAATGTGTTTCAAAGAAAGATGATCTTATTGTTGTGGCTAATGAGAAGAATGAACTAGTACCGAAATTTGAGGAAGAGCTGAAATTTGAGTTTATTAAAGCATGCTTAAAGGCTTTTGAGTATCTGAAAGATAAGTTGATGACTGCTTCTATCATAGTATCCCCAGACTGTTCCTTGCCATTTGACATTATGTGTGACACGAGTGGTTTGGCCTTAGGGGCTGTACTAGGTCAAAGAAAAGAAAAGATCCTTCATCCCATCTGCTATACTAGTAAGGCACTAAATACTGCCCAAAAGAACTAAAACATGATAGAACAAGAATTGTTGGCAGTGGTTTTTTCCTTTGAGAAGTTTAGGTCTTAATTGATTGGGCCAAAGGTGATTGGGCACACTGATTATGCAGCATTACGGTACTTAATGGAAAAAAAGGATGAAAAGCATAGACTGATTAGGTGGGTGGTATTGTTGTAAGAATTTGATTTTGAGGTTTAAGACAGAAAAGGCACTAAGAATCAAGTTGCAGATAATTTGTATAGACTTGAGGAGGAAACTATGCAGAATGTTGAAGATGGGGTTAAGATTGATGACAGTTTTCTAGTTGAGCTAATATTAGTAGCTTCCCAAGATCTAATTCCATGGTTTTTAGACTATGTAAATTATCTTGCAAGTGATCTTGACACGACCCAATCTAGGGCCTTATCGTAATGGGCATCTCAGGCCCAATAAGGATCGGAGAACACCCCGTTTACCATGCATACAAACTATGCATACACCCTGAGCTGGATGAATTCCGATCATATAACAAGATAGTGTGTCTTACAACTCTTAAACTCTAGGATATGTTCACGACTGTGACCAACCCGACTGAGTCTATTTGTACCAATACCTGACAAAACAACCATAACCAAAACTGTAATAACAATCAAGTCCATAACCAAACCATTCCTTAACATAATAAGATAGGATGGAATAATCATAAATTCAATCATACGGTATCAACCTTATTACCAATGACAATACAAAGGTTGACACCACTACCGACACCACCCATACCATCCGTTAGCAGTTCCATAAAGCCTCTATTCGAAAGTAAAACAATATTTGGTAGGACATGCCCCCGACCATGGCCAAAACTGGTGTACAAAACTAAACCAAGGAACAACATAAGAATCCAAAAAAAGAAATTGAGCCTTTCGAAGTATGAAATCTCACCAGTTCAAGTTAGCACAAACTGTATCCGAGGTCTAAGTCTGTTGATCCAGAGATGTAGTATGACCAACACCTGCATCACGTGGGCATACAACATCAAATATTGTTAGCGGTTGAAGCGCTAGCATGTAACTCAAGAATAAGGATAAAATAGTGCCAACAGTTCAAAAATCAACTAATCAATGCACATACACACACACATATATCGTTGTGCCATGCCGGGATAGGGAACAAGATTATCATGAATTTTTGAAACCATTAACCTGGGTTGTGTAGCACAACCACCCTAGAGTGATTAAAGCACTGTATAGGCCCAGCTCTCCCCGAGCTAGAAGGACCCCAGTACGTGTAGCTACATGAATTAGAGAATATCCATAACATTAATGCCTATATGGGGTTATCGAACCTCCTGACACAATAAAGATGACATAAGCATGATTATATTTAGTAAGGGGGACTTGAACCTCTCATTTGTAGATTCATTCGGGGGACTCGAACCACCCTGTCATAAGACACCTACATCGGCTAGCACGGTTTCTTGTGTTAGTCCTTCAGACTCTAGCTTCACGGTCTGGCTACACATCCCGCTATTATGCCCAATTTAAAATAATAATTTCACACACACAACCAATAAGTGAATTACTTACCAAAGGCATTACGTTGGTATCGTTATACCAATACTACTTGAAAGTATACCACCTGGCAATATCATTATCAATCAATTAATAATTCAATTGACTTTGGGACTCGAACCCATCATCTAACAAAGACACTTGTTCAATTTAAAGTTTAGGGACTCGAACCCAATGTCTAACAAAGACAAAATTGAAGTGTATATTTAGGGACTCAAACCCATTTGGCAATTTAAACCACAAAGGTTACCATTTAGATCATTACATGAAAAACTAGTGTTTTACAACCATTTACCAACCATTCATAATCATTAGGCCAAGACTTAATTCAATATAACCTTATAACGTGACTATTTCATTTCTTAGGCATTTTCACAAACACTTTGAGGGTATGCATTTAACAAGACCAAAACCAAAGTGAAAACCATTCAATTTAGGATAACCCATGACCCAATCACTAAACCATAATTCCAAGCACCCACATGTGCAAACCATTACAAAAATCATGCATAAACATAATTTAAACCAAGAGTAAACAATAATCAATAACATGCATCAAAACCCTCAATATTGGTTATCAAAACCACCATTTAAGAATCATAATAAATCTTTTAAAAACATTAAATTTATGAACTAACAATGAGGAAAGAGTCACATGCCTTATACAAGATGATTCACGAAAAGAACATGACCCTTTTAGCCTCTAGATGAACACCTGTAGAAACCCTAGCTTCCAATCTTCAAGAGTAATTTAGAGAGTGTTTTTGGAGGTTTAATCTTTCAATACTGTGTTATGAAAGTCCATAACATGTTTAAAGACTTGGGAACTTAAGGGTTTTAGGTGGGAAGAGTCCAGTTTACCCCTATCATAATTGCTTAAAATTCTCGTCAGATGGTACGACTACCCCATACCAGTCGTGCCTTTCAATGCGGGTGGTACCTACCACTTTGAGAACTTGGCATATAATCACTGATATTTCAAAGTCTGCAACACTACACGGAGGTGATCAACATGATCCACCTCACTCTTAGAGTAGACTAAGGTGTCATCAATGAAGATAATGAAGAACAAGTCCAGAAACTGAATGAAGACTCTAGTCATCAAGTCTATAAATGTTGCTGGAGCATTTATCAACCCAAAGAACATAACTAAGAACACATAGTGACCATACCTTGTTCTAAAGGCAGTCTTAGGGATATCTACTTCCCTAATATTAAGTTGATGATAATATGACCTAAGATTAATCTTAGAGAAATACTTCACACCTTGGAGCTGATCAAATAAACCATCGATCCTTGGAAGAGAATACTTATTCTTTATGGTCACCTTATTCAACTGACGATAATCGATCCAGACATAAAGGATATCATCCTTCTTGCGCACAAACAACACTGGAGCACCCCAAGGAGACATACTAGGACGGATGAAACCTTTGTCTAAGAGGTCATTTAGTTGCTCCTTATGATCTTTTAACTCAGCCAGAGCCATTCTATATGGGGAACAGAAATAGGATGAGTGACTGCAACCAAATCAATCCCAAAGTAAATTTCCCTATCATGAGGAACACTAGGTAGATCATCAGGGAAAACCACAAGAAACTCATTAACCATAGGGGCAGATTCTAGGGAAGGGCATTCTTAGATAGAATCTTTAACTCGAACCAAATAATACAAACATCCTTTGGAGATCAACCATTGGGATCTAAGATATGAGATGAACCTACCCTTAGGCACTAGAGAACCCCCTTCCTATATAATGACCACCTTATTAGGGAATTTATATATGACCTTATGGGTCCAATAATCTAAGGAAACATAACACGAATGCAACAAATCCATCCCCAATATGACATCAAAGTTAACCATATCCAACTCTATCAAATCCACAAGAGTTTCTCTACCACTAACAAATAGAACACACACCCTATAGACTATTTTAGCAATAAAAGAGTCACCAACTGGGGTAGATACATAGAAAGGATCAAAAATAAATTTACGACTGAAACCAAAATGTACAACCATGAACAAGGTCACATAAGAAAGAGTAGAACCTGGATTAAGTAAACAATACACATCACGAGAGAAATTTTTTAACTTACCAGTCACTACATTGGGAGATGCCTAAGAATCCTGGCGAGATGTAAGAGCATATAACCGATTTTGGCCAATGCTGGTACCGAAAATAAAAAAATCTGTAAATGAAACACCCTTTGGCGCAGGAGCAGATAAAGAAGCCATAGGAGCCTTATTAGCCCCTGAATCCATCTTAGCACGATATTCACGCTGGATGTGACCAATCTGACCATAGTAAAAACACTTGTTCTTCCCTTTCTCACAAAACCTATGGTGCGAACGCCCATAAAATTTACATGGTTGGTGGGATAGAGTTGACTGAGACCCACTAGCCTAATATTAGGAACCCTGTGCCTGGGATCCACCATCATTCTTAGACTGATGATCACCTAAAGTCTTTGAGTAAGGAGCACTAGCTGTGGAGAAAGAACCAAAGCTCCCTCACTTTTTGTTTAGTCACTTACCACCATCTCTCTCACTCTATTCAGAAGACCTATATTTCTTCCCCTGCCATTCGCTAAATTCAATCTGTTTTTATTTCTCCTCCTCCACTTGTTGCATATACACAACCAATCTAGAAATATCCATGTCCTTGATCAGCAAGGCAACCTTGCTCTTAAGGATCAATTCCCGCGACAACCCAGAAGCATACTTACGTATCCTAGCCCTCATATAGGACACTATCTATAAAGCATATTGAGGAAACTGATGAAATTTCAAGGCATACTCCTTGACAGACATCCTCTCTTTCCTTAGATTCACAAATTCCTCTACTTTTGCTTCTCTTAGCTCTTGAGGAAATAAGCGGTCCAAGAAAGCACAAGAAAAGTCATCCCACAATACAGAGTCAACACCATAACCCCTATACTTTTCCTATTCCTCATACCATTGGTGTGCCACATATTTCAACTGGTAGTTGGCAAACTCCACTCCTTCCACAATAGTAGCATACATAGTACAAAGAATCTTCTTTATATCATCAATAAAGGCTTGAGGATCCTCCTTAACTTTTCAACCCATAAACATTGGAGAATTCATCCTTATGAATTGACCAACCCTCGTGGCCTCAGATGATAAAGTAAGAGAAACTCCACACTCTGACTGAGAATCTACCGACTGAGTCAATAAGTTGATAAAGTGATGAAACTCAATATTAGTATCCTCCCTTATAGGTAACTGGCGAGGATTAGTGGGGACAGGTGGAACCCCATGAGAATTCCCTGATGCAGTGGCCCTTGCCCTGGTCTGGACTCCAGGAGTTGGATGAGCTTTGTCCACATGTTCCTTTGGTTAGATAGATGCATTTCCGTGAGCTTCATATCTTCTTAGAGGCATGATATGCAAGACAAACAAATGGTAATTAGAAGAATCCAATACCTTAGACTCAATTGCTTGAATAAGACTACAAAAAAGTGGAACATTCCTAAATGCCTTATAGCCTCTCCCTCACGAGTGTGGCACTCTACACACGGTTGAAAAAGACTCTACTCGACACAACTTTGTGGAATCCTATCCGACAATAAACCTAAGGATCTGATACCATTTTGACATAACCCAAACTAGGGCCTTGTCATAATGGGTATCTCAGACCCAACAAGGGCAAGAGACCACCTCATTTTGCATGCCAACAAACCAAGCATAAACCCTGAGTCAGATGAATTATGAGCATATAACAAGATAACGTGTCTAATAACACTAGAACTCTAGAATAGGTTCATAATCATGAACAACTCGACTAAGTCCGACCGTACCAATACCCAACCAAAAAGCCATAACCAAAACCGTAATAACAACCAAGTCCATAACCAAACCATACCTTAACATAATAAGATAGGACAAAACATTAAAAATTTTAGTCATACAGTATCATCCCCAATACCAATGCCAATACTAAGGCTGATACCACTATCGACACCGCCCGTACCAACCCTTAGCTATTCCAAAAAGCCTCTATCCAAAAGTAAAATAATATCCGATCGGGACATGATCCCGACCATTGCCAAAACCGATGTACAAAACTAAACCAATGAAAAGTTAAGAATCCAAAATAAGAAATGAAGCCTTCCAAAGTATGAAAGCTCACCACTTTAAGTTGGCACAAGCTGTATTTGAGGTCCAAGTCTATTAAGCCGGAGGTGTAGTATGACCAACACCTGCATCGCATGGGGATACAATGTCAAAAATTGCTAGAGGTTGGAGAGATAGAATATAACTTAAGGATAAGGATAAAAATAGTGCCAAAAGTTACAAAACCAATCAATCAATGCATATAACCAATGCACCCAATGTCTAACAAAGACATAATTCAAGTCTATATTTATGGACTCAAACCCATTTAGCAATTTAAACCACCAAGGTTACCATTTATCTCATTACATGGCCAACAAGACTTTAACAACCATTTACCAACTATTCATAATCATCAGGCCAAGATTTAGTTCAAAATAACATTATCATGTGACTATTTCATTCTCTAAGGCATTTTCACAAACACTTTGAGGCATGCATTTACAAAGACCAAAACCAAAGTAAAAACCATTCAATTTAGGGTAACCCATGACCCAATAATTAATCCACAATTTCCAAGAACGCACATGTGCAATCCATTACAAAAATCATTCATAAACACAATTTATACCAAGAGTAAACAATACTCAACAAAATGCATCAAAAGCCTCAACATTGCTTTTAAAACCACCATTTAAGAATCATAGTCACTATTTAAAACATATGAAATTGATGAACTAACAATGAAGGAAGAGTTACAAGCCTTATACGAGTGATTTACGAAAAAAACTTGACCCCTTTTGCCTCTAGATGAACACTTGTAGAAACCCTAGCCGCTAATGTTCAAGAGTAAGTTAGAGAGTGCTTTTGGAGTGTTTAATCTTTCAATAGTGTGTTAAGAGAGGCCACAACATATTTAAGATGTTGGGACTTAAGGGTTTTGGGGTGGAAAATATCCAGATTACCCCTAAATTAACTACTTAAAATTTCCATTAGATGGTATGATAACCCCATACTAGTCATACTTTTAAATAAGAGTGGTACCCACCACTCGTACCTTAGGCCTACCTTGGACCCAAAATTGTCCATGATACGACTTACCTAAACCAAGTCGTACCTAAACTATATGATCAGTATCCATAAACCATATCCCTGGCAGAATAGATTGAAGAAAGTTTAAACTCTATCTACCATATGAGTCAATGGTACTACTCGTACCCTAACTTATGCCTCAGGGTGAGCTACTCGTTCTAAAACTAAGTTAATTACTATGTCTCAGATTAAGTAAAGGAAAAACCCTAACCATATAACCCATCACCAACCATACGACTCATACATATGAAGTCATACCTATTCTAGAAACCAATCCAACCCACCAACCAACACTGGTTAGAATACGACCAAGACCATACCAACCATAAACCATCATACAACTTGTACCCCCTAGTCATATGATATCCAAAAACATAAAATTCAGGAAATTTTTTAAGGGTCTAAAGGTGGGGTGTTTCAGATCTAATCCAAGAAGATATTTCCTTTCAGCAGAGAAAGAAGTTTATCCATGAGGTAAGGAAATTTTTCTAGAATGAGCCTTATTTATTCAGAATTTATACATATGGGATTATTCATAGATGTATACCTGAGGTGAAGATGATGAGTATACTTGAGGTTTGTCATTTTTCACCAGTTGGGGGTCATCATGAAGGAACCTGCACTACCTACAAAATCTTACAATATGGGTATTATTGTCTAATAATCTACAAAGATGTACATGATTTTGCTTTAGTTTGTGATCTATGTCAATGTCAAGGTAACATCTCTAAACACCATGAACTTCCTATGACTCCTATCTTAGAATTGGAATTGTTTGATGTATGAGGTATAGACTTCAAGGGTACTTTTGTGAGTTTATTTGGGATGAAGTACATACTTGTGGCTGTGGATTATGTTTCTAAATGGGTGGGAGCAATTTTCTCCCCAATAATGACGCACATAGTGTCACTGCATTCTTGAAAAAGAACATCATTTATCGATTTGGCACGCCCGTGCTATCATTAGTGATAGTGGGTCACATTTTGGTAATTTTCTATTCAAAAGTCTTCTTGAGAAGTATAGAGTGTTAAACAAAAGGTGGCAAAAAGTTATCATCCGCAGACTAGTGAGGTGTCCAATAGAGAAATCAAGTCCATCTTAGCGAAGTCAGTAAATGTCAATAGGATTGATTGGTTACGAAAGTTAGATGATGCACTATAGGCTTACCACATAGCTTTTAAGACCCCTATTGGTGCTTCTCCTTATCAATTATTGTATGGAAAGGCTTTTCACTGGCCTGTTGAACTTGAACATAAAACACTATGGGCTTTGAAAAAGCTGAATTTTGAGTAGCAAGATACAGCTAAGTCAAGGATGAATAGAATGAATAAGTTGGATGAATTCCTACTTCTGGTGTATGTAAGTTCTGCACTTTACAAAGAAAAGATGAAGCTACATCATGATCGAAAAATTGAGAAGTGAATTTTTGATAAAGGTGACTAGGTATTACTCTACAACTCAACGCTTCACTTGATTCCAAGTAATTTGAAGTCTAGATGGTATGGTACCTTTATTTTTCTAAGAGTGTTCTCATATGCTTCTTTGGAATTGAAGCGAGATGGTTAATCCCTATTCAAGGTGAATGGCCAAAGAGTAAAGCACTACATGGGTAACACTAGGGAAATAAATTTGATTTTTGAAATAGATCTTGGTCAAGGCTGAGTAACCAAGGAAACTATGTCGTGTCAAGATGTTAAATCAAGATCTTCATGGGACGTAACCCATGTTGCTAGTTGGTGAAATCTGAGTATCCAACTTATCCACGTTGTGCCACTACGTTAAATCAAGCACTTCGTGGTAGGAAACCTATGTTTTTGTACACTTTTTTTTATAAGGTAATATGTTTGTTCAGTGTATAGGACTAAATATTGCAGAAAAAGGCCATAAAATTCAAGAAAGTAGGTTATACAGACTCTTCATGAGTTGTACCTTTAGGGTACGACTCGTGAGGACCTGGGATATAATTCAAAATCAGGTAAAAGTTTATAGAGTCTTTGCGACTCTCAAAATGAGTCGTGCCCTCAATGTACGACTCGTCACATGAGTCGTATCGGCTCTAGAACCCAGGTAAGGTTCTAAATTTTTACAAGAAGAAGAAAAGACTCGTAAGCTTGGGTACGAGTCATGCACATGACTCGTACCCAATCTTAGAAGGTCATGGATCATGGGTCAACCCGACATATTAATCAATTTAAAAAAGGAATTAGGGCACCCGATACGGATACCCAAAACCAAAATCTCCTCTAAACCAAAAATACCTTCATATTTGATCGATTTTTGAGATCTAAAAGCATGATTTACATCGAATCACCTTCCAACTTTCTCGGATTCCTTCAGACTACATGAATTAGGCATTAATTTTGGTAAGAAAACTCTAAAACCCTACATCTCAACTACTCAAGTAAGTTCTTTCTCACAAATGCTATTTATTTCAAGTTGAAATTTCTAATGTGAGATAATTAAAACTTGATTGAAGTTGAATTTGCTTGAGTGTTGCCATATGGAACCCTAGTCTTAGGAGTTGAGTTAAAATTGGATATTGGGGAAGAACTTGAAATGTTATGTGGAAATTTTATGGTTTTTGACTAATTTAGGGATGTAATTATTGTATAAAGTAGAGGGTAGTTTGGGAATTTTGAATTAAAGTCAAATCTAAAGTTGAACTTCGATGTTGCAGTGGATACGAGACTCTTTATGACTTGTACCCACAAGACACGGTGTCATAATGAAACTCGTACCTACTGACAACATAGAAGTCTAAGTGAGTATAGACTCTGATATGGATATGATTTGCCTAAATGAGTCGTATATAAAACATACAACTTGTATGCTTAAGTCGTAAGGACCTGGGTAGATATTATATATTAAAGGATTATTTCTAGACTACTTACAACTATTAGTAACGAGTCATACCTTATCTGTACAACTCGTTAGGAGGAATCATATGCAGTCCATTGAAAAATCATCTATGCACTGTTTAGCATACAACTTGGTTATTACGAGCCATACCCAGTCGACACGGCTCTTACCCTTCAGTCGCACCTTGTACAGATCATGTACAATGATATTTATTTTCTTCAATTTGATTTTTTTTGCTTATTTAATTACTAATGTCTATGTACATTTAGGTACACTTCCTTTAAAAGGTTAGCTTCCAAACAAGTGGCAAAGAACGGGAATAAAAAGGCACAGACCTCAAGTTCTGAGTCCATTGAGTCATAAAGCAGTAGCGGTGACATAGTCAAAGTGAAAAAGAAGGGACAAGTTGAGCCAAGGGACCAGAGAATTACTCGGGAAAAACAAATAGTTACCTTAGAGGACACATATCTATAGGGACCAAGGATGAAGAAACCGAGTACCTTTCCTCCTCATCACCTCCACCTTTAGAGTCAGAAGATGATGTTGAGTCCAGTTCTAAGGAAGTGGGCTTGTAGAATGCTAGTATGGAGGAAATACATACTAATTTGATTGATCAATAGGACCCTTCACTGTCTCTTGCACCTGCTCCGGCACCCACCGTTGAATGATGGGGGTACCCCGATATGCATGATACATATAATGACGGGTTGAATAGACTCCAGAATGAAAAAATCAAATGAAGTTTGTACCTTGAGTGGAGGTTGAATACTATGGGGATGACTGAGTATCCACAAGGCTAGCTGTGGAGAGGTGGTGACCCCATTTCTTTGTTATTCATTTGGGGTGTGATGGTAAACATCTCCCCACATACTATTTAAATTTTCTTACACGGACCGAATTATCAATGTCCAGTGAACACTAGTGAGATGGAGTACAAACCTGAGGAGATACAAAAAATCACTAGGAAGTAGATGGGAATAGAGGACAAAATGGGTCATTTCAAGTGGATTTTTGAATTTATAGAGGCATATGGTGAGAATGATATTTGGGTAGTCGAAGGCCTAGGATTCGTATCATGGAAGATAGAGAAGAATACACTGAACTTTGAGGCCAAGGCATGATGGACACTAGTCCAACATCAGTTGTGTCCTACTATTGGGGACAATGTATTGAGCCCAGTGCGTACAACTCTGATAGTCGGGTTCATGGATGATTATGAGTTTGATATTTGTGAGTTCTTAGCTTGGGAGATGAGAGACCAAGTTGCAGGTGGAGAAAAAATACTGTTGGTGTATCTGTGTTTGATCACATAGTTGTGTTTGTTTGCTGGGGTATAGGAGCTCCTAGGTATTAATGAGATGATAGAGGTCACAAATACTACTGACTTTGGACTAATCAAAGATGCATCGAACCCATTAGCCAATCAGGCACGGAGAGGTACATTTGGTGCCCCACCTTTGGTTCAGTTTGTACCACCTCACTTGAGTGGTATCCTATCTGGGTTAATTATGATTTCATATGTCATATGGACAGAGGTGATAATGATATTAGGCACTTTGGAGGCCAAGGTCCGAAACATGGATACGGGTGTAAAGCCCTGGGTTGATACTCAGTTGGAAAACTAGGATAGATGGGTATAGAGTCAGCTAGATGCCTTTGAGCTGTAGATTACTCGACAGTTGGGTAGAGGCCAAACCTCAAATATTATTGAGGTCAAGTAAGAGGTGGTGGAGATAAAAAGAATGGTTGTTGAGCTATACGACAGATCGGTTATGTAACACCCCGTACTTAATTACGTGCATTATCCATTGTTATATGTGTTGGAGTATATGTATTGATCCTAAGTTAGGTATATATGAGTTTAAGTATGAGTATTGATTATTTTGAGATGGTTTCAAGTGTATAGTTTGATTATTTGTGTATAGGAATCGACTTTATTTATACCGGAATTTGCCCATCGATGGTTCCATACGAAGGTTATTGAATAATATTTCCAACGATATAAATATTTCCAAAAACGGATAAGTTTCGTATATAATCGAGCACGTTCGAAACTATAAAACGGTGGCCAGGATATGGTGAACAGTAAATGTGCAGGAAAATTTCCTGCACACAAACTACTGAGGCCTGCCAGTTTTTTGGGTCAATTTTGAATGATCATAACTCCCTCAATATAATGAACTGGGAGAGCTTCGACCTATCAAAAGAAATATCTTTGAGTATTCTTTCCAATTCAATTGGTTTCATCCAAACCCAACATCTGAGTAAGGAGTTATACTCGTTTTACTTCAGCCTCTCAAAACAGATTTTTAGGGTCAACTTCAAACAATCATAACTCCTTGTACAGGACGAACTGGGTGGTCTACTTTATATGAAATGAAATCCCTTTGAATTATATATCCAACGATACAAATTTCACCCAAATTCGATATCGGAGAAAAGAGTTATGGCCAATTTACTTTAGCCTGTCAAAACAGTCTACCATGGACAGATTCGGATTTACTTAAATTTTTAAGGGCAATATGGTCATTTTCCATCACCTCATGGACGAAAATTGGTCATTATATACATATAATTAGCCTCATATCCATCATTTATCATCCAATTATTGAAGAATAAGGAACTCTAGCCTAATTTCAACTCCAATTATCTTGTGATTCAACCGTAGAAAGTCCAAATTGATTCCGTAGTTGTGTTCACCGTCTCGAGGGCTTCGAGAAGCACCCCTTATTTGTGCCAACAGGACTTCGAAATCAAAATGTCTATTTTATGGTAAGGATGTAAATTATGTTGGTGTCATTTATATGGATATGTATATATATATGCATGTGAGCATAAGAAGTATGTTATTTGATAGTTGTTGAAAGATGATTGGAAATGATGTTGGATTATTCTTGTGCATGGTTGGATTATGTTGAATTGTGAAGGGATTTGGTGTGATGATGTGGTATTGAAATGATGATTATATATATATATACACACATAAACCTATTGTTCAAGTTGGTTTTTGGAATGTTTTGCAAATATTGGTTGTATGGAATTATGGAAGAGAATTGGGGTGTTGGGTTTCTAATACTAGATGCCAAATATTTCATTGTAGATAAGTGATTTGTAAAGGCGAGAAGTTGTTTGTTGAATTGGTATCCGAATCTACAACGAGGTATGTAAAGCATACTCTAACGATGTTCTTTGGCATGAAAACACCAATGTTCCATCAAGTAAGATTCCGAGGTTGTCCAAAAACATGTATTGTTCTACGTTACCAACGAAGTTGTTTCCATTCTATAAAGTGTCAAAATGTTTCATTGATATACCAAAAGGCTCCTATTTCATTGTTGTGATATTGATGATTCTGAAACACATTGTTGATGTACCAATGAGTCTTTATTACATCGTTATTGTATAGAAGGTCTATTACTTGGTTCCTATTGATGTATCATTGTTCCAAAGGTACTATATTGGCATGAACACTAATATAATAATCTCAAAATCTTTTGAACTAAGTTATTGGAAAGATCTCTTATGTGTGTTACTTGATATACGTGTGGGTGGTATCCCAGGGGCATAAGCCTAGCATGGGTCGATCCCTATTTATGTGTTTATGGGTGGTATCCTAGGGGAATAAGCCTAGCATGGGTCGATCCCAGTTGATATGTACTGGGGGCAGCCTAATGGTCACAGTACGATATAGTATTGATTATTGTTAGGTGGTTGGAGGTTCGGGAGGAGGAGGTAATGACAAATGATAATTGTAAAGAATGAAATGAACGAATGTATACCGTTCCACAAATGTGTCTGAATTCAAGAACCCAATTCAGATTAATGATAATGTACATGATCCTAAAAGTGTTTATGAAGTGTGGTTCACTTCTATTGTGATTTATGCACTTGCGTCTGATTTTCTTGATCCCCTATATCACATATGATTATTTACAACTTTACATACTCAGTACATATTTCGTACAGACGTCTGTCATGGGGGACCTGCATTTCATGCTGCAGGCACAGGTGCTTCAGCTCATTCACAGCATAGATAGGAGCCAGGTCATACAACTATTGTTGGTGAGCTCCAGTTTGCTTCGGAGCTTTTTGAGCCAGTTCCTTATGTTTTGTTATTGTACAGGAGTCATGTGTGGGCGGGGGTTTTTCCCGACCCTATTTATGTCATGTATATCCTAGAGGCTTTGTAGACATAAGGAAGGGTAAAGTCATGGAAGTTTATATAGTGATGTTATATCTGTATATGTGGTGGCCCCGATGGCCAAGTATTATATATATATATATATATTTGTGCGTGTTGTGCTGATATAGGTAATTAGATCCTTCTATATGCAACGAAGTGCTGTCCAAATTTTTGGTGACATGTAAGTAAAAGTACAGGTATTTGAACGGGTTCTCCCGGGCCTTCTCGGCTTCGGGTGCCAGTCCGGCCCGATGGGATTTTGGGGCGTGACAGGTTATCCCAGAGCCCAAGTTCACGACTATCATGATCGAGGTCTATTTTAATAATATTTGTGATTTTACGTACCAGGTAGAAGAAACCCAAGCGGTAAAACGGACCAAAAAGGAAAGAAGATAGAGGAAAAGAAGAAGGTGCGAAGAGAAGGAAAAATTAGGAAGGCTAAGGGAGATAGACTACAGACTGAGAAGGACCAGTAGGTTAGGGTCCAAGAGATTTATGCTGGAGCCCAAAGTTTGACACTGTCCATTGATGTTGCTGAAGGGGATGGTGTTGTGCCCCCGACAACTGATCGAAGCCAGTCCCGATAGTTTATGGCCATCTTGATCCGGCGCCTTGAGCACATAGGTATATTCCCGATCCCGTATACTTTATTTTTTTATAGATGCACTAGGGACAGTGCATGAGTTTTATGTTGGGGGTGGGGGTGTACCAGGTCACCATAGGATATACTTTCCATGTTTCGAAGCCCGTGGCCAGAATCTTAAAAATTTGAAGAACTAGTGTATTTTATTTATGTTTCTGTGTTGTCTGTGTTTTTGTTATTTTTGTGTGCTGAAAATAGATGAAATAGGAGAACAATAAGTATCTGTAGCAATTGAGTGTTTTGAATGACTATGCTTGAAATTTTTATGCGGAAAAATTTGTACCCCTCCTAAATTTTTATGTGACTGTGTGATCGTGTCTGTGTGTGAAACGTTTGAGAATATAATAATGAAATTAGGATTAGCAATTGAATAACTAGGATGAAATTATGTAATTGCTGGGTAGGTAGTGCCTAGCAATATAACTCGGTGCGAATGTATGTAAGGTTTTACTGAGTTCCCGGTGTACCAAAATCTAGAACTTTCCCAGTTGCTTTTACCTAGGTCTAGGATAGTCAAGTAGGAGATGATCATAGGCCATTTTTTTTGTAAGTCCACCTGATCCTAAATTCCCAAACCAAATGAATGAATCTCTTTGATCAAGTGTTTGAGCTTAATTCACCCATTTTTTTTGTTTACACCAATTTTGCCTTCCCGTTTCCCACAATGAACCTGTTTTGGACTTGGTCCTATTTGGACACTGTGTACCTCAACTTAAGAAAATCGCCTAAGTTGACGGTGGCTATTATAGAGGTGTGCAGGAGAAAATGAGTATGCAAAATGAGGTGTAAAAGAAAAATGATTGAAATAGGACAGGTTCAGGTAAAATAAAAGAAAAAAAGAGAATATATATATATATATATAAAATATTTCAAGAAAAGAAAAAGAAAAAAAGTTTAAAAATAAAACCATACCAGGACCATGAAATGTGCTTAAAATAAAAATAGAGACATAAAGGCGGAAATAAAATGAAGAAAAAGTAAAAAATAAGTGGACCTCGATTAAAGCATAGTGTCAAGGAGGCATAGTCACTAAATAAATCCCAAAAAGATACCATACCATCCCCTAGCCTACGTTACAAGATGAATAAATTCCTTCAGTGATCCTACCTCTATTGTCCAAAAACCTAGGAAGAGAGCATATGGTATTCTGTATACACTGGTGATACTTCTTGTAGAGAGAAAGCGTCATTCATTATATCCCTGAATAAATGGATTAAGATTAACTAAGAGTGAATGGGATTTCTTTAACAGTGAGTGTGCCTGGGTTATGTTATTAAGTTGCAAGGTTGTTCGGTTAATGTGAATTTGTATATGCTTAGTCATCTGTCACTAATCAAACGCCATCATCGGATTCCCTTTTATTTCTCCTTGTGCTAAATCAATATACAAAGTTTGAGTATTGAAAAGTTAAAATTAAGAGGGGAATAAAATGGTTGAAACTTGAATTAAAAAGTCACTACCAGAGGTATCTTAGGATTTCCCAGTTTAACCATCATTTCTGTGTTCTGTGATAATATGTGCTTTCTGTGGAAACCATCGTCTCCATGGAAACCCAACACTTTCGATGCTTAAAACTATGAATTCATGCCTGGACTTAGGTTGTTTTAGGAGATATGATGTGTTTTTGTGCCTACTGCAGGTGAAACAGGTCAATGTTAGTGTTGGTCTGAAAAATACAGAAAAAGACTTGTTTAGATCAAGTTACAGAAGGTATGAGTCCCCTAGAGAGTCATCAACACCTCATACAACTCAGAGACTGACTCATAATCACAATAAAAACCAAGGCTAGGAAGAAAAACCAAGTGTAGAGAAGATACGTCTGAGAGTACAAATTGTAAGATGAGGGCACGACCCGTATCATAAAGTCATACAAAGAGTAGAACCCAAGGAAGCAAATTACAATTGGAGTGTTAGAAGAATACAAGTCAAAAGTCTGAGTACGGATCATATGATCAAATAATAAGCAGACCAGTTTCAAAGATTAGAAAGACAAAAGTCCCAGGTGGATATGAGTGAAGGCCATGAGTCGTATGGTTAAGGTATGACTAGTGAGCAGACGTTGTAAGAAGAAAAGAATGATTGAATCCTAGAGGAGCAGTCACTGGAGAACATACAAGAGGCCTGGTACGACTCGTAAGGAGAGCATACTAGTGGATGAGTGAGTCGTACCATGTGCCTATATATCTTTTCCTTTTCCATTTTTATTAGGATTTCTGAGTATTTTTTAGATACTATAAATAGCCTGGGTTTTATCTTTTACTAGTTTACATCCTTTAACATCTTTTTAACTTCTAATATACTGTATTATATACTTTTGCATTATTCTTGAGATTTTGGGTTATTGTTTAATATCAGATTTTAGATTTTATTTATCTCATTATTGTGCAATTAATTAAATGTTTTCCTTATTGATTATCATAGATTGTTGCATGAACATGAGAGGCTAACTTCCTTGACTAGGTTTGTGGGAACCTTAATGGATTAACCACGTAAGGGAAGTGGGAGATCCATATATTCTAAAGTAGCTACATGTATCTTAACCTTATTCATCATAATTGGCCATAGAGATACTATAGAAGCTTGGGGATTACATGTATTCGATAACATCCTCACAAGGGAGTTCGAGATTGGGAAAAGAAGGTTAAGACAAAAATTTGAGATTCACTTCCATCTTATTATTCCGCCGCATCTTATCTAATCAACTCGAGACCCAAAAGGTGAGAGTTGAACTGAAGTCATAGACAAGGAGAAATAAGACGATTCTCTGAGACTCACAAGGTAAAGGGTGAGATTTATCAACACGTTCACAAAACTATTGATAATGCACAGCTTGTCGACTTACAAAGTTAAGAAGCCTAGGGGAACACATTCCTAGTGCTCATATTCCATTGTTTACAACTTAAGGCATTCAAGTTCGGTTACTACTTACTGATTACTTTCTAATTCCCCCATTTACTTTTCTGCACTACTCATGGATTTCATCAAGTTAAGCAATTGTTCAACGTTTTCCCTGTGGGTTCGACCCCAACCTAGTTGGGTTACTATTTTTGGCATCGACTGCTATATACTTATTTGGAGGTTAGTTATTGGAGACATCAAAACACATAAGGGTTCAACCTCATAAACTAGCCAACCCTTGTGGTCTCAAAAGATGAGGTAACAGAAGTACCACACTCAGCTTGAGTAGCTACCAACTGTGCCAACATGTGGATAGACTTACAAAACTCAGTGTTTATCATATCAACTTGAGGATCTAAAGAAGGGCTAGAGGGAACTGATGCAACTCCAGGAGGACAATTAGGAATGTAACCCCTATACTGTGTGGACCCGGACCCCATAAGTAGAACGAGTACCATCAATATTCTCCTCAAGTAATATAGAGGAGTTTCTATGAGCTTCTGATCATCGAGGAGGCATGATCAGAAAATTGAATAAATAGGAATTAGAGGAGAATTCGGGACCTTAGATTCTACATCTTGAAAACAAAACACAAGAAAGAGAAACATTCCTAAATTTCCTGTAGTCTCTCCCTTAAGACTGTGGCACGCTACACACCCTTAAGAGAAACTCTACTCGACACAACTTTGTGGACTTCCAATTGACCAGTCATGTTGCGTGCTTCAAGCCATGGTTATCTTGGTTAGCCTGAAAGACATGACTAGATACTGAAAATGACCATAGAGGGTTCGGAAGGCTGTCTTTGGAATATCACATTCCCTAACTTTAAGTTGATGATAGCCGGATCTAAGGTTTATCTTGGAGAAATTACTTGCACCTTGCAACTGATCAAACAGGTCATCAATTCTCAGAAGAGGATACTTATTTTTTATTGTGACCTTGTTAAGCTGATGATAGTCAATGCACATATTCAAATAACCATATTTCTTTCGCACGAATAGAATAGGTGCGCCCCAAGGAGAAACACTGTGCCTTCTGAAACCTTTGTCTAAAAGATCTTTGAGTTTCTCTTTCAACTCCTTCATCTCTGCAGGTGCCATACGATAAGGAGGGATAGAAATAGGCTGAGTATCGGGAAGAAGGTTAATCCCAAATTCTATCTCTCTATTAGGAGGTACCCCTGGGAGATCTTCCGGAAAAACATCAGGAAACTCATGAACAATGTTGACTACTTGAATAGTTGGAGCCTCGGACTTAGTGTCTTTGACTCTAACTAGGTGATAGATACAACCTTTGGAGATTATTTTTTTGGCTTTGAGATAGGAGATAAAATGACTCTTGGGAGATACCGAACTCCCGGAACACTCAAAAACTGGTTCATCAGGAAAATAAAACTTGACCACACGGGTACAATAGTCTATAGATGCATAGAAAGAATGAAGCTAATCCATACCCAGAATAAGGTCAAAATCCACCATTTCTAACTCTATTAAGTCAGGAAATATGACTCTATGAAGAACAGTAATAGGACAATGTTTATACACTTGTTTAGCAACAACTGACTCCCCTACTGGTGTGGAAACTAGGAAAGGATCAGGAATCCTTTCGAGACTTATTTCAAAATTCACAGTGACTAATGGGGTCATATAAGAGAAACTTGACCCAGTGTACAACCACACATAAACGTTGAAGAAAAAGACACGAATCATACCAGTTACAATGTCAGGAGAGTCCCCCTGCTCCTGATGGGATGGTAAGGCATAGAATCTCTTCTGGAGATGACCGCCAATAGTGCTAGATGAAGTTCCCCGAATAGGAGTGGGACGAGGTACTGGAGCTGGTGTACTAGTAGTCTGTTCCTGAGGTCGAGAATCTCTGTTCCCTTGCTTAGCATGCGGACAATCTCTAAGTCTGTGGCTCATCTTGCCACAACCAAAACAACCCCTCTGATTTGCTAAACACTCACCGGGATAATCTCTACCACATTTACCATAAGGAGGATAGCGGGGTTTGTTACTTACACTGTTCTGCGACCTAGACATTGAAGACTTGTTCCTTTACTCCTGCCTTCCTCTAGGCGTGGGAGCACTTGCTGATAAAGGTTCTGGCATAGACAAACGACTCTATAACTATGGGAGGTTCCCTCTATGGGACCTAGCCTGACCATACTCATATTGCTCAGATCTAGCCCTCTTTTTACCCCTCACTTTATCTCTCTCCCTTATCTTATCCGCCTCTATCTACTGTTCATGCATCATCAACCTAGCCAGATCCATATCCCTATTCATCATCGCCTTCCTATACTCTTTCAGTACCAAACCAGAAACACCTATCACTAACTTGCTCATACTAGATCGGGTGTCAGAAATCAAATCAGGAGCATACTTGGCCAACTGGGTGAAGTTCAAGCAGTACTCCTTAACAGTCATGGAGCCCTGCCTTAAGTTCATAAACTCCTCAATCTTCACTTCCCTTATCTCAAGCGGAAAGAACTTGTACAAGAATTCATCTTGGAACACCTGCCAATTCAGAGAAGCAACACCCTCAATGCTACCCTTCCTCGACGATACAACCCAGTCATAAGCAATATTTTTCAACCTGTAAGATGCTAGCTCAACACTTTCTTCCTCAGAAACATGCATCACCTATGCGATCTTTCTCAACTCCTCAAGGTATAACTGGGGGTCCTCGCCAGCCTTAGACCCATAAAACTCAAAAGGATTCATCCACATGAAATCACAAATCCTAGCAGCAACTAGATCACCTCCCTGCTGATTTGCAACTATGGCCTGGTTATTGGCTTGAACATTAGCGGTGACTTCTAGGGCCACCCGAAAGTCAACATGAGACACTGTTTCATTCAAGGGATCAACAGGCTGGGGTTGATCATTATCAATTTTGTGGGTGTTCTCTCTTTATGAAGGCATTTTCTGAAATAAAAGAGCACAAATTATTAGATGGGAGGGACAACTGTAGGCACGATAGAATATAAAATAAATAAATAACTTTTTCCTTAAACATCTCATAGTCTCTTGCTCATAAATGTGGCGCGCTACACACCGATGATCAAAAATTTACTCAACGTGGCTTGTCAGACTTCCTAGGACTTCTTAAATCTTAGGCATTCATACCAAGTTTGTGACGTCCTGAAATCTCCTCCCGAAATGCCACACAGTTCTTAAGGCTACAAGTAGCCCCAAGCTAACCCTTTGAGCCTATTACTATATATAATAACTCTATTTGAGATGAAATAAACAAAACACTAGTACTGTCATATCAAATGATATGAAATACGAAGAAAATACTTAGTCCAAATGACCACAAAACTGGAAACCTCAATATACTAACAATCTGATAACAAGTCTGACAAAGCCTCTACTACTCAAGTCTACTTGAGAGCCATTAGGACAGGTCCCCAACTGACTCAAACTGAACTGAAAGCTATAATATGTCTACTAACAATACTGAAATGTCTGAAGATAGTTCCTCGAACCATGAGGACTCACCACTATAGAGATGTAGACAAAGGTACTCGAAAATCACTGACGAGGCTAGGACTGAGCACCTGAACCTACATTATAAGACAATTTAGCACATAGACGTATATGTGGATCAACACTTGGGAATGTACTGAGTATATAAGGGTGTATGCATTTACAGAAAACAATATCCTTACTCTTTAATCAAATCATGAATCCAAATATGAATGACTCACATAGCTTGAATACTTCTATAATATAAAGCTCATAAATCACGTAGAATGAAGCATGTAACACAAATCTCGTGAGTCATTATACTTTAGCTTTAAAATCTAAACTCTTCTCTTATTCTCATTACTCGAAGACTAAAGAAAGTTATAAACAGTACTTTATAACTCATGCATATATCTCATGGGGAGTAAACCTTCTTTAATGCTCAAGAACTTAGAACTCTTTTAAACTCAAGACACTTGGAACTCGGAATTCTATAACTCTTACTAGTAGAGGAAACTACTTTCTTCTTGGCAAAATTTTACTTCAAGGAACTATTTTTAAAATCTTACAATTAGGGAAAATCACTTATCTCAAAGCTTTAGGGAAAATATTCTATCTCAAGGGAGGTTCTCTTAACCGGCATAAACCATGCGAGCTACAAGGATTCCAACGTCTTGTCCTCCTAATGAAAAAACCTCATGTTGGGGAGAGGTGTCATACTCTTGCCAGGGAGTATAACCTCAAATCAGTGATCACTTATCTCGGCCTCGAGCCCATAAATCTCAATCCTACGGTGGCACATAGTTCTAGGGTTTGAAACCATAGTAAATTACCCAACCGGTGCTAAATACTACTCTCTTTAGTTAGCTACGCTCATATCAGGGAAATCCAATTTAAAATAATCTCAAGGTTCATAAGAACCCAACTATAAAATCTGTAATCTCATTTGGTAAAGTGGATTTCAAATCTACTATAGCCATTTAGGTCAAAACTTTCACAATGATCTCAAAATACTCAAATCATGGGTGCTTATAGCACAAAAGTTCATAAAAACTGAAATCACAAGTAGGGTTTAATGACCCATAATCAAATCTCAAGTTAAGACTCATCAAAATGCATACTAGATATCATATGGACTCATAAATCATATAGAAATCTGGAATTTACAGCAATTTGTCTTAAAATCTCAACATACTCATGTACTTCAATTTCTAGAACATTGGCAAATCACAAAATCTCTTGCATAGTAATATTGGGTATGAACCCATACTTCAAATTCATAGGAGAACTGATAAAGTCATGTATCTTCGTAATTTAAAACAAGTTTTGGGCACAAGAATGAAAGAATTATCCTTTTTCAAACCCCACATACCTTAGATTGTGTAACTAGATGAACAAGCTAGCTTGAAACTCTTCTTCTTACTCTTTGAGAGACGGTTCTGAAGCCTTGGACTTGGGGAACTCAAATATCAACTCAATTTGTAGAATCTATAGTGAGTTCTTGAATTTCTTGGAGAAGGGTTTTGGATTTGCTCTTGAGGGAGAAACCCTAGCTCTTGCATGTTTTAGGAGATAATGAAGTCATATTCTTTGTTTTGAATATATCAGGGTATTAAAAGGGAAAAGACCCAAAAGATCCTTTTAAAAATGATTTAAAAATACTGAATGAGATTTGCGACGATCGTAGTGATGGTCCGTTGCTAGTCTGATGGTCCGTCGGATCATCCATCGCACGTTAGTAAGAAAAAGGCCATACTGCCTTAGTTGCGATGTTCCTAGAGATGGTCCATCGCTAGCTTGACAGTACGTCGTCTTGGCCTTCTCACTTGGGCTAGAAGAGGGAGTCACTGCCTTTGTTGCAACGGTCCGGTTGATGGTCCGTCGCAAATTCAACGGTCCATCACAAACTCTATGGTCCGTGAACCTATCCGTCGCACCTAGGCGGTTCCAAAAACTCTCAGTAATACGACCATAACTTCTCACCCTATACCGAATTTGGACAAAATTAGTATCGTTGGAAAGCTAATTCAATTCTCTATATGACAAAAGGCCGATATTAGGGGAATTCTACATGGTTTAAAATATTTCTCACTTGGGAAGTCAGCCCTTACTCTTCTTAAAGATGAAACTCAACTTAAAGAAAATTTGGGGTATTACAATATCACCCCCCTGGGAATATTCATCCTCGAATATAGCTTGTTAGACCAAGAACACAGGAAAAACTAAGTACACATAGCTAAAGCAATTTTCTAAACAACTCAGAATCTTTCTAAACTCTTGAAAACTTCAGAAATTGCAAGAACTCATGCAAGAATAGATTTATAGCTGAACTTTAGATTTAGAAGGGCTGAATTAAGGAAAAATAATAACTTTGTCTTGGTCTAAACTCGAGGAAAAGAGGTGCGGGTACTTGGCTCACATGTATGCTTTTACCTCCCAAGTAGCGCCCTAACCTGACTGGTTTCACCCCAAAACTTTGACCAAGGGAACTTCTTTTTCCTCAGTCTACGGATCTGAAAATCTAGGATCTCAATAGGAATCTCATCAAATGAAAGACTGTTCTGAATATCAGCATTCTCCGAAGGATCCACTACAATGGAATCACCAATATTCTTCTTAAGCATGGAGACATAAAAAATAGGATGAATGGATGATAGCTCTGCGGGCAACTCAACTTCATAGGCTACTTTACCAACATGACTCAAGACTCTATAGGGGCCCAGATAACGAGGACTAAGCTTCCCTTTTTTACCGAACCTCTTCACCCCTTTCAAGGTTGAAATCTTTAAGTACACCAAATCACCCACCTCAAACTCAATATCTCTTCTCGTCACATTGGCATATGACTTTTGATGACTCTGAGATGTCTTTAACCTTTCTTTAATCAACTTCACCTTTTCTATATCCTCGAATACCATATCAGGTCCAATCACTGTAGCTTCACCCATTTCAAAAAAACCTATGGGTGATATACATCTTCTACCATACAAATCCTCAAATGGTGCTATCTCGATACTAGCATGGTAACTATTGTTATAAGAAAACTCTATAATGGAAAATGCTCATCCCAAATACCTTTGAAATCAAGAGAACATGCCCTCAACATATCCTTTAGAGTCTGAATGGTCCTCTTAGCCTGACCATCTATCTGCAGATGAAAACCAGAACTCAAATGAACTTGGGTACCCAGACACTGCTGAAATCCTCTCCAAAACAGAGAAGTAAATTGAGTACCCCTATCGGAAATGATAGACAAGGGAACTCCATGCAACTTGAAAAACTCTCAAATGTACAACCTAGCATAATCCTCAACTGTATAAGATGTATGCACGGGCAAGAAATGGACGGACTTAGTCATCCTGTCTACAACAACCCAAATAGAATCATGATAACGACGTGAAAGAGGTAAACCAGTCACGAAGTCCATATTCACCTCTTCCCACTTCCAAGTGGGTCTACCAAACTTTTGCATGACACCACCAGGTCTTTGGTGTTCTACCTTAACCTGTTGGCACATTGCATACTTTGCAACAAACTCAACTATTTTCTTCTTCATAGCACTCCACCAATAGATTTCCCGCAAGTCGCGGTACTTCTTGGTAGCGCCAGGATGGATTGAATACCGCGCGCCATCCGCTTCAGCCATAATTCTCTACCTTATATCATTAACACACGAAACACACAACCTACCCTGCAATATCAATACGCTATCTCCCCCTTGGGAGAAAACCTCTATCTTTTGGTCCTTAACTGACTCGTTCTTCTTGGGAAAATTTTACTTCAAGGAACTATTTTTAAAATCTTACTATTAGGGAAAATAACTTATCTTAAACCTTTAGAGAAAATATTCTATCTCAAGGAAGGTTCTCTTAACCGATATAAACCATGCGAGCTACATGAGGTCCAACGTCTTGTCCTCCTAAGAAAGAAACCTCACATTGGGAAGAGGTGTCATTCTCATTCCAGGGAGTATAACCTCAACTTAGTGGTGACTTATCTTGGACTTGGGCCTATAAATCTCAATCCTACAGTGGTACGAAGTTTTGGGGTATGAAATTGTAGTAACTTACCCAACTCGATGCTAAATACTACTCTCTTTAGTTAACTATGCTCATCTCAGGGAAATCCACTTTAAAATAATCTCATGGTTCATAAGAACCCAACTATAAAATTGGTAATCTTATTTGGTAAAGTGGATTTCAAAGCTACTATGACCATTAAGGTCAAAACTTTGTCAATGATGTCAAAATACTCAAATCATGGGTGCTTATAGCATAAAAGTTCATAAAAACTAAAATCTCAAGTAGAGTTTAATGACCCATAATCAAATCTCAAGTTAATACTCATTAAAATGCATACTAGATATCATATGGACTCATAAATCATATAGAAATCTGAAATTTACAGCAATTTGTCTCAAAATCTCAACATACTCATTTACTTCAATTTCTAAAACATTGGAAAATCTCAAAATCTCATGCATAGTAATATTGGGTATGAATCCACACTTTAAATTCATAGGAGAACTCATAAAGTCATGTATATTTGTAATTTAAAATAAGTTTTGGGCACAAGGATGAAAGAATTATCCTTGTTCAAACCCCACATACCTTAGATTGTGTAACTAGAAGAACAATCGTGCTTGAAACTCTTCTTCTTACTCATTGAGAGAGGTTTCTTGAAGTCTTGGACTTGAGGAACTCAAATCTCAACTCAATTTGTAGAATCTATACTGAGTTCTTGAATTTCTTGGAGAAGGGTTTTGGATTTGCTCTTGAGGGAGAAACCCTAGCTCTTGGATGTTTTGGGAGATAATGAAGTCATATTCTTCGTTTTGAATATATCAGGGTATTAAAAGGGAAAAAACCCAAAAGATCCTTTTAAAAATGACTTAAAAATACTGAACGAGGTTTGCGACAGTCTGAGTGACGGTCCATCGCTAGTCTAACGGTCCATCGGATCGTCCATCGCATGTTGGTCAGAAAAAGGCACACTGCCTTAGTTGCGACGGTCCTAGCAATGGTTTGTCGCTAGCTTGATAGTCCATCATCTAGGCCATCGTACTTAGGCCAGAAGAGGGAGTCACTACCTTAGTTACGATGGTTCGGGCGACGGTCGATCGCAAACTCGACGGTCTACCTTGTAAGTATATAGAGTGCATAAACTAATACAATAAAATCAAAGAGGTATTTATATAATACATCCGAATCCTAAAAATCCTAACCAAAATGAAAAAAGAAAACTAGGTCAGTAACTACCTATGGACCTACTTACGAATCATAGGTACAATTTACCGACCCTAGGTGGGTCGTAGGTGTCAGAAGGAATCAAAAGCTCTCTAACTTCATCCTATGATGGCACTTACAAGGGGAGTAAGTGGTACTTATGCCTCATAAGTAGGTTTCGTAATACTCAGAACAAATATTTAGACTCCAGATCTTCAAAACAAAATTTCTCTAATACATACATGGCCACTTATCCATACCCCACTTTGTGGTAATAAATTGGGTATGTTGTTGTTTTTGTACATACATGGACACTTATGATGGCTATAAGTGCCACTTACATCCCATAAATGGGTCCATAAGTGGTCCCTTTGCACACTTCAACTTTTTTTTCTTCTATGTTTGCTCCAAAACCTAGTTTCTTGCAAAACAAACACAAAAACACATCTCATCTAACAAAAAAGACCTATGTACTTATATATTTTTTGGTTTTAAGCATTGAAAGTGACATGAAACCATTTCTCATCAACACCCTCAATTTAGAATGTGTACATGTCCTCAGGCAAAAAACACATAACAAAACAACACGATGCTTAACCAAGAGAAACCTAAGGCACCTGTAGAAGTCAACTCCATTTCAGCTCAAAGTTCTCACCTTCTCCAATTTTTAACTTTTCAAAACCAACTATATGGATCTATGTAGAACAACATTGCGACACAAAGGAATCAACCTATGGCATTATATTAGTAATAAATAATCAATAAAATATGAAAGTTACACTCCTTTAACAGATAAGCGACTAGTAACTTAACCCAAGTATCCTCACAATAAGAAAGTCCCACTCTTACAGTATAATCATGCATGTGAATGTAGGGATGATACGAGACATTCACACTCACAAAAAAATTTCTAATCAAAGTGCATAGAATACCATAGGATTGAGCTTATTTTCTTTACCTTAGTTTTTTAGACATTTATACTAGGATCACTACAGGATATTATTCAGCTTTTATTGTAGGATTGGGGGCTAGTATGTTACATTTGGAAACTAGTGATCAACCCTCCTTGACACTACAATTACATTTCAGCTCCACTTGTCAACCCATTTTTTCTTTTATTTCCCCCTTTATTTCTGTCTTTTATCTTTCATTAGTCATTCAGGTTGGGTTTGGTTTCTTTATTCTTTAATTTTCCTTTCTTTTTTCTTTTCTATTTTTCTATTTATTTTTTCTTGTACTATACCCAACCCTACTTTCTTTTCTCTTATTGAAACCCTTCTTCATACCCAATTTTAACTACGCACCCCTATAATTACCACCCTTAACCTAGGCAATTTTCTTGACTTGAGGTGCAATGTCCAAAGAGGGACCAGGGCCAAACAAGTTCATTGTAATTAATTTGGGAAGGTGACTAGGTAAAAACAACAAAATAGGTCAATGTAGGCTCAAATCAGGGATCAAAAGATACTTATTCATATTTGGATGATTATTTAGGCTTAGAGTGGACTAAATAAAGAATGGACTATGATCATTTCCTTACCAACTATCCTACAACCTAGGAAAGACTAACCAGGCAATATTTAGATTAATTACACAAAGGGAACCAACTAACTATCTCACACACACATGGTACATGGTTATATTACCAACTAATACTTATCTAGATCATGCAAATAATAATCGACAATTACTGTGTCCCTGATTCTAATTCCATGATGAGATTCACAATAGTCACACACATATTCACATCTCACAACTCAAATTTTTTAGGAGGGGTATCATTTTTCCAAAACATTTAAGAACAAACAAAATATATCAACTTCCCTTAGGTTACTTATTTTTCTCCCAGTTAAACATAAACAAAACATAACATATATACGATAGAAACATAAAAAAACCTAAACATACCAGTCCTAAAAGGATACTACAACTAATAGGAAAAAAAGCACGACAAGAAAAATCCTCGATTGTGGTAAACCCCCACCCCCAACTAAAGACTATGCATAATCCCCAATACATGCCTCAAATATAAAACAACGGATGAAGAAATACATATGATGCTTTAGGCATTTGAATTATACTCACATTCATCAGGGATGCGATGTGGCGCTATCAAAGTAGGTGGTGGTGGTGCCTTTCTAATAGAGGCACTGATTTCTATCTCAATGCGCCTGTGCTCATCAATTGAAACTTGCACCCTCGATGCTTAAGCTTTCTTTTCAAAGCCAGTCCATAGTCTGTAGTCGGATCCTGTAGCTCCTCTTCATGACTTTTCTTGGTCCTAACAATAGACCATATCATTAGAAATAAGAAATCAAAAATCACTGGAGAAACTAGGGGTAATGGCTGTGTGAAGGCTGGAATGATAGAGGGAATGAACATATCCTCGCTCTTTACTAGTGAACGTTCCTCAGCATGTAATGTAGCCATCCTCATAGATCCTAGATAAATTAGGATCCTGGACCCCATGAAATCTTTCATTAACTTAACCCTCAAAACTTTTAATTAGGGTATGTAACTCTCTCATGTGCTATGTCTTATTTTCCCTCAGATCGGGCTTCAACAGTCTCTAGTGTAGTTTAGACCCAAGGTCGATCTGTCTATATAACCTGACTAACTGAGTCTCTACCAAAGTGAGTCAAGTAGTCACCTCATTACTCCACTCAAACATGCACTGCAGAAACTCTCATGGTACACCAATAAAACTAGTAGTTTTAGGGCGAAGGGATAGAGTAGATGCCTCAACTATCTCTAAAATAGAATTCAGGGTAGGTACAGATGTGCTCATAACTCCATCCCCACCTATATTAAGCATATACTTAGTTCTCTACTCACCCATCTCAATATTAATACTAACCTTCAGCCTCTTAATAGGCTTGACCAAAATAGAAAGCCCCTCAAAATGGTCCTAACAAGAAATAAAAGGTGGTGGTGTAATCTGTGCAAGGATCGAGTTCACTGCATCCTTGATCAAGCTGATGTTTACTATACATGTCTCCTTAATCTGATAATCTACCTTAGTATTAGGTGGAACTACAGCTGTAGCACATAACTGCTAAATTAAACAAGGGAAAAAGAGGGTGGTGGTCTCACCAAATACTCTAATATGGATCTCCAGCTAGCATATTTTGACAAAATCTATGTCATAGCTAGAAATCATGATGAAAATCAATGTGTATCTATCCCATGTAATTATGTTGTCCAAAGAAGTCAAACTCACTCTATGATGTACCATGGTCTACCAAACTTCCGCACAAAATACAACGGTGCCTACTTTATCTTTCCTTTGCCCAAAACACATAGGGTTTCAATGCCCAACTCAACAATTTAGGTGGTTATCCATCTAGCCAAATCAAGTCACCATTGTTTGTGCTCTATATCCCTCATAACACGCCTATTCTATAATATCCTTATATGAAAGTCAAACGCAGTTGTCGATGCTGATCCCTCATAATTTGATCAAATTAATATTCAGTGGATGGCTTCTTAAAAAATATCTACTCAGACTCTCTTGATCAACATGTTTGTCAGTTGGGACTGCTCAACTCCTTTACCCTCTAGCGGGGCAATCAAGTAAATAGTATAAGCTATGAGGCATAGAATTCCCAAACTATAGCTGGTCTTTATGAACCTTAGGGCTGAGTCATCCAACCCAAACAATATCTCTCAAAAGTGTCCTGTAGGTCTAGTGCCCCAGCTATCCCAATCAACTTAATCCAGACCTTTACTGATATACTATGCTTTGGGCGCCCCTACTCTATTATGAAGCAGTCTCTCCAAAAAAGGTGTTGTATCCCCTCCACAAACTATCTTAGGGAAATCTCAAGTATAGTCATGACTAAGACATGTATGGTCTAAAACCCTAGGGAAGTAGGTAGAAAAAATATGGGTAGAGTATCCCTTGCATCTTGGCTGATTATCTCCTGTTGATGATAAATATATCTCTTGTGCTACTTGAGCTACACCCTCCTCAGAATAAGGTGCAACAGAATAAGATTTATAATTACTAGCTGACCTGGATGCATTCTACGACCCCTCCTCAGACTGGGAGTCGGATGTACCCTCCTCCTCTATAAATCTTGAAATTACCTCGGATTGAATCTCATCTCTAGGCCCAAACCTTGAATCAACTTCCTTTTATGAACCATCCTCTAAATCACCCTGTCCCTCCTCAGATTGGGGATAGTGTGGTGTTAAGGTCTAGGGCATATTCATCCTCAACCTTTGAACAAGTCTAAATGGTGCAGTCTTGGCCCCTACTTGTGCTGGTACAGGCTGACAGCCCGACTGAATAATATGGACAGGATGAGGGACTATCTAAATAGGAGATAAGGTGGGCTGACTACCTAATGTGGCAATAATTGATGCATCTACAACTTGTCTTTATGATCATCCATGAGTCTGTCGTAGGGCCAATGACGTGTTGTCTTAGATCACGAGCTACTTATTCACAGAGCCACTCTTCTCTGGAGACTCGTCATAGACCCTAGACTGAACTCCCTTCTTTTGTACAACTTTTGGTGCCATAGTACCTGAAATATAATAATGGAAACTTTTGATGACCTAGGGGAGGGATAGTTATAACCCTTACTAATAGGCCATAAGTAGTATTTACTAGGTCCATAGGTACCTTCATAGGTACTAGACAAAGACCTAAAGTCTTAGGGTTTCAGATCTTACACTTACAAGGGCACTTACACCCTCGTAGGTGCTACTTATGAGGCCCGTAAGTTCCTATGTAAGTACTGTCTTGAGAGTAAGTCAACTTTTTCTCAAAATTATTAATCCACACAATGCATATTTCACTTTTTAACCCTATTTAGTACACTACAACATGTATCAAATTAAGTTCAACAGGTATTACAAAAGTATTTTTGAGCTTTCGCTCATATTTTTCAACTTCTACTTCCATTTTAAAGTGATCACAGGTTTTCTAAACACAAACCATGCAACAAATTCAATATTACTCAATTTAGGCTCCATATTTTTCATGATTTATAAGAAAGTATCAATTTTAGGATGTATCAAGCATTATTTTAAAAATCCATAAGCAAGAACATATTTTTCACAAGTTGGATCCAAAACTTATTTACCTATATGTGAAGAGTTGGAAGTAGAATATGAACAAGGTTAAAAAAACATATTTTTTTATGATTAGGCATGCAAGTGATGAGATTTTGAAATATTTTTGCCTTTTATAGATTAAGAGAGTATTTACGAGTTTGAATAAGAATGGGAGTTTTAAAATTTGAAGAAGTGGGGAAAATGGATCGAAATTATTAGTTTTAAGGGAAGGGGTAGGGTCGGATCGGGTCGAGTTACTTGGGCTAGACCCAAGTTTTCAATATTCTGACACCAAGTTTTGATCAACTTATGGAGCCACTTACAGCCCATAAGTACCATTTACGACCACCGTAAGTGATTTCGTAATTGGTTCCTACAAGTTATTTCCCTCTCTAATTTCTACTACCCTACTTATAGGGTCGTAGGTTGTAATTATGACCTGGGTAAGTGGTTTTGTCAGTACAACTTTAGAGACCCAAATATCCTTATAGTTTCATTCTTACATATGTGACACCACTTACCTATCGTAGGTTGGACCTACGACCACTCGTAAGTAGGTTCATAGGGCCACTTACCTATAGTTGTCTGAATTTTGTAGTTTTTACTAGCCTCCAGGTGTTTTACCATGCTTTAAACCTAAAAAATGAAAACAAAGTGAACACTAATACATTGGGTTGCCTCCCAATCACCGCTTGATTTTACCTTACGGTACAATGTGGCTACGTTGGATACTCAGACTTCACTAATAAGACCATGGATTGCCTCCTATGATGTACCTGATTTAACATCACGACATGACTCAATTGCCTTGGATACTCAGACTTCGCCAAGGCTTACATTGACATAAATCTTCACTTTCTTAATATTTCCCATATAGTGCTTAACACGTTGCCCATTCACCTTGAATGGGGTTGCTCCATCTCTTTTTAACTCAATTGCATTATGCGGTAATACTATGACTATAGTGAATGGTCTTACCACCTTGACTTCAACTTTCTAGGAAACAAACGAAGTCTCAGATTATACAACAGGACCATGTCACCGAGCTGGATCACCTTTTTCTCAATATTTTTTTCATGATGCTCAAAAGGGTACCCGATTGATGTTGATTCAAAGTAGCTGACATCTTACAAAAATGTTGCTCATGCTACTTAATTGCGGTAGCATGGTATTCTACTTTCTGGCTTAGTCCCAAAATGTCTTCCTTAATCTCCTTAAGGAAATTATCTTTGATTTTCTAACCCCTTGATCTACTTAATAAGTAATTCTTCCACCCTTGAATTAGTATGACAAAGACCAAGTGGAATGTAAGCACAACTATTCTCCTTATAGTCATCCTTTCACCTCTAGTAACCATCTCTGTCTTTTCTCCAATCCTTGTATCTGTCCCCATATTAGTTTCAACCTTGATTCTCATGCCTTGAGTTCTAAGTGTCTTGATTAGAACCTTGGATCTTGGCTTGAAAACCCGCAATCTCTTTATCTAGGTACTGCACTTCCTCCTGAATAATAGAATCATACAACCTAGGATATTTACTTTGTGTTGTCACAACATTTATTTTTTTGGAATTCATAGTTGACAATTGTTTAATTAGTAACCCCATCTCCATCCACAGCTGTGCAACCTCTTGAGCCACTATATCCTTTGATTCTCTTCATACTGGAAGCATCAATAGCATAGGTACCATCACCTCTTTCCGCCTCCCCAGTATGCCACCCTCGATTGGTTTTAGAGACCCAGTCTAAGATTTTTGCAGCCAATTTCCATCAAAGGCTCATGAAAGCCTCACCAGTAATAGTATCAACAATAAATTTGGTGTTGGAATTTAGGGCTCTATAGAATATCTCAAGAAAGTTCCTTCCTGAAATTTTGTGATTGGGCACCATCATCAATTTCTTCTTAAATGTAACAATGTCTTGTACAATGGTTCTGAATGCAATTGCCTAAAATTATAGATCTCATCCTTCAACTACAACATTCTATAAAGTGGAAAGAATTGGTCTAAGAATTGATTCTGCAACTCATTCCAATTAGTGATGGACCCATAAGGTAGTTCCCCTAACCATAATATTGCTTTACCAGTAAGAGGGAATGGGAGCAATCTGAGTCTCAAAGCTTCCTAACTCACCCCTAGTAAATTATATGAAGTGTAAATCCCAATGAAATTTATGATGTGCATGTTTGCATTATCTGACGGCAAACCAGCAAACACACCTGTTAGATTTAACAGCTGAATCATAGCACTTGTAATATCAGACATCACTCCTTGGGTAAACTCAAAAGGAATGATATCTCTTATCTCAATAAGCTCATCATACCTATGTATTCCTTCAAATTATCATACGCTAGAAAGTACTGAAAGACTAGGGGTTGCTTGAGTACTATCTATCCTAGTTCTATTGAGTTCTTATCGATGCTCTACTTCCTACCTCAGTCTTTACTTTTGAGATGCATGATAGGTAATAATATCCCTATCGCATTCTCTCCAGCTAGTAACTGTATAAATAGTTTGTGCATTTGTTTCTTAAACACCGTGCAGAAGAACATCTTGAAGTCCCCATAAAGATTTTCATGACTGTGCTATGATATCTTGTGATTCTATCATAGGGTTCTTTCAATCTCTCGATTAGGTGGGATCTAAGGATTGAATTTATTCCGAGTACCAAGTATACACTAGCTTACACCCTAAAAATAGTAGAAAGGTAAAACGAGCAGCCTCAACAACTTCAATCAATCAATCTATAACCGTATTCTCCAACAATGATGCCAAAATTTGATGTTGCCCAATTATACCTCCAAGAAAGTACAAAAATATCACCATAAAATATAGAACCCAAATAAAGGCTAGGGTTGAACCCATCAGAAATAGGCCAAATCTTTATCATGAACTTGCTGAAGTGGCCGGAAAGTGTAGAAAAGTAAATGGGAAATTTTTTTTGAATTTAGTAAAGTTGTAATAGATCTTGATTGCTTTAGGTTGAAATAAATATGATATGAGTACTAGGATTGTGTTCCCCCGACTTCCTAAATCTGCAGATTTATCGTGCTCTATTAAACTATAACAATTCCTTGCTTGTAGAATCTAGCAAGATATATATCACCAACCATTTTATAAACTTCTTTGGTGAATTTCACTCTTTATCTTATGAGTCTCAGAGTTTCTCCTTACTAACCCTTGCCCTGGATCCCAATTTAACTATCTTTTTGGGTATTAAGTCAATTAGATAAGGGTTGGTATCCTCAAATTACTGTTTTGATTTCCATTTTCTAATCTTAAACTCTCTTGTGAAGATGGTATCAAATATAGCTAGGTTCTCAAATTTTGCAATCATTAAGAAGACAATCAATGCAAAGAAAACCACAATACATACAAGGACATCAACCAAGAATGACTTTGCACTTTTTGTACTTTGTTATTCCATCAGGGTTTCCACAATCCTAGTTAGGTGGTTTAGCGTCTCATGTTTGCAAGAACACCTATTGAATTCATAAAACAAAGAATATAAATAATCTTACAATAATTTAAGAACAAAATCTAGAATCTCAAATTAATATCAAACCATAAAAAACAAGAATGATGGATTCTAAGATCAAAAGTCAGATATAAGAATCAATATAGTGTAGTAAGTATATAGAGTGAGTAAACTAATACAAAAACATCAAAGGCATACTTATAGAATATGTCGAAACTATAAAAAGCCTAACCAAAATAAAAAAAAACAAAACTAGGTCGGTAACTACCTATGGGACCACTTATGGGATGTAGGTACTATCTACATACCCTAGGTGGGGCATAGGTGTTAGAAGGTAACAAAAAATTTTAAAACTTCCATCTTTGATGTCACTTACGGGGGGTGTAAGTGGTACTTAAGCCTTGTGAGTAGGTTTTGTAATGCCCCGAACAAATCATCAAAACTTCAAATCTTCAGAACAAAATTTCTCTGGAAAATATGTGGCCACTTACAATGGATGTAAGTTCCCCTTAAAGATCCATAAATGGATCCGTAAGTGGTCCTCTGAACACTTCAACTCTCTTTTCTTCTATTTTGCTCTAGAACCTAGTTTCCTGCAAAATAAATACAAAAAACACATCATATTAACAAAAAAGACCTAAGTATTTGCATATTTTTTACTTTTGAGCATCAAAAGTGCCTTGAAACCATGTCACATTAGTTCTTAAGTGGCTTCTTCTTTAGAAACCAATTATCTGCTCAAGCGGTTTCTCTAGTTAGTGCGTTGCCCCAACAACTTAGCAAGAAGGCTAAGTTTTTTATAGAACCCTCGAGATTTGTTTGGAATCCGGTGAACACAAATGAACTATGATAATAGGCTATTTTTAATGACAATGTCAAATTTCTGAAAGTAAATTGTTTTCAACAAATTAAGCCCCAAGACCCCTTTAAGGCATAATTCATTAGTTTTATAAACGAAGGGTCGAAATGCAATCTAAAGGATCCAATCCCAAACCAACCTTGATAATAACACAAATACGATATTTTAGACCTAATGGAACTATTAAAATTTCCATCCAGTACTCAAAATAACAAATGTTGACCAATGTCAACTATATGGCTTTAATAGCCTCCAAAACCCACAAACTCTGCTAAATCAATACCGATCGCATTGGGAACCATGACAACCATATACACACCCCAAAATAATTATATTAACTATAGGGAATGGAAAAATGGGGAAATTACATCAAAATCAAGCTTTTACAATTTAGCTCATTACATTCAGTTTGTCGAGGATTAGTAATGGGAATCTTTTATCTTTTTAAGAAGAGGTTATCTGGGTCAGCTGTGTCTTTAGATAGTACACATACATCTAGACTTAGGTATGATTAGTAGATTAATATAGAGGTTTCTTGCTCACAAGATAGTATTGTAGGAGGTTTCATAGCTTACCTTACTTGTAACAAGTGTATGACGAAACTTCCTTGTGAGTGTTTGTATGGTGGGGAAGGTTGCTATAGATCTTGTTAGATAGGTTACAAGATTAAGGATCACCCTTCTAATATAAAGGGCAATAGGGTATTTCATCATCAACTCTAGCAGGCTGAAATGTTCAAAAAGGCACTATTTCAGGTGCAAGCGATAGTCAAAACCACTTCTATGCTTTATTTTCGCGTCAGGTTCAGGAGAATTCCCCCCATATTGTTATTGGTATAGTAAAAGTATTCTTTCTTGATGTTTATGACTTGTTGGATCATAAGTCTACTTTTTATTTTGTTACCCTATATGTTACCTTTAAATTTGGGGTCTGTCTGAAACAACTCTTGGAACCTTTTTTTATTTTTGATCTAGTAAGTGAGTCAGTCATAGCCAAATGTGTATAAAGAGATTTCCTAGCGTCAGTCTTTCATAGATTCACCACAGCTGATATAATTGAGTTAGACATAATAGATTTTAATGTTATTCTTTACATGGGTTGATTACATTTCTGTTATGCCTTAATCAGCCGTAGAACTAGATTTCTAAAATTTCAATCTCCAGATGGACCTATCTTAGAGTGGAAGGGTAGTCCTATAGTGCCTATATATAGTTTCATCTCTTATCTTAAGGACATGAACATAATCTCTAAGGTTTGAATCAGTTATTTAGTACGGTTTAAGGACTCTATGTTTGAGACTCCATCTTTTTAGTTGTCTCAATAGTCTATGAGTTTCTAAAAGTATTTTCTGAGGATCTATCTAGAGTCCCTCCCAAGTAAAAAATTGAATTTGGGATTGACTTTCTTCTGAATACATTGCTATATCTATTCCTCCTTATATAATCATTCTAATTAAGCTTAAGGATTTGAAAGAACAGTTGAAAGACCTTTTAGATAATGGTTTCATCTATCCCAACATTTTCCCTGAGGTGCTCCAGTTATTTTTATGTGCAAGAAATATGATTCTCTCAAAATATTTATCAATTACCACTAGTTGAACAAAGTTACAATCAAGAATAAGTATACGATCCCCAAAATTGATGACTTATTCGACCAGCTTCATGGTGCCAGTTGTTTGTCTAAGATTAACCTTAAATTTGGCTATCATCAGATCAAAGTTAAGGAGTGTGATATTTCGAAGACAACTTTAAAACTTTGGGTGGTCACTATGAATTTGTTGTAAGAATGTGATGAATAAGGTATTCAAGTGGTATTCATATAAGTTTGTCATTACCTTCATAAATGACATCCTTTTTTATTCTCAAAGTAAGGAAGAGAATGCGGATCATTTGAAAGTTATGTTGTGGGCACTCAAGGGTTGTTAGTTGTTTGCTAAATTTAGTAAATGTATGTTTTAGATGAAGTCAACTACATTTCTTGGGCATTTTGTGTCTAGTGAAGGTGTCCAGGTAGGATTTCACAAGACCGAGGTAGTAAATAACTGGACTAGACCAATTTATCCATTAGGCATTAATGTTTGAGGTAGTAAAGAACTGGCGTTGACCTATTTATCCATCAAACATCAGGAGCTTTATGGTCCTAGTTAGTTACTATAGGAGGTTCATTGATGGGTTCTCGTCTATTGTGCGCCATTAACCAGGTTTAATAAAAAATGAGTAAATTTCAGTGTTGCAAATCTTGTGAGAAGACCATTCAGAAGTTAAAGTCTTAACTCACTTATGCACCAATTTTGACTCTACTAGAGGATTTAGATAATTTTCTAGTCTATTATGATGCTTATAGTATTGACCTTGGATGTGTTTTGATCCAATACAGTAAGGTCATTTGTTATGCATCCAGACAGCTTAGGGGTCATAAGAAGAACTACCCAACTCACGAACTCGAGTCGACAGTATTTTTCTTACAGATTTGGTGACACTATTTGTATGGTGTTTACATTGATTTATTTATAGATCATAAGAGCCGCTAGTACGTTTTTAGTTAGAAAGATTTGAATCTTCAATAAAGGAGATGACATGAGTTTTTTAAGGATTATTACATGAGTGTTCTTTACTATCCAAGCAATGCTAATGTAGTGACTAATGCTCCGAGCAGGTTGTCCAAGGATAGTGTGGCTAATGCTGAGGAAAAAATTAACGAATTGTCTAAGGATTATAACATGTTTGATTGATTAGGGTTTCATCTTGTAAACTCAGCGGATGTGGCATTATCATTTTGAATGATTTCACCATCCCCTAATATTTCTGAATCATAGAAATATGAAACACTAGATAGACTCCTAATAGGCTTATCTATAATGCTAGCCTTGAAGATATCAAACCCACATCATCAAGAATCTTAAATAGACCGGTATTCATGCATCTAGGTTTTCCCCTCTTTCAAAAAAACATGAATTTCTTCATGGGAGATACATTAAACAATACGTTCTCACCCGACTTAAAGTACATGTCTCTTACCTTCCAGTAAATATATTCCATCTATCTTTTTTAGGATGCCAACAACATATCCTAAATGAACCTTACTTTCTCTTAAGTTTCCTTATTAAATCTGCACCTAAAGGCTTCACATCACATACCTTGAACCAACCTGTGGATGATCTACACCTTCTCCCATAAAGAGATTCAAATAAGTCCATGCTAATACAATGAGAATTTTTGTATAAGAACCCACACAACAGTAACAACTGATCCTAATGACCCCTAAAATAATCCACTCATTCTCATAGCATATACTTAAGTACTTGAATGGTCCACTCAGACTACTCATCGATCTGAGGATGAAATATTGTACTAATATCAATCTTTATGCCCAACACCTAATGTAACTTCTGATAGAACTGAGACGTAAAATGAATGCTTCTATCGAATATGATGTATATTGGCACACCATGCAATCTTTGAACCATTTTGACATAAATCTTGTCTAACTTCTTTGTGTTATAATTTACCCTAAATAAGAATAAAATGAGTTGACTTTGTTATCCTATCAATAATGACCCAAATTAAGTGATACTCGTTGTCCCAAGGTCTTAGGAAGAAACACCACTAAATCCACAATAATCCTTTTCCACTTTTACTCAAGAATGGGTATCTTTTGAAACAAATCTCCAGGATTTTAATGTTCTTACTACCCCTGCTGATGGTTATGAAAATTGGCCACATACTTTAGTATATCTCTCTTCATTCAGGTCCAGTAATAAAACTATGTCAAGTCATGATAAATATTGGTTGCACAAGGATGTATAGAATATTAGGAACCATGAGCTTCTATAAGAAGACTCAGAATCACATCATCCACATGAAATACAAAACGCATCAAGTGTGTCATCTTAATCTTTACCACACACCACTTTATTTGAATCTTGTTCAACATTGTATCCTCAAATTTCTCATTCATAGTTCAATAAAGGATTGTTGACCTTACCTACATACTAGCCAATATTCCATCCCTCCCAGGCACTCTAAACTGCATAAACCATATTGCTAGAGTTTAGATCTCTATAGCCAAAGGTTACCTTACCACTCTCAAACAAGGAAAACTACCCACACTTAGAGATTTTTATCTCAATGCATCCATCCAAAAAAGGCCTTTGCAGTATTATATTGGATGGTCATATCATAATCCTTTAGTAACTCAATCCACCACCTCTTCCTTTGATTCAAATCCCTTTAAGTGAAAATTTATTGTAAACTATCGTGGCGTATTACGTCCTCACATTAAATACCATAAAGGTAGTGTCTCCATATTTTAGTGTATAAACCACCGTTGCCAGCTCCAAGTTATGAGTTAGATAATTACCCTCATTAGGCTTCAATTACCTTGAAGCATAAGAAATATCATTCTTGTCCTGCATCAATACATCACTAAATCTAAAACCTCAAGCATCACAAAAAATAATAAAATCTATACCTTTAACGGGAAAAGAAAGGATGGGAGTTGTGTTCAAAAGAGTCTTAAGCTTTTCAAAGATCACTTTGCACTTATCAACCAAAATAAATGGTATCTCCTTTTGTCTCAATTTTTTCAAATGAGTTGCAATAGAGACCAAATTTTTAACAATGTGTTAATAGCACGCAAGATCCACAAAGCATCAAAACTTAGTCATAGAGTTAATACGAGACCAACTCTTAAAAACTTCAATCTTTTAGGGATCTATCATCACCCTCTTCTCGGAAAACATATATCCTAAAGAGCCTATAGAAGATATCAAAAATTGAGTTTTAGAGAATTTAGTCCTCTTACTCTTGGAGTAAACCAAAATGTCATCAATAAATACAATTAAAAACATATCCAAGAAAGATTTCAACATGCTATTAATCAACTCATAAATATTTCTGGCTTATTAGTCAATCCAACTGAAATCACTAAGAGTTCTTAATGTCTATGAGGAGTCTTAAAAGCTGTTTAGGTATATCCTCAAGCCAAATCTTTAACTGGTGATACCCTGACCACACATCTATCTTGAAAAATACAGAAGCACCCTATAACTAGTAAAATAAACCATCTATTTAGGGTAAGAGGTACTTATTCTTGATTGTAACCTTATTCAACTACTGGTAGTCTATACACATTCCCATGTTGGAACTTCCTCTCAAGATGTCTTTCATCCATCTAGTGTTACATGTCTATATGTTTAGGAAATATATTTCAGACTCCTTTTGTATCCTTGAAGTTCTGACCTTGCATCTTGATTGTATGAGAAGGAACCAGTGGCTATTATTAATAGACAAGTAAGAAATTTATGGTTAAAGGAGTTTGTGTTCGTGAAATTTATATGGAGAAACCATATTATTGAAGAAGCTTTGCGGGAGTCAAGAAAATGATATGCTAGACAAGTACTCTCATTTGTTTCTATCTTCTAGTATTCACTTATTTGAAATTTAGGGATTCAATTTCTTAAGGTGGGGAGAATGTAATACCCCATATAAGTTATAAGAAAAATATTTTAGCAGATAACTGAGCCTTAGCCTATTGCACGTTAATGAGGGTATAAAAAATTACTTAAGTCAATTAGTGGTTTTTGCCAACTGGTTATGAAAGAAAAAAATCATAGTAGTTAGTATCTAGTGACGGAGCAATAAGGAAAAGAAAAACCCCGAGATGTTTATAGATAGTATAAATAGAGAAGTAGAGAAGGAAGGTAAATTTCTTAACTTAGTTTATAGATTTGATTCATATAATTTACGACTTCAGTTTTGGGATTAAGAGTTTAAGAATATGGGTATAAAGAAATAGAGAAACCGATTAACATCACATAAACTAAGTAAGTATACTATAGTATTGAATTGTAAACTATCATATTTTGGTAAGGAACAATAGGCTAAACAAGAATGATAGTTTAAATAGTTTGACGCACTAGTTAAGAAATTTGGGTAAAGTAGGTTTTAACCATTGCAAGTATCATTAATTATGAATCTTGAAGTAAAACCAACTAATCAATAATATCACAATAATCTGAATTGGCAAGAATAATAAAAAATTATGTCGATATGATTATAGGTAACATAACAGAGATTATTTTGGAATGTAAACCAAAGGTAATTAATAGAATCAAAATTTGTTTGGTAGTTTATGAATGTGATACTGGACCTGTATTCTGATTATTTCAATCAAAAAAAGTCATGCAGATTGTTTGACATGAAAAGTTTGCTATTTTGACAAATGTACTATGAGTAGTAACCTTACCATAATTTGTACTTTCATATATTGAATAATTTATACTTGTTTTTTAAGAATGATAATATTAAATGCTTTATGTACGTAGGACAATTCTTATACTTGATAAGATACTGAAATGCTTATTTGGGATGTTCTTGCTGTTATAAGATATATTTATAGTTATTTGAGATATGATTACTACTATTGTGAAAGTTCTTTACTTACTTGAAAAATAAGTATTTTGACATGTACTTTGTTCATGTTTATATGAAATGTGATTTTGTATGGACTTAAATGCCCTATATTATTTTAAAAATGCTTCTATAAGAGTACTTACTATTTACAAAGAAAGTATAAATGGGAGTAGACCTTGATATGAATCTTGTAGCTAATGGTGGATTCGTTAGACCTGGTGCGCCTTGTATTTATTGATTATAGACACAACCCTTGTTAGTGGGAAGATAGAACTAGTATATTGTTACTGATCACCCTCATGTAGGGACCTATTGATAAAATATTTGATTTCCTTATGAGGGGTGAACTATTATCGGCTATAGTAGAGTGTCATACTAATTACATGATTAATTCTTGGAAACCTCCTAAATCATAAAACATGATATGATAGTATTTGTTGGTTATTACCAAATTGTTAAATTGATTTCTTATATGATGATTTTCATTTTTGAAAGAACATTATTTCATAATATTTTCTTATTATCATATTAGCCTATTTTATAACTAGTCCACATTAAAATAGTTGTGGTTAAGTATTATTACTCACTGAGCTAGAGTCTCACTTCTTGATATTTTTCCAGAGAACAAATGACAGTGAGTATTTAGTTGACTAGAACATATGGGTTGGCATATTCCCGGTAAATCCCGCACTTATTTGCGTGGGTGAAGACTTATTTATTTGATATGGTCTTTTTGGAAATCTTATAGTCGCGCCTTAGTCATTTTCTTATTAGGATCATGAGTATTTTTTTGTTATTATGGACTTACGAAGTATCTGACTACTTGTCATATTTTGGAGATAGATTTAGTAGTGTTATTTCGTTGCGAATAGAATGTTGATGGAATTGTGCATTATGGTGGTGATGTTGGATATATGGCTGTTATTTTGTGACAGGGAAGTTTTTGGATATGCCTAAAAATAGGGAAAACTCTGTTCGATTATATATGGAAGACTAATGAGGCTTGCTTTGGGATTCTATTCCTCTTACCGTTGGTCGTGGCCCTATTTTGGGTTGTGATAGTTTGTAGTTTCTTGTTCTTAAATTCCTATTAATATATGTTGTTTCTAGTAGATCGCTTGTAGTATTATTTTATGGGGGATGCATGCATGCCAAAACCAAGATAAGGAAGGTGTTCAAGAGAATTGGATCAAGTAAATACTTTCGAGGATTAGAGGTTGCTAGGGATGAAAACTTGAAGTACAACAATTTGTTCAAATGGAAGAACAAGAACAGAGAAAGAAAGAAGCCATACATTGAAATGGTTATTTCAAGAATTCACTAAAAGGAACGCAACCAACAAAACTCTTTCTTCATAAAAGGTATAGTTGTATTAGCTAGTGTCTTTCTTTTCTATTCCAGTATAAATAGTAGTTTTCTTATTTCCCTAGATTAGATTATCTTGATGTTTGAATACTAAAAACTCTTTTTTGGAGCTTATCTAAAAGTTTATTTCATAACAAAATTTTGCTTCAAGTTCAAATTCCTCTGCTCCACTATGAATGTCAGGGATTTCAATTCCAGAATACTTAGCATCATTGGATTTTGAGACCAACTTCCTTATGTATCCACACTTTGAAACTTGTAGGAGCTGCATGGATAAATCAAAGATAGAGCCTTTTAATCAAGAGTTTAACTTCTATACACCAAGATTATAAATAATAAGGAGGTATAATACATAAACAGACACTCAAACTTGTCCTCAGCTGGCAAGTAAAAATTCCAACTAGGCATAATACATAAAAGGACCCCCAAACTTGGTCTCAGCTGGCAAGTAAGAACTCCAACTTTGAGAATGCATATCCAGACACCTTAACTTGGTCTCAAATAACAACTAAATACTCCAAATTGTCCCCATTGTGTCTCGTGGACACTCGACATTGATGTGACACATACATTTTGGAGGTGTCTAGATGGTAATTTTGTAGGTTGGAGTGTTCAACTGACATAGTAGTGATGAGTTAAGGTGTCTAGATATGTACTGCCAAAATTGGACTGCTTAGTTGTCAGCTTAGTCCAAGTCTAAGTGTTTGTTTATATATTATACCTAAATAATTTTACATTATTAGGCCTCCTAAAGATAACTACAAGAAACTAGCCGTAATCAGTGTAACTAGTTAGTGAAAAGAACAATCTTGATAGTGTTCCTGAAATCCAATGTAACTAGTTAGTGAAAAGAACAATTTTGATGTTGAAAAAATCATGATGGCTTTTGTGCGATTGCACAACCATCAGCGCTAGCAAACTTGAAAAAATTTCCATGTTTCCAACAACGACTCAGGATTTATTCGAAATCTGATATATGCAAATGAACTATGTAACCACACTAAATTCGATGTTTCAAAAGCGTTGGAAAACTCAAATTTTCCATTCGAGTTCGTTTAGATCAAATGCGGGTCCCACACCAAACTTTCAATTTTCCAACTTTCCAACCAATAGGTCAAAATGAGCTTGGGTACATTGGGACCCAAACCAAGTCTACCAAGCCTAAAATAGATATTCCATATCTACTGGCACAGTTGGAATTTGCATCTGATATTATCTTAATGAGGTTTTTGCCCGGTGTCAACTGGCTATAAAAAACAAATGAAATGCCCAGCAACCGAACTGTCAGTCCTATCATGTCATAAATGACTTGGGGAAGCTATGGGAAAGCTATAATCGACGAATATAAGAAAAAATATGAAAAATAACCTGGAGGGTCATTACAATATTCACTACTAAAAGGACTTCCGTCCCTAAAAGTGAACGGCCAAAAAAATATTAAAATCTCAAAATGATGAGGTACTAGGCCCATATGGTCCAAGCATGACTTTCCAGATAACCTCAATGAAGAGAAAACACTTCCAAAGGATTTTACCATAGGTATCCCTTTTTTTACCAGCTCTCTTACTTCACTTCCAAGTAGCCAAAACTCAATCTCAACCACCAGCTGGCCTTCAACTGAATCGAGAAAACCTGATGCACGAAAAATTAGAATCACAACACACTAATACCATCTCGAGACACTTACAAATCAACAAAGGCTCATACTATCCAAATCAACCCAAGGCATGAATCCTACGACTGACTCCAAATCCAAATATAACCATTTTTTTTACCAATCCATACTTGCTATCTACTCCAAACAAAAAGGAAAATGACATGAGTTTCATTTATGCAATCTCATCACAAAGAACTCGAAGAACTGAAGGTGATCCACTGAAAGTCCATACGACAAACGTGAGAATAAGTTCATAAGGCATTATCTAGGTACACATAAAAGGAGATAATCAAGGAATACAATCTATGCCAATGCTTCAACTAGTCTGGATGGCAACCAAGACTAAAATCTAGAAGGTCAAGGCATAACTACTCATAACTGAATGATCCACTCCAGGATGTCCTATTAAACGAGAATAAAACCATACTAAATCCAACTCAAGCATACTACTCTTACTGAGAATAATATCCAAAATTCTCATGTAGACTGAAGACCTGAGGTCAATGTTGAAAGAACCAATTCTGGGTTCATGTGCTATCATCTAAACACTTATCACCTATAATCCATCTAAAGTCTAGAAGATCGAATGGGCAACCACGAAGTAGGCTCAACCAACCTATAAATGAAATCCTAACAGAGACAAATCTAAAACAATGGATACACACAAGCTCTACAACTCCTAGCGAAAATCTCAATACTGGGGCTGAAGTGCTTGATATCAACTATCCAAACAAAACCTAAAGATGGGTAGACATTAATACTCCAACTCTATCATAACTTCCAAATCGCCATCCCAAGGCGTTAAATTTGAATTTAACCAATAAATCCAAATCCATGTGACATACTCAAATCGACTACACTGTCTGAATTAGAAATATCTATACTAGATCACGCCGAGCCAAAATCTAAATATAGCTGAAAAACAAAATTGCAATAGAGCAAAATCATCGGCTGGAAACACAGGAAATCTACTACATATTTGTTAGTGGGCATGAACTATTAAAGTATACTCAAGACTCATATAGGCCACAAACAATACTAAAAATGGCAAAACTCTAGCAACTCGGAGAAATGCAATTCAAGCCATAAACTAACCAATTCAGCACCCCATCTCGACAAAGAATAACCATAGGTATATATCATCAAGGAGAAACACTCCAACAAACCTTATTAAGCCGAATAAAATCTTGTATGGGGATTCCCTAAATGTACCCAGGTAGGACAATCATCACTTGATCCAACCATGAATCATATAATCGAAGAAGAAAAAAATGCCGATCTTAAAATCAGGGTCAAAGTTAAGACCACCACAAGAAAATCAACTACTCAAGATAAAGAATTTCCAATTTTCCAACTTAAGAAGTGATCACAGGAAATGTCACCTGCCTCTATCTCCTTAACTCTATGGAAGACAAGAATCACATCTTGGTGCGAACGAAACATCCAATCTCCACACCAAAAACAAGGGAAACCCATCACTTCTCAACAAACCTAACAAATATGAAAAATGAATCTAGGACATCTCGATATCTATATCAAGCCTCTATCGAGCAATGAAACAACCTCAAACAAACAATGAACGTCAAACTGGCCAAACTCACAAATGGGCTATATAGAAAGGAATATCCAAAATGAAAACCTTAGCATCCTAGGGGCAAGTCTAAGACTCTCCAACTCAAGATCAGGCATTATAGCTAAATTGCCAACTTTAGAACCATATAGAACCACAGAAGGTCAACTTACCTTTGATAATACATTCTCGAATCAATCTAACACAACTAACCAAGAGGGAAAACAATCAACCTTGCCTTGCTATGGGAATGAAATCATCAAGTCGGGCTATATCTACTTAAGGCACCGAATAAGAATCATAGGGAAATGAAATCCTAATTAGATAATACTAGTCTATATAGCTATCCAACGAGGATCAATTATATTAATTAATAATATCAATAACATCAAGAAGTGATAATAATAGTAACAATAATTTTAATATGAATATAATGAATAGGCGGTACCAAAATGAACATCAATATCATGTACCACTCAAGGGCCATAATAAGGCCAATGTGCCAAGATAATAGGACTCAAACCCAAAAGCTACCCCCATAAGGAGCAAATATCAATATAGATCTACCCCATCCACTACTAAAAGGAATACACCATAGAGGTAGTCATATAATCATGAATTTAAAAACAAGGCACACAATAATCAATATAAACTCATCAAGGCATATAATCATCAATAGTATACCCCAATGTATACAATGAAAAAAGTAAATGCGGGAAATAAAAGCACACAATGCATGGTGACATTCGAACCATATGCTTCATGGATCCATAGGAGAACAAATCTGAATAGATCCAAACTAGGACCGACTAACTGAATCATAAACTGAGATGCTAAGCACAATATCTGTAACTGAAGGTGACACAATCATCATAAGGTTGATCTGAATGAGCTAAAAGACTAATAATCCCATATTGAGGACACTCTCTAGGACAATAGTCGATCTCTCTGCAGTCGCAAAAAACTCCTAAAGCACAAACATGGTGAGAACACAAACTGAGCCTAAATAGTTGTTGACACTTAGAGCTTTCTCTATTACTAATAATCATCTTTTCTGTAGTCATAGCCTTTCTCAAGAACTCTAGGCTAGCGGGGAAACATGCTAGCACTGTATGATCAACTAACTCATATTTGGTGCACTCTCTAAGCTAGTGTCCTATCATGATACATCCAAAATAGATCCTAGGATACTTTGAGATATTGCCCCTCATAATCCATAATAGTTTCCATGGCCTAAAGACCCATACCAAAAACTCCACAAGGTCTAAGAAGACTCTGCCCGCTATGATCATCATGACTAATCTAAAAACCTCTCATAGTTTGAAATACTACCTGCGTAGAGCTGATATGCCACAAGTGAAGTTGACCTTTACCTAAAGGATACCCACTCCCAAAAAAAATACCAATTGTACAATACCTACGGCATGGCCTCATGTAGATACCTCCATAAGTCTCAATACATACTCTCCCTATGGACTTTGCATAAAAAAAGATCTAAGAGATGAAGGACCAAAATGCTATCATATTATTTGACACCAAATGGAGTGTCAATGCTGATCCTCTAATAGATCTATACACCATGTCTTACTCTAAAAGATATTGCATAGAAAAATGCATGTCCCACTCAAGAAATCTAATTTACTACTCAGAAACTGGCAAATAACCCTGATGACCACCACTAGAACCAACTCTTTTCTGAGAATTGCTCGATGAATCAAATGTCATCCGTGGCTGAAAGGGATCTGCAATATGACTCGAATCCCCGATGTTGAACCTTGAATAGATAAAGTAGTCATGAGCATTACTAGAGCGTAAGTTGGCCTCAAATCCTTATACTGATACTGAAGATCTTAGATATCCATATCTGACTCTGTAGTATGATGCTGAGATGAAGCTCTAAAAAGAAATATTGAAGTCTCATCCGTGTCTATCAACTATCTCTCATCTTCTATTTGGGGACAAAATAATGTCAAAAAATATGTCTAAGATTCATAGCAATGCGGACACACGATAAGGAGTCAAGAAATGAGTTTCCTAAAATGTCCTTTTAGCCTCCTAAATATAGGTTCTGAACATCTCCACAGGAATCTACTAAATGTTTAGCTCTTGTAATAATACACTGGTGCAGCCTAGGCTCTAATACCAATTTATCATGACCTAATTTCTCAAGCTATGATGGTGCCTACTATAAGACACCAGTAGGCAAGCCAAATCATTATTCCGGATGGCTAGTAATAGACTACCCAAAGAGATAAAAGAAATAATGTAGAATATCTAAAATACACAATCAATTACACAATATAATCCCAAAACCTAATGGTATCAATACAAGAATTTCTACATAACATGATTTAAAAGTAAAGTACAAATGAATACAACATAAAGAATAGTCAAATACATAAGACAAAGATAAGTAATGCTCCAAACATCAGGAGCTCACTCTAACTTTCTGAACCATGGCTTCTTCACATGATACATACTTCAATGGTGATAACCTATACTATGATATACAGGCTACAGAAGTGTAATATGAGTTCCAAAAATATAGTACTCAAGAGGCAACTACCGACTGAGCTCCAAAGATAAATCAGATATAAATAACATAGAAACATAATGAAAAACTACACCTATATGTCCAGCAACCATATAAGACATTTAATAAGATAATAAGGATAAACTATCCTATTCACGCCCAAGAGACTAACATATTAAGACTAAGGAAGTAGTAAAAACACACTATCCTATTTCAAACATACTTAGGATTCTCAAAACTATACCATATATCATTGACCAATATGGAAGTAAGAGCGAAAAGAAGATACCTATAAATACACGACGCCAAGGAATGAGTATATAATTTGAGTAAATAAAAGAAAAGAGGGATATACAGTAATTCCATGGCTATATATAAATAAGTATGCATATATATATATAAAAATATATAACCAAGGTCTACTCAAAGTACAACCTAAATCATCAAACTAGCAATTTAAGATCTCTTAACCATAGCAGAAGCTAGTGCTAGAATACTCAGGGTTCTAATCCACATATCAAGTCATCAGATGGTCAAGCATAATAATATAATCATAGGATAAAAGAGGTCAGAATCATACCTCAAGTCTTGATACTAAATCATTGACCGATATGTCATAAACTATCCATAACAATGATAGTAACAATATCAATAACCACGCGAGTAACTGGGTATTTTGGAAAACCAAATACCTAACCGACCCTATCACAACCCTTATCGCCCTAGGATTAGAAGGTTCAATCAACATACAACACATCATAAGGCATAATTATCACCTATATCTATGCAACCCTCCTATAGGAGCTAATAGATATAGGTGCATACTGGTGATAGGCAATGTATATACAAGAATAAATGTAGCCGAATCCATAATATCATCATCATAACCATCATTGTCATAACCATCATCATCGTAATCATCATTTGGTCTTGTCAGGTATATATATATATTATTGCTATACATAGGCCTAATCATACTCGAACCGGTAGATGTACACACATGCACATCCACATAGTCATCCTCCAGCCTTCTCGGGTATTAATATCATCATCTCTATATTCTCCATCTTTCTTTATAATCAATATCACCATCACAATATCCTCCGGCCTTGTCGGGTATCAATATTATTATCACAATATCCCCCGGCCTTGCCAGGTATCAATATCATCATCAAAACATCTTTTTGCCTTGAAGGGTGTCAGTATAATCATCACAACATCCCCCGGCCTTGCTGGGTATATAAGACTATCATCATAATCATCAATACATATATATAATGGGTGCACAGATCCAAGTCGTGACTAAAAGAGTTTAATTTCATAAATCCATTACCTGGAGTGATCTTTGGGACTAAATCATGATAAAAGTTTAGAAAGGGTCGAAATATATCACGATCTAAGTAAATAGTAGTCTCAAATCATAGGACATAATCTATCTCGGTCAGATCTTTAAGCATTATTATTAATCTCTTTTATATATAAGTTATCCACTAAGTTAGACAGTTATTATTTTCAAAGATATATTTTTAAGATGAAAAGTGGGCTTTAACCTTTAATTAGGAAGAATAGTCATAAGATCATATTTTAACTAGAATCACACCATTTATTGATAAAATGATCATGAATGTACCAAATCTATGCATGCCATCACTAGTATTCAAACAATGGAATCATAAGCATCATACCACACTTTTTTGTCCTATACCGAAGAGATGTGTATATATATATATATGTATTTATACACATATACATAAAAAATAAACTACAACTACATCCCTTATAAAGATAAAACTTCCCAAATGTACAATTGATATGTTAACATAGCCCTTGGCCCAATAGTGTGTCTGAAATAATTATAGGATCATAATCATGGCCTTCTTCCCATCTACATATTCGGAACCCATATTAATAATCATATCTATACATTATCTCATGTGTATAAGCAATAGCGTATTTATTAGGCATAACATCTCTACAAGCCATAAGGCATATTCATACTCATCTCACATATAGGAGACATCTCATATTTATCAGGCATAATAATAATTATAACCGTCTCACTTCTATAGGTCATGTATCATGACTATGAGGAATATTATCTCTATAGGTCAATTATCACATCTAAGAGGAATAAAATCTTTGAAGGCCCAATATCACTTCTAAGAGGAAATAACATCTCTAAAGGCTCAATATCATGGCCATAAGCCATTAATCATAATTCGGGGAAAATCATCACAATTTACAAAAACATTAAGTAAACTTATTCTAAAGGTTCAATATTCTCAACTATGCCTAACATCTGTAACTAAGTTCACTAGGGCTAACAGAAGTCTTAGATTAAGGTAGACACGAACCCACTTCTGATCCTCAATTTTCATACTTAGGAAATTTATACACCAATCTAGGCTAAGGTATACAGTTCAGGTTTTAGATGTCAAGTAAGCCATAAGCAATCCAATGATAGGAATTTCATCTAGAAACATGGGCATTTAAGTAAAATCCACCTAAATTACGATTTCAAGATCCCAACAAAATACCAAATAAGGTTAAATATACGAACCATACTTCCAATGGTAATATAACACCCCAAACCTAGCATTATATCAAATCCATTCTATGAATTATTTCAATCTAGGTAGAGTGCAATAGGATTTTAAAAGTACAATAAGCATTTCACCTTACGGGTTAAAAACACTCATCCAATCCCCAAACTTGAATAATCAAGACTATGTCACTCTACCCATAATTAAACTTAACATTCACATTCACACACAATATATATAACACATATCATCTTACGAAGAAGAGTAGACAGAAGCCTACCTCAAAGCCGAGCCGCAAATCTCTACATCATTCACTAAACATCCATCTTTACTTCATAATCTACAAAATTCCATCACACTATCAAAATCATAATTTACTCATCAATACGAGAATAATGATACCCATATTCTGCCATTATGCTTCTGGTCCAAAAATGACACCAAAAACCTCAAGTAGGTCCTACTTTATGGAAATCATATTTTTGAGGTCAACCCAATGTTCATAAATTATCAAGGAATCATAACCCTGAAGAAATAGGTGAAAACCAATCTAATTTGGGGATAAAATCAAGCCCTCAAGTTATTTGGGGTTTTAGGTCAAGAACTAAGAAATTCATCAAGAGAGTGTGAAATCTTACCTTACTTCGGATAATAATTGTGATAATAGATGTTAAACAAGCTCCTAAGTCACCCACAAGACTCAATTTAAGGATATATCACCCTTTAGGGTTCTTGGCTCTCAAGAGTAAGTGAAATGGCCAAAACACGGCCTAAAGGGTCCTTTTATACCCATACCAGGTTCAAAAGTGTTGTTTTTGCAGTCCATGGATTGCAAACGCAATAAGGCAATCACAATGCCTTTATTTCAATTGAAATAGGCCAATCATGATGGCTTTTGTGTGATCACAAAAGCATTAGCACCAGCAAACTTGGAAAATTTTCCAATTTTCCATGTTTCTAACAATAGCTCGTGATTTATTTGAAATACGATATATGGAAGTGAACAATGTTACCATTCGACATTCTGAATGCTTTGGAGTTCTCAAATTTTCCATTAGAGTTCATTTTGATCAAATGTGGGTCCCACACCCAAAATTCCAATTTTCCAACTTTTTGACTAATAGGTCAAAATTAGCTCGGGTGCATGGGACCCAAACCAAAGGTCTACCTAGCCTAAAATCTATATTTCGGAGTGCTGGAGCAGTCAGAATTTGCATCCAAGATTTTTTTACTAAAGTTTTTTGCCCGCTGGCCATTTGGAACTAGCAAAGACTTCTAAATAGGAAATTAGATCTAAAAACCAAACGAACTGCACGATAACTAAAATGTCAGTCCCAATGAGTCATAAATGACTTGGAACAACTATAACAAAGCTCTAATCAGTGAATATAGGTGGAAATATAAAAAATGATCCGGAGGGTCATTACATGAAAATAGAGTACCATTATGAAGTCATTTCCATAACATTTGAAAGAAGCTCTTTTCTCTTAGTGGAAATGTTATCATGAGTAGAGGGTTTTGTTCTCTTCTATGAACCAAGATCCCCCATTTCCAAGATTATAAAGGAAAAATGTGTACTAAGTAGATGTTATTTCCTGGTTTCTTTGGTTCAAATGGATTAGTATATATTGTATCATACTATCATTAGCAACCAAGATCATTCAATATGGTAGGCAAAATTCCTATTGTAGTCTCGAATGATTGATAGTACCGTTGAAATTATTCCCTTATTTCAATTGTGGGAAGGGTGTTTGACTAGGCACACATTTAATAATAAGAAATCAATTTTTAGAACTTATGGTATAAAATAAGTTATAAATATTTAGTGACTATGAGTGATATCATTAATAAATATGGAGATTAAAGTTAAATTATTACTATACTAAATATGGAAATGTATAATTTCTTTTCTTATTTGATAGTGTATGAGAGTGAGACTCTAGTAGACTCATGAGGAATTAATATCTTAGATGAATCCTCAACTAAGGATAGTTCTCTTAGAAATTGGTCAACTTTATTTCATAATAAATCACATAACTATTGGTATTTCACATACAAAATCATTCAGCCAATTTACGTGTTTTTCTCATTGAATTTTAATAACATGTAATTACCCAGTTTAGACCTTACAACATTGATCAGAGCTCCAATTTATTTCTCTACTTCCATTTTAAAAACTTTAAGAGTACCAAGTGTTTCTGATTTATTAAACAAAAGATAGAGATACATATATTGGACCTAATCCGAATACAGGCAATATGGATATCATTAGATTTCTTACAATGCATAGATGCTATTTTTAATAATATAGTTGATTCAGATATCGTTCATAAGGGGAATGCTCTGGGTTAAAGCACTTTAGACCAAAATTTCATCATTTTGAGAAGGTGCAACTATAAATACAAACATCTTTATAATCAGATTTGGCAACTCTACTGTGAGACCCAACTTCCTTGACCTTCTAAACATTACATAACAATAAATGTTTGGTAAGTAAGTACATTTCCATCTTTATATGAGCGATGTCTTGATCACATTATTCTTCTCTTTGGCATTGCTCCAGCGACATGCTAACTGAATAAGTATTGCTTGCAATCTCAGAATCCCTAGTGTGCCAAGCACTACTTTTCCTTGTCAATCTCTCCAAGATCTCAGTTGCCTCAGTAAAAGAACACTCCTTGAAAGAACCACCCACTGCATTATCCACTGTTGATTTCGTGTTTGAGTTTAGTGCCCTAAAGAATGTATCCATCAAGTGTTCATCTGTCAATTGGTGATTTGGGCACTGAATCAACCTTTTTTTTAACCTCAAGAAAGTTTTATGAATAGCCTAATTAGGCAATTGCCAAAAATTACTATCTCATCCCTCTATTGTAACATCCTGGAAGTTGGAAAGAACCTTTCTAGGAAAGCTCATTTCACTTGCCTCTAGTTTGTTATAAAATCAGGTGCCAGCTCAGTCAGCCACAAAGTTAAGTCCCTTGATAGATACAATGGGAACAACCTCAATCTAATAGAATTCTACCCAACTCTAGGATAGTCAAAGGACTTGGAAATATTGACAAAGTTTAACAAGTGTATATTTGGATCATCACCGAGTAGTTCACTAATCAACCCTTTCAGATTGAGCAATTGTATCATTGTTCTTATAATATTGAACTTTACCTCAAAAGACAATAGGGTGCCATAATTTCTCCGATAGAACCATCTCCATCCAAATCAGTGTCATCATCATCCAAGGAAAACTTAGCCACAGGCTGTTGGCGCCCTCTACCTCATGCTTGATGATTTTTGTTGGGTCATGCAACATTATTTTCAAAATGCCTGTTCAATGGATCAACCAACTCATCATTTCCCATGTCCTCATCATCCTCATTTTGCACATAATCAGGTGCATCAATATATTTTTGGTTCAACTGAGAGGTGGCCAGTGCAGCCAATCATTCTATCTCTTTCTATGTTTCCATGTTCATCCTCAAAGTTCTAGGGAGTTCAAGATCAAAAGGTAATACAGACTCACCAACCGACAAGTACGTGGCATGCACAATCAACAAACTACAAACACAAAAACAATAAATAAAAGTAAAATTAGGAAACTAGACTAAGAGTTAGTTAACACACATAATCTTAATTGACAATTGTATTCCCCAATAACGATTCCAAAATTTGATACACATAAACTACAACTCCCTTAAAAGTGTAATTGATCCTGTCAAATATATAACCCAACAAAGGTTGGGGTTGAATCCCACAGGGAATAAGGTACTAATTAAGTTGAATGTAAATTAATTGAACTTTAATCATAAGTTTCCACAAAATAGGGTCTTTTGTTAAAATATTTAATAAGTAAGTACAGTCTATTTGAGTGTCAATATTTTCTTTATAATGTGTTAACAAATAAGAAAAAACAAACTAGAATTATGTTCACCTTTGTGTTTAATCACTTCCAGATTCTAGGGTATGTGAGTTTGTACTCATATATGCAATTATCGAGAAATTGAGATAAATTTTCCATCTAAGTGTTTAGCTTCAAAGATAGTTGTAACTTTGATTCTTTCAAACTTAAAGTTATAAGATAATAATTCAAATTATTCCCCAATACATTAATCTAGTTAAGGTATTAATCTATATTTAGAGGTTAAAAACTCTAAATTCTTTTCACTAATCTTTTTTCCCAACATTAACTTCTTTATTCAAGCAAGATAAGCTTTAGGGCATGTTCCAAAGTTTGAAACCAATAGAACCCATTAAATTGAAGAGAATAGCAATATAATCATAAGCATAACACAAACTGAACAACCCATAACCTAGAAGTGAAAATCCACCAAGCATCCCGTAACCCTAGTTATGGAGTTTTAGCCACTCATGGTTAGAAAGCAGATGAAAAAGCTTAATTTCATAAATTGAATATTTAAACTTACAATATAGAAATACAAGATGTTTGAATCCATGTTCAAACCAAGAATACTATGTTTCCCACTCCAAACTCATTTTTTCAATAATGTAATACATTACAAAAGTCAACTCCAGGTAAAATGATGCCTATTCTAACCCTAAGTTAGGTACTTATGGGTTTCAACAAAGTGGGGATTTCAATTTCAAATTTAGGTTGCCATGTCATAGTTGACGACTAGAGGGATAGTCCATTGGGTGAATCATCGCCTATTTCCATATTTGATTTGTCCTCTATAAATCTTGACAGCTTCAACGATGGCTTCAAAGATGGTTCATCACAGGTCTAACAGCCTATCGTCGAACTCGTCATTTGCTTTGCAACTTCCATCAAATCTATTTTTCTCAAGTGTTGGGTTGATTTTAGTCAGTAGATAATGACCACTAGTAAGTAGTGTTTGTATTTATACTACATGTGCACTTTTTTTGTTGAGTGTAGATAGTGTTCCAACAATTAAGACTAGACCTCAGACATAACATTGACTAGTATCTTACAAATCCAAGGCTGAGCATATACCTTCAGGTAAACATTGGATCATCTTATTTGATCATGTCTATTCTTTTGGATAATGATACACTATTTCAGTATATTCTTTGATGTTTATCTGAGACTTCACTTTGGTTAGAATGTTCTTGTATGGTGACTTTTGTGTCCTTGAGAACTATAATGGTTAGTTGAATTAATTCCATATTTATTAAGTCATTTTTGAGATATTTATGATTATTACAATTTATTAAAAATCTATCTTAAAATGGCTAAGTATTGGATACTAGTTTAGGTTAGATGGTTCTTCTATAGTTCGACCATCAAAATGGCCCCAGCGACCCTATCGGACCACCCAGGTCTACTCTACAGCCCGTCGGGGTTCTGCCTATTGATTTTTACCTAGATTCAGCACCTAACCCCCAGCCCACCCATCCAACCATGGGCTAACACCCACCAAATTAGGCTAAAAATGAGCCATTCGTACTGTTTTGCCTGTTTGACCACTAAAATGGCCCCATCGGCCCCATTAGAAGACCTAGATCCACTCTACAGACTGACGAGAGCTCACAAGTCAAATTTTTCTCAAATTCAGCATTGGCCTTTAGCCCACCTAATGAATCGTGGGCTAACACCTACCAAATAAGGTTGAATACGTACCGTTCATTCTATTTGACCACCAAAATGGCCCCAGCAGCCTCGTTGGACCACTTAGATTTTCTCCATAGCCAAGCAAGGGGTTGTCGAATGATATTTGGCCAAATCTAGCCCCGATCCATAGGCCCACCCATCGAATTGGGCCAAAACTGGCTCGTTTGTACTATTTTGCTTGTTTGACTATCAAAATGGACCAAGTGGCCCCGTTAAACCACCCAAATCCGCTTTACACCCTATCAAAGGATCGCTGGTTAATTTTTGCCCAAATCCAACATCAAGCCCCAGGCTAACCCACCAAACCGTGGGCTAACAACCACTGAATTGGGTAGGAAATGGCCCACTTACACTTCTTTACCTGTTTGACCAAACAAATGTCCCCAACAACCTTGTCGAACCACCCAAATCTTCTCCACAACCCGTTGGGGGTCGTCGACCAATTTTTACCCAAGTTTGGCTACGAGACTACCCACCTAACTATGGGTTAACACCCACTAAATTTGACTGAAAATGGCCTGTTCACATTATTTTGCCTGTTTGACCACCAAAATACCCCAGCGGCCTCGTTGGACTACCTAAATTCGCTTCACATCTTATCAGGAGGCCGCTGTTTATTTTTTTCCAAAATTTAGCCTCGGTCCCAGCCACTGAACTGTGGGCTAACACCCACTGAATTAGGCTGAAAATGGCTTATTGCCCGAACGACGATGCCAGACCCCTTAGATTTAATATTATGGCTTCGTCCCACCCATCTAACCTTGGGGTAACACCTATCAAATTGCATTGTTTTGACCGATTGACAACCAAAATGGCTCTAACAGCCTCGACAGACCACCCAGATTCGTTCTACAACCTACTGAAGAACACCATTTAATTTTTTCCTAGATTCAACACCAAGCTTCAGGCCCACCAACTTAACGATAGGCTGACACCTATCAAATTGGATAAAAAAATGGCCAGTTTATGCCGTTTCACCAGTTTGACCATAAAAATGGCTTCAACAACCCTGTTGAACCACCCAAATCCGCTCTAAAGCCCTTTGAGGCACTACCGATTAATTTTCGCTTAGATCCAATTCCGAGAACTATGCCCAACCATTGAACCATGTGCTAACTCTTACCAAATTGGGTCCACTCATGTCATTTTTCCAGTTTGACCACCAAAATTGACCTAGGTGCCCCACTGGATCATCCAGAACCACTTCATAGCCTGTTAATTAATTTTTCCATAGATCTAACACCAGGACCCAGGCCCACCTGCTGATCCATGGGCTAACACATACCGAATTAGGTAAAACATAGCCTGTTCATGTTGTTTTGCCCGTTTAACAACCAAAATGGCCCTAGCAACCCTGCCAGACCATAAAGATCCACAACACGGCCCACTGAAGGGATGTATGTTGATTTTGCATAGATTCAACATTGGACATCGAGCCCACCCACTAAATTAAGCCAAAAATGGCCCGTTCACACAAATTTTCCTATTTGACCACAAAATAGTCATAGTAGCCCCATCAAACCATCTAAATCTGCTTCGTAACCTGCTGAAAGACCGCTAGTTAATTTTTATCTAGTTCCAATATTAGTCCCCAGCCCACTCACCGAACCGTGGGCAAACACCCGCTGAATTAGGCCACTATGGTATATTTGCATCTTGCTTATTTGTCCACTTAAATTTCCCCACCGAATAGCCCTAATCTACTTTACAACTCATCGAGGAAGTGCCAATTGATTGTTGCCCAATTTTGACACTGAGTCTCGAGCCCACCCATTGAACCGTGGGATAACACCTACAGAATTGAGCCAAAAATGGACTGTTTGCTATATTTTACCTATTTGACCAACAAAATGGCTCTTAGACCACATATATTAGATCCACAGCCCATCAGGGTGTCGCTACTCAATTTTTACCCAGATTCGACTCTAAGCCTCGAGCCCACCCATCAAACTATGGGATAACACCTATCAAATTTGGTTGAAAATGTCCCATTCGCGTTATTTTTCCTATTTGACCATAAAAATAGCATCAGTGGCCTTGCCAGACAACCCAAATATGCTCCACAACCCACCATAGAATTGTCAGTCAATTTTTACCTAGGTCCGTTATTGGTCCCTCAGCCCACACGCCAAACTATGGGCTAAAACCTATTGAATTAGGCTAAAAGTGACTCATTCATACTATATGACCCGTTTGACCAGTAAAATAGTCTAGCGGGCCTGTCGAACCACCCAGATCCACACCAAAGCCCAGTAAGGTATCGTCAGTTAATTTTTGCCCAGATCCAGCACCAAGAACACCAATCAAATTAGGTAAAAAATTACCGATTCACACTATTTTGCCCATTGGACCAATAAAATAGCCCAACAGCCTCGCCGGACCAGCCAAATCTACTTCACAACACCCCAAGGAGACATTGAATAATTTTTATTGATCTAGAATTGAGCCACAGTACCACCTAATGAATTAAGTCAAAAATGTCCCGTTCCCATTGTTTCTCCTATTTGACCACCAAAATAGTCCAGGGACTCGTCGACCCACCAAGTTCTACTCCACAGTCCATCGAGGGGTCGCAAATTGAGTTTTGCATAGATTCAACACTAGACTCAAGCCCACCTACCAAATTATGGGGTATAACCCACTAAATTAGATAAAAAAATGGCCTGTTCTTACTGTTTTACCTATTTGACAACAAAAATATCCCTAGCAGCCCCGCCAAACTTCCTATATCCACTCCACTGCCTATTGGGTAGGTTGTCAATTAATTTCTACCTAGTTTCAACAGTGAGCCCCGATCCCACCCACTAAATAATGGGCTAACACCTATTGATTTAGGCTTAAAAAGGCTTATTTGCATTATTTTAACTGTTTGACCACCAAAATAGTCCAGCGGTCTATCGGACCATTCAGATACACTCCACAGCTCACTAGGGGATACCAGTCAATTTTTGTCAAGATCCAACATTGGGAGCCAGTCCCACCTACCAAATCATGGGCTAACACCTACTAAATTGGGTCAAAAATGGCTCATTAATGCCGTTTTGCACATTTGTCCACCAAAATAATCCAATAGCCCCAACGGACCAACTATATCATATCCACAGCCCGATGGGGGCTGCCTGTCAATTTTCACACAAATTCAACATTGGGTTTGGGCCTACCAATTGAACTGTGGGTTAACACCAATTTAATTAGGCCAGAAAAAGCCCGTTTGCAATTTTTCACCCATTTGATGATCGAAATAGACCCAGTGGTCCCTCCAGACCATTCCAATCTACTCCAAAGCTAGAAAGAAGGTAGGGGAGGGGGCGCCAGTCAATTTTTGCCTAAATTTGGCATCGAGCCTGGATCATAGACACCAATTTGTGGTCTAACACTAACCAAATTTGGTCAAAAATGTCTCGTTCATGTTATTTTGCCCGATTGACCACTAAAATGGCCACCTTCTATCTGGTCACCTGATTTCTTTGCTGAAGGTGCGCAACTTTGCCAGACTACCTAAATCAACTCCATAGCTCATCGAGGGGCAGTTGGTTAATTTTTTTCCTAGATCTAATTTCAGGCCACTAGCCCACCCACTGAACCATGGGTTAACACCTATCGAATTAGGATAAAAATGGTTTGTTCACGCTGTTTTACCCGTTTGACCACAAAATGACCCCAACCATGATTTCAAACCACTCAAATCTACTCTACATCCTTTTGAGGGGTCGCTAGTTAATTTTTTCTAAAATCCTACATTAGATCCCAGGCCTACCCACCAAACCATGGGCTGACACTCATTGAATTAGGCTAAAAATGGCTTCTTCATGCCCTTTTTTCTTGTTTGACCACTTAAATAGACTCATCGGCCTTGTCAAACCATCTAGATTTTCTCCATAGCTCGTCGAAGGGCTATCGGTAATTTTTTTCCCAGATCTGGCCCTGGGACCTATCCCACACACCAAATCGTAGGCTAACCACCCACTGAATTAGGCTAAAAATGGCTTGTTCATATTAGTTTTTTGGTTTGACCACCAAAATTTCCCAAGCGGCACCTTCGGACAACATAGATCTGCTCCACAACCCATCAGGGGGCCGTCATATAATTTTCACCTATATTCAACACGGGCCCTAGATTAACTAGCGAATTAGGTTAAAAATGACCCATTCATACTATTTTGTTCATTTGACCACCAAAATAACCCCAACGGCATTGCAATACCAACCAAGGTAGCTTTACAACCCATCGAAGGTCGTCAGTTGGTTTTAGCCTAGATCCGACACCGAGCCCAAGCTCTCCTATTGAACTATGGTCTTACCCATCGAATTAGGCTGAAAATAGTTGGTTTATGTCATTTCTCCACTTTGACAACCAAAATAACCCTGCGGCCCCATTGAACCATCCAAACCCACTCTACAACATACCTGAGAGTTTCTAATCGATTTTTTCCTAAATTTAACACTGGCCCCGATCCCCCCACTGAACTGTAGGCTAACACTAACTGAATTAGACCAAAAATTTCCCTTCTAGATTATTTTACCTATTTGACAAGGAAAATGACCTAGCACCTCCGACAAACTTGCTAGATCTGCTCCATAGCCTACTGGGGTCCACCAATTAATTTTTGCGCAAATTCAACATCGAGGATCAAGACCACCCACTGAACCATGGTCTAACACCAGCCAAATTAGGCCAAGAATGTCTCATTCGCACCATTTTTCCCATCTGACCACAAAAATGCCCAAGTGGCTCTGTCAGACCACCTAAATTCACTCTACTACAAGTAGGAAGGACACTAATTGATTTTATCCTAGATCCAACATTGATCTGTTTGCCCAACCACTGAATTATGGGATAAAACCCACTGAATTAGGAAAAAAATTGACCATTTGCATAATTTTGCCTATTTGACCTCCAAAATAGGCCAACTGCCCCATTCGACCACTCAGATCCGCCCCTAAAACACCCTGGCTCTTGACTCTTAGAAAGTTCCCTAAGTTTGAGGCTCTAGACAAGGTACGGTAGGAGCATAATAGTCATATGCTTGGGTATGGGTTGGGGTCCCTCTCTCTTATGTTTAATAGTAAGTTTTTATTTAGTTTCTATCTAAGGTATGACTAGGATCATAGAAGTCGTATGATAGTGAACAAGTCATATGTGGTTGGGCCGTATACTACTCTTCAATTATCATAGTTGATTCTACATAGGCTATGAGTTATAGGGTACCACTCGTATATTAAGATATGAGATGGTCATGTGGGTTTCCTATGTTAACTTATATAGGTTTACAAGGAAAGTCCTAGGGTACGAGATAGGGTACCATTTGTACCCTAAGGTATGGTTAACAAGGTATAGCCATACCCTTTTATGAGTTATTTTTTAGCTTTTAAGCTGAGGGTATTCCAAATATTTCCCACCACAACACCCTTATGGCCCCATATCTTATATCGTGTTGTGGCCTCTCATAACACTTATTAGAAGATCAAAATACACCAAAAGCACTCTGAAACTTACACTTGAAGATTTGAGGCTAGGATTTCTACAAATATTTATCTAAAGGCTAAATGGGTCATGTTCTTCCCATGAATTATCTTGTATAAGGCATGTGACTCTTCCCTCATTGTTATTTCATAAATTTCATGTGTTTTAAAGATTGATTATGATTCATATATGGTGGTTTTGAAAATCAATGTTGAGGGTTTTGATGCATATTGTTGAGTATTGTTCACTCTTAGTTTAAATTATGTTTATATATAATTTTGGTAATGATTTACACACAGGGGTGATTGGTAATTGTTCTATAACAATTGGGTCATGGGTTACCCTAAATTGAATAGTTTTTACCATGATTTTAGTATTGATAATAATATGCCCTCAAAGTGTTTGTGAAAATGCCTAAGAGAATAAAATAGTCACAGGATAATGTTGTTTGAACTAAGGCTTGGCCTAATGATTATAAATGGTTGGTAAATAGTTGTAAAGGCCTGGTTGGCCATGTAATAAACTAAATGGTAACCTTGGTAGTTTAAATTGCTAAATAGGTTTTAGTCCCTAAATATATATTTAATTTATGTTTTTGTTAGACAATGGGTTTGAGTCCCTATACATTGAATTGAACAAGTATCTTTGTTAGACGATAGGTTTAACTCCCAAAGTCAATTGAAAAAACAAACGGTTTATAATTATAATGGCATGCGGTATACTTGCAAGTAGTGTTGGTATGATGATACCAATGATATGCCTTTGATAAGTAATTGACTTATTGGTTATGTATGTGGAATGATGGTTTTAAATTACGCTTAATGGTGAGATGTGTAGCTGAACCATGAAAGTAGAGTATGAAGGACTAACACTGGATATTGCACTAGCTGGTGTGGGTGTCTTATGACCGGGTGGTTTGAGTCCCCCGAATGACTATATGAATGGGAGGTTCGAGTTCCCCTTAACTACATGTATTGGGTCTTAAGTCACCTTAATTATTCTAGGAAATTTGAGTCATCCATATATGCATTACGGTTATGTATACTCTATGGTTCATGCAGCTACACGTACTGGGTCCCTACCAGTTAGGGGAAAGATAGGCCCATATAGCCCATGGGTGACTTTTTCTAGGACGGTCATGCTACACAACCCAGCCTAATGGTTTTAAAGTTCATGCTAATATTGTTCCCTATCTAGGTATGATATATATATATATATTGCATTAGTTATATGCGTTGATTGGTTTGGTATAAACTAGTTGCACTATTTTAACCTTATCCTTGAGTTACATGTTAATGCTCAAACCGTAAACCATCTATGATATAGTATTCCCATGCGATGCAGGTGTTGGTCATACTATACCTCCAGCTTAGTAGATTTGGACTTTGGATACAACTTATGTTGACTTGAAGTGGTGAGCTTCCATCCTTTCGAAGGATCTATTTCTTTTTTTGGATTCTTATATTTTTTATTAGTTTAGCTTTAGACATTGGTTTTTCCTATTCTCTAGGGCGTGTCCCTATCAGATATTATTTTATTTTAGCTTATAGGCTTTGTGGAACTGATATGGGTTGGCATGGGCGGTGTCGTTAGTGTTGTCAGCCTTAGTATTGGCAATGGAATGGGGAAGATACCATTTAACAGTATTCATGATTGTTTCATCCTATCTTATTACGTTATGGAATGGTCTGGTGTTGAACTTGGTTGTTATTTCAATTTTGGCTAATGTTGTGTGGTTGGTATCAGTTGTTTGGACTCAGTTGGCTTAGTAATAGTCGTGAATCTATCCTAGAGGTTGGAGTGTTGTTACACATATGATCTTGTTATATGTTTGGAATTCACACTACTCAGGGTACATGCCTAGTAGGTTGGTTTGGGAAATGGGGTGGTCTTCGGTCCTTGCTAGGATTGAGATGCTTATTATGACAAGGCCCTAGTTTGGTTCGTGTCAAGTTTGTAACAGAGCTTTAGTTTCATGTTCAAATACGAGTCCACAAAGTTGTGTCATATAGAGTCTCTTTTAAGGGTCTATAGTATGCCACACTCATAAGGGAGAGGCTACAAGGAATTTAGAAATATTTCACTTTCTTGTTGTTTTGTTTCAAGATATAGAGTCTAAGGTCTTAGATTCTTTTGATTTCCATTTTCTTGTCTTTTAGACCATGACTTTAAGAAGATCTGAAGCCCACAATAACTAATTTGTCCTACCCGAGGACAATATGGACAAAGCTCGTACAACTCCTAGAGTTCAAACTAGGGCAAAGGTCGTTGTATCTAGATATACTCGTAGGGTTCCACCTGTACGCACTGATTCTACTTAGTCACCTCAAGGGGAGGCTACTAATGTTGAGTTCCATCGCTTTATCAACCTGTTGACTAGTTAGTAGCTTCGCAGTCGGAATGTGGTGTTCCAGCTATTTCATCCTCTGCGGCCATAAAGGTCAGCTATTTCATGAGGTTGAATCCTCCTATGTTTATGGGTTTAGAGGTTGAGGAGGATACTCAAGCTTTTATTGATGAGATGGAGAAGATTTTTCCTACTATGCATGCCACTTATGTGGAAGGCATGGAGTTTGCTGCTTACCAGTTAAAAGACGTAGCATACCAATAGTATGAGGAGTGGGAAAATAGTAGGGGATACGGTAAGTGTTGACTCTGCATTGTGGGATGAATTTTTCAGTGCCTTTTGGACCACTTCTTTCCTAAAGAGTTGAGGGAAACAAAAGTGGATTAATTTTTTAATCTAAGGCAAAGGAGGATATTTTTCAATAAGTATTCCCTAAAATTTCGTCAGCTATCTAGGTATGCTCTGGAGATGGTGTTTGATATGAGGGATAGGATGTGTAAGTTTGCTTCTGGGTTGTCATGAGATTTAATCCTTGAGAGCAAGGCTGCCTTGCTAATCAAGGACATAGATATTCCTAGATTGGTTGCGTATATGCAACAAGTGAAGGAGGAGAAATAAAAGCAGTCCTACTTTAGTGAGAGGTAGGGGAAAAAGTTTAGGTCTTTTGAGAAAAGTGGTGAAACTGGTGGTAAGTGTCCAAAAAAATATGGGGGAGCTCTAGTTGTTTCTCCACAGCTAACGCTCCTTACCCAAAGCCTTTGGGTGATCATCGGTCTCTGTATGATTATAGGTTCTGGGCACAGGGTGCCTAATCTGAGACTATTAGGGCTCAGTCAGCTCTATCTCACCCACCTTGTAGATTTTGTGGGTGGTCACACTGTGGGTTTTGTGAGGAAGGAAAGAACAAGTGTTTTTACTATTATCAGATAGGTCACATGCAACATGATTGTCATACTAGGATGGATTCTAGGGATAGAAAGGCTCTTGTGGCTTCTTCACCTGCTCTGACACCAAAGGGTGCTGCATCTGGATCTGTTTCTGCTTCCAGTAATGCATCTGGCTGGAATTGCTTATATGCACTTTCTTCTCACTAGGATTCTGAGGCATCCCCTGATATAGTGACTAGTATGTTGAAACTTTTCTCCGATAATGTGTATTGTTTACTTGACCTAGGGTCAATGCTTTCTTATACGACATCATTTTTTACTGTACATTTTGATTTTGGTCTTGAATTTATTTCTGATCCTTTTTCTATGTCTACCCCAGTTGGTGACTCTATTATTGCTAAATGAGTCTATAGGGGGGTGTCTGTTAGTGGTAGAGAAACTCTTGTGGATTTGATAGAGTTGGATATGGTTGACTTTGATGTTATATTAGGGATGTATTGGCTGTATTCATGTTATGTTTGCTTAGATTTTCAAACCCGTAAGGTCATAGTTAAATTCCCTAATAACCCAGTCATTGTATGGGAAAGGTGTTTTTTAGTTCCTAAGAGGAGGTTTATCTCATATCTTAGAGCCCAAAAGTTGGTCTCCAAAGGGTGTTTGTATCATTTGGTTTGAGTTATAGATTCTAACTTTGAAGGTCGTTCTCTACAATTTGTCCCTGTGGTTAATAAGTTTCATGAGGTTTTCCCCAATAATCTTCCTGTTGTTTCTCCCGATATGGAAATTGACTTTGGTATTGATATTTTTCTGGACACTTATTTTATTTCTATTCACCCATATATAATGGATCTAGCTGAGTTGAAGCAACTTAAATATCTCTTAGATAAAGCTTTCATCCATCTTAGCATGTCTCCTTAGGGTGATCCGATGTTGTTTGTATGTAAGAAAGACGGTTCCCTTCGTATGCGCATCGACTATCATCAATTGAATAAGGTGACATAAATAATAGGCATCCTCCTCCTAGGAAAGATGATTCATTTGATCAGCTTTAAGGTGAGAAGTGTTTCTCTACGATTGATCTTAGGTCGGGTTACCATCAACTTAAGATTAGGTAAGTCAATATCCCTAAGATTGCCTCCAGAACATGATATAGTCACTATTTGTTTCGAGTTATGTCCTTTGAGTTGACAAATTCTCCGACAACATTTATGGATTTGATGAATAGGGTCTTCCGTCAGTTTTTGAACTTGTTTGTCATTGTCTTCATCGATGACATCAAGGTTGATTCTAAGAGTAAGGTAGATCATATTGATCACCTCTGCGTGGTATTGCAGACATTTAAAAATCAACATTTGTATGCCAAGATCTCTAAGTATGAGTTTTGGTTGAAGGATGTGACTTTTCTTGGTCATGTTATCTCTAGTAAGGGAATTATGGTAGATCCTCAAAAGGTTACAGTGGTTAAGAAATTGCTTAGACTTATGAATCCAATCGATATTTGGAGCTTCTTAGGTTTAGCTGGTTACTATAGGAGATTTGTCGAAAGTTTCTCGACTATATCTATCCCATTTACCTATAAAAGGTCAAGTTCTTATGGTTGGATGCGTGTGAGGGTAGTTTTGAGAAATTGAAAGACAAGTTGACTTCAACTCTAGTTTTGACCCTGCCCGAGGGTAATGATCTATTTGTAGTATATTATTATGCTTCTTATATTAGACTAGGTTGTGTGTTGATGCAGCATGATAGGGTGGTGGCTTATGCTTCTAGGAAATTAAAAGTTCATAAAAAGAACTACACTACTCATGACTTGGAGTTGCTAGTCATGGTTTTAGCAATAAAGATTTGGCATCACTATATTTATAGGGTTCATGTTGATATCTTCTCTAATCATAAAAGCCTGCAGTATATGTTTACTCAGAGAGAGCTATATCTCTGGCAGAGCAGGTGGCTTGAGTTGTTGAAGGACTATAATATGAGTCTTTACTACCATCCAGGTAAGGCTAATATAGTTGCTGATGTTCTTAGCAGGTTATCCATGGAGAGTCTAGCTCATGTGGATAAGGGAAAGTGGGAGTTGGTGAAGGACATTCACCATTTTGCTAGTCTTGGAGTTCATCTCACAGACTCTGAGAATAGTGGTGTGTTTGTACATCAAGTATCCTAATATTCTCTTGTTGTTTAGATGAAGGACAATGAAATGTTGGATTCTAATTTAATGAAGATTATGAGCAATGTGGGACGGAAAATGGTTATTGAGTTTATGATTGACGTTGATGGTATCTTGAGGTACCAAGGTAGGTTATGTGTTCCCGACGTCGATGGATTGAGGGAAAGGATTTTGGCCGAAGTACATGAATCTCACTATGCTATTAATCCTGGTTCTACCAATATGTATCATAATCTTAGGGAGTTCTTTTGGTGGAACAACATAAAGTGAGATGCGGCTAACTATATGGCAAGGTGTTTGGTGTTCCAACAAGAGAAAGTTGAGTACATGAAACCCAGCGGTTTATACCAAGAGATTGAGTAGCCCGAATGGAAGTGGGAAGTTATTAACAAGGATTTTTCTATTGGTATTCCTCGGTCTAGGAATAAATGTGATTCGATTTGGGTCATTATGGATATATTGACTAAGTCCGCCTACTTCTTGCCAGTGAGGACTAGTTATTTGAGAAGTGATTATGCTAAGTTGTATCTTGCGAAGATTGTCAAATTACATGGTGCTCCGATTTCTATCATTTTTTATCTTGGTACTCCGTTCACATATCATTTTTGAAAGTCACTTTAGAGGGGTTTGGGAACTAAGTTGTGCCTTAGCACTGCTTTCCACCCACAGTCAGATGGAAAAATGGAGAGGACCATTCAGACATTAGAAGATAGGCTTCATGCTTTTATGATCGACTATGGGGGTAACTGGTTTAACCATTTGCCTTTTATTGAATATGCTTATAAAAACAGTTATCACTTTGGCATTGGTATGACTCCTTTTGAGAAATTGTATAGTAGGGAATGTCGTTGTCCTATTTGGTGGTGTGACGTTGGTGAGGGTAAGTTATTTTTCCCTGATTTGGTTCACTAAGCTTTGGAGAAAGTGAAAGTGATTCGTGATAAATTGAAAGCTTCTCAAAGTCACCAAAATTCCTATGCGGATATGAGGGTAGGGATTTGGAGTTCAATGTAGGTGATTGGGTATTCTTGAAGGTATCTCCCATGAAGGGAGTAATGTGGTTTGTTAAGAAGGAGAAGTTAAGTCCTTGATATGTTGGTCCCTACTTGATATTGAAGAGGGTTGGCAATGTTGCTTATGAATTGGAGTTGCCATCCAGCTTGATCTCCATTCATTTGGTTTTCCATGTTTATATGTAGAGGAAATGTGTGGGTGATCATTATTCGGTTGTTCCTTTGGAAGGGTTGGATATTTAGGATTCGTTATCTTATGAGGTAGTTACGGTTGAGATCTTAGATTAGAAGAAGGTTCATCAGTTGCGGACCAAGGACACAAATTTTGTTAAGGTTCTATGACTGAACCACAAGGTGGAAAAAGCTACTTAGGAAGTGGAAGAGGACATGAAGTCCAAGTATCCACACTTGTTTTAGGCTTTGTATATTCGTGAGGAGAGTATGTGTTCTTGATCACATCTTTATTTTCTAAGTTTGTTAAAGGAAAGGTTGATTTCCTTCCATCTTTATTTTCTGAGTTTTTTAAAGGAAGGATTGATTTCTTGGTACATTATTTTCTATCTTAAAGGTAAGAGTAGAAATTCTTGGGGGTTTAAATCATGCTAGTACTATCTTACCCGTCATTCGAGGACGAATGATCAAACTGGGGGAGATTGAAGCACCCCAACTCTTGACCCTTAGAAAATTTCCCTGTGTTTGATTCTCTAGACAAAGTACGAATGAAGCATACTAGTCGTATACTTAGGTATGACTTAGGGTCCCCCTCTCATATATTTATCAGTGAGTTTTGATTTTTTTCTATCCAAGGTATGACTAGGATCATACTAGTCGTATGATAGTGTACGAGTCTTATGTAGTTGGGTGGTATGATGCTCTACACTTAGCCTAGTGGATTATTCTTGGGCTACGATTTATAGGGTACAACTCGTATGTTAAGATACGAATTAGTCATGTGGCGGTCATATGTTGACCAGTGTGGGGGTACAAGGGGAGGCCTAGGGTACGAGAGAGGGTACTATTCATACCCTAGGGTATGGTAAGAGGTTATGGTTGTACCCTCTTGGGAGTTAGTTTTCAGATTTTAAGACGGGGGTATTCCAAACATTTCCACCCGAAATCACTTAAGTCCCCACATCATATATCATGTTTTGGCATCTCATAACACTTATTGGAAGATCAAAACAAACCAAAAACATTCTCTAACTGACTCTTGAAGATTTGAGGCTAGGGTTTCTACATGTGTTCATCTAGAGGCTAAAGAGGTCAAGTTCTTCCTGCGAATCATCTTGTATAAGGCATGTGAATCTTCCCTCATTGTTAGTTCATAAATCTTATGTGTTTTAAATCTTGATTAGGATTCATAAATGGTGGTTTTGAAAACTAATGTTGAGGGTTTTGATGCATATTGTTTAGTATTGTTTACTCCTTGTTTAAATTATGTTTATGCATGATTTTAGTAATGTTTTGCACATATGGGTGATTGGTAATTGTGGTTTAATAATCGGGTCATAGGTTACCCTAAATTGAATGGTTTTAACCTTGATTTTAGTCTTGATAATAACATGCCCTCAAAGTGTTTGTGAAAATGCCTAAAAGAATGAAATGGTCACATGATAATATTGTTTGAACTAAGGCTTGGCCTGATGATTATGAATGGTTGGTAAATGGTTGTACTTGCCTGGTTGGACATGTAATGAACTAAATGGTACTCTTGGTGGTTTAAATTGATAAATAGGTTCGAGTCCCTAAATATGTACTTGATTTATATTTTTGTTAGACAATGGGTTTGAGTCCCTAAACTTTCAATTGAACAAGTGTGTTTGTTAGATGATCGTTCGAGTCCCAAAGTCAACTTAATGAACAAATGGTTGATAATGATAAAGGCATGTGGTGTACTTTCAATTAGTGTTGGTATGACGATACCAACAAAATGTCTTTGATAAGTAATTGATTTATTTGTTGTGTATATGGAATGATGGTTTTAAATTGGGTTTAATGACAGGATGTTTATCTGGACCATGAAAGTGGAGTCCAAAGGACTAAACCTTGAAACCGCGTTAGCCAGTGCAGGTGCCTTATGACCGGGTGGTTTGAGTCCCCCGATTGACTATATGAATGGGAGGTTTGTGTCCCCTTTACTACATGTATTGGTTCTTAAGTCACCTTGATTATGCTAGGAGGTTTACGTCTCCCATATTGGCATTACAAATATGGATATTCTCTGGTTCGTGCGACTACACATACTGGGCCCCTCCATCTAGGGGAGAGCCGGGCCTATTTATCCCGTGGGTGTGGTGTTCTAGGAAAATCATGCCACACAACCCAGGTTAATGTTTTCAAAGTTCATGCTAATTTTGTTCCCTATCCCTTCATGATATATATATATATGTATTGCATTGCTATATGGATTGATTGCTTTGGTATGAACTGTTGGAACTATTTTATCCTTATCCTTGAGTTACATGCTAGCACTCCAACCGCTAACCATCTACGACGCTATATCCCCACACGATGAAGGTGTTGGTCATACTAGACCTTCGTCTCAGTAGATTTGGACTTCGGATACAGTTTGTGTTAACTTAAAGTGGTGAGCTTTCATCCTTCGGAAGGCTTCATTTCTTGTTTTTGATTCTTATGTTTTTAATTGGTTTAGTTTTGGACATCGATTTTGGCCTTGATCGGGGTTATTCCCGATCGGATATTGTTTTATTTTTGGATAGAGGCTTTGTGGAACTACTATGGGTTGGCATGGGCAGTGTCAGTAGTGGTGCCAGCCTTAGTATTGACATTGTATTGGGGTTGATACCGTGTGACTGTATTTATGATTGTTACATACTATTTTATTATGTTATGTAATGGTCTGGTGTTGAACTTGATTTTTATTTTGGCTTTGGTTAAGGTTGTGTGGCTGGTATCGGTTGGTCGGACTTGGTTGGGCTGGTCACAGTTGTGACCCTATCCTAGAGTTTTGATTGTTGTTAAACATGCTATCTTGTTATATGTTCATAATTCATTTGACTCAGGGTACATGCTTGGTTGGTTGGTTTGGGAAACAGGGTGGTCTTCGGTCCTTGTTGGGCCTGAGATGCCTATTATGAAAAGGCCTTGGTTCGGGTCGTGTTAGGACCAAACTCGCCGATAGTCCACTAGTCTATTTTTGCCAAGATCAAACATTGAGCCAAGGGCCCACCTACCGAATCGTGGGCCAACACTCATCGATTAGTCCAAAAATGGCCCGTTCTCCCTGTTGGCCCCATCGGCCTCATTGGATCACTTAGACCTACTCCACAATCCATCGGAGGGATGCCAATTGATTGTTTCCCAGATCCAGCACCAGGCCCAGGACCACCCACCGAACTGTAGGCTAACAGCCACCAAATTAGGCCATTTTATTGCATCCTTGCATTTTCTTTTGCCCATTTAACCTCACTTTACATATTAGCCACTAATCTGACAAAGCCTAACCTAGATAATTGTTGTCCTCACACATATGCTTTATATCCACATTTTAAGAGAATATAATCAATATCTTCATTCTCTACTAGACATAAAGGACATATAATATCTTTGAGGTTCACCCAACAAACTAGTCTCTCTATGGTTTGGAGTTTCTATGTAGTCCCAAGTATAATATAAACAACAACTCTTGCACCCAATTTTAATTACATACCAATCTACACCATGGTACCATTGAATCCTCATTTCTAATAAACCCATACACCTTATTATAGAGTAAGTGTGTAACTGAGTCACATCCTTCTCTATCATATTTGCCTTAACAAAGGTCTTTTTTGCCTTAAGAATTTGTTGGATCATCTAGGGGGCATGTTTACCTTGAGTGTCCCATAATGCAACTACTTTGACATAGTATGTGTGCACCCACTTCACCCACCAGGTACCTTTTTCTAATAGATATGCCATAGTAACTTCCTTACTGCAGCATAATTCCAGTTACAAACATCTAAGACATTAAGACCCATACATTTTTTGGCAAACATAATCTTTCCTAAGAAATAAGAGACTTCTTGGATAATTCCAAGCCACCTTGTCCACAAAAAAACTCCTACATGTAGCCTCAGCCAACTATACTACCTTTTTGGGCAACACGTAGACTTGAGACCATAGCAGTTGAATTAAAAAAGGGGACAAACTTCACTTGTTGAAATTGATCAACATAGGTTATAACTTGGTTGTCTAAGATATAATATGATGAATAATATTATCACTCAAAGGAAAACACTACATACAATATACTTCTTTAGTACTATGAGGAATACCTAGATACTTAAAAAGGAGTATCCCTTCCGTGAAATGAAGTGCTTGTAATATGAATTGTTGTGTTTTGCGGCTTAACTCTGTATAAATATATAAAGATCTTCTATCATGACCTGATTTCTCAAGTCATGATAGGTCATAACCTACTCCACCAGTAGGAAAGCCATGGAATAGAATGGAATAATAATGAATGGGCTAACGAGTAGAAACTAGACAAAACCAAAAAGAAGTTATAACATTAGTAATAATAAGCAGAAACAAAAAGAAAATATTTAAAATATATCAAATGGGAGAAGGAAGGGGACCAACATATACAATTGAATCCTTTCCAAGACTTGGTGAGGTCGGTACTAGATCCATAACTGACAAATACCCAAAGTACTGGATAGAATCTAAAATATACACAGTATGTACAAAGCAGTCTAGAGTACAAAAGACTATACTGGAACAGATGGAGGAGGATCAGCCTAGGAGGATAGCAAGCCTACCCTACTCCAGATCAGCATTAGGGTGGAGGAAATTATGTCAATCCTAGCTTCTAGTACACAGATCTACACCAAGGAAATGGGAGGGTGTGGTCTAAGTCAACAATAAATAAGGGTTGAAAGGTAAAAAACAATTGAGTTATGCAAATGAGATAAAGGGATAAGTAAAAGTGAATGGGAGAATAAATGACACATTAATAAGAAGAAAAAACAAACATAACCTAACTGGACCTCATAAGCTCGTCATGCGCACTGAGGAAGACAATTAACTGAACTGTATCCCCATAAGTCGGTGGGACACACAATAAGTAAATAAAGAAGAAGAGTAAATAATCTAAAACCGAACCAGTCCAAAGGAATCATATTAACATCCAAATGTGCATCAGGCTTAAATTGACACCAATGGTTTGTAATAAGAGGCCAGACATCGGGCTCGAACCAGTTGTGGTGGATATTAACAAGAGTCTATATGCCGGATTTAAGCCAGAAATAATGGGTAAAAATGAGAGGCCACATATGATATACAATAGAACTCATAATTAGATGCCAGACTCGAACTGAAACTCAGAGGAGGTAGAACTCATAGAACAACAAAAATTAGTGCCAGAACTCCCAGATCATATCATAACCAAATACTGAACTTGAACCAGAACTAATAGTAACCATACTCAACTGTATAATGAAAACTTAAACCATATCGTAACTAATGCAATAGTGGTTCCAGAACTCATAATAAATACAAAAATAGTGTATATGCTTGCCTTGAGCTGTAACTGGAATGTATTTAAATAATCATACTCATAACTTAGTTAAAAAAGAGGACTTCCAGGTTTCCACACTTAATACCATGTCCTAAGTTTATAAACATTACACAATACTAAGGGATACAATACTTAAATTTATTAGAATGGGGCCCTAAGTTGATATAAAGTCATGAAATATGATAAACAATACCTAAACTCACATACAAATATTGAAAAAGACTTCCATATTTCCTTACAAATTGATCAAACATTTTTCCTTTCCTTGCCAACTATGTTCCATCACCTACGAGAGTTTCCTAACATATCACAACAAATCAAATATATATACTCATGAATCAAATTATGCTCACTCTTTCAAGAAATTTTACATTTACATGAAGAACCATAGGCTTGGCCGTAGTGTAAATACTTGTGTGAAATAATGGAGAAAATATTATTATTGAATTGTGTATCTACATAATTACATTAACACCCTATTTATAGACACTTCATTACAATTCTTTTATAAGTAGTATTTTGTATAGTATTCCTATTCCTACTCATATTTTAGCACTCCTCCTCAAGATAGTGCATACAAGTCATATGAACCTAACTTGTTACAAATGTAATTAATATGAGGACTAGTGAGGAACTTGGTGAAGATATCTGCAAGTTGATCAGTTGACTTCACAAATTTTGTAATAATATCTCTTAAGAGTATCTTTTCTTTGATAAAATAACAATAAATCTAGTACACTTAAACCTCTCATGGAATACTGGATAGATACAATATGAAGGGTTGCTTGATTATCACACACAAGTTCCATTTTTCCCGTTTCTCTAAATTTTAGTTTTCTCAGCAACTATTTGTTCTAAATTAGCTCACAAGTTGTTGCATCCATTTCTCGATATTCTATTTGCGCACTATCGAGTAACCATACTCTATTTAATACTCTTACAGAACACCAAATTACCTCCTACTAAAACATTATATTCAAATATAGAACATCTATCATATGGTGATACTTTCCAATCAGCATTTGTATATCCAATAGTATGCTCTTGGCCTCGATCCTTAAATAGTTGTCCTTTAGCTAAAGGTAACTTTATATATCAAAGAATACGAAAAAATTCATCCTAATGGCTATCATAGGGGGAAGTCATAAACTGACTTACAATACTCATAGGACAAAAAATGTCATGTCTAATCACTATGAGATAATTAATTTTCCAACCAACAACCTATACCTTCTAAGATCACTGAGTGGCTCTCCCTATCCTGGTAGAAGTTTAGAATTTAGATCCATAAGAGTGTCAATAAGTCTACATTTCATTATTTCTATCTCCTCAAGAATGTCTAAGGTATACTTGCATTGAGAAATAACAATACCTGATCTAGATTGAGCAACCTTGATGCATAGAAAGTATTTCACTTTATCAAGGTCTTTAGTATGAAATGCTAAAAGATATTTTACTTCAAATTAGTGATACCATCTTGATCATCGCCGGTGATAATGATATTGTCAACATAAACCACCAAATAAATACAAAAAATTATTTCAAAATGGTTATAAAACACTGAGTGATCAACTCTACTACAAATCATGTCAAACTCTGAAATTACTGTGCTAAACTTCCCAAACCAGGCTTAAGGAGAAATCAACATACAAGGCTACTACACTCCCCATGAGCAATAAAACCAGGTGGTTTCTCCATATAGACTTCTTTCTCCAGATCATTGTACAGAAAAGCATTCTTAATGTCCAACTAATAAAAAGGCCTATAACAAATAGAACCCTAGATAGAAAAGACAAACAAATGCTATTTTAGATGGGAGAGAGAAAGTATCACTATAATTAAGTGCAAATATCTATATATATCCTTTGGCAATAAGGTGATCTAAAAGCCCATCAACCTGACCGTCTCGATCAACTTTGATTGCATAAACCCAATGTCAACCAACATTACATTGACCTATAGGAAGGGACACAAGCTCACAAATATCACTCATATGTAAAGTAGATATCTTCTTAATCATAGCCTGATTCCATCCCAAATTAAAAAGTGTTTCACGTATAGTCTTAGGGATGGAAATATAGGAAAAAATTATACAAAAGCATAATGGGGTGATGATAGATGATGATAACTCAAGAAATTATAATATGGGTTAATATTACAAGTGGAACGTATACCTTTTTGGAGTGTAATCGATTGGCTACGAGAAGACAAGTACGATAGCATTCGATGCATGGCATAAATCACTTGGGGCTAACATTGGTTATAGGCAATGATGATAAGTTAAAAAGGGTGAAACTATATCTAGATATTTAGAAGTAGTGATCGATTCCTCAAAGGTTGGTGCAGATAATACTGGAGGTATGGGTAAGACCTCAGAGATATCAGGATGATTAGGAGATGTGTAATAAGGTTGAGATTCAAAAAATGTGAAATCTATAGACACAAGGTAACGATGAATATTAGGTGAATAATAATGATACCTCTTTAGAACCCGAGAGTGTTATGACTTGAATTAGGGCCTAACCGTGATGGCTCGGAGACCACCCCAATAGCCTAACCTTAAAAGGATTAAAATAACAATAAAGCAGAAGCCAATCAACAGAAATAAGAATAAATATAGATAACTCAAATGAAACTAAGAGTAAAAATAATAACCAACCCACATTTGTCCACAGTAACCTCTAACACCAGAATAGCAACTAACTGACTATGATCAATGAAATCCAAAAGTACTTACTCAATAAAAAAAGAATAATGAAATGATAAGGCCTTCCAACGGATGGAGGCTAACCACTTCACAACAACTCAATGAACATTCTCAACCACCTAACACTGCATAGGAGTAATAGAAAAGTCTTTGGACCCTACATCATGAAATGATGTAGCGTCCTAGGATGGTCAGTGGGATAAGCACTGGCATGTGACTCAGGAAAAGTGATAACATAATGTCATGTCCAAAATCAATCAAAACCAGATGCACACATTTATATATACATATATAAGATACCAGGATAGGGTAAAGGGTCATAAACATAATAGTTTTAAGATTTAACCTGAACTATGTTGCTCGATCCATCCTAAAGTCACCCGTGGGCTATAAAGGTTCATCTTTCCATGCTGAAAGTGACTGAATGTATGTTAGCTACATGAATCAAGGAAAAATTAAGGGAAAACTAAAGCCACCAAGGCAATACCCAACAAAAACAACAACAAACCTAGTGTATTCCCATAAAGTGGGGTCTAGGGAGGATAAAATATACGCAGTCCATACCGCTGCCTCCGAAGAAGTAGAGAGGCTATTTTTGATAGACCCCCGGCTCAAGATACAGAATAGTAAATATATATATCAAGTATGTATCAAGAACACAGTCATATAGACCCCCAACGCAAACATGGTTTCCAGTGTTCGTCCCTCTGGGACTTACCCTCAACGGTGAGCTACAAAATCCTATTTAAGACAAAATTAAACAATTTACACATATAACCAACCAGTAACCCGAGAGTCATTCATTAAGGCATTTATCACTTGGTATCGTCATACCAATATGCTTGCAAGCAAAATCAAACGTGCCCAACTAATCCACATAACCATAATTACTCCAAAGTTCCCTTTTAAAATCCAAACATAAATCTATTTTATGCCCATTTATCCATTAATGCAATGCGTTGGGTTCAAAAGCAAGTTAAACCATGCAATTTTTCATAATAAAAATCAAATCTACAAAGTGGGTTGGGGTTCATGCAATTCTAAGTCAAAATTCATCAAATTTGGGGAAACCCATGTCCCCCATTCCAAATATTTAAATAATGTACCAATTCAGTCCCCAAAACATCAATTTAAATTATGAACAATCAATTAAAAACACGGGACAAGTAATTCCATCGGTAACAACAAAAAACTCTCAACCCAATTTCAAAGTCCATAATTCAAATCACATAAAACCCATTCAATTTATTCCATAATATAAAATTTAAGTTATGTAAGAGAAACATGCCTGAAACACACAAGAAATTGAAGGCAATTTGAATTTTGGAGCCTGAAGTAGTGATTTCTTGAAAAACCCTTGAGCTTTTTTTGGTGGAGGATAAAAGATGAATAAAGTAGAGTTTGATCTTTAAAAACTAAATAAAAAGAGTCCCTTTTGTGTTTATAAGTCTTACGAGGGGTAAAAGGACAAAAGCCCCACACCCAAGAGAAAATAACAAAACTAGACGAAATTAACCCATCAACGTGGCACAATGTTATTGCGGAGGGTAGCCTTTGTGCCATGCCAACATCGCGGAAGCTAACCTCTATGGCATGTTAATATCGTGGACCCTCACTACCTCGGGGTCCCAAAATGACCCCAAACCCTTTCTAAATATTCCAAAACCTTCATAAATTTCCCTTTTAACACACTTAAACACGATTCAAGTAAAAAATTAACATTAAGCATGTGGGAAGGTAAAAAATGAAATGATTGAAATTGTATAAGGTCTCATAGAGAGTAACTATGAAAGACACATTTGAGAGCATGAGGGGTTAATTTATCTTTTTTGGGCTAAGTTATGAACAAAGCATGTGCCCCCAAAGACACAACGGAGAATAGAGTAGATATGTGACCGAGGAAATAATTAGTATTAGAAAACCTAATTCTAAATAAAAGAAGATGACATTCTGTTAATTAGATAGCAAGATGCAAGGACTGTATCACTGCAAATATGAAGTGAAACATAGGATTCATTGAGAAAAGTGTGAGCAGTCTCAATAAGATGCCTATTCTTTCATTTAGCTATACCATTCTGCTAAGGGGTGTATGGACAAGATGTCTAGTGAATAATCCCTTAGTGAGTCATAAACTCTTGAAAATGGGAGGATAGGTATTCTAAGTCATTTCACTACAAAAAGTGCAAATAAAAACACCAAATTAATTTTGTATTTCAGCACAAAAACTTTTGAATACAGAAAATAACTCAAAATGATCTTTCATTAACAAAATCCAAGTACATTATGAAAAATCATTAATGAAACTAACAAAATAAAAAATGCTATGGATGAACTAACTCTACTAGGACCCCGAATATAAGAATAAACTAATTAGAAAATAAACTTAGAACAACTCTCAATACTAAGTAAAAATATAGTGCGGGTGTGTTTCTCAAGTTTACACTACTCACAATCTAATGTGGATAAGCTAGACATACTAGGAATCATCTTTTGTATCCTGGATAGACTCGGATGACCTAAATACTTATGAATTAGACCTAGAGGGTCTATAAAGGAGCATGCTATGAAGGAACTTGAAGAGGTAAGATGGTAAAGGCCTTGTGATTTATGTTATGTGCCAATCGTGTATCCTGTACTGTGGTCCTTCATTAGAAAAAAGTCATAAAAAAGGTTATTCTACAGTGAAGGGCACATGTCAAAAGACTAACAAATGAAAGATTAAAGGACAACCAGGGAAAAGTGACAGAAGATAAGGGTTTGGCTTCTCCAACTCCTTTGGGTTTTGATTGGATCTCGTTAGGTAAAGTAACATCAGGAAGAGATTGTGATCAAATAATATCAGATAGAAGTGATTTGTTACTAGAAATATGATTAGATGCACCTGAGTCCACAACCTATGATCTAAGATTACTAGACTGTGAAACACAAGCAAAAGAATTACCAGCAATAGAAGCATCGGGCTGAACGACCGAGTCTACTGATGAAGACGTCTGCTTACTTTTTTGATACTAAAGAAACTCATCATATTTTGCATGAGAAATATGAGTATTATTGGATAGTTTATTAGGATGCGAAGATGTCTTCTTACTTTCTCAATTTCAAAGGAACTCATTATATTTCTTTATAGTAATAAGATCATATCTGGGCGGTGGAACATAAAAATATGGCATATATCCTGAGTGTGTCCAAGATTATGAAAATAACTACACATAGATTGAGATTTACCTAATGACCTCCTCCTCGTCGATTCTCCAATGGCTGATATGTTTATTTTTCTATGGTTTGTATATAGGAATAGAAGAGTTGATGGTGGATGATGAAATTACTTTATTTTTAGGAGGCACGAAAAGACAAAGTAGATGAGAGAATAACTCATTAATTGTAGGAACTATAAAACTATCTAAAATATGATTTGAATCATGATTAGTAGAAATTCCATCAAGTGTAAGAACTAGAAACTACATCTGTCTTTGCTCTTGCTATGTTTCTACATCTGAAGTGGAGGGCATAAATATTTCAAATTCCACCATGACTGTTTTTACCTTCCTCAAGTAAGTTGATATATCAAATTATTATTTCTTTAAGTTAGTCATTTGAGATATCATATCATAAAAAAAGATATGCCATTAGTATATAAAGTACAAGCCTTTTCCCAAACTAAGTAACATGTCTGGAATGGACGAAACAAGGGCATCAATTTGGAATCAATAGATCGCCGTAAGAGACTGCATAAATGAGTGTCAACCTTCTCCCATTGTTCTTTGACTTTTACGTCTTCCTTACTAGACTTTTCCTTTTCATTTACCATACTAGCCTTAATCTATAAGTTATCTTGGACGTCTTGACCTTTGTACTATAGCTCAATCGAGAAAGCCCAAGATAAATAAATTTGAACTTCCCAATAATGGTTCAAAAGTGATAATAGGACTTGAACATCCAATTTTTATATTTTTGGAGCCAAAAATATCACACTCAAAAGACATCTTGTGAATATTGGCTTGAAAGTAGCAAGAAACTTGTCAAAAATAATAGGTATGAAAAAAAAAACTTATCAAAAAGTTTTTGATAGTCGTTGAAACCATAATTATAGAAATTGAAATCTAAAAAATATGTCTGAATATGAGAAAAGAAATTCAGAATCTAATTGAAAGACCAAGATGACTCTAACAATCAAAGAAATATAAAGAAACTTGATCAGAATCTCCTGGCATGTGACACAGATTTCGCAGGAATATAGATAGTAAATGACACGTAAGGTGCTATTTTTTAGTAGTTTTAGATGGGGTTTAGTCATCTAAATTTTTTTAGCCTCATGGCAGTGTTGGTTTCGCAAAACACTAAGAAATTTGATGATGACATAATCAACAGATTGGATAGTCACTAAAATTGATGCACATGACTATTTTCAAATGTTTCTCATCAATTCTCTGATACCATCTAAGAAATAATGGGAAAATGTTATTATTTAATTATTTATCTACATAGTTACACGGAGACCCTATTTATAAATACTACATTACAATCCTTTTCAAGTAGGATTTTATATGTTATTCCTATTTCTACTTATATTCTAACAATACTCTATTGATACAAGAACATCAAAATTAGGATTGAATAATACTTATATTGTTGTAATGTAGGCTAAGAGATGGGTAGAAATTTGGAAAAAATACTTAAAACTACATATTAAGTTATGATTATTACTTTAAATCTTTCACAAAACTAATTACAAAAATCCCTTTTTACATATTCTCTCTTTATATTTTGGGTACATCACGCCCCCTCCCCCTCTAATCCTTACTACTCTAAAAAACTCACCTAAATCAAGGCTATGTATCAAGTAGTTCCCCAACTCATTGATTTGGAATTATAATCGTGTTCTCCTCTACTTCATCAACATACAAGTTTCCACTTCTACTTATAACCTCCATTATCTTTCTTCTACAATTTAGTTGGGAGATTAATATGTTTTCATACCTTTTTAAGTTGATTAGTTCAAAAATTGAAGCCAATATTTTGTTGATTTACTATTTTTCACCAATTAAATTATATTAATAGAGTCAGGACCATCATTTTGTATTGGTCTTACTCAATCAGATGATAACACTCTAACTCCAATTGTAATTGGTTTTATTCTTCGTAATTATGATAAATGTGACAATTGTTTTTGTGAAAATATATCAAAACATCACAACGATCCGACTATAATGAAGATGTTTTGAGAGGTTGTTGGTAGAAGCAGTAAAAATCATGATGTTGCTTCTTCAAAGAGAAAAAAAGCATCTGCATCACATGATCCTCTACCAAAGGTATAATGCTATGTATCTGAAAGATCTATGTGTTATAGATACATTTAATTGATGTATCGGGCTAAAAAATCAATATACTTGATGTCACCCAAATTATATCTCCAAGAAAGTAAAACACGATTATTGTTAAATATATTACCCAAAAAAAAGATTATGGTCAAACCCACAGGGATTAGGATGAATCTTTGTCAAGAACATGTTAATGTAGTTGGAAAATGTAGAAAGTAAATAAGGGATTTTGAAGTAACAAAATCAATAACTCTTGAACACTTTAGGTTGACATCAATATGAGATGAAAACTAGGATGGTGTTCTCCCTGACTTTCTAACTTTGTAGGAATATCGTGCTCTTCAAACTCTCTTGATGCCTTGCATGCAGAATTTGACAAGTTATGTATCACCAATCGTCTTTCAATACTCTTTGGTGAATTTCTATAATTCCACGAAAAATCCAAACCAATATTAGATCCATGTACCAAGATCATGCATAGTACATAATGTATTTTTTTATAGTTTATGAGTAGGTTAGATGTATATTAAGGCTTCAAATAACTCCCATCTATCAGACGAATCAAAACATTCCTTACCGATTGAATTCTTAAGAAGGATATTGGTATAGTCAACTTCAAAAGAGCATATCTCTCAATATATTTGGCATTTTTGAGATCATGACCTATTAATCGATAGATAATTAAATTATCTTTATAACGATACCAATTTTGCCTAAATATGATATCGGAGAAAAGAGTTATTCCTATTTTACTCCAGCATGTCAGGCTGGAAATAGTGTGACAACATTCGTGGTAGCTTACCACATTTGTGATGCCCTATCACGAAGGTCGTCAGCCTTAGGCAGAAACCAGCACCTAAGTGATGAAAATCATGGTAGCTTACCACATTTGTGACCCCCTATCATGAAGTTCATCAGCCTTAGGTAGAAACCAGCTCCTAAGTGATGACATTCGTGGTAGCTTACAATATTTGTGACGCCCTATCACGAAGGTCGTCAGCCTTTGGCAGAAACCATCTCCCAAGTGATGAAATTCGTGGTATCTTACAACATTTCTGATGCCTTGTCAAAAATGTCGTCAGCCTTAGGCAAAATCCTGCTTCTGTGTGACGACATTTTTTACGGCCTGTCACATTTTTGACGCCTTGTCATAAATGTCGTCAGGATTAGGCAGAAACCATCAATTCCAGCTCCTGTGTGATGACATTTTTGACAGCTTATCACATTTCTTGAAGCGTTGTCACAAATATCATCAGCTATGATTTTTCAGCAACTGGGAATTTATTTCATAAGGGTATTTTGGTCATTTCCTTCACCTTCCACGACTTATAACCATAAAGAGGCATAATTTTTCCCATTTTTTCTTCAATTAAGCATCTCAAAAACCCTCTCTAATGCTCTCAACCAAAAGATTAGGGTTTCCATCAAACTCATCTCTCAAAAGCAAGATTCAAGTATTTTTCCAAGATAATTGAGAATTAAGTTTCCCAATCCAAGAACTCTTCAGCAAATCATCAAGGTTTCCTTTCTAAGGTATGCGTAGTCTTCATCTATGGATCCAATCCGTTCATAGAGCTCAAGAACCATGTTTTAAATATTATTTTGTAAAATTTTTGTGGTGATATAAGTATGTACATGTTGACGATTGTTGTTTAAGTTTCAATGTAATGTCTAAAGGTGTTTTCATAGAAAATATATGTTTGTTAATTGAAAACCATTAACTTTAGGTGGTTTAATATGGTGAAAGTATGAAACTCACCTATGCCTTAAATACTGCATGCAAGGTGTTTGATAAAATGCTTAGGATTCTAGAAATTTATGTTTGTATAGTTCTATAATGTCTAAATGACAAGTCCATGTTAGCTATATACTTCAATATGAATCCCATGTTTTTTATGTGGTGCTATTGTGGTGGTATGAAACATGTAAGATAATGGAGATATACAATATGTACACCAAATATATCCATGCATTCCCTACAATGTTTAAGATGTTAAATAACTATATGAAATAAGATATCCCCTACTTATGATATTATGAATTGTGGACTCAAATCTTGTAATCAAGTTATGTCATGTGTGTCAGTTTCCTTCTATCGAGTCCTGGGGGTATTCATACCCAAAAAACATAACTGTGTGCCTAGAGCCATGTCATGTTGTCACGATAATCTCAGTCAAGCTATAATCTATAGAACTCAGTCAGTCATGTAACTCAGGAAACCTCAGAAATCTCATGATCTCAGTTAACTCTCAGATAATAGTACTACTTCGTCAGTAAATGGAAGTCAGTTAATCTATCCATGTACAGTAAGTTAAATCATGTTTAGTCTCTTCAGATGGGAGTAGAAGTTAGCACTGAGTGAACCCAAGAATGGGGACTCACCTACCAGTTTAGGGTGTGATTGTTAGCAGTCATCCTTGTGTTCCAGAACTACATAGCCAGCGTAGGTTGAGACACCTTAGACTGTCAGATTAGGGTTGATGAGGTGGATTAACCTGTCAATTTAGGGTTCCCACCATTCTCACTTTGAGTATCTTCCAGATAAGGGTCACCTACAACTTTCCTTACCAGTGGCACGGTATTGACACCCCTCCAGTTGAGGCAGAGATTGGACCCTAGCTTAGCCGTAATGGTATACATGGGGCATGCCGATTAAACAACTACCTTCCACAGTTTCAGTATCAGTCTCAGTAGAAGAACTCAGACGGTTCTTCAGATATAAGTATACCAGGACTGTTAGGTACAGTCAAATTCAGTTATACCACGGGACTCAGGGAGTTCTACCAGATTCAGGACTGTCAAACTCAGTCACTCATGTATCAGAACTACAGTTCTAGTCATGTATTAGCATACAAATTTAGCTACCACATACTCATGATCTCAGTTACTATGTATGTATATTTGTACTCTTACGTTCATGTCAGCCAGACAGTTAGCATTGTTCATGCATGTAAACCCTATTTATATTTAGCCTTCCTCACTCGTATACTCAGTCCATTCCCTCATACTTATGTATTTACGCTATGGTGATTTTTTTTCATGTTACATCATAGGTTCAGAGACATGAGCTCTAGATCAGTAGTAGCAGTAGCATTTCCAGTCGTAGAGATTTAGTGAGTCCTCTTTATTCGAGGACAATATAATTTGATTTATTCATTATTATTTTAGCCATTTATTAGTTTATGGAGTTAGTTGGATACTTATTCCTTCAACTCCTTATTCATCCAGTCTTTAGAGTCTTTCAGATTCAGTATTCAGACTTATGTTCAGATTTGATTCAGTTTTCATCTGTTTTGGGTATCTTTCACCCATATGGATATTATGTTTTGATAGATTCTTTATTCAGTTGAACCTTATGTCCTACATGTTCATGTTTTCTACATTATTACGTTATATATGCAGTGTACAGGTATGAATATCAGTCATGGGTTAGCTTTTGGTCCCTCAGGGTCATGAGCACCGTGTAGCATTCTGATTCAGAAAATCGGGGTGTTAAAAACTTGGTATCAGAGCCTAAGGTTAAATAGAGTCCTAGGAAGTTTGAAAGGCGGATCTAGTAGAGTCTTGTACATGGGTGTGTTGTGCGCCATATTTATGTACAGGAGGCTACGAGATGTTTTAGGAACAATTTTCTTTCTTCTGTATTCATGTCGTGCTAGTAAGAATAATTTCAATTTAGTCTCTCAGTCTAATCCACATCAGCAGATTTAGTCGATTTAGAGATGAGTGATTTTGATGTCATTATTGGCATGGATTGGCTTCATTCCTTCTATGCCATAGTTGACTGCAGAAATAGGATAGTTCAGTTTCAGTTCCCGAATAAGCCCATCCTAGAGTGGAAGGGTAGCACTTCGTCTTTCAGGGGTCAGCTTGTTTCCTACCTTTGGGCAAGGAAAATAATTTTTAAGGGGTGTGTGTATCATTTTGTGCATATTAAGGATTCCAGTTCCAAATCTCCCAGTCTCGAATCAGTCCCAGTGGTTAATTAATATTCAGACGTCTTTCTCGAAGATCTTCCAGGCATTTCTCCTGAAAGGGAAATAGACTTCGGCATAGACCTTCTTCCAAATACTCAGGCTATTTCTATTCTGCCATACAGAATGGCACCAGCAGAACTCAAGGAACTGAAAGATCAGTTGAAGGATCTCTTAGATAAGGGATTCATCAGGCCCAGTGTATCCCCATGGGGTATGCCAGTCTTATTTGTGTGCAAGAAAGATGGTTCTCTCAGAATGTGTATTGATTACCATCATCTCAACAAAGTCAGGGTCAAGAATAGGTATTCGCTGCCTAGGATAGACGACTTATTTGATCAAATTCAGGGTACCAGTTATTTCTCCAAGATAAACCTCAGATCAGGCTATTATCAGCTCAGAGTTAGAGAATGTGACATTCCGAAGACAACTTTTCGTACTCGGTATGGTCACTTTGAATTTCTAGTTATGTCCTTTGGTCTTACCAATACCCTTGCAACTTTCATGGACTTGATGAAATGGGTGTTCAAGCAGTACTTGGACACATTCATCATAGTCTTCATAGATGATATTCTGGTCTATTCTCACATAGAGCGTGATCATTCAGACCATCTCATCATTGTTCTTCAGACTTTCAGGGACCACTAGTTGTTCGCCAAGTTCAGTAAGTGTGAATTTTGGATAAGATCAGTAGAATTCCTTGGCCACATTATTTTCGGTGATGGCATTAGAGTAGATCCTTAGAAAACCAAAGCGGTAAGAAATTGGCCTCGCCCTGTCTCTCTATCAGATATCAAGAGTTTCTTAGGTTTGGCTGGCTATTATCGATGGTTTGTCGAGGTATTTTCTTATATTTTATCTCCTATGTCTAGATTTAATTAGAAGAAGGTCAAGTTTTAGTAGTCATAACCTTGCGAGAAGAGTTTTCAGGAGTTGCAGACTCGACTCACCTCAGCTCTAGTTTTATCACCTCCCGACGGTTCCGATGGATATGTAGTATATTTTGATTCATCCAGAGTAGGTTTAGGTTGTGTCCTCATGCATCATGGTAGATTCATATCCTACGCCTCCAGACAGTTAAAGCCCCATGGGAAGAATTATCCTACTCATGACCTTGAGTTAGCAACAGTTGTCTTTCCCTTAAAGAGTTGGAGGCATTATCTATACAGTGTTTGTATAGACGTCTTAACAGATCATAAGAGACTTCATTATGTCTTTTCCCAGAAAGATCTCAATCTTCATCAGAGAAGGTGGTTAGAGCTCTTGAAGGATTATGACATGAGTGTCCTTTATCATCCTGGCAATGCCAATGTAGTGGCCGATGCACTCAGTAGACTGTCCATGGGTAGTGTTTCCCATGTTGAGAATGGTAAGAAGAAATTAGCTCAGGAGATTCATCAGCTTGCCAGACTAGGCGTTCTCTTAGTCAACTCTTCAGAGTGTGGTGTATGTGTTTAGAGTAGTTCTGAGTCATCTCTAGTTTCTGAGTTGAAATAGAAGCAAGACAGGGATCCTAGCCTTATCAAGATAAAAAAGTCAGTTCATAGTTAGAAAGTAGAGGTTTTCTCCCAGGGGGAGATGGTGTTCTTCGTTGTTAGGGTCATCTGTGTGTTCTCCGTGTAGATGACTTGAGGCAGTGAATTCTTGCAGAAGCGCATGGTGCACAATTACTCTATTCATCCAGGGGCCACTAAGATGTATCGTGACTTGCGGGAGATCTATTGGTGGAGTGGGATGAAGAGGGACGTTGCAATGTTTATGGCTAAGTTCTCTACATGTCAGCAGGTTAAGATAGAGCATAAAAAACCTAGTGGTTCCATGCAGGAGTTCACTATTCCTACTTGGAAGTGGGAAGAAGTGAACATGGACTTCGTGATGGGTTTGCCTAGAACATGTCATCAGCATGATTCAGTTTGGGTCATTGTAGACAGAATGACCAAGTCAGCTCATTTCCTTCCAGTTCATACCTCTTACTCAGCTAAGGATTATGCCAAACTCTATATCAGGGAATTTGTCAGATTACATGGTGTTCCACTATCTATCATCTCGGACAGAAGTACCCAATTTACCTCTCACTTCGGGAAAGCATTCCAAAAGGGTCTTGGTACCCAAATTCATCTCAGTACAGTGTTTCATCCTCAGACAGATGGTCAAGCAGAAAGGACCATTCAGACTCTAGAATATATGCTAAGGGCGTGTGCGATTGATTTCAAGGGAAGCTGGGATGACCACTTGCATTTGATTGAGTTTGCATACAACAACAGCTATCACTCTAGTATTCAGCTGGCTTCATTCAAAGCTCTCTATGGTAGGAGATATAGGTTTCCGATCGGTTAGTTCGAAGTTAGTGAGACCACAGTCACAAGGCCTGACTTAGTATTCGATGCCTTAGAGAAAGTTCAGTTGATCAGAGAAAGACTCCGGGAGGCTCAGAGACGACAGAAGTCTTATGCGGATGTTCGTAGAAAGGATCTCGAATTCGAGGTCGATGACTATGTCTATCTCAAGATCTCTCCCATGAAGAGAGTGAAGAGATTCGGCAGGAAGGGAAAGCTCAGTCCCCGATATATTGGTCCCTTCAGGATTCTCAGTCGCTTCAGCAAGGTAGCCTATGAGCTTGAATTTTCTTCAGATCTAGTCTCTGTTCATCCAGTCTTCCATGTCTCTTTTCTCAAGAAGTGCATAGGTGACCCAGTAGTTATAGTCCCTAATCAGAGCATTGACATTCAGAATAGCCTCTCTTATGAAGAGATTCTAGTCGAAATCCTCAACTATCAAACTTGTAGGCTGAGGAACAAAGAAGTCCCTCTAGTCAAGGTTCTTTGGCGGAATCAGTCCATGGAGGGAGCTACTTGGGAAGCAGAAGCAACCATGAGAACCAAGTACCCTTATATTTTCTCCACTAATTTAGACTTAGCTCGAGGTAACCATTTTCCTTAAGATTATTCAGTTACATGTTAAAAATTCCAATATAAAATTGGTATCAAGTATCAGTGCATAGCTTATCATGCATTCATGAGTTCAGCTTATCAGTCATGCATCAGATATGCATGTTTAGTTGGGATATATTCAGTTTAGAATTCAATTCAGTCCTAAAATCATGTGCTAGTTGAGCATGATCAGTGTATGCATCATTTTATCTTTTCTCCACTCTCAATTAGTCATCATTCGAGGATGAATGTTTCCAAGGGGGAGATATTGTAATGCCCTAAAAAATCCAAACCAATATTAGAGCCATATACCAAGATCATGCATAGTACATCATGGTTCTTTTATAGTTCTATGAGTAGGTTATATGTATATTAATGCTTCAAATAACTTCCAGCTATCAGACGAATCAAAACATTCCTTACCGATTGAATTCTTGAGAAGGATATTAGTATAGTAAACTTCAAATGAGAATATCTATTATTATACTCGGAATTTTTTATGACATGACATATCAACAAATATATAATTGAATTAGCTTTCCAACGATACCAATTTTGCCTAAATCTGATATAGGAGGAAAGAGTTATTCCTATTTTACTCCAGCATGTCAGGCTGGAAACAGTGTGACGACATTCGTGGTAGCTTACCACATTTGTGACACCCTATCACGATGGTCTTCATCCTTAGGCAGAAACCAGCTCCAAAGTGACGACATTTGTGGTAGATTACCATATTTTTGACGTCGTATCACGAAGGTCGTCAGCCTTAGGCAGAAACCAGCTCCTAAGTGACGACATTCGTGGTATCTTACCACATTTGTGATGCCCTATCTCGAAGGTCGTCAGCCTTTGGCAGAAACCAGCTCCCAAGTGATGACATTCGTGGTATCTTACCACATTTGTGATGCCTTGTCAAAAATGTCTTCAGCCTTAGTCAGAATCCAGCCTCTGTGTGATGACATTTTTTACGGCCTGTCATATTTTTGACGCCTTGTCATAAATGTCGTCAGGCTTAGGTAGAAACCATCAATTCCAGCTCCTGTGTGATGACATTTTTGATGTCTTGTCACATTTTTTGATTCCTTGTCACAAATGTCATCAACTATTATTTTTCAGCAACTGGGAATTTATTTCATAAGGGTATTTTGGTCATTTCCTTCACCTTCCACGACTTATAACCCTAAAGAGGCATAATTTTTCCCATTTTTCTTCAGTTAAGCATTTCAAAAACCCTCTCTTATGCTTTCAACCACAATATTAGGGTTTCCATCAAACTCATCTCTCAAATGCAAGATTCAAGCCTTCTTCCTAGATAATTGAGAATTAAGTTTCCCAATCCAAGAACTCTCCAGCAAATCATCAAGGTTTCCTTTCTAAGGTATGCGTAGTGTTCATCTATGGATCCAATCCATTCATAGAGCTCAACAACCATGTTTTAAATATTATTTTGTAAACTTTTTGTGGTGATATGAGTATGTACATATTTACGATTGTTGTTTAAGTTTTAATGTGATATCTAAAGGTGTTTTCATGGAATATATATGTTTGTTAATTGAAAACCATGAACTTTAGGTGGTTTAATATGGTGAAAGTATGAAACTCACCTATGCCTTAAATAATGCATGCAATGTGTTAGATAAAATGCTTAGGATGATAGAAATTCATGTTTGTATGGTTCTATGATGTCTAAATGACAAGTCTATGTTAGTTATATACTTAAATATAAATCCCATGCTTTTCATGTGTTGCTATTGTGGTGGTATGAAGCATGTAAGATAATGGAAATATACAATATGTACACCAAATATATCCATGCATTCCCTACAATGTTTAAGATGTTGAATAACTATATGAAATACAATATCCCCTACTTATGATATTATGAATTTTAAACTCAAATCTTGTGATCAAGTCATGTCATGTGTGTCAGTTTCCTTCTATCGAGTCCTGGGGGAATTCGTACCCGAAAAACATAGTTGTGTGCCTAGAGTCGTGTTATGTTGTCACGATAATATCAGTCAAGCTATAATCTATACAACTCAGTCAGTCATGTGACTCAGGAAACCTCAGAAATCTCATAATCTCAGTTAACTCTCAGATAATAGTACTACTCCGTCTGTCAACGAAAGTCAGTTAATCTGTCCATGTACAGTCAGTTGAATCATGTTTAGTCTCTTCATATGGGAGTAGAAGTTAGCACCTATTGAACCCAAGGATGGGAACTTATCTACAATTTTAGGGTGTAATTCTTAGCAGTCATCCTTATGTTCCAGAACTACATAGCCAGCGTAGGTTGAGATATCTTATCCTGTCAGATTAGGTTTGATTAGGTGGCTTAACCTGTCAGTTTAGGGTTGCCAACGTTCTCACTTTGAGTACCTTCCATAGAAGGGTCACCCACAACTGTCCATACTAGTGGCGCGGTTTTGACACCCCTCCAATCGGGGCAGAGATTGGACCCCAGCTTAGCCGTAATGGTATACATGGGGCATGTCGGTTAAAAAACTACCTCCCACAGTTTCAGTATTAGTCTCAGTAAAATAACTCAGACAATTCTTCAGATATCAGTATACCAGGACTGTTAGATACAGTCAAATTCAGTTATTGCACGGGAATCAAGGAGTTCTACCAGATTCAGGACTGTCAGACGCAGTCGCTCATGTATCAGAACTACAGTTCCATTCATGTATTAGCATACAGATTTAGCTACCATATAATCACGATCTCAGTTATTATGTATGTATGTTTGTACTCTTATGCTCATGGCAGTCAAACAGTTAGCATTGTTCATGCATGTAAACCCTATTTATATTTAGCCTACCTCACTCATATACTCAGTACATTCCCTCGTACTAACGCATTTGCGCTATGGTCCTTTCTTTTCATGTTACACCATAGGCTCAGAGACGCGATCTCCAGATCAGCAGTAGCAATAGCATTTGCAGTCGCAGAGATTCAGTGAGTCCACTTCATTCAAGGACAATATGATTTGATTTATTCATTATTATTTTAGCCATTTATTATTTTACGGAGTTAGTTGGAGAGATGTTCCTTCAACTCCTTATTTAGACAGTACTTAGAGGCTTTCAGATTCAGTATTCAGGCTTATGTTCAGATTTGATTCAGTTTTCAGCTATTTTGGGTATCTTTCACCCATATGGATATTATGTTTTGACAGATTCTTTATTCAGTTGAACCTTATGGCCTACATGTTCATATTTTCCATATTATTACATTATATATGCAGTGTACAGGTACAGATATCCGTCATGGGTTAGCTTGTGGTCCCTCGGGGTCATGAGCACCGTGTAGCATTCCGATTTAGAAAATCGGGGCATTACAATTTCACTCATCTCCCCTTGGTTTTGAAGTGTCGCATTACTAACCCTTGTCCTGGATCCTAGATTAACTATCTCATCTCAATCCCAAGTTACTTAGATGAAGGTTTGTAGCTTTAAATTACTGTTGTGATCTTCTTTTCCTAATATCATCCTCTCTCTCACGTATGTTTTGAATACAGGTAGGTTCTTAGCATCTGCAGTCTCTAAGAAAGTAATCAATACAAAGAAAATCATAATACATGAATAAACACTGATCAATAAAGACTCTATACTTTCTCTATGTTATTATTATATCAGGGTTCCTATAACCCTAATAAGGAGGTATTTAGCCACTCATGTTTGCAAGAACATTCATAGAATTCATAATAGATAGCATATGAATAATTTACAGTAAATTAACAAGGAAAATCAGAATCTCACATTAATCTCAAACCGTAAAAGTCAAGAACAAGGATTCTAAGATCAAAATTGTATCTCAGAATCAATAATGTTGTAAGTATGAACAGTCTGTAACTAATAACAAAACATAAACTGGGCATTTATAGGATACATTAAAAACATAAAATTCCTAACTAAAACGAAATAGGAAAACTCAGGTCAGCACCCACCTACGAACCTACTTATGAGTTTGAAGGAATCAACATCTTTTATATTATCCACTAATGAAGGTATCTACGAGGGTCGTAGGTGCCACTTATACCCCGTAGGTAGCCTTTGTAGCTCTCAGAGAGACATTCCAACTTTTAAAATATTCAATTTGAAGCTTATGGTGAAACTGACTAATGGTGTAAGTACCACTTACGGCCCTTAAGTGGGATACTCTACAACACTTCATCTCTTTTTATTCTATTGTACTCGAAAACTTATTTCCTTGCAAAACAAGCAGACAAACACATCACATCTAACAAAAGGACCTAAGTACTTGCATATTTCCCTTATTTTAAGCATCAAAAGTGCTATGAAACCATGGCACATCAATGCTAAAATTATTTTTACATTACTGATACATAGGTCTAATTAATTGAATAGGTGTTTTAATTTCTAATCATAGCTTGTTATGTAACATTGTGATTTATATACTATAGATACAAACAAAAGAATTATATCTAAATATGTTAAAGTTATATATCTTATGAATTATTTTAAGTTTTGCTCTTACTGGTAATTGGTGAAACTACCTGTTGGTAAGTCTGGGTGGTCTTGTCCTGTGCTAGCACCGTGATAGTAGCCCTAAATTCAACGTAAGAGACTTGTTCATTCAGAGTGTCTACTGGAGCTAGTGGAACCTGAGGATTTCTATTTCATTGCCATTTCTCTTTTCATTAGTTCTTTTGGAAGTTATATTTTATAAACATATAGAGCACAAGTTAGACAAAGAATTTTAATAGATTTCACACTCTATTGCACAATATGAACATGAAAAAATTGAAACTTTTCCTAAAATGTTTCATAGCCTCTCCCTCATAAGTATGGCACACTTCACGCCCATCAATAAGACTCTAATTTATGCAACATTCAGATACTCTATGACACTTTAAACCTGATGCTCTGAAACTAAGTTTATCATGACCCAGACTACCCCGGGTCGTAACACGATGCTTAGAGTCATAAGTGATCCCATCCTAAACCATGTCCTGGTATGACACAAGAATAATAAAGTAAATTGATAACTATTGAGTAGAAACTAAGCTAAAAGATACAACCATCAAAAAAATTAAATCAATATATAATATTAAATCCATAATGCCTACACAACCATCTTGCAGAAAGTCTAAATGATTGTCAGAAAGCCTCTACTAATATGAGTTGCTAGGACAAACCCCCTAGCTAACTCTAATTGTCTAAAACTAAAATAAGACTAAAAGTAAATACTAAAGAAACTCCTCAAATGATGAGGATTCACCAAGCATTACTACTGGAGTGACTATTGAATCAAGCTAATTACAATCGACATGCTGAACGTCAGAACATATTTTTTAAGACAATATAGCACAAAATAAAGTATGCAGTCAGGACTTTGAATGTACTGAGAATGTGATATTTATTACTCTATGTGAGACGAACATGATGAAAGTGACATGATAACCAAAACATGGGACTCAAATATGTAAAATGATGCTATAATGAAATAGTATATAAATAACTATAAGATGTTGAATAAATTGAATACAAGGTTTGAGACTAAACTGTGGGATGTTTATATAACTAACATAGACCATGTAAGAGACATGGAATACAACCTATATCTCAAATTGGGAGGCTATTCTATAACTTGTCAAGGCTACACACCATGATTTGCGTGAATTTACTCATGAACACATTAAGGGAAAGAGAGACACTCTAAACTAACAAGAACCCCTTTTGCCTATAGTGGCAAATATTTTGTTACTTGGGCTATCTAAAACCTTGTCCTCTCAGTTCTAAGTACTTTTCTAATCTGAAACTAAACTGATATACTGAAATACTCAACATTATAATGTTCTTAAACTGAAAGATAAGTGCTTTATCTGAAATTATTCCATATAATGATAACTGAATGATAAGTATACATTTAAAATGCATGATATCCTAGGTCATCAGTTGTTCATAACCAGCCATGTCAGAAGACTGCAACTACTAATGACAATTCTATAAACTAAACATAATAAGAAATTGCACAACTCAAGGTCAAAAATCTAGAATTTATTAATATTTTAAGTGTTCATAGTCCCGAGTATTTACATATTCTTTAATTTATGGTAAAATATATATTAATGGTTCATTCATAGCAAGAAACTGAAAGATAATGGAATTTACTCTTTTCATGGAAACCCAAAGATTAAAGAATGAATTAACTTGAGGAGTTGATTTGCTTTTGGGACTAAATGGCTGGAAGGAACCCATGGATGAAAGACTACATAGTTGGAGATAAAAACCCTAAATAAATCTCAAAACGTAGAGCTTGAAGAAGATGAACCCTAGTTTACCCTGAAAAAATAGACATTACCTTTTTTTTCTTATTTTTGCCAAGTGTCGATTGTGTTTTAAGTAACGAGGGACTTAGGGTAATATTAATCTTAATAATCATCTTTGGGTGACTAAACAATCATAGTTTATGGTTTTAAAAAGTGGTAAAACACTGGAATGCCCCTTATAAAATGTAACTAAAAAGTTGCAGAAGAGGAAGTACGAACCATCCCACGATCATGGGACCCACCTACAATCATGGGTGGTGCTTGTGGTTGAGTGGCATAGTTGAGTATCTTTAGAATCGATCTACTATCCATGGTTAATCATGGGGCCCACCAACAATCATACCTTGGTTTGTAGTTTGAAAGTCTAAGATGAAAGACCCTTAGGACTCAAGATCGTACCTAAGATTGTGGTTTCAAATCATAGTCATGGTTCCCTATCATGGTTGGAAGGTATACTTGTCAATTTTTAGGTGTTTGGGACTTTTTAAATCAAATGAGAGAATTGTATGGTTATACAATCTCATTAAGATTGTACCTATTCTTTTAGGTTTTCACTGTTGGACGATGCTTCATTAAAATGGACATAACCTTTTACTCTGATACTGGATTATGGAAAAACTGGATTAGATGGAAAGAAGACTCAATGAAATTTCATTTGGCGGGTATTGATCTAAAAAATACTTCAGAATCTAGTAGTTATGCTTGTTTAAAGTTGTCTATAGGGATATACTTTGCAAGAAAACCACCATAAGTAAAGTTTCTACTTGGATATGAGCTAAGAGTTACTTGTGGGCTTGATACATGTCTAGTTCACTTCTCATGCCACCAAAGCATAATGTTTGATTTCTAAATGTACTTGAAGCATGGTTCAAATCTTAGATTTGATTTTTAGGGTGTTACAATATCCCTCCTTTGGGGTCATTCGTCCCCAATGAAACAAAGCTAAAAATTTAGGGAAAGAGCTACAACCCTAACACTAAATTTATAAGAGTTGAATACTAACATAATATTGGGTCTATAACTAATACATGTCCTAGAGTGAATTCATGGGTGCGTGATATAACATTAAAGAAATTGGATGACATAAAGCAGAAAAAATTAATTAAGAGGAGGCTATTACCTTAAGTTGGAACTAAGTTAGGAGAGAAATGATGGGGGTAATTGGTCATCATATCGGCCTATGCTTCCTAAGTATCTCTTTCAACAGACTGATTTTGACAAAAAATAGTTACCAAAGTAACCTCTTTATTTCTCAACTTACAAACCTAACGATTAGGGATCTCAATTGCTACCTCCTTATAAGAAAGAGTATTTTTCACACCCACACTCTCTAAGGAAATAATCGATGTGGGATCACCAATGCATTTATTTAGCAAGGACATATGGAAAACTGGAAGCACTGATGCTAAGTCTGCAGGAAACTCTAACTCGTAGGCTACATTACCAAAATGAGCCACAATCTTATAACGACCAACACAACAAGGACTGAGCTTTCCCTTCTTACAAAATCTCCATATTTTTCATGGGAGAAACCTTCAAATAGATAAAATCACCAATAAAAAACTCAAGCTCCTTTCTCCTCATATTTGCATAGGACTTCTGATGACTCTAAGTTGTTTTTAGTCTATTTCTAACTAGCTGAACTTTCTCCATAGCCTTATGAAATGAATCAGGCCCTATTATGGTAGCTTCATGAACTTCAAACCAACTAATTAGATATTTATACCTCCTACCATAAAATGCCTCAAATGGGGCGATATGAATATTGGAGTGATAGCTATTATTACAAGAAAACTCAAACAAAGGAAAAATGATCATTCCAATAACCCTTGAAATCGATCACACAAGCTCTCAAGATGTCCTCCAAAGTGTGAAGAGTCTGACCATCCAAATATGGATGAAAAGGGGTACTAAGATTAGCTTGGGTACCAAGACCCTCCTAAAATGTCTTCCAAAATTGACAGGTAAACTAAGTACCCATATCTGAAATAATGATCAAACGGACTCCATGTAACTTCACTAACACCCTAATATAAAGTTTAGCTTAGTCCTCAGCTAAATCTAAAGTTTTAATGAAAGAAAATGGGATGACTTAGTCATTTAATCCATGATAATCCAAGTAGAATCATATTGTCGATGAGTACGAGGTAACCCCATAATAAATTCTATATTCACCACTTCCCACTCCCAAGTAGGAATACTAATATTCTAAAACATACCACCAAATCCTTGGTGCTCAACCTTAACCAGCTGGAAATTCAAATAATTAGCCATAAATTCTGTGATATTTTCTTTATTCCATACAACTATTAGACTTACCATAGATCATGATACATTTTAGTGGCTTGTGGGTTAATAGAATATCAAGAATTATATGCTTCTATTATCATCCGTTGTCTTATCCATATTTGGAACAAAAGTCTACCCTGACAATGAAGAATACCATCTCCTCCTTGAGAGAAAACTTTAACTTTCTAACCTACACCATTTTCTTCAACCTAAGAAAAATAGGATTACTATCTTAGTTTTATTTCACCTCTGCAATTAATGAAGATTCTGAAGCATTTTGAACCAAGTATCACCTTTGGTTGAATCAACAAACTGAACACCCAATCTTGTAAATGGTGAACCTTGAAAACTAACTCTTTATTCTTATGTTATATATGAGCAACATCCCTATAGATGACCTACTAAGAGTGTCAACCACAATATTTGCTTTATCCAGATGGTACAAGGCACTCATATCTTAATCCTTCAACAACTCTAGCTAGCTACTCTGATGAAGATTTAGATCTTTCTAACTGAACACATGTTGAAGGCTCTTGTGATCTATGAACACATCGACATGAACCCTATAAAGATAATGCCTCCAAATCCTTAAGGAAAAAACTAATACTACCAATGCATGATCATAAGAAAGGTAATTATTCTCTTGAGGCTTGGGCTACCTATAGAAATATATATAACCTTGCCATGCTGCCTCGACACACAACCAAGTCCAACTCTAGAAGAATCACAATAAACCACATACCCATATGAACCGTCAGCAGATTCAAAAATTGGAGCAAGGCTAAGTCGAGTCTTCAGTTCCTAAAAACTCTTCTTGAAAGAATTAGACTAGTAAGACTTTACCTTCTTCTAAGTAAATTTGTACATAAAATAATCAATAAATTAAAAACCCTCAATAAATTTCCTATCGTAACCAGCCATACCCAAGAAACTACTAATATTTAATGGAGAATGTGTCTAGAATAATCTCTAACTACTGCGATCTTCTGAAGATAAACGTGAAGGCCCTCACTAGAAATGGTATGACCAAGGAATGCTACTGATTTCAACCATAATTCATACTTGTTAAACTTAGCGAATAGCTGGCGATCCTTAAAAGTCAGTAAAACAATACTCAAAACGTCTGCATGTTCAGCCTTAGTTTGAGAATAAATAAGGATGTCATTTATAAAGACTCTAACGAACATGTCTAACTACTTCTGAAAACTTGGTTCATCAAGTCCATAAAATTTGTAGACAAAGCATTCATTAGTCTAAAAGGCATAATAACAAGTTCTATGTGAACTTATCTAGTTCAGAAGGTTTTCTTTAAAATATCACATCTTTGACTCTAAGCTGATTATAGTTGGATCTGAGGTCTATCTTAAGGAAATAATTGGCACCCTAAAGTTGGTCGAACAAGTCATCAATATTGGGAATGTGATACTTATTCTGAAATGTCACTTTGTTCAACTAAAGTTAGTTTTTTCTCATTCAAAGAGAACTATATTTCTTTCATATGATAAAAACTAAAGCACCCCATGGACTGAAGGGCTAATTGAAATTCCCGTCTAAGAGTTCTTTAAGTTGTTCCTTCAACTTATTATGCTTGGATTGCGGTATTCTATATGGTAGAATTTAAATTGGTTGAGTATCTTAAAGAAGATCGATTCCAAATTCAATTTCTTATTTGAGAGCTACTCTGGGTATATCTTTAAGAAACACTTCTAGAAATTCATTTAGCATAGAAACTCACTCAAGAGTTGGGGTCTTAGACTTTAAATCCTTAACTGACCTATATGCACTTAGGTACTACCCTTCCACTATTTGAGTGGATAATTTATGAATTGAGACAAGAGTACTCTATTTCTACAATCAATTGAGACATAGCAAGAGTGGCACCAATCCACGCCAAGAATAATATTAAAATATATCATGTCTAACTATACCAGACAAGCTGAGGTGACTTTTTGAGAAATTGTAACTGGAAAATTTCTTTATACCCATCTAGCTATGACTAGATCACTAGTTGGAGTATAGACTGAGAAGAGTTCTAAGAAAATTTGGAGAATAACATCGAAGCCTACTGCTATATTGGTAGTCATAAAGGAAAGTGTGGCTTCAAGATCTAATAATTCATAAACATGAATATAAAAAACCTGTAGAGTACCAGGAACCACATCAAGACAATCCTCCTGATCTTGGCGAGTCTAACAAGCATAAAGCATATTCTAATATAGTTTGCCAAATGCACTAGATGAGGATCCTTATTGGTGCTGCTGAGGAGGTAACCAGAGTATGTCTACTATTATTACCTCTTTTGGCTGTTGGACCTCTTTTGGCTGCTGGATAATATCAAAGATTATGACCTAGTTTCCCATAACCAAAACACTCATCCTTACCTGTTAAACACTTTTCAGGATGTTTTTTCCTATATTTCATACAGGTTTGGAAAGTATGACACTGAAAGTACTAAAATAAGACTTAATCTGATGCCCTACCCTTCTGATCTGTCCTGATCCTGAGAGATGGATCACTAGCAGATGATGATGTTGGGCAGAAGACCTTCACTGATATTGAGAGCGATTACCACCACTTAACCTTTATTGAGAGCAATAGAATTTCCTTGTCTAACTCTCTTATTCATATTTTCACATTCTTTTTCCTTAATATTCTCCTCTTTAATTTGTTGGGCATGAACTATTAACCTTAAGATATCTGTCTTCTTGACCAGCATTGTAGTCCTACACTCGTTGACCAAAACCTTAGAAAGACCTAACACATACTTATTCATTCAGGCCCTAGAGTCAACAACCATAATCAGAGTATATCTTGAAAGTAAACTAAACCTAAGAGAATACTCTTTACACTCATGTTACCTTACTTCAGATTAATGAATTCATAAACCTTGGTGTCTCTTAGCTTAAGTGGGAAGAACCTGTCCACAAATACAACAACAAACTCACTCCACCTCACTGGTTCTACATCCACACCTATATCATATTTACATTGCTTGTACAAAGTGTGAGACACTCCTTGCAGTTGAAAAGTATCCATGTTTGCATTTTCAATTGAAATTAAACCATTATGTCAATAATTTTCTAAATATTATCCAGGAACTAAAATGGATCATCTTTAGACTTAGACCTAAAGAATACTCGAGTATTAATCTGAGTAAAGTATCAAACTTTAGATGTTGTCGTATTCAATATCGGGATAGTTGGTGCAATAGTCTGTCGATGCTTTGGGTGGTCATGGCCTAAGCTAGAACTGTGAAAGTATCCCTAAATTTATCATAAGATATTTGGTCATTTAGAGGGTCTACTGGAATTGGTGTTATAGCAAATTTCTATTCCTATCGTCATTCCTCCTTTTATTAGTTCTATTGGAAGTTATATTCCATAAATGTATAAAGCACGAGCTAGAAGAAGATTTCTAATAGAGTTCAGACTCTATTGCAAAATATGGACATAAAAGAATTAAATGTTTTCCTACAATATTTCCTAGCCTCTCACTCATAAGTGTGGCACATTTTAGACCTATGAATAAGAATTTACTTAACACAACTTTTAGACCCGTTAGGACACTTTAAACCTGATGCTCTAAAACCAAGTTTTTCATCACCCAAGACTACCCTGAGTCGTAACATAGTACATAGAGTCATAAGTGACCCCAATATATCCCATGGCCTGACATAACACTAAGAAAAATAAAATAAACAGATAAATATTAAGAAATATTTGAGCTAAGCGATATAACCATGAAAATTAAATCAATACAAAATATGAAATCCATAATATCCACAAAACCATCCTACTGAAAGTCTAACTATTTTTCTAAATGCCTCTACTAAGATGTATGTCTAGGACTAGCCCCAACTAACTCTAACTGTTAGAAACTAAAATAAAACTGAAAAGAAATGTTGATAAATTATCCTTGAATAATGACAATTAACCAAGAACTACTACTGGATTGATTTGTGAATCATTCTAATTATGATTGGGATACTGAACGTTAGAACCTATGTGTTAAGATAATATAGCGAGTACTTTGAATGTACTGAGTATGTGAGATATCTATTACCCTATGTGAGATGAATATGTTGGAAGTGACAAAATAACCAGGACGTGGGAATCAAATAAGTAAAGTGATCTTGTAACAAATTAATAGACAAATAACTCTATAAGATGTTGAATAAACTGAATACAAAGTCTTAGACTAAACTATGGGAAGTTTCTATAACCAACATAGACCATGTGATCAACATAGAATCCAACCTGTAACCCATGTTGGAAGGGTGTTCTATACCTTGCCAAGGGTACGAAGCATGATTGTCGTGAATTCTTTCATGATCCTGTTAAGGGCTAGGGAGAAACTTTAAACTAATGAGGACCCCTTTTACCTACAATGTTACTTATTTTGAGACTTGTGTTATCTTAACCCTTTTCCTTTTGATGCTAAGTACTACTCCAAACTGAAAGTAAAATGATATACTAAAATGTTCAACAATGCTCAACAATAATGATGTTCTAAAACTAAAGGATAAGTGCTTTATCTAAAAGCATTGTACATCATGAAAATTGAATGACCGAGTATACATCTAAAATACATCATATCCTAGGCCATTGGTGTTCATTACCCACAATCTCAGAAGAATACAACTACTAATGAAAATTCTATGAACTGAATGTAATAAGAAATTGCATAACTCAAGCTCAAAAATAAAAAATTTAACAATACGATAAGGTTTTGGGGTCTTGAGTATGTAAAGTTTCTCAAATTATGGGTAAACATATATTCATGGTTCATTCACAACAAGAATCTAAAAGATATTGTAATTTACTCTTTTTATGGAAACCCTAAGCTTGAAGAGTGAATTAATTTGAGAAGTTGATTTACTTTTGGTACTAAATGGATGAAAGGAATCAATTGATTAAATCTAACATATCTGGTGATAACAACCCTGAAGAAATCACTAAACTTGGAGCTTGATAATTATGAACCCTAGTTTGCCCAAAGATACACTTATTTTCTCTTGTTTTTGCTAAGTGTTGATTGTTTTCAAGTAATGAGGGACTTAGGGTAATATTATTCTTAATAACTATATTTGGGGGTTTTTAAATGACGTAATTTAGGGATTTAAAAGTTAGATAAGACTATAATGCCCCTTATAAAATGTAACTTAAAAAGTCGCATGGGAGGTTCTACGACCCATCCAACAATTGTAGATAAAATGTAACTTAAAAAGCGGCATGGGAGGTTATACGACCCATCAAGCAATTGTAGACCTACCTACGATCATTAGTGGTGCTTGTGGTAGGGTGGATCATTTAAGGCTCTCTAGACTTGATCAAATGAGCCATGGTACAATCTTGGGACACATATACGATTATGCCTTGGTTCATAGTTTGAAAGTCCATGTAGAAAGAGCATTAGGACTCACAATTATACCTAAGATCCTATTTTCAAACCATAATCGTGGTTCCCTACCATGGTTGGATGCTTTAACTGTCACCTTATATGTATTTTGGACTGTTTTGATCATATGAGAGCATTGAGGAGTCACATAATCTCACCAAGATCAAACCTATAAGTGGACTTTCCATTTCAATGTGATTCTCGTCTCCATCTCTTTCCCACTAGATCCTATTAATGAGTAAGTACCCATATACCAAAATCTATTGTAACTCCCAAGCCATTATACCCAAATCAAGACTTCAGTAAGCTTAAATACCCAAATCAATCTCACTATAAAAATCAAGTATATATCCAGCGGTTACCACAAGGGATAAAACTAAAATGCTGCTTAAGACATAATTAAAATGGAGTAAAACAACTGGCTGCGGGTAACACAATCAAATGTATAACTGCTGGGAGAGTATAATACACCAAGGCATATCTAAGAACTCACCAAGGCTACAAAGAGTAATATTGGTAGCCAATTATCAAGCAACTCATAAAAATACAATCTTCACCAGAATCTCGGCAATCCAATCCACAATCTATGGCAATTAATACTCATTCCCAAAAGACACCCAATCTGGTTACCAAAAACTGATAGACAAGTATATGCCACCAAGAAGAAATATCTCACAAATTCATATTTGGCTAAACCAACACCAAAATGATAAATTTATAAACTCGCCCTTTTAAACCAAACTTAAATCAATGAACCTAAACCACATCACAAAAAGAATTGAGTACCCAACTGAACAACAATACCAAGACCAAAACTAATATGTGAAGATGAATTAGACAATACTGACATCAAACCTCAAACTTGTCAATATTAGAAATAGTGTGAGAAGAGGAATCACCAATGCCAAAATCACAATAAAATCATTGAAGATCAAACCCACCTTCACTTTCACAACTTCCTCAACAACCTAGTTAACCTTACAAACAAGAAAGAGAAACTAACAAACCATGGTAGTTGTCTAAACAAACAAAAATGATGGTGCTATCTAGCTAATGCTAGTCTCTCGATCTATAGAGTAAAGACCAATAAAAGTTAAAACAACAACAATGATAAAAATATAATAAGGAGTTGGTGTCACCAAAAAAGAAAAACAACAACCAATAGAGCTCTAGTACAATAAAAAGGTTAATATACCGAAGAAAAGAGACTTTAACCTACATTCTACACCCTAAGGTAATTACCACACTGATACACTCAATCCACTATTAAAAGAAAATATCAATAGGTGTAGTCAAACATGTATAGTCTACACAAAAGCTTACAACAATCCATTTAGTAATATCAAGACATGTAAACACCGATGGGTATGAAAACCCCAACTCAATCAAAGTAGAAACTGAAGGATAGTAAATCAAAATCGTACTAATATGATTAAATCCAAATTCATAGTCACTGATATTACTAAAGAAGAACTAATTTGAACATATTGCAACCCATACTAAGCAGTTATTTATTGGACTGGTCGGGCTAATTTTAGGTTGAATTATAACTTTCGCACATATAGATTTCAGATAAAATTGTAGTAATTGTTCATTACACATTGAGGAATATATCAATTTTTTACCTTTCTCATGTAATAGAGTACTAAAAAGAGACTTCTAGATGAGATTCTAAAAGGTCTATGACCAATCTAGCAGTAATAACAAAAGCGGCAGAAATCAGTAGACTCATGATAAGTTCCTCGTGATGTTATTTTAGTTTACAAGAATTCAAAAAAAAATGGAGTGGTTTGCCCGAAAAGTGGCATCTAAAATGCATATATTTCACATGTGCATAGGCAAATATATAAACATTCATATTGTTCGACATGAATGTTGATAGGAGGCGCTACTTTTTAAAATGGGTTCACTATTTTTTAGGCGAACCCCTCTAAAATAATTTATTTTTAAAAATATTCTTGTAAACTAAGAAAAAGAAATTTTAAAATGAAGTTCGCCAGATTTTAGTATAGTTGTTGCATGGTTACTTCTATTTAACCATGAAATAGTATGTCATCGTGCATTAAATTAAATGAATAGCTCTTAATATTTTAAAATTGTTATTAACATGAAAATAGTACCATAGACTCCTAGCTAAAAAATAAGTATAATATTCCTTAGATGGTATAAGCCATATATATATATATATATAAGATTTTTGCTAAATATACTACAAGGTAGTATGTTAGCATCCTCTCCATTTTCTTTCTTCGTTAAATACCCTTAATTTTTATTACAATTCACTAAAATTAGGGATGTTTTATCATTTCAATAAAATTAAAAAAATAAGCTTCACATATTTTCTAACCTCCTCAATCCAAATTCACATCCTCTAACAGCACCCACTTCAAAACAGGGCCAAACCCAACGACGATATTTGCAACAATGGATGAACCAAAAACATAAATATAATTGATTTATCACAACAATAATATTTAGTTAAACAGTTGTATCCACTATCTCAAATTAAATAACAGGATTTCAGTTGTTATCATACAAATGACCCAAATCGTGATTCTATAAATTAAAACTAAAACTCAATATTAATACTCGAAATACAAATTTATTTCCTTTCGATCCTCCTCAATTCTCATTAATTTCTTAACAACCTACTTGATTTCTTACAAAATATTGTAAGTAATTTCTTACAACTGTTGTAAGATTGTTGATACCCAACACCTTCTCATTTTGTGATATAGCATAACATAAACGTCAATGGCTTTTTAATAAATATAAATTATTATTATTATTTTTCTAATTTATTACCTGCAGATAAGTTGGTAACAAATCACAACAATTTTTTTAAGAAAATGAATTATAAGAAATTATGAATTAGACTACTACTCTTGTAAAAATTGGAAGGTGTTGCAGGGGGAAATTATACAAGATGGGTCTGAGTTGTGTGTGTATCAGGTGGGGGGGATTGAATAAGATGGTTTTTGGAGTGAAATTGGGAAATTAAGGTGCATGACCAAAAATCCCCCTAATAATCCCTATTTTAAAAATTTGGCGGCGATATTTTGGTGAATTGAAAAATGGGGAAGATGATAACATACTACCTTCATATATATATATATACATACATTTATATATATATATATGTACATACATTTATATATATATATATGTACATACATTTATATATATATATATATGTACATATATATGCATATACATATATATATGTATGTATGTATGTATGTACATATATGTATGTATGTATATATATATATGTAAGTATGTATGTATGTATAAATATAGAGAGAGACAAGATTTTTTTTGATCTATTTAGTTTATGGATATCGTTAAATCATGAGATGGGTTTCTTGTATACTAATACATAGAGACAGGCTATTCTTCTAAACTAAAGAAAAAAAATTGAAAATGGGGTTTGCCCAAAATTAGCAAATCCCTTAAAATATATTTTTTATTTTATTTTAAAATTCTTGTAACGGAAGTTAGCACTGCAATAAATAGTTTGCCCAAGAATTGATGAACTGTCCATTTTTGTTCATGTTTTTATGGAGCATCCATTTTGGTGTGTTGTGTAGAAAAGTGTTTGTTTTGTTGTCGGACTCATGATAAATATGTGTTAATATGATAGTACACAATTGAAAGAGTTTAGAAGAACTTTGATGAGAAGTTGTGGAAACAGTCTCTAAACGAAATGGAAGATAAAACGGTGTATAACAAGCTCTTGTGATCTGATATTTTGTTGAACCATGCGCATAGCAAAAGCTTTGTTTTCGGTATGGAGGAAAATGTTTTCCAAACAAAGATTTTTAGGAAAAAAAATTGTTTCTTACTTATTTTATTATGTTCGTTATAACATACTACCTTCATATGTATATACCTCTATATGTATGTATATATACATATGTATGTATGTATAAAGATATGTATATATTTGCATATATATATGTATGTATGTATGTATGTATAAATATATGTATATATATATATAAGATTTTTTATATTTTTTTGATCTATTAAGTTTATGGATATCGTTAAATCATGAGATGGGTTTCTTGTATACTAATACATAGAGACAGGCCATGCTTGTAAACTAAAGAAAAAAAGGTGAAAATGGGGTTTGCCCTAAATTGGCAAATACCTTAAAATATGTTTTTTTTAAATTCTTGTAACGAAAGTTAACACTGCAATAAATTGTTCACCCAAGAATTGATGAATAGTCCATTTTGATTCATGTTTTTAGGGAGCATCTGTTTTGGTGTGTTGTGTTGAAAAGTGTTTGTTTTGATGTCGGACTAATGATAAGTGTGTGTTAATATGATAGTACACTATTGAAAGAGGAATTGGGGTATGTCTTTAGAAGAACTTTGATGAGAAGTTGTGGAAATAGTCTCTGACTGAGATACGAGATAAAATAGTGTATAACAAACTTTTGTGATCTGATATTTCCTTGAACCATGCGCATAGCAAGAGCTTTGTGTTCGGTATGGAGGAAAATATTTTTCAAAAAAACATTTCTAGGAAACAAAACTCTTTCTTACTTATTTTATTGTGTTCATTACGCCAAGTAAGAAAATATTTTCTAAAAACATTTGTGTATATTTAACACAAAACAATGTGAACGAATAGGGTAAGAAGGGTGGGGTAAGAAAACTTTTAATTTTTTTTAAAAAAGCAAATATTAAAAATTTAAAAGTATTTCGAGGGGGAGAGAGGGATTAGGGGGTGGGGATGGGTGTAGGGACATGGTAGGCAATGGATGGTCGGGGTAAGAAAAAAGTGTTGATTTTAAAAAACAATAATTTAAATTTTTCATTTTTTTTGTAGGGTGGAGCTGGTAGGGGTGAGTGTCCGGGAAAGTAGTAGGGGGTGGGGTGGAGGGTAAGAATAATTTTTTTGAGTTTTTTAAAAAATCAGTTTAAAAACTTATTCTTTTAGGGTGCTATGGGTGGGGCTGGGGTAAGAAAATTTTAAATTTTTTAAAATACAAATTTATTTATTTTTTAAATGAAGGTGGAATGGTTGGGGGTGAGGGGGATGTTGGGATTAGGGGTGGGTAAAAAACAATTGAAACTTTCAAGGGTGGTGGTGGTGGTAGGGTAGGTGGGGAGCAATAGGCGACAAGGGTGAGTAAGAAATTTTTATTTTGGGGTGGAGGTTGGTGAATTTGAGAATTGTATGAACATTGCAACTTGTTTTTCCTACTTTGATAATGGAAGTCAATTTTCTTAGTTTGAAGGTACTTGTTTTCCTAGTTAAAGTATTTTTCGATTTTTTTGACGAAACGGACATTAGAAAATAGAAAAACATTTCCTTCCTACCGAACATACCCTTAATGTACCAAGTTGCTACTTTTAAATTTTTTTGTGAGAAGTTGATAGAGTAGCAACATGTTTGTTCGCACCCACGTCTGCCTTCGACGCTCGATGCGTATTTGGCTCAGCCCCATGCGTGTAACTCTTAGATCTTGTCCGAGAGAAGCATAAAAAATTTAACTTACGCTTAAAAGCACCGCCTCATTTGAAATAAAATGCCAACAGCCCAGCCGTGGACAATGCCACCGATATCTAATACGAGAGCATAATGAAATGTCGTCGATGTGGTTTTGCAAAAATCGGTGGCTCGCACGAACTAGCCATGCATGTTGCCATTTGTCCGCACTCAACTATCACAGTTGCCTCAAAGTGCTTTCAACACCTTTACCCCCCTCCCCCCTCTCATATATGCTTAACATCAAGTGTCTGGAGTAGACATAATTGTGCCAGAGAATCATACTAGTCCTGTATAGATCAAAATTGCACATTTTAATGTATGAACGAGCTAATGCACTAATGAATGACTCATAAAATTTGTAAATACTAGTTTTCATTAAGAATTATTTTTTTCCAAAAAATAATTACAAAAATTTTAAAAATAATTAATAAATAAATAAATAAATAGAAAAAATAGGAAAAATACTTTAAAAATATAGATACATTAGAAAAATATTTTAGTGGAGACGGTGTGTGCTACTGTTTGGGACATTTTCTGATTGCGGGTGATGTGCCCATATTGTGTATTTTATATTCTTTATTTTATACTTTTCTCAGTTGGCCTATGATACCTACTGAGCACAAGTGGACCGTACTCATCCCTACTGCGCCCTTTCAGTGCAGATCTAGGTACGAGTGTGTCGAACGGCAGCTGACTCGAGTAGTGTTTGGAGTATTTTTGAGCTAGCGATCAGTCTATGCTTCCAAGTTGATCTACTACCTCCTCTTTTTTAGTTTATGTCTTGATTCCATATTTAGAAATAGATTATGTACCTTTCAGACTATTAGTTGTATATTTTGACTTTGAGTTGTACTTAGTTGGTTCTTACACTGTGACACCAAATTTTGGGGTGATGTATGGTATTGTTGTTGTGAAATTTCCGTTATTATTGTACATGTGTGGTTCAGCTTCATTCTAGATGTCTTGCCTTGAGATTTGGTATTATTTTCTTATTTCATATCAATTTGGATTACTGTCTTACTTGTCAAGGCTTTCCGCGACAAGTGTCATCATGACCCCTAACTTTTGGGTCGTGACAATTATTATTATACAATCAGACCTCGCTATACAATTACCTTATTATAACGGCATTTCACTATAGTGGCCTAATTTTCTCTAAAACTAATTTTTCATGTCATATTTTACTTCTCTACAACAACATTTTACCTATAACAATAGTGACGTTTATTATAGAGGTATACCCTTTGTAAAATTACCTATCTATAACAACATACTCAAATATTATGTAACAATATTTTGTAAGAAAATATATTTTGTATAAAATAAAATATCAAAATAACTGTGGTAATCATTACTTTTCTATGGCCATCATCTTCTGCCTTAGAGAAATTCAGGTTTTTATAGTTTCTTCATTGTTTCAATCGTTGGGCTAATTTTGCAAAGACAATTAAAAACTCTAGGAATGATTTGTTGCATTACAACTGAATTAACATGAGTATAATATGGAATTTAAACTGCCTAAGGTAATGCTTATCAGTATATGTTATCATTATCCTTTTAAGTTTAATTGGTTTAATATTTGAATTTTATTATCTCAATTTAAATTCAAATAACTTAATTTGTGGATGTATAGTTCCACTAAAATAGGACATTGTAAGCGATGATCGATTTAGCCATCTAGTGTCCATTTAAGCGGCGCCAGAGTGGCATTAAATGACCCATTAACCCAATTTTTTGCCAATTTTTTCCACACGTTCAAAAGCTTAAAGCCCTAAAGAGTGTGAAAAACTTGGGAGACGCTTATTAAAATATTTTGGGGTATTTGTGAGCTTGAATTTCTCATTTTTTCCTCAATTCTTGATATGTTTTCATTAATTTCATGGTTAATTTCTCAATTTATTTCCAAAATTTCTAGACTATTGTTAGGATGATTTTAGCATCATTTGAATACAAAATTTGACGATTCTTTAGGGAAAATGTTCTTTGAGCATAGAGGGACAAGTTAATGGTTTCAAAGGTGTGATTCCATAAGTGGGCTCCACGTGAGATTATTATGTAATTTTGGACCTAGAGCACAAAAAGGCAATATAGATACCGTTGTTCTTGTATTAATGAGTAGATTATCGTTTCTATAGTGTGGAATCATGGAATTTTGCCTCTTTCTTTCCACACGGACATTTACTTCTAGCTTCAGTGAATTTCACTGGGTAACTTTTTTGATGGAACTTTGATTTGTAGAATATTCAGTGATATGACAAAATTCCTCTCCTCTCTATCGAACTGCTTATATTGGATATTGGTCGAATTATTGATTTGTGCAATGCATTCTCACTTTTATGATATATTTAAAACTGTGGCAATCTGCTAAACATTATGGGTGATGCTCTTTTTGCAGTTTTGCTCTAATTCTAAATTTTTTTGTTTCTTTATGCTCCATTAACCATTTCTTTGCATCAATCTTGAAATTAGACCAAACTAACAATAAAAATATCTCAAATTGGCATTGAGGACTCGATTTATTATTCATTTTAGGTCAAATAAGTCACAAATTACTAACTCTTCTGAAGTGCAATGCATAATATGCAAACATGCAATGACACTCTAGGTCATTTTCTCTATTTACACGTGTTTTCAATAATTCATGCTTTCTAATAGTAACTACAAGTTATTTATTACTTGTCAGGACTGCTAGTATAGTTTTCAGATAGATTTTTTGAGTTTTTAGTTGATTTTCCCTATTTTGATGATTTGGAAGTGGAGAATTTTGTGTTTGGAAAAAACTTTTTGTAAATGGCCTCGAATGAGAATTATGACAGTTACATTAGCTCAAGAACATTGAATGTAGGTTGTACCCTTGTTTTGGGTCTCGAGACTTCCAAACTCATTTTGGACTATTGGTCGGAAATTATTGAAAATAAAATAGTGGGTGTGAAGCCCATTTTTTTTGTCAAAACAACCTCAGATAGAAATTTTAATAGTTTTATTGATTCTAGAATGACAAATTTAGTGGGGTAGCTATCATGACCCAAACCAGGGCCTGGCCATGAAGGGAATCTCAAGTCCACCGCAAATCGGAGACCACCCCATGCACCTAGCCAAACAATAATATATCCCTCAAAATTAGATGAATTCTAAACATATAACAATATAAGTTTAAAGAATAAAGGGTATGTTTATAACCTATAACCAGCGACTGACAAAAACAACTAACCAACATCACCTAATTCCACAGTAATCTGACAAAGCCTCCATGCAAAGAAAAACTAAAACAAGCCTTGGTCGGGACATGTCCCCAACCCGGATAGATGACAATGACAATGAAAATGTTAATGATAATATAAACTCTCAATTCTAATCTATGAAAGGAACTAATAAAATGTCTAAGTCTTCCTTAGAATTAGAACTCACCACTTCACCACAACTAAATGATGGGCTGAGTTGATCCACCTGACTCTTTACAAGAAAAGAAGAGGTATCTTCGGTACCTACATCACGTGGGGATACAGTGTAAAAAGATAATAAGCGATTGGAGTGCTAGCATGTAGCTTAGGTATAGGGGATAAAATAATATGATGAATAACATTTCAAAAGCAGTCAAACATTTAATAAACATAATCATATGGAATTACACACACACACATATATATATATATCACATGCTGGGGTAGGGAACAAGGCTTAACATAATTGTTTAAAACATTGGCCTGGGTTGTGTAGCTCAACCATCATAACATAAGAAGGAACTCATGGGCTATATGGGCCCAACACTCCCCGAGCTGGTAGGGGCCCAGTTACTCAACTAATATGAGTCTTAATGGGACCTTACAAAACATAGGGTCCAAGCGTAGACAACACAGAACCCATTTGGGGTAAACAATAGGCATCCTATGATTTGCACCCAATGACTCGTATTGAGTTCTTACAACTCTTAGTAAGCCGCTCGTACTCAGAGAAGAACTTAGTGACACATTTTCTATTTAGCCTGCAATTTGAGTCCAACGACTCATCAAGACTCCATACGACTCGTAGAGTAAGTTATAGTTAAGGCAGTGGGAATAAAATTTATGAAACAGTCAAGGATAAAAAACCTGGGGTGTTACATACTCCCCCCTTAGGCTGATTCATCCTCGAATGATAGGAAAAGGCATTTATTAGCACGATTTGACTCCAAACATAACCACACTTACCTTTTACAAAGACAGAAAACAAAGATGCCAAGGAAATTACAATTTCCTTTAACAATGTCAAAAAACAAAAATATTAAGGAATACACATACCTCAAGCACGATTATTCAGAATGGGGAAAAATAACAATTACTTGGACTTCATGTCCTCCTCGGTTTCCTAAGTATCTTCCTCAATCTTTTGGTTCCATGAAAGAACCTTTACCGAAGCCACATCCTTAGTCCACAACCGACAGACTTGACAACCTAAATTCTTAATCTGAAATTCCTCATAGGACAAAGAATCCAAAATGGCCACCTTTTCTAAGGGAACAACCGTCGAAGGATAACCCACTCACTTTTGCAACATTAAAACATGGAACACTAAATGAATGAAGGTTAAACTAGAAGGCAACTCCAATTCATTTGCAACATTACCAACCCTCTTCATATCTAAGTACAGACCAACATAACGGGGACTGAGTTTCCCAATCTTACCAAACTGCTTCACTCCCTTCATAGTAGACACCTTCAAGAATAACAAGTCACCAATGCTAAAATCTAACTCCCTTCACCTCATATCCGTGTAGTCCTTTTGGCGACTTTGGGTGGTCTTGAGCCTATCCCAAATCACCTTCAACTTTTCCATGGCTTGGTGAACCAAATCAGGGATAAATAACCTATCTTCACCAACCTCAAACCACCCAATAGTGGACCTACACCTCCTACTATAAATGGATTCAATTGGAGCCATACCAATACTAGAGAAGGAACTGTTGTTGTAAGCAAATTCTACGAGAGGCAAGTGTCAACCCAACTACCACCATAATTAATTAAATAAGCCCGAAGCATATATTCCAAGGCATAAGTTATCCTTTCCGCTTGACCATCCGTCTGTGAGTGGAAGGCGGTACTAAGGGTTACCTTATTCCCCAAAGTATAAGAATTGGGTTACGTTGATAAATAAGAAAAATAATGTGGAAGAGAAAACCCTAAGATTAAAGACAAGAAATTAAAGATAGCTAAAATTTGAGAATAAATTCCCAATTTTGAGATGAAGTGCTAAGAATCCTAATTGATCTTAGTATTCAAAATTAGTGGATTAAGAATAATTATGATACTAATAGAGTCAATTCAAGAACTTAGATCCAAAGTTGATCTAGACCCCTATTTCGAAGAAATTAAAGAGAACAATTAGTATAAGACTAATCAACTTTAATAGAAACCAAAGATATTAAATTAATAATGAATCTTACCACCTAAAGTATCCTTCTTATAATGTTGCAAGATAAATCCCAAGTAGCCACACACAAAGGTGTAAATAAGAGAAACTTTCAATGAATAATAATGTTGTCTAATTAAAAATAACAAAATCAATCCCTATGTATAGGGAAATAAACTATCCCAAATAGCATGGGATTCAAATTCTATTTTTATGGAAATAAATAAATCCATGAAAATTTTAACTAGGAAACTTTAAAACTAGAAAACTTTAAAATAAGAAAGCAAAAGTTTTTTAATTTAATAAAATATCATATGGGCCCAATCTTCTTCCTTTTGGTCTTGGACTTGAATCATGAAATATCTGTAGCACTTTACCCATTCTTCTCCATAATTCTTTGACTCGTTCTTGGTCTCTTCTTCCACAATAAACATCTTCTTGATTCACATTGAATCTCATCAATCTTAATGAAAGTGGGCCAGTCTGGATGCCACCATTCCCCTCTTATTGAAAATAATTCATCCTCAAATTTGAATTTCACAAAATCAAGAAGACATATAATAAAAATAACATCCATTACATGAAAATAACAATGGCAGGAACTAAACAAGATAGTGACCATGTTTCCACTTAACCTAATTAATCCTTGCATGTATAAATACACCTTTATAAAGCATGTGGTCATCACCATCCCAATAGAAACTTCTCTTTATTGTATGAGCACAACATTATTCACATTTATATGAAGAAGGGAATGATATCATTTTCCCCAATTTAGCTCAATTAATAAAGTACTCCACTAGGATTGTTTAAGACATCTTAGGCTCCATAAAATATGTATTAAATTTATCACGTTTATGATATAGCCAAGAATCATCAAGTACACTTCTCAAAGACTTTTCCACATAAAACTTATTCACATATGCATAGGAATTTTCAAGAAGGCTAAAAGAACTTTTCAGTTCAAAATAGAATATCCACCAAATTCTAAGTAATTTCTCAAATTCTCTAACAAGGAATCATGAATAGGTTCAACAAAGGGTATTTGATCATGGATGTCAAAATATTCATGCATTTTCTCATCACTAGTAGCAAACATCTTTTTAACCTTACAATGAACAAAACTTGAAGAATTATGTCTTATCTTGGTCTTATGTAGCAAAGTAATAATATCACCTCGTGTTTCCTTTCTCATTTACATTAGATCTACATTTTCCTTGTTGGACTTCTTGTCATGAATCTTATCTTGGACAAGTCCAAAAATAATTCTTTTTAACTATATCCTTCTCATGAACAAATACTTTCTCAATGGGACATGTAGTATTAAGTTCAACCACCTTAGTATTAAGTTCATCCAATGAAGGATTTTCAATGCAAACCTTTCCATAAGTACCTATAAGAGAGTCAAAGCAACTAAAAAAAGAAGTAAAAAGGTCAGAGTTAGAATAAAAAATAACCTCACTCAAACTCCCTTATTTTTTCTTTCTCTACCTCATTATTATCCCATATTTAATAATATCATGATCATCTCTCTTTTCTTTTCTCTTGACCTCTCTTGACATCCCATTATATTCACATAACACAACCTTTCTTCTATCCTCTGATTGAATATCAACATGCACTCCCTTACTCCTACCATTCTTTTCTCACTCAAAATTTTTCACTTCTTCTTTCATACGTTTCTTTCCTTATGATGATATATCTTTTGGTTTTGATCCCAAGTGTTTTTGGATTTTTTTTCTATTTCTACCTCGATAGGAGACTTGATTATTGCTAAAAGGATCTATAGAGGGTGGTATCTGTTAGTAACAAATAGACTTTGGTGGACCTGCATGAGCTGGGGATGGTAGATTTTAATTTCATTTAAGTATGGATTGGTTACACTCCTGTTATACTTTCTTTGATTGTCGGACTCGAAAGGTTATCTTTAATTTTCCTGGATAACCAGTTATAAAATGGGAGGGTGATTCGTTAGATCCTCGGGGAAGGTTTATTTCTTATCTTAGAGATCAGAGTTTAATCTCCAAGGGGTGTCTTGATCACTTGGACCGGGTTAAGGATTCTAACTTAGAAGGTCCTTCTTTACAGTTAGTTCCTATGGTTAATGAGTTTCCAGAGGTCATTCTCAATGATCTTCCTAGTGTGCTGCCGAATAGAGAAATAGAGTCTTATGTGGATTTTCTTTTGAACACTTGTCTAATATCTATTTCTGTATATAGAATAAATCTAGCTGAGTTAAAGAAACTAAAGGATAAACTTAAGAATCTTCTGGCTAAGGGATTTATTTGTCCTAGCATTTCTCTGTAGGGTGCACCGGTGTTATTTATGTGCAAGAAGGATGGTTTACTTCAGATGTGCATTGACTACAGGCTGTTGAATAAGGTAACGATCAAGAACAATTATTCTCTCCCAAGGATAGATGATTTTTTTTATCAGTTACAGGGTGCCAAGTTATTTTCTAAGATAGATCTTTGGTCGGGGGTACCATTAGTGAAAGATTAAGGAGGTGGATATCCCCAAGATAACTTTTTGTACTCTTTATGGGCATTTCAAGTTCTTGGTGATGTCATTTGGATTGACCAATACCCCGACAACATTTATGGATCTAATGAAAAAAGTTTTCAGGCAGTATTTTGATCTCTTCATCATTGTGTTTATTGATGACATTTTGGTTTATTCGAAGCATGAGGTATATCATGGTAATCACCTCCATATGGTGTTGCAGACCTTAAAGGAACAATGGTTTTATGCCGAGTTCTCTAAGTCTGAATTTTGGTTGAATGCCCTTGGGTCATATTATTTCTATTAAGGGAATAATGGTTGATCCTCAAAAGGTTATTACGGTGAATGAGTGGCCTAGGGCCATAACTCCATTTAAATTTGGAGATTCTTGGGTTTATTCGGGTATTATAGGCGGTTTGTGGAAAGCTTCTCATTGATAATGGTTTATTTGACTAAGTTGACTTAGAAGAAAACTAAGTTTTCTTAGTCGGATGCTTGTGAGGGGAGTTTTGAGAAGTTAAAGAATAAGCTCACTTTGGCTCAAATTTTGACTTTGTCCAAAGGTAATGAAGGTTTTGTGGTTTATTGCGATGTATCTCGAGTAGGGCTTAGTTGTGTTTTGATGCATCATAGGAAGATGATTGCCTATTCTTCTAGGCAGTTGAAGGTGCATGAGAGGAATTATCCTACTCATGATTTAGAGTTGTTGGCTATTATATTTTCTTTGGAAATGTGGTGGCATTATCTATATGGTGCTCACGTGGTTATCTTTTCTGATCATAAGAGTCTTCCATACGTGTTCACGCAGAAAAAACTTAATCTCAGGAAAAGGAGATGCCTTGAGATTTTAAAGGACTATGATATGATTCTTCACTACCACCTATGTAAGGCTAACATAGTTGCTTATGCTCTTACCAGGTTGTCTATGAGAAGTTTGGCTTATGTGGAGGAAGAAAAGTGAGAATTAGTGAAGGATATTCATCTCTTGTCTAATCTTAAAGTTCATCTCTTGGACTCTAAGGAAGGTGGTGTCATGGTTCAAGAAATGGTTTGATCATCTCTTGGTGTAGAGATTAAGGAAAAACAAGTATTGGATCCTGTCTTGATAAAAATCATGAGTGATGTTGGCAAGTAAAAGGTGTCGGTGTTTAAGATTGGTGGTGATGGTACTTTGTGGTACCAAGAGAGATTATGTGTTCCTGATGTCGATGGTTTGCAGCAAAGGATTTAGGTTGATGCACATGAGTTACGCTATGTTGTTCATCCCGGCTCGACAAAGATGTCTCATGATCTCAAAGAGATTTATTAGTGGAATGGTATAAATAGGTATATGGTTGATTTCATGGTAAAGTACATGGTGTATCAACAGGTTAAGGTTAAGCACATGAGGCCTAGTGAATTGCATTAAGAAATTGAGTTTCCCAAATAGAAGTGGGAGATGATTAATATGGATTTCATTACCGGTCATCCTCAGTCTCGAAAATAATTTGATTTTATTTGGGTCATCATGGATAGGATGACGAAGTCTGCTCATATTTTGGCAGTGAGGACTACCTTTTCGACTGAGGACTATGCAAAGCTGTATATTCAGGAGATTATGAAGCTTCATGAGGTACCTGCCTCAATTATTTTTGATCGTGGTACGCAGCTTACACCTTATTTTTTGTGGTATTTCAAGAAATCTTTAGGGACTAAGGTCATTCTGAGTACCATTTTTCATCCACAGTCAGATTGGCAAATAGAGAGAACTATTCAAACATTGGAAGATATGGTTCAAGCCTGTGTGATTGACAATGGTGGAAATTTGGTTGAGCATCAACCTTTGGTGTAGTTTTATTACAACAATAACTATCACTCGAGTATTGGTATGGCCCCTTTTGAGGCATTGTATGGTAGGAGGTGTAGATCTCCTATTAGTTAGTTTGAGCTTGGTAAAGCAGACATGTTTGGTTTGGATTTTGTTTATCAAGCTATGGAGAAGGTAAAGGTGATTTGAGATAGGTTAAAGGCTGCCCAGAGTCGTCAAAAGTCTTACGTGGATATTATGCATAAAGACTTGGAGTTTGATGTTGGGGACAAGGTATTCCTAAAGGCATCTCCTATGAAGGGAGTAGTACGGTTTGGCAAGAAGGGAAAGCTCAGTCCCTGGTTTATTGGTCCTTATGTGATTCTGTAGAGAGTTTTCAATATTGCATTTGAATTGGAATTGCCTACTGGTTTGGGTTTAATTCATCTGGTCCTTCATGTTTCCATGTTGAGAAAGTGTATTGATGATCTTACTTTGATTGTTCCTTTCAAGGGATTGGGTATTTCAAATTCTCTATCTTATGAAGAGGTCCTGGTTGAGATATTAGATAGACAGGTTCGTCAGTTCTGTACCAAGGATGTGGCTTCGGTTAAGGTACTATAGAGGAACCATACTGTGGAAGAAGCTACATAGGAAGTGGAGGAGGACATGAAGTCCAAATATCCACTCTTGTTTTTTTCTCTAGGATTCATAGGGAAGGTATGTGTTCTTGAACACATCTTTATTTTTTGAGTTTGTTAAATGTAAGATTAATATCTTTGTCTTCTTTCATTTTGAACTTTGATGAAGATTAGGAATATATTTGATAATTCAAATGACTCGGTGTGTGGTTACCCCTATCTTGTCCGTCATTTGGGGACGAATGTTCTTTATGGAGGAGAATGTTTAATCCTGGGTTTTGGGCCTTAGAATATTTCCTGGAATTCCATTCTTCAGACCCAATACGACTCATGGGTACAAGTTGTATGTTGGGGTACGAGTGGTATGGTCCTATCGTAGAATGACCAATGTTGTTGTTGGGATGGATGGGTTACTGGAATGGATATGACTTAGGGGATAAGAGTTGTATGGTTGGGGTAAGAGTCATATCTAGTACTCATATAGGGGACAATGTTCATTCCTCTTGGTATTCTATTCTGCCAAGGATACAGATGGGAGGTATGGTTTGTATGCATTGGATACGACTTGGTTGGATGAGTCATATACTGGACATTTTTGGGTCCAGGAGTTGGAGTAGGACACGAGTGGCTGGTACCACTCGCATCAGAAGGGTACGACTCGTATGGATCAGTCATATCCCTATTACGGGGCTTTTGTACAACTTAAGTGAGGGTATTCTGGACATTTCCCTACTCAATCTAATAGGTTCCCATAATTTCTAGCCTATTTGGGAGGCTATTTACTCTATTATTTCTCTCTTTAACACTTAGAAACCACTCCTAAATAATGTAAAATCCTCTCAAAATCTTTTGGGGCAAGAAAGATAGGGTTTCATCTTGAGGACTAATTTGGGGCTTACTTTGGTGATTTTCTTCCATCAATTCTTTAGTATACGACATGTTCTCTTCCCTTATTGTTAGTTCCAATCAAAGGCATAATTTTACTATTGGTTTTCATGATTTTATTATTGAATGCTTTTTGGTTTTACAAATATGATTTGGGATTTTTGTTTATAAATGTTTGGTTATGGTTTCCCATCGTTTAATTATGCTTTTTTATGCATTAATGTTATTTTTGGATAATTGGATTATATGGGAATGGTTGTTGGTGATTGGAATTGGTTTTGGATGGATATTATACCCCTAATGTGTTTGACAAAATGCTTATAAAGACGTGTTCATTGCATTGAATTCTTTTAAATGGAACTCTTGCTTGTTTTAAACTTAGTAAAGAATTTATGCATGGTTTAACTGGTTTGGAATGGTAAATGGTTAAATAGTTATGCTTGTGGGTACTGATTCCCCTATGTGGATTTAATATGGTAATCGGATGGGCACCGAAGGTCCCCATACCTATATGTGGTTGGCTATGGATAATACTTATAAGTATGGTTGGTATAACAATACCACCACTAAATGGCCTTGGTTAATAAATGGTAAATGGATTGTTTAGAAATGATTTTTAATTGGGCATTAAAGGGGAAGGTGCACCTAAGCCGTGGAAGGTGGAGGTCCCAGTGGGACCAAAAATGGATAATCATATTTGATGGTAAGAGGTTGGTCTTGGTGGATTGTGTGCATGATGTCACACCTTATATTGGGGGATGTACTAGTCATCCCAACTGGATACTTCCCAGGTCGTGCATTTATACGCACTAGGGCCCTTTCAGCAGGGAGAGATGAACTCATGTTTCCCGTGGGTGATTTACGACGACAAAGTTGCACAACCCAGGTAATGGTTTAAATGCATGCTAAATCCTATTCCATTTCATGGCACTTATATATGCATAGTTTCATGCATCATGGATGGTTTTACTTGGATTTATAAATGGTCCTGTTTTATCCTTATCTTGAGTTCATGCTAGTGATCACTTTCTAACCTATCTAATGGTGGTTGTATACCCACACTATGCAGGAATCAACTATTCTACTTCTCTTGTTTAGCACGCGAATTTGGTATCAGCATTTGGACTGAAGTGGTAAGTTTCTATCCATTTAGAAGGCTCAATTTAATGTTATGGACAACTTTGGACATTTTTATTTTATTATGGATATTGGTTTTGGCCATGGTTGGGGGCATGTCCCAACCAAATATTCTTACTCTTTTGGATATAGGCTTTGTGGCATTCCGGGGGTTGGTATTGGTGAGATCGGTATTGGTGTTTGCCTTGGCATTGGTATAGGTGTTGGGGCTTACACCCTTGGATGTTATTGTTGGTTGTTCCATCATATTATATTTTGGGATTGATTATCATATTATGTCTTGGTATTCTATTTGGTTATGGCCTGGTTTATACCTTTTGGTTTGTCTTGGTATGGTTGGATATTTGATTTTGTTCATTTAGACTTGGTTGGGTCGGTCATGACTGTATCCCAGAGTGTTTATGAGATCATTCACACTATCTTTTTACATGCCTGAAATTCAGCCCATCTAAGGCTAGATATAGGATGTTAGGTTGGTTAACATGGTGCGGTCTAGTTCCTAGTTGTACTTGGGATGCCCATTACATCTAGGCCCTGGTTTGAGTCATGACAAATTGGTATCATATCTTTTGGTTCATGGTCAACTAGGAAGTCTATGATGCCGTGTTGAGTAGAGTCTCTTTTATGGGTGTGTAGCACACCACACTCATAAGAGAGAGGATGAAAGATATTTTGGAATTTTCACTTTTTGGTATTCTATTTTCAAACTTGGAGTCTAAAGTCTGGAAATCTTCTCTAATCCTTGTTTGTTATTCTTTTTTATCATGCCTCATAGATATGGAAAACAAGAAAATTCTTTTGTCCCATCTGGGATGATGCTGAAAGGGTACATCCTACGATGGGGGTACATCTTTGATCTTAGGGTCCTATTTCGGATGGTACTTGGGTTTCTCCTAATCCTACCAGTTCTTCTCAGGTCCCTTAGGGTAATGTGATGAATGCAGAATTCCTTCTATCTATACATATTATTGCTCAGTCGGTTGCTGCTCAGGCTCAGCGGGATGTATCTGGGAGTTTGTTTACTGAGGCCACAAGAGTTGGCCAATTTATAAAGATGGATCCTCCTACTTTTATTGGAGTGATAATGGATAAGGATCCCTAGAGGTTCTTGGATGAAATGGAAAAGATAGTTCAAGTGATGTAGGATACCAATGTTTAGAGGGTGAACTTTGCAGCTTATCAGCTCAAAGATGTTGCTTATCAGTGGTATGAGGAGTGGGATAGAGATAGGGTAATATGGAACAATCTGAATTGTGGGAGGCCTTCTCTAATGCCTTCTTGAATTGTTTATTTCCTCAAGAGCTGAGGGAAGCTAAGATGGAGGATTTTATGAATCTTAAGCAAGGGAGAATGAGTGTCAAGGAATATGCCTGGAAATTTCATCAACTATCGTGGTATGATCCTGACTTGGTGGCTCACATGAGAACGAGAATAAGGAAGTTCTCTTCTAGTTTTAATAGAGATTTGATCTTGGAGAGCAAGACTGCTTTTCTCATCAAGCACATGGATATTTCTTGGTTGAATGTCCATATGAAGCATATGGAGGATTAGAAGAAGAGGCAGGTGGAGTTTAGGAATAGGCAGGGAAGAGGGCAGATGTTCTGATAAGGGGGGTGAATAGTCCCAGGGTGGTCAGGATGGTGGCAAGTGACAGAAGAACAAGTAGGGGAGTGTAATACCTTGTAAAAGTCTTAACTTATTTCAGTTCTCAGTTATATATGCTAAATTCTACATATGTCCTTTATTATTATGATATTCAGTGGTCACAGCAGGTACCAACTCATGGGTTAACTTGTGGTTAGTTGTTACCGTAAGCACCGTTGTCACGACTGGGGGGTAACCTTGGGTTATGCAAAACTTGGTATCAGATCCAAAGGTTTTGAAGTGTCCTAGGAAGTCTGAAAGCTGTTGGGTAGAGTCTTGTGCATGGGTGTGAAGCACGCAACACTTATGGACATGAGGCTACAAGACATTTTAGGAAAAGTTTCCCTTCTTTTAGTATTCATGTTTTCCGAATAAGCATGATCTTTATTTAAACTCTAACTCAAACTTTGTTCCATTTTCAGACAATGCCTCCCAAAAGAAAGAACGAACGAAGAAACGTGAATCAGCCAATACCTCCGCCTATTTAGGAAGATCCCCTGAATGAGCATGTCTCTCATGCTAAATCAGCAGGTTATTTCCCCAGCCAATCTATTCACCAGAAGAACTACAACTAGGATTTGGAACTTTACCCAAATGAACCTTCCCTTATTTTTAGAGTCCAAGTTTGAGGAGGATCCGCAGGATTTTCTTGATATGGTTTAGAAAGTAACTGATATTATGGGTGCCTCTTTGAGTGAAAGTGTAGAGTTGGTTGCATATCAGTTACAGGATGTAGCTCACAGCTGGTTTAAGAAGCGGAAGGAGGATAACGGCATTGAGGCAGGGCCTGTAGAGTAGGAGAAGTTTGCCACGGCTTTCTTATACAGGTTATTTCCGTTAGAGTTAAGGGAAACTATGGTGCTGGAGTTCATAAATTTAATGCAAGGTATTATGAGTGTAAAGGAACACTCACATAAGTTTACTCAGTTAGTGAGGTATGCTCTTTTGATAGTGGCTGATAATAGGTCTAGAATGAGTAAGTTTGTTTTTGGTGTAGCTGATAGTGTGGTCAAGAAGTGTAGGGATGTTATTTGATTAAGGAGATGAACCTATCTAGTCTTATGGTTCATGCTCAACAGATTGAGGAACAGAAACTTAAGGAGAAAGAAAGAGAGAATAAGAGTGCCAGAATAGATAGTTTTAACATTTCTCAATCGATGTCAGAAGGTGGTAACCGTTCTTAGTTTTGTCAGATATTTTCATCCCCAGCTCTGTCTTCAACTAGTGCACTAATTCCAAAGTTCCAGAATGACAGTCGGGATAGGGCGCCAGGCTCCAACTCCCAAGGTAGTATGAATAGTAGTAGTACTAATCCTCTCTGTTGGAAGTGTGGTAGGAACCATCAGGGTATGTGTAAGGCTGACAATGATGTATGTTTTGGATATGACAAGATAGGCCATAGAGTTAGAGAATACCCATAGATAGGTCGGCACAGTCAGCACAGTCATTCCCAAGTTCTAGCCGGTCACCCGACTCAGTAGGGTGCCACTTCCAGTGCAACCAGTGGACAATGCTAGAATAGGTTCTATGCACTCCAATCCCAACATGATCATAAAAGTTCTCCTGACGTGGTTAGGGGTATGTTATAGGTCTTTCATCTTTATGTCTATGTTTTGTTAGACCCTGGAGCTTCACTTTCTTTTATAACCCCCTATATAGCAGTTTATTTTGTTTTCAATCCCAAATCTTTAGCAGAACCTTTATCAGTGTCTACTCAAGTAGGTAGCTCCATTATAGCTAGGCAGGTATACAGGAACTGCCTGATTATAGTGTCACGGAGAGTTACCTCAGTTGATCTCGTGGAGTTAAAGATGACTGATTTCAATGTCATTCTCAGTATGGATTGGCTCCACTCATGTTATGCTTTAGTTGTTTCCAGAAATAGAGTTTTTCAATTTTAGTTTTCTAATGTACCAGTTATTGAATGGAGGGGTAGTACTTCAGTGCTTAGGGGTCATATTTTTTCATATCTTAAGGCAAGAAAAATGATATCTAATGGATGTGTTTACCATCTTGATCGAGTTAAATATTCTAGTTTCGAGACTCCAAATCTCAAGTCAGTTTTTGTAGTAAGGGAATTTCCAAACATTTTTCCTTAAGATCTTCTCGGAGTTCCTCTCGAAACAAAAATTAACTTCAGAATAGATCTTCTTCCAGTTACCCAACCTATCTCTATTTTGCCCCACAGAATGGCTCTTGCTGAGCTCAAAGAGTTAAAAACAATTAAAGGATCTCTAAGATAAGGTATTCATTAGACCCAGTGTTTCCCGTGGGGAGCTCCAGTCCTATTCATTGGTAAGAAAGACGGTTCTTTCAGAATGGTCATCGATTACCGTCAATTGAACAAAGTCACAGTAAAGAATAAATATCCACTCTCCATAATTAATGACTTGCTCGACCAACTTTGGGGTGCCAGTTATTTCTCTAAGATAGAATTCAGATTCGGCAATCGTCATCTTGTAGTCAGGAATGTGGCATTCTGAAGACAGCTTTCCTAACTCAGTATGGTCACTTCGAATTTCAAGTTTTTTCTTTTGGACTAACGAATGTTCCAGCCACTTTCATGGACTTTATGAATAGGGTGTTCAAGCAGTACTTGGACATATTCATCATAGTCTTTATTAATGATATCCTTGTCAATTCTCGTAGTGAAAATGATCATGCAGACCATCTCAAAATTGTATTTCTGACACTTAGAGCCTATCAGTTGTTCACCAAATTCAGTAAGTACATGATTTGGCTATGGTCAGTAGCTTTCCTTGGTAATATTGTTTTCGGCGATGGAATTTGAGTTGACCCTCAAAACACCAAAGTAGTGAGAAACTTTCCCAGACCCATCTCTCCATCAGATATCAGGAGTTCCTTGGGTTTGACTGGATATTACAGACAGTTTTTTGAAAGGTTTTCATCTATTGCATCCCCCATATCTCGATTGACTCAAAAGAAATTCAAGCTTCGGTGGTCAGATTCTTGCGAGAATTGTTTTTAAGAGTTGAAGACTCGACTCACTTCAGCGCCAATTTTGACTTTGCCAGATGGTTTAGATGGGTTTGTACTTTGTTTTTATGCTTCTAGAGTTGGTCTTGGTTGTGTATTGATATAGACAGGTAAGGTCATAGTCGATGCCTCTAGAAATCTTAAACCCCATGAGAAGAACTACCTTACCCATGATCTTTAGTTGGCAGCAGTTGTTTTTGCTTTGAAAACTAGAGACATTATCTTTATAGGGTTTATGTGGATGTATTCACGGATCACAAAAGTTTGCAGTATGTGTTCTCATAGAAAGATATAAGTATTTGTCAGAAAAGGTGGCTTGAGTTATTAAAAGATTATGATATAAGTGTGTTGTATCATCTGTGCAAATAATATGTAGTGGCAGATACCCTTAGTAGATTGTCTATGGGTAGTGTTGACCATGTTGAGGAGGATAATAAGCAATTAGTCAAGGAGAGTCATCAGCTGGTAGATTAGGTGTTCGGTTGGTTTATTCAACTAAGGGTAGTATATGGGTCTAGAATGGTTCAGAATCTTCTTTGGTTGCCGAAGTGAAAAAAAAAGATAGGGATCCCAATTTTGTTAATGATACCAACCAGACAACAAATGACACAAAAAAAGTCCATAAACACGAGAAGAACAAGAAACACAAAAAACAGATACAAGATGACAAACACAATACAAATAATTTGCAATATATAAAAGGATAGATAGTTTGAAAAATGGATGTATAAACCTTAAGAACTCTAGAATATATCAAATTCTAAGACCCTTAACACCTACACACATGATCACCAAACTCCTACATAGATACAAGAGGGACGTTAACTACCTGAAGCACCAATGTCTCAAGCCAAAGTTGTAACACAGGTGTTTCCACACTTTGATACCCTAGTTTCGGTGAAGCACTCTTAAACCTAGAGAGAATTTGGTGTTTCATGTATTTCAGGACTTACATCCATAAACTAATAAGGATCAAATGAGCTAATACTAATCTATGTATAGTATATTAGACATAAAAGATGAAATTCCCAAAAGACCCTTAATGAAAAGGGGGCACCTCTCTAGTGTAGGATAGTTGCGTCTTTAGTATGTATTTAGGTCCTTCTCACACTTCAACAATGCACTTACTTGGATGGACTCTTGTCACACTTGCACACACATCGATCTTCATGGTCATGCCCATATCATCCTCTCCATCTTGAAAGGAATTTGGCCTCTAATTGATGGTTTCATCACCCTTAAGATTTCTTCTTTGAATCATCTCTTAATTTTTTGTCCCAAAGATGGGATGCTTGGCCAAGGGATCCGTGAGATCATCAAACATGTGTTGGTAAGGAATCCTCTTTGTATCCTCCTTTGGAAGCCCATGATCTCTAACCTGCACACAAGAAAATATGATACTAGGTAAAATGTTAGTACCTATTCTAGTGAGAAATAAGGGTATTTATGGGAAAGTCCCATATGTAAGGACTTCCTTCCTTTCTGTATCATTGCTTCCTCCCCTTCTTCAACACTTCTACTCTTGGCTTTCCCTTTTCTTCCATTCTTCCTCTTTTCCTCCAATTGACTCACTTGTTGATGAAACTTAATCACTTGTAATAGTGAGAGAGGATGGAGTGTAAACTTTCAGCCATGGAGCTCAAGAGTGTACCTATTGTTTCTACCATCATGCGTGGTAGACCTATTATATTGGAATGGTCTTCCCAACAACAAGTGAAAATCTTATATAGGGATCACATCATAAAACACCTCGTCTTGGTAGTTACCTACCTTAAACCGATTCATCACTTTTTGGGTCACCTTCAACTCCCCACACTCATTTAACCATTGAATCTTGTAAGGACTTGCATGAGTAATAGTGGGAAGCTTCAAGATGTCAACCATGGTGCTACTAGAAATATTGACACAACTACCTCCATAAATGATCATTGAGAACACAACCCCTTTAATAAGAAATTTGGTGTTAAAAAGGTTCTCCCTTTTACTCGGATCAACCAAAGCCTTACTAATCATGGATCTTCTTACCAAGAAACTAGGCACTTCAGATTAACCATCACACGGCCAAACATCTTCCTTACCTCCTTCTTTTGGTACCTCATTTTCCTCTTGCTTTCCTTCTTGATATTTTTCACCAATCTCATTCTGTTCAAGCCCCACCTTTTCTCCAAGAAAGTAAAATTTTCCCTCCCTAAGGATCATATTTCTCCAATTTGTACACTCACTAGATTTGTGTCCCCATCCTTGGAATTTGAAGAATTCAAAACCCTTATAATGAGAGGAGGAATTCAATTTACCTTCATGTCTTGGAGGGTACCTTTTGGCAACTTTAGTCTCGGGTTGGAAAGCTTTGTCCTCGGGTTTTTCAGCATTGAATGAGTGATCCTTTTCCTTGTGCCAACCTGAGAGAGATTGTCCCTTGTACTTCTATCCTGACTTCTCCTTGAGCTTCCTTTCAATCTCCAATGCCATTTGGAAGATGGCATCAATGGTATCAAACTTGTGAAGTTTCAAGTAAGAAGAGATGTCTCTATTCAACTCAACCTTGAATTGTATGATGTTGTGACTCACTTGCTCCCCTCGGTGATCAAGTTTCAAAATGAATTGTTGGAACTCATCATAGTAAGCCACAATGCTCTTGTTTCCTTGCCTCATGTTTTATGACTTAGCAAGGAGCTCTTATTGGTAACTCTTAGGTAAGTACCTTTGTCTCATAAGGTACCTTAACCTAAATCAAGGTGGGGGATTTCCCTCAATCAAAACATTGCCAAACCATTTAGCATACTCCCACCACATAGTAGCATAACCTTTAAAGTGGGCTATTTCATAGCAACTCTTTTTCTCCTTAGTAAGAGCATTAACTTATAAGACCCTCTCATATGCGGATTCCCATGCAAGAAACTCTTTGTAGTCACTCTAACCATTGAAGATTGGAAGTCCCACCTTGATGGTATTGATGCCTACATCCCTATCTTTATTACCTTGATGATTCTCATGGAAAACTCTACCCTCATGCCCATGGAATCCCCTTGGCTCCATCCATATCCCTATAATCCCTTCATCCATCAAGTAAAGGTCATCATAAAATCCATACCCTTCTTACTGATCCTCCCTACCATATCCCTCTACATGAACAGGTGGATTTTAGATAAGTGGAACTTGGTATAGTGGATTTATATTTGGTGGAGAAGGAGTTCTTTGATTTGGCGGAGCTTTTAGTGGAGTGTTCGGGTTTAGGGGTGGTATTTGGGTTCCAAGCCCTTCTTGTTGGACTTGGTGAAGTAGAGGATGGTTGGTTCTATCATGTTCTCGACTTTAGGAGTAAAGGTTGGTTTGATCTGTCGTAATTGGTGGTTGTCTTGGTTGATTTATCATTTGATGCAAAGTTTCGGGAGTAATGGTTGGTGAAGTGTTTTGAGGTGTAGAAGTTCAGGAACTTCTTTGACTGTCCACTCATTATAACCTCCAACTAATAGTAGTCATTTCTCCCTTCAATGAAGACATATCTATTTACATCTTGTCCATGCTACGGGTAATAGTCTCAAGGTAAGCCAGAATGGTACTAGTGGCATTGTTTTCCATGTATTAGGAAGTTGTTTGCTCACACTCCATTGTACCTCAAACATCTAGAAAATCAACAAAAAGGCAGCTCAAAATGCCCTCACCACCCTCTCACACCTTTGATCATCTCACACTTGGCTTCATAAGTGTTGTAAGTCGGCTTGTAGTTCGTGAAGAGTTGACAGGTTAGTTTACTCTTGTCCAAAATAGATTTTGGTTTGAAACCCAAACAAATCTTGTCAGATTTGATCCAAGAACTAACAACAATGTCAAAATACAAAAAGCACACCAAAAACATTAAACACAAATGAACGAACACAAAAACTAACTTACAATCTAATAGATGAGTACTATTTTGTCTATTAGTAATAGAATTAGTAAAATTTAAACCAATTGAAACAAGGAAAAATAAACTAGGAATTCCAAAATTCTTGAGTCTATGATGATGTGGCAGTCAACTATTAGTCGTTGAAATGTTATTGAAGTTGGAAAATTTTGTTACAAACTTGAGTTGTTCAATCTTCAAATAATAGAGAGGAGTTTTTGGCCAAGGTAGGTAGACAAACAAGACCTTATTTTTCCTTTTCAAGATTCAAAAAGGCTTAACCTACTTGCACTCTTTTGGAAAGACAACCTTTTTTCAAGTCTTGTCTCTTTTCCTCTTTTAGTCAATCTTGAAAAATGTTCTTACGCCATTTTGGTAACTAGACTTTTTGGAAGCCTTTTGTTCCTTTACTACTTTGGTGATGTCTTGAAAATGTTTCCAAGACAAACAAGGAGTTACACTCTCTTTCTCTTTCCTTAATATCAAACAATCTCCTTTGAAGCTACTTCTTCAACACAACACAAGAACATCAAGAACAACAACAACAATAGCCTTCCACAATGTTCAATAACAACTTAAAAACTTAGCTCAAGAACTTTGATCTAAACACTAGAAGTGTTAGTGAGAAAGAATCTAATACAAGAAATACCCAAAACACATAAAGTACACCTAAATATAGGTCATAATCTCGCCCAGGACACACAACAAGAGTAACAACCCTTCGTCCAAGATACAACACAAGACAGTCTCCTTTTTATTTACTTTTCAAGTGAGCTAGCCCATGATTGGTTCCATAAGAATGAAATAAACCACAATATCTGATACCAAATGATACCAACAAGCCAATAAATGAAAAAAAAATAGTCCACAAACACGAGAAGAATAGGCAACACAAAATATTGATACAAGATGACAAGCACAATACAAACGATTTGCAATATATAAAAGGATAGATAGTTTGACAAAGGGATGTATAAACCCTAATAAACCTAGAATATATCAAATTGTAAGACCCTTATAACCTAAATAAACAATCACTAGATTCCTACATAGACAAAAGAGGGATTTTAACCACCTCAGGCACCAATGTCTCAAGCCAAAGTTGCAACACAAGTGTTTCCATACTTGGATGCCCTAGTTTTGGGTGAAGTACTCTCAAAAGTAGAGATAATTTGGTGTTTCAAGTAGTTAAAGAATTACATCCATAAACTACTAAGGACCAAATGACCTAATACTAATCTATTTATAGTCTATTACACATAAAAGATGAAATTCCCAAAAGACCCTTAATGAAAAGGGGGTGCCTCTCTAGTGTAGGATAGGGGTGTCTTTATTGTGTATTTAGGTCATTATCACACATCAAAAATGCACTTAATTGGATGGAATCTTTTCACACTTGCACAAACACCAATCTACATGGTCATGCCTATATCAGTTAAGTTGAAGGAATCAGTTAGAGATTAGAAAGTAGAGGTTTTCTCCCAAGGGAAGATGGTGTGTTGTTTGTCAGGGTAGGTTATGTATTCCATGTGTCGATGTTTTAAGGTAGCAGATCTTAGAAAAAGCGAATGGTGCATGGTATTCCATTCACCCATGAGCTACTAAGATGTATCGCGATCTGTAGGAAGTCTATTGGTGGAGTGGTATGAAGAAAGAAATTACAGAGTTTGTTGCTAAGTGTTCTAATTGTCAGTTGGTTAAAGTTTAGCACCAGAGGCCTAGTGGTACGTTGCAGTAGTTTAGTATTCCTACTTGGAAGTAGGAAGAAGTGAACATGGGTTTTGTGATAGGGTTGTGTCATACGCATCGTCAGCATGATTCTACATGGGTCATTGTAGATAGAAAGACCAAATCAACTTATTTCTTGCTAGTTTACACTTCTTATTCAATGGAGGATTATGCCATGATTTACCTTATAGAATTGGTCAAGTTTCATGGAGTACCCTTGTCTATCATTTTATATAGAGTTACTCGGTTTACCTCTCACTTTAGGAAGGATTTTTAGAAGGGTCTTGGTACCCAAATTTATCTTAGTATAGATTTTCATCCTCAGATAGATAGTAAGGAAGAGAGGACCATTCAGACCTTAGAAGAAATGTTGAGAGCTTGTGCTATTGAATTTAATGGAAGTTGGGTTGACGACTTATCTTTGATTGAGTTTTCCTATAACAACAGTTACCACTCCAGTATTCAGATGGCATTGTTTGAGGCTCTTTATAGGAGGAGATGTAAATACCCTATTGGTTGGTTTGATGTAGGTGAGGCAGTAGTAATAGCACTAGATTCAGTATTTGATGCAATTGAAAAAGTTTAGTTTATTAGGGAAAGGCTAAAGGCAGCCCAAAGCCATCAGAATTCCTATGCAAATGTTAAAATAAGAGATCTTAAGTTTGATTTGTGTGACTTAGTCTATTTAAAAATCTTCCCCATGAAGAGAGTGAAGAGATTTGGCAAGATGGGAAATCTAAGTCCCCGATATGTTGGACCATTTAGAATCTTGGGTCATTTTGGAAAGTTGGCTTATGATCTTGAATTGCCTGCAGATTTAGCCTTAGTGCAACCAGTTTTTCATGTTTCCCTATTGAAGAAATATATTAGTGATTCAGTTTTTGTTGTTTCATTAGAAAGCAGGGATATTCAAGATAAACTTTCTTACAAAGAAGTCCTAGTTGAGATTCTTGATCTCTAGATTCGTAGACTAAGGAACAAAGAAGTTCCCTTGGTCAAAGTCCTTTGGTGGAATCGGTCCATGGAGGGAGCCACTTGGGAAGCAGAAGTAGATATGCAAATCCATTTTATGTCATTGCATACATTCAGTTCAGTTTATGTGTCAGGTTTTAGACTTAGTCATGTAATCATATTTCCAGTTATGCAAATTCAGTATATGATTTTAGTTTCCTCAGAATTCTCAGCTTAATTAGTCTCATTCGAGGATGAATAATCCCAAGGGGGAGATATTGTAATACCCCATAAAAGTCTTAGCTTCTTTCAGATCTCAGTTGCATGTTAAGGGGTCAAAAAAACATAAAATTTGGTTAAGTGTTGGGGTCTTACTCATTTACAAGATCCCTAAACTTTGAGGATTTTATTTTTGGTCTTACCAACCTCGGAATTTTGATTTTTGAGTTGATTCATGATCGGAGATGTTAAAAGTAGATCTTGAGTGTGTTTCAGAATTTTCGGATGAGCGTAAGGGCATGTTTGGAAGCCCAAAACAGTAGCATCACTGGGATTATCCCACACCGCGCACTCTGGTGCACTCTCTAGACCGTGCACTACAGCCTGCACCATGCCCTCCAATTCGGCACTCTAGAGCCCGCGCCACGCCCTCAATCGCGGTGAACTTCTATTTTTTGGCATTGTAAGGGAATTTGGGTATTTTCTCTTCACCCAATTAGTCCATAACATGAAATTTAGGTTCCTAAAGAGCATTATTTTCTCTTTTAGTCACAAACCCTCTCAAGTAACCCTCCCCCTTTCTCAAGAACAAAACCTAACCCATTCTCAAGCAATTGAGGAATACAAGTTTCTAATCCATAGAATCATAAAAAATTTGATAGTTGAGGTATGTGTGATGTTCATCCATGGTCTCTTTTCACCCATGGAGTCCAAAAATCCTTTTTTAGTTTTAAATTTAGAGTTTTTACTTGTTCAAGTTGAATTATCTCCATGAAGCTATTATTGATTTTGATTTTGAGTTATGTTTACAAGTGTTTTCGATGGGATAAGACATTACATGTTTTGAATATTGAAATCTTCATATTGAAATCCCTAATTCACTATTTTAGTATTGTAATCATGTTATCCTTCTATGCTTTACCCATTCTGATGCTTAAATTCATGACTCTCATGTGTTTGATGAAATATCTAAATGTTAGGTTTTGAGAAATGATCCCCTGGAATGAATTTTAAAGATCTATATGTCATCATTGTTATTTCCATTCAGTGCTAGTGGGTTATGAATAACCGATGCCTAGTTGTTTACATAATTTGAGTATCTTCAAAATGATATCAAATAAACCATGAGCATTGTCATTAAGTTAGTTATTATCATCAGTTGTTTTCTCAGTTAAGCTTAGTTCAGTATAGTAAATAGTGTCATTTAGTTGGGTGTAGGATTCTGCACCGAGAAAACCTAGGGATGGGGGCATTCCTGCTAGTTTAGGGTTTGAGCCTTAGTAGCAACACCTAAGTTATAGACCTATGTAGCCAGCATAGGTTTGAGATGTCTTCCTTCCAGTTTAGGGTTGACACATATCACATGTGTTTCCTGCCAGTATAGGGTGACTCCTTAGTCCTTCGAGACACCAGTTGAGTTGATCCACATAACCAGTGTTAATACCTATGGCACGGTACTAACACCCTTCTAATTGGGGTTACAGGTTGAACCCATATTACGTTAGATTGGGGCATGTTTTTTAGATGATACCTCTCATAGTCTCAGTGTAATATTCAGTCCAGAATTCAGTTTAGGTTTCCTTGACCAAAGCATACAAATAACAAGTCATGTAGTTATCAAATTTTTAGTATTTTAGTTTACAGATTAATTCAGAAATGTATATGTATATATGCTTGGTCTTTTATTCTCAGACATTTCAGTTTCCATGCATTCATGTTTAGTTATGTCATGCTATACAGTTAGTCCTTATTTCGCATCTACTATACCCTATGCATTTCAGCCTATTCTTATTGTATATACCTCTACATTTAAAGTACAGACTGCATACTCTTCCTTATGTTATGATGTCTTATATCATAGGTTTGAATGCTCAATTTCCTGACTAATACAAGAAAGACAAGGAATACACGAAATCAGTCCAAAACGGTCCACAAATTCAAGAAGAAACCAAGACCCCCTTGGACTATACTTCTCAGGTTCAACATCAACAATAAGTTTAACAAGATACAAGGTGTTTTTGACACCAAAATCAGCCAACCAACTAAGTTACAACAACAAAAGATGAATAACAACAACAATATGATAGCAACAACAAGAAAAGTAAAGGGATAGATAGATAGACTACATAAAGGTATAATCTTTAGAAGCCAAGAGCCTATTCCACTCTTGGACCTTTAACACCACACACAATGATTTATCTATATCTTACAGGACACAAGACTGGATTCTACTTCTTTAGAGCCTACGTTTCCAAGAAAACACAATCCCTAGTGATTCCATATTAGATCTTGTCCTAGTTTTGGGTTGCCTCCTAAAGAGAAGAGAGGACTTATGATTCTTGGTGTCTTTTGACTTACAACATCTTCAAAATCCCAGTAATAAAACCCTAACATGTTACTTATATAATTATTAAAAAATGGGAGCTAAAAATGACCAAAAGGACCTTAAGTGATGGGCGCCCATCAAGTATAACCCAAGTGTAGTGTTTGGACTATTTCAGGTGCATAATTAGGTCCTCTTTGGCTCTTCAATTGAACACACCAAGTCTTAGATCCAACACACACTCTCTTAAGGCTATGTCCGTGATTATTCTTGTATCATCCTCTCCATCTTGAAAGGAATTTGTCCTTAAATTCATGGCTTCACCTCGATCAATTGGTCACTTACAAGGAAACCTACACGAAACAATTCGCAAGTTAGTCATAAAAAATAAGTCAAAAATAGTCCACAAAAAACATGAAGAGCCTGAGGGGACAATAACAATAAGTCTCGGCCAACATCTTCATTTTGAACCTCATTTCCTCTCCATCTTGAGCCTTGTCTTCAATCTCATCCAAAATAAGTCTCCTACCATCATACATGAATTGTTGTAGACTCAATTTCATTTATGTTTATTTTGACCACTCTCCTCTACATGGACATGTCACCTTTGATGAAGTGAGTTTTAGTTAAGAGGACGGATTTGTTAATGTGGAACTTGGATGGGAAGAAATTAGCTTCCAAGTCCTTCTTGTTGGACTTGCTCAAATGGAGGGGAACTTGACCTATTTAGGTCTCGGGTTTGAGGATATTTGGTGGCTTGGGATATGTCTATGTCATTTTGTGGTGGTCATGGAGGATTGATTGTCGGGAGTAAAGTTTTGAAAGTAGAAACACGATAGTTCCTCTGACTCTCCACTTGATCCAAATTCTCAAGTATAGCAGACATATCCGAGCCTAATTTTTCAAGAATCGTATTTTCCTTAGCCATTTCTCAAATAATAACATCAGGGTAGGCTAAAATGGTTTCCATTATGGCCAAGGAGTTACTTATAAAACAGAAACACATTAGATGTACAAAAATATCCTTACTCTCTCTTTTTATTTCTTGACTCTCGGATCCCTCACACTCAATCTCAAAAGTATTGCAAGCTTGCTTGTACGCCAAGAGGTGTTGAGAGGTGAATCCAACATTGAAAATTACTCCAAAGAGTAAGGAAACACAAGTACGTATTACAATGACTCAAAAGAATTAAAACAAACAAAGGAAAGTTAACACGAAGAATGGGTTCAAAACTAATTTACAATCTAGTAAATGGTCACTTGTTTGCAACTTAGTATTGGAATCAACAAAGGAAATCAAGAAAACAACAATTGAAACTAGAAGATCAAAATTTGAGCTCAAAATATGTTGCATGAACAGTAAAAGTGATGAAGTGGTAGTGCACTATTGGTCACGGTCTTGGCGCCATTTCATCCACAAATTTGAAGTCTTGATCACTTTACAATTTGAAATGGTGAACTTTGGTTAATGGAGGGAAGACTACAAGTCTTGACACTCTTTCAATTTTCAAACAAAAAGTATTGACTTTACTTGTACTATTCCCACAAAACAAGGTCCTTGAAACATGGAAAAGTGGTTGACAAGTTTTTGATGGATGAGATCTTAGTCCTTTAACCAACAAGTCCTACAACTAGGTCCTTCACTTTTTTAGATCTAATAGACACTTTATGTTCAATAAGATGTGAAGGGTAGTGAAGATTATCAAGAACAACATCATCCACTAAGAATAACAACAATATCCATACAACTAAGAACTAATCCATCACAACAAATCTCCAACCAATCGACCACGTCTTCTTTGTGTTGTGTTTTTTGGTTTGACAATAGTTGAAGGTCGTGATGAAAAAAAAGAACTCTAAAAGAATCTTTCAAGAACAAAAACAATAACACCAACTTCCAACTACATCCACAAAAACAAGAACAATACCACATGTCCACAATAATGTTCACAACAACAACTTTCAACAAGTTCAATCTCAAGTTTAGATCTAGACTCAAAGTGTTAGTGAAAAACAAAACTAACACTACAAACAGACAAGACAAGTAAAAGACTCCTAGACCTAGACTCAAGAACAAATCTCGGCCAACAACACCACAAGAACACAATTTCAGCCAAGACAACAACAATGGACATATTGATATTTTCTAGAATTTTTTAGTTTTCAGTTTCTTTTTATTTTCAAGTTTACGAGTCCAAGACTGATCTTGTGGGAACAAGATCAAGCCATGATCTGATACCAAATGATACAAGAAAGACAAGTAACACAAAAAATCATTCCAAAATAGTGCATAAATTCAAGACGAAATCGAGACCCCCTCGGACCACACTTCTCGGGTTGAACATCAACAACAAGTTTAACAAGATACAAGGTGTTTTTGACACCAAAATCAGCCAACCAAACTAAGTTAAAATAACACAATATGAACAACAACAACAATATGATATAAATAATAAGAAACAACTTCAATAGAAACAAGAACAAGTGGTTACAAATTATAAATACTAGCAAGATTATAATAAAAAGTAAAGGGACAGATAGATAGACTACTCAAAGGTATAATATTAAGAAACCAAGAGCCTATTCCACTCTTGACCCCTTAACACCACACAAAATGATTCACCTATCTCTTACGTGACACAAGATTATATTCCACCTCTCTAGCACCTACATTTCCAAGCAAACATAATCACTAGTGATTCCATACTAGATCTTGTCCTAGTTTCAGGTTACCTCCTAAAAAAGAGTGGACTTGTTATTCTTGGTGTCTTATGACTTACAGTATCTTCAAAATCCCAATAATGAAACCATAACATGTTACTTATATAGGTATTACAAAATGGGAGCTAAAAATAACCAAAAGGCCCTTAAGTGATGGGCAGGTCCTCTTTAGCTCTTTAATTGAACACACCAAGCCTTAGATCCAACACGTACTCTATTAAGGCTATATCTGTGATTATTCTCATATAATCGACCATACTTATATAGTCCAGCGCTTCAGCAGCAGCAGTGGTGAGTCCTCATCTATCGAGGACCTGTTATATTTATTCAGTTATTTCTGCATTTTTGTTTAGTTAGTAAGTAGGGGTTAGTTGGGGCCTATCCCATCAACTCCTCAGTCATTCTATAGGCTTTCAAATATTTAGATAATCAGTTAAATAGTTGGTCAGTTTATTAGTCTTATCAGTTATGTTTCAGTATTTTATCAGAAGTTACAGACTTATGAATTTATCATGCTTTTAGTATTCTGACCGTATGGCTTTATCAGTTGTTTTTACACATGTCCTTTATTATTATGATATATAGTTCTCACAGCATGTACCAACTCATGGGTTAGCTTGTGGTCACTTGTGACTATAAGCACCATTATCGCGACTAGGGGGTAGCCTCGGGTCATGATTCCTTCTCTACTACTAGTTCTCTTTACCCATAGAAGTCAGGAGACAGGTTTCATCAGGGTGGTATAATTTTTAGGCACAGGGTGCATAATCTCAAGGGAATAGAGGTCAGTTAGTTTTTTTATGCCCTCCTTGTCGGTTTTGTGATCAACCCAATCGGGGTTATTGTGAAGAAATAGGGACAAATTCATCGGGTGTCACCAACCAGGTCATCAACTCAGGGATTGTCTGATTAATAAGGTCTCTATGGTGGTGAACAAGGTTCCTGTGGCTTTATCTTCTACTCCTACACCTGGTGGGTTTGCATCGACTTTTGTTACTAGTCTTGGTTCTAGTATTAGTCGAAATAGGTTTTATGCTTTGGCATCCCTGCTAGAACCTGAGGCATCGCCTGATGTCATTACTGGTACGTTACAACTCTTTTTCCCTAACATTTATTGTTTGCTTGATCTGGGGTCCACTCTTTCTTATGTGACTCCTTATGTGGTTGTATTTTTTGGTTTTGATCTTGAAGTAATTTTAGATCATTTTTTTTCTATCCCAGTAGGAAAATTAGTTATTGCTAAAGGGGTCTATAGGGGGGTGTGGTATCTTTTGGTAACAAGCAAACTTTGGTAGATCTATTTAAGTTAGGGATGGTGGATTTTGATGTCATCTTAGGTATGGATTAGTTACACTCCTATTACGCGTCCTTAGATTGTCAAACCTGGAATGTTTTATTTAAGTTTCTAGGTGAACCAGTTATAAAATGGAAGGGTGGTTCTTTAGCTCCTTGGGGAAGGTTTATTTCTTATCTTAGAGATCGAAGGTTAATCTCCAAGGGGTGTCATCAACACTTGGTTCGGGTTAAATATTCTAACTTGGAAGGTCCTTTTTTATAGTCATTTCCTGTGGTTAATGAATTTTCATAGGTCCTTTCGGATGATCTTTCTGGTGTTCTACTAGATAGGAAATAGAGTTTGGTATTGATTTACTTTTGGACACTTGTCCAATATCTATTCCTCCATATAAAATGGCTCCAGCTGAGTTGAGGGAACTTAAGGAGAAACTTAAGGATCTTTTGGATAAGGGGTTTATTCATCCTGACATTTCTCCATGGGGTGCATCAGTGTTGTTTATGGATAAAAAATATGGTTCCTTATGTGCAAGGACTACAGGCAGTTGAATAAGGTAACAGTCAAGAACAAGTATCTTCTCCCGGGATAGATGATCTGTTTGATCAGTTATAAGGTGTCAAGCTCTCTTTTAAGATAGATCTTTGGTCAGGGTACCATCATCTTAATGTTAGGAAGGTTAATATTCCCTAGATGATATTTCATACTTTTTATGGGCATTTTGAGTTACTGGTGATGTCATTTGGATTGACAAATTCCTCAGCGGCATTTATGGATATGATGATTAGAGTTTTCAGGCAGTATTTGGATCTCTTTGTCATTGTGTTTATTGTTGAGATTCTATTTTTTCTGAAGAGTAAGGTGGTTCATGCTAATCACCTTCATGTGGTGTTGCAGAACTTAAAGGAACAATGATTGTATGTCAAGTTCTCTAAGTGTAAGTTTTGGTTTAACGCCTTAGGGTCATATTATTTCTTGTGAGGGGATAATAATTGATCCTCAAAATGTTGGTGTGGTGAAGGCGTGGCCTAGGCCCACAACGCCATTCAACATCCAGAGCTTCTTGGGTTTAGCTGGGTATTATAGGTGGTTTGTGGAATGCTTCTCATCGATAGTGTCTCCTTTGACTAAGTTGACTCAGAAGAAGGCTAAGTTTTCTTGGTTGGATGCTAGTGAGGAGAGTTTTGAGAAGTTAAAGGATAAGCTCATTTCAGCTCCAATTCTGACTTTGTCGGAAGGCAATGATGGGTTTTTGGTTTATTGTAATGCATCTTGGGTAGGGCTTGATTGTGTTTTGATGCGACATGGGAAGGTGATTCCCTATGCTTCCAGAAAGTTGAAGGTGATTCCCTATTGGTGGTGGTGTTTTCTTTGAAAATATGACAACATTACCTGTATGGTGTTCATATGAATATCTTTTTTGATCATAAGAGTATTCAGTACGTGTTCACATAGAAGGAGCTTAGTCTCAAGCAAAGGTGATGACTATTATATGAGTGTTTGTTACAACCCATGTAAGGCTAACATGGATATTGATGCTTTTAGAAGGTTGACTATGAGAAGTTTTACTCATGTGGAGAAAGAAAAGTAGGAATTGGTGAAGGATATTCACTACTTATCAATATTAGAGTTTGTCTCTTGGACTCTAAGGATGGTTGTTTAATGGTGCAAAAAGTGGTTCGATCATCTCTTGGTGTAGAGATTAAGGAGAAGCATGTGCTGGAATGATAGTGATGGTACTTTGTGGTACCAAGGGAGGTTGTGTGTTCCTGATGTCAATAGTTTGCGGGAAAGGATTTTGGCTAAGGCGCATAAGTTGTGTTATGTTGTTTATCCCGGATTGAGAAAGATGTATCATGATCTCAAGGAGATCTATTGGTGGAATGGTATGAAGAGGGGTGTGGTTAATTTTGGGGCCAAGTACATGGTGTGTCAACAAGTTAAGGTTAAGCACATGAGGCCTGATGGATTGCATAAAGAAACTGAGTTGCCTAAATAGAAGTGGGAGATGATCAATATGTATTTTATTATAGATCTTCCTTGATCTCAAAACTAATTTGATTCTATTTGGATTATCGTGTATAGGATGACAAAGTCCGCTCACTTTTTGCCGATGAGGACTACCTATTCGATGAAGAATTATGTGAAGCTGTATATTCAGTAGATTGTAAAGATGCATGGGGTACCTGTCTCAATTATTTCTAATCGTGGTACATATTTTACATCTTATTTTTGGTGTTCTTTCAAGAAAGGGTTAAGGACTAAGGTCAGTTTGAGTACCACTTTTCATCCACAGACGGATGGGCAAGTAGAGAGAACTATTCAGACATTGGAAGATGTGGTTTAGGCTTATGTGATTGAGTATGGTGGCAATTGGGTTGAGCATCTACCTTTGGTAGATTTTGCTTACAACAATAGCTATCATTCGAGTATTGGTAAGGCCCCATTTGAGGTGTTGTATGGTAGGAGGTACAAATCACCTATTGGTTGGTTTGAGCTAGTTAAGGCAAAAATGTTTTGCCTAAATCTGGTTTATCAAGGTATGGAGAAGGTGAAGGTGATTCGGGATAGGCTTAAGGCTGCCCAGAGTCGCAAAAAGTCTTATGCAAAGCTTAGGATTAGAGACTTAGAGTTTGAGGTTGGAGACAAGGTACTCCTAAAGGTATATCCCATGAAAGGAGTAGTGCAATTTGGAAAGAAGTGGAAGTTCAGTCCCAATTTAATAGGTCCTTATGTGATTTTGCGAAGATTTAGTAATGTTGCTTATGAATTGGAGTTGCCTTCTAGTTTAGGTTTAGTTTATCTGGTCTGTCATGTTTCCATGTTAAGGAAGTGTATTGGCGATCCTTCTTCGATTATTTCTTTTGAGGGATTGGGTATTTCAAATTCTCTATCATATAAAGAGGTCTCCGTTGAGATATTGGATAGGCAAGTTCATTGGTTGTGGACTAAGGATGTGGCTTTGGTTAAGGTTCTGTGGTGGAACAATAATGTGAAATAAGCTACATGGGAAGCGGAGAATGACATAAAGTCCAAATATTCTCTCTTGTTTTCTACTCTTGGGATTCGTGCGGAAGGTATGTGTTCTTGAATATATCTATATTTTCTTAGTTTGTTAAAGGAAAGATTAATATCTTTGTCTTCTTTGTTTTCAAACTATGATGAAGATTGGGAAAATGTTTGATAATTCAAATGACTCGGTGTGTGATTACCTCTACCTTGTCCGTCATTTGGGGATGAATATTCCTAGTAGGGGAGAATTTTAAATCCTAGGGTTTTGGCCTTAGAACTTTTCCTTAAATTCCGTTCTATGAACCCAATACAACTCATGGGTACGAGTCGTATATTGGGGTACAAGTGGTATGGTCCTATTGTATATTGACCAGTGTTTGTTAGTGGTATGGATGGGTTACTAAAATGGATACGACTTAGGGGATAAGAGTCGTATGGTTGGGTTACGAGTCATATTTAGTACTCGTATAGGGGACAATGTTTAGTCCTCTTAGTATTCTATTATTCTAGGGATAAGGATGGGAGGTATGGATCGTATGCATTGGATACGACTTATTTAGATGAGTCATATATTGAACACTGTTGGGTCAAAGGGTTGGGGTAGGATACGAGTGGCGGGTACTACTCATATCGGAAGGATATTACTCATATGGGTCAGTCGTATCCCTGTGATGGGACTTTTGTGAAACTTAAGTGGGGGTATTATGGACATTTCCCTACTTACTCTAATAGGATCCTATGACTTTTAGCCTATTTGGGTGGCTATTTACTTTATTATTTCTCTTTTTAACACTTAGAAACTACTCCTAAATAATCTAAAATCCTCTCAAAAGCTTTATGAGCAAGAAAGCTAGGGTTTTATCTTGAGAATTAATTTAGGGCTTGCTTTGGTGATTTCTTTCCATCAATTCTTTTGTATAAGGCATGTTCTCTTCCCTCATTGTTAGTTCCAACTAAAGACATGATCTTACTATTGGTTTTCATGATTTTATTGTTGAACACTTTTTGGTTTTCAAATATGATTTGGGGGTTTTGTTTATAAATGGTTGGCTATGGTTTCCTATGGTTTAATTATGCTTTTCTATGCATTTATGGTGGTTTTGGATAATTGGATTATATGGGAATAGTTGTTGGTAATTGGAATTGGTTTTGGATATATATTATGCCCCCAATGTGTTTGACAAAATGCTTATAAAGATATGTTCATTGCATTGACTTCTTTTAAATGGAACGTTTGCTTGTTTTAAACTTGGTAATGTATTTATGCATGGTTTAAATGGTTTGGAAAGGTAAATGGTTAAATAGTTATGCTTGTGGGGTATGGATTCCCCTAAGTAGATTTAATATGGTAATTAGAAGGGCACCGAAGGTCCCCTATACCTATATGTGGTTGGCTATGGATAGTACTTGCAAGTATGGTTGGTATGACGATACCACCACTAAATGGACTTAGTTAATAAATGATAAATGGGTTATTTGGAAACAGTTTTTATTGAGCATTAAAGGGAGATGATTAGCTAAGCCGTGGAAGGTGGAGGTCCCGGGGGTACCAAAATTGGAAACTCATATTTGCCAGTATGAGGTTGTCTTGGTAGACCGTGTGCATGATGTCACACCTTATATTGCAGGATGTACTGGTCATCCCAACGGGATACTTCCCTACTCGTGCAACTACATATACTGAGGCCCTTTTAGTAGGGAGAGCTGAACCTATATTTCTCGTGGGTGCTTTAAGACGCAAAGCTACACAGCCCAGGTAATGGTTTAAATGTATGCCAAACCCTATTCCCTTTCATGACACTTATATATGTATGGTTGTATGCATCATGGATGGTTTTACTTAGTTTTATAAATAACATTATTTTATCCTTATCCTGAGTTCAAGCTAGCGATCACTGGCTAACCTGTCTACTGCCGGTTGTATACCCACACTATGCGGGAACCGACCATTTTACTCCTCTTATTTTGCATGCAGCTTTGGTATCAACATTTTGACTGAAGTGGTGAGCTTACATACTTTCAAAAGGCTCTATTTCATGTTATGGACATCTTTGGAAATTTTTATTTTATTATGGATATAGGTTTTGGCCATGGTTGGGGAAATTTCCCAACCGGATATTCTTACTCTCTTGGATTGAGGCTTTGTGGTAATTCTAGGGGTTGGTATGGGCTGGATCAGTATTGGTGTTTGCCATGGAATTGGTATTAGTGTTGGGTCTTACACCCTTGGATGGTATTGTTGATTGTTCTATCGTATTATATTTTGGGATTTAATATCTTATTATGTCTTGGTATTCTCTTTCTTTATGGCCTGGTTTATGACCTTGGGTTTTGCTTGGTATAGTTGCATGGTTTGATGTTGGATGTATTTATGCATTCTAGTGTCACTATTCTAATCTTTTTAGCCTTGTTTTGAGGATGATTCGTATGCTATATGAGTTGATAATGATATAAATGTGCATATAAGTGTTCAATGACGTGTTTTCAATGGTTCAAAGTGTTCCCAATAAGTTTATACTTAATTGAGACAATTAGAGTTCAATAGAGAAAACTAGTTCCTCTAGCATGAGCTAGTTGGTTTACTAGTCTATCTTGATGGATTCTATTGTGTTTAATGTGTTCCAAAAGGTTTTAATGTGTGATTATGAGCAGAATAACTTGTTGGTGATGTGTAAAGTTCAATTTGATTAAGTGTAGAAGTGGAACATTAAGTGGAAGATCAATATGAACTAGCGTAATCTTAGGTCTTCTTTTGATTCATCGGTATGGATATAGTGTTGTTGAAATTGCTAATTCGTGGCATGAGATTTTGTAGGAATATTTTTGAGCTGAATATGATGATACTTTGATGTTGAAAAGTCTGGAAATCCTTGGGAAATACACCACAAGACAAGGGATGGAAAGAAGGATGATCAACACTTAACCAAATTCGTGAAGATGAATTCCAGTGGCACCATGCGATATGCATGCGTCGCATGATCTAATTCAAGGAAGCCAAGGGTGTGTCGCATGATCCATTCCTATGGAATAAAGGGTGCATCACATGCTCAATTCTTATGGAATAAAGCATGCGTCGCATGATCCATTTCAAGGCTAAAATTCAATATGAAATCCAATTCCTACGTGGCTAAGGCTTGGCAAACTATATAAACTCACCTTGTGCACGTTTTTTTTACTATCTTTGGACATATTTTGGAGATCAAGGGGCTGATACAAATTCTTCCTTAGGTTTTTATTATTTTAATTTAGTTCATTCATGTTTTTAGTCGTTAATAACAACTTTGTGATTACTATTATGACTATGTGTGGCTAAACACCCTTTTCTGCGGTTGAAGCGAAGAACATGAGTATTGTTGTTTTGAATTTAATTCGTTTAACTTTGTTTATCATTATTGGTTGTGTTCTCATCTTTGATTTAACTATTTTAAGGATTTGCGACCCTTAGAATACATCAATTTCTACATTTTGACCTAGGGTGAGGGATTAGGGGATATAATATGGAGATGAACAAAATATGGTTTGTATTCCTTTATGAAATAAGAAATTCGAATAAGTATCTAGGATAGGGATGTACTTATATACCTTACTTGATTCACACGTAGGATGATAGCTGAAAGAACTTAAGTTGACTATTACATCCCCACTCAACAATGCAGTTTAAGGTTTGACTTAGGTAAAGGATTAGAGGTAGGAAGACCGTGATCACACAATTAACCCTACGAATCTACAACCAAGATAAGCAAGTTAACGAATGAAATTAAATAACATAGTACGATTGTTCAAAGTTCTTTAACCCTTGGTTTTCTCCTATTGATTGTTGTAAGACTTTTATTTATGCATTGTTTACTTTTCTCTAGTTATAAACTACAAACTATCTTTTTGGTTCCGCTTGTATCAACTGAATCTAAATTGTGAACTAAATAGAATTGTTGTGGAATCAAGTCTTTGTGGGATCGATACTTGGCTTTCATTAGGACACTTTACTACATGATAAGACCACATACACTTGCGTGTGTACTTAGTCTCTGTCATGTTTGTGGCGCCATTGCTATGGACTTGTTATTTGGCAACTGTTTATTTTAGTTTTACCTTTAGATTTCTTTGGTGTATTTTATGCTTGGTCTTGATTTTGTGATTGCAGGAAATAGGTTTTAAGGTTAGCAATATGGAAAGGGATAGTGATTTGGTTGAACCAAGCCCCGAACCTGAATAACATATCCATCAACAAAGGAGAGACGTAATTCGTTTCCTCTAATTTCCTCAAATAAAAGAAGACCAAGAGAATCATGCGATAATGGCTGCAGAATAACAAGCATGCAGGACGGTTAGGGAAGTGGCAGTCCCACTTCTGACGAACATGACTTCCCCAATTCAAAGACCAGCTGTTGGGGGAAATTTTGAGTTAAAGCACAACATGGTGTAGCTTCTTATCAGCAGTGGACAGTTTTCAGGGCTTTCACACAAGGATCTACAAGTCCACTTGAAGAATTTCATTAAGCGTACTGACACATTCATTCCAACTGGGTGAATACAGATTATGTGAGGGTGACACTTTTTCCCCATTCACTGATGGGGGAAGCTAAAAGGTGGTTGAATGCGGAGCTGACCAATTCAATCACATCATGGGATGTCTTAGCCAAAAAATTCCTCATCAGATTCTTTAAATCTGTAAAGACTCCGAGGCTTTGCAGTGAGATAGTGAGCTTCAAACAGAAGCCAAATGAAAACCTCTATCATGCTTAGTAATGCTTCAAGGCTCTTTTTTGGGACTGTCCACACCATAAACAATCCAATGAGGTACTTGCTCATACTTTTTTAGAAGCACTTGATCACAATACGAAGATTTTACTACATTCATCCACAGGTGTTCAAGTGGTAGAATTGACTTATGATGAGTTTATACATTGTTGAACCGCATAGCATAAGGAAATCCTGCATGGCATTCAGATTCTAGAAATGCCACGAAAAGAATTGCGGGTGTATTAGAGGTGGACCAGTTCACCTCTTTGTCAGCTCAAGTTTCTGCATTACAAAATTTAATTAACACTCAGTTCAGCAGCATGAAATTGGGAGCAGCAAAACCTGCAGCCACAGTCAATGCCATCCATAAGATGCAGGTTGGTGTGAAGTGTGCGGTAATAGTGATCACTTAGCGGCTATGTATGCTTCCAATTCAAAATCAATAATGTAAGTGGGCAATGCTCAAAGGCCAAATTATGGTAATGCCTGCAACATGAAGTGGCAAACTCAACCTTGGAACACATAATAATAATAATAAATTCAGCAACCACAGTCACAAGGGAACCAATAAACTAGCAACATGGAAGAGATAATGAAATAAATCTTAGATGGTTAAGCACGGATAGTTGCAGATATGGAAAATCAATAGGGAGAATTGACAAATCAGAAAGTGGCCTAGAGAAGCTTAGAGTTGCAGGTGGGGTAGTTACAACAAGTACTAAATACTAGGCCACAAGGTGGGTTGCCTGGAGATATAGAAAATCTAAAATAGGTAAAGAGCTTCATAAAGAACCTCCAAAGGTAACTAAGGAGGTAGATGCTAAGGGGGTAACTCCACAGGTTTCCAAAAAAGTTGTTAAAGAATCAAGGAACTCTGAGTACTTGAAAACTAAAGTTGTTGAACAAGAAATGAAGAAGACACTGACACTACCCTTCCCCCAGAGGCAAATTAAAGAAAAGGAGGATGCAATGTGTAAGAAGTTCTTTGATACATTCATAGAACTTCACATTAACTTACCTTTGTTAGATGTTTTGTAAGGTATGCCTAAGTATGCAAAGTACTTGAGGGATGTGGTTTCTAATAAGGTGAAATTTTAGGATGTGGGGGAAATAACACTCACTGAAGAGTGTAACGCAGTAATGACAAAGAAATTCTCCAAGAAATTGAGAGATCCAGGGAGGTTTACTCTCCTTATCCAAATTGGGAGTAAAGTGGTCCATGCGCTGAGTGACTTAGGGGTGAGCATAAATCTGATACCTCTATCTTTGTTTGAAACACTAGGCTTGGGAAAGCCTAGATAGACCACTGTGGTTTTGCAGCTAGTAGACGGTTCCATGGCATATCCAGAAGGAATAATAGAGGACGTCCTCATAAAGGTTGGTAAATTCATTATTCCTGCTGACTTTATTGTTCTTGATTTTGAGGCAGACAAACAGGTACCAATCATCTTAAGGCTTCTATTCTTAGCAACTGGAAGAGCGTTGATTAATGTTAGAGAAGGCACACTCAAAATGAAGGTAGAGGATGAAAAGGTGGTATTTGATGTTTACAAAGCACCCAAAATAATGTCCCACAATAAATATTTATATATGATCAATTCTATTGAAAGGGACAAGTGTGGGGTAGTTAATCCACCAAATACCTCTTTGAACTACTATAGTACCTTGTACTTTTTCCTAGCTCAATTTAGCTCCTAGAATGTCAAGGGTTAGCTTCAAAAATGAATAACCTTTGACACATATAGAATTTTTCAGTTCTAGACACTCCAGTGTGTATAAAATTGAATTAGCTTTTCAACAATTCCAATTTTTCCTCAATCTGATACTCGGTTGGGAAGTTATGGCACTTTTACTGGAGACAGTGTCTCAAATTGAGAAGCACCGCGTCACGGTGATATGCAGAATAACAATTGTCAATTTCCAGTGGACCTCCACAATTGTCCCATGTCGTTTTGAAGTCCCATTTCCCAATTATCAATTTCCAATAGCTCACCGCGATGGTGGCGCATCGCGGTGATGGCCTAAATGGCATTTTAGTGGCTTACCGCGATAGCTCCACATCGCATTGATTTTCCAGTTCCCATTCATCCAATTTCCAATGAGCCACCGTGATAGTGGCGCGTTGCGGTGGCATGCCAATCGGGAATTTTCTTTCTTTTTCAGTTTCGATTAAAATTTTAAAAGGGTAGTTTGCTCAATTCTCAAGCCCCCAATTCATAGATAACACAAGATTAAGCTCATTCTAAACACTTTATGCTTACTTTTCATCAATTCTCTCTCAAAGAAAACCCTAGAGGTCAAAACTTAACCTCCAAGAAATCCAATTTCCTCCATTATTTTTCCAAGATAGCTTAAAATTAAGGATTCCCAATTCTAGAACTTTAAGAGTTCATCCTAAAAAGCTCAAATAGGAATTCAAGATCAAGTTTTTTATTCAATTGCATCAATCAAGGTATGTGGGGTTTATGAACAAGGATATTCTTTCATCCTTGTGCCAAAAACTACTTTTTAATTACAAATTTATATGAATTAAAAATAAGGGTTCATACCCATTATTATTATTTGCAAGATTATGAGATTTCAAGTGATTTAGACGTTGAGTTGCTTGTCTTTTTTCATATTTTCATATGTATTGCAGTAAATTCCAGATTTTGAGTTGAATTATCAATATTTACATTATCAAGAATGAACATTATGATGTTTTAACATGAATTTAATGCATGGTCATTAAGCCTTAATTGAATATTGCTATTTCAAGATTGATTGTGCTATAACACCCTATGACTAGATTATTTTTAGATTTTCGATAAAGATTTGATCTTTTGATCTCAGCTTAGATATGAAATCCACTTTATAGTTTTAGATTACAGTTTAACTTAGCAATTATACAATTGATTTTTGTAATAAACCATTATACTAGATTCTAAAGTGAATTTCCAACTGAACGAGCATACAGATTAAAGGTAGTGGTATTTAGCACCGAGTTGGGTATGTTCTCATGCCCCAGAACTACAATCCAATGTAGGTTCAGATTATCAGATTATTCCCATTTCTATATGGATGATAGATATAGATATGATCACTTAGATTAGGTTATACTCCTTAGCAAGAGTATGACACCTCTCCCCAATGTAAGGTTTTCCCATAAGGGAACTAGACGCTGGTCTCCATGATAGCTCACATGGTTTATGTCGGTTAGAAGAACCTCCCTACATAAAAGAGTAACCTTACAGAAAGCTTGAAAAGTATTTCCCTGATAGTAAAAGTAAATAAATAGCTTTTGAGTAAAGAATAACAAAAAAGCTTTTAGAAACTAAGTGTAAAGGGTCACAATTTTATTAAGACATTGCTTTATATAAGCCTTTAGCTACAGAATTTATCTTTCAGACTTCAAATATAAAAGTGAATCCTTTCTACACTTAGTCAGCATGATTTGCAGACAGAACACTAGTACAGCTTTTAGAACTAAATGTTATGATTCACTAGATTTATAAAGTATAATTTACAACTCATGATTATGATTCTTAATTTTCAGATATTCCAGGTTATGTTAGTCATCTGCATTTAGCATACATTGTTTTACAAATTATGATGATGTTGAGACTTTATTTTACTTATCCATTCACCCCCATATACTCAGTACATTCTCAAAGTACTAATCCACATATACGTCTATGTGCTACATTGTCTCATAATATTGGTTCGGGTGCTCAGTTCTAGTAGTGTATGTGATTTCGAGCATCTCCATCTATATACCAATAGTTCGTGAGTCCTCATAGTTCAGGGACTTAGTACTTTATTTTTTCATCTTATTAGTATAGATGATTTAGTATTTTCAGATAGTTCGAGTCAGCTGGGAGTTTGTCCCAGTGACTCTAGATGTTAGCAGTAGAGGCTTGTCAGACTGCTAGATATGATTAAGATTATTCATTATTGATTGTTCAGACTATTGAGTCTAGTATTTTTCAAAAATTATATTCAGATATTCAAAGTTAGCTCAGACAGATTTCTGCATTCTAGTTTTGATGTTATATCTATATTTTCTCTATTATGAGATTCAGACTTAGTAGAAGGAATACATGATTAGCTTAAGGCTACTCATATCCTTGAGCACCGTGTTATGTCCCAGGACCCATTTTTGGGGCGTTACAACTACCTGATTGAGCATCATAAGCTTCTACCACCTAAGTCTGACTGATGGTAATTGATGATCCTAAAAAGGCTAAAGTTGAGAAATTTGTTTCCCTTGAGAAGTCACACCTTAGAGGGGTGAATAGAATAAGAATATGACCTCCAAGTGTGAGGAAGAATATGAAGGAACTTGGATAAGTTGAGTTGGGTCGTGCCACGACACTAAATCAGACGCTGCTTGGGAGGTAACCCAAGTTAAGTAGGTATGATTTCTTTTTAGTTTTTAGTTTTGATTTCACATAGTCTTTGTTTTTTTGAGTTATAGGTTGATGGAAAGTCTGAGTACCGGTGACCTGAGCTAAGGAGCTTGGCAAAGAGTGAGTGTGGGGTTCTACGGACCTCTTTTTTTAGTAAAGATGCTAATAACTAGACCTAGAGGCCTCAGGGAGTATTTCTATCTCTTACTTTTAAGTTCACTTTAGGGATAAAGTAGATTTTTAAGTGTGGGGTGAGGAAATTCACAAATTTTGGCTCAATTTTTTCTTTTTTGTGTAATATATTCTTGTTGGTACTATTTTTTATTACATAATGCAAGTGTTTTGTTTGGTAAAAGCATGTGATTAAGTGAATTGTTACTTTTCATTTTTGTGAATCTTGTACTTTTTGGCTTAAATTTGAATTCATGATATTGTTTTGTTAGGAGTTTATGATGATCCTATTGAGTTGAGCATGTGCCCTGTGTGTGTAAATTTTTTTTTTAATTCCTTGTTGGATGTGGTATTTAGAACTTGCCCGGTGTGTGTGTAAAGCAAAATAAAGAGTGTGGGTTTAGGAGATGATTTAGGCATTTCTTTGATAGCCTTATTTTATACCTCTATTAGTTCTACCCTTTGTGCATTATCCTAGTTAACCCCCATTGATCCTTTAGCCTTTTGTTTGGTAGCTACATAAGTAGCCTAATCCTTTCTTTTATGGACCTTAATTAAATCCAAAAGCTCCTAGGCGCTTTAATGAAAAATTAATTTAGTAAGGAGTTTGAGAAATTAAAGTAGAGAAAAGTTAAATTGATGCCCCAAGGTAATAGTTATTGGTGTTTATATTTGATGTGTGGTGGTTGGGAGCGATATAAATGGTGTTACAAACATTTCTATGATTGTAGAAAATGGGAAAATTGAATCTTAAAGGAATAAACAATACGCTCACCATGAGTTTGTGAAAATGCTTAAAAGAGATGGGGCAAAAAAAAGAATGAGGTAGGCAAAAATGGCGTATTTGGTTGTTGGAGAGTGGTTTTAAATGTATAATGTAGTGTATTAAAGATCTTAGAGAGGTTAGTCACTATTCCAAAACAGTTCCTACCCATCCATTAGCCTACATTATGACCCAAAAAAGACCTAATTAATCCTAAGTTCATCATTCTGATATTAGTGGAGCATTACACTAAGGACAAGATTATTGTTCCTTGTGTGTAAATTGTGAATTCCTTGTGAGAGTGAGCATAATTTGATTCTTATACGCATCATGTTATAAATTGCTTAATTGTGACCCTTACTCTCTTGTTGTAAGGGTCACATTTTTTATGAATGTGGGAGATTTTTCTGATGTCCTTGATTGAATGATAAGCATGAGTTTTCCAACTAGGTAAGTCAATTCTTGAGGCTAGGATGTTTTGGAGTAATGTTCATAAGTTTTGAATTTTGTTTGTAATATGCTTAGTGTAGAAACTTGCATTCTGTGTAGTCATGGTAGTCCTATCTTGAGTATCTTTTATAAAATAGAAATGTAGAGTCTCCAGCTCATGATTTTTATAGTGAAGAGTTGTTTGAGTACGGACAAGTCTTTAAGTGTGGGGTGGTGATATTGGGTGTGTTTATTCATTCTAGTGTCACTATTATAATATTTTTAGCCTTGTTTTGAGGATGATTCGTATGCTATATGAGATGATATTGAGATAAATGAGCATATAAGTGTTCAAGGACATTTTTTCAATGGTTAAAAGTGTTCCAAACAAGTTTATACTTAATTGAGACAATTAGAGTTCAATAGAGAAAACTAGTTTTTCTAGCGTGAGCTAGTTGCTTGTCTGGTCTATCTTGAGGGATTCTATTGTGTTTAATGTGTTACAAATTGTTTTAATGTGTTATTATGAGTGTAACAACTTATTGGTGATGTGTAAAGTTCAATTTGATTAAGTGTAGAAGTGGAACATTAAGTGGAAGATCAACATGAACTAGCCTAGTCTTAGCTCTTCTTTTGATTCATCGGTATGGATATAGAGTTGTTTAAATTGCTAATTTTTGGTGTGTGATTTTGTAGAAATATTTGTGATCTAAATATGATGATACTTTGATGTTGAAAAGTCTGGAAATCCATGGTAAATACATCATAAGACAAGGGATGGAAGGAAGGATGATCAACACTTAACCAAATTCATGAAAATGAATTCCAATAGCACCATGCGATATGCCTGCATCGCATGATCTAATTCAGGGAATACAAGGGTGCGTATCATTATCCATTCCTATGGAATAAAGGTTGCTTCACATTCTCCCTTCATATGGAATAAAGCATGCATCGCATGATCCATTTCAGGGCTAAAATTCAACATGAAATCCAATTCCTACGTGGCAAAGTCTTGGCAACCTAAAACTTATTATTTAGGTTTTTATAATGTTAATTTAGTTCATTCATATTATTAGTCATTAATAACAATTTTGTGATTACAATTATGACTATGCGTTGCTAAACGGCCTTTTTCGGGGTTGAAGCCAAGAACATGAGTACTATTGTTTTGAATTGAATTCGTTTAACTTTGTTTATCATTATTGGTTATGTGTTCATCTTTGATTTAACTATTTTAAGGATTCACTACCCTTAGAATCTATCAATTGTCTACGTTTTAACCTCGGAGAGGGATTAGGGGATAAAATATAGAGATGAACAAAGTATGGTTTGTATTCCTTTATGAAATAAGGAATTCGAATTAGTATCTAGGACAGGGATGTACTTAGATACCTTACTTGATTCACACTTATGATGATAGATTAAAGAACTTAAGGGGAAAATTACATCCCCACTCAACGATGTAGTTATAAGGTTCAACTTAGGTAAAGGATTAGAGGTCGGGAGACCATGATCACGCAATTAACCCTACAAATCTACAACCAAGATAAGCAAGTTAATGAATGAAATTCAATAACATAGTATGATTGTTCAAAGTGCTTTAAACCTGGGTTTTATCATATTGATTGTTCCAAGACTTTTATTTATGCATTGTTTACTTTTCTATAGTTATAAATTACAAACTCTATTTTTGGTTATGCTTGCATCAACTAAATCTAAATTGTGAACTAAAATAGAATTATTGTGGAATCAAGTCTCTGTGGGATCGATACTAGGCTTTCATTAATCCACTTTACTACTTTATAAGACCATGTACACTTGTGTGTGACCTTTGGCATTGTCATAGTTGATTTGATTCGGTTAGACTCAGTTGGGTCGGTCACGGTTGTGACCATATCCCAGGGTCTTCATGAGAGAATTCACGCTATTTTTTTATGCTCAAAATTCAGCCCATATAAGGCTGATTATAGGTGGTTGGCTTGGGTAACAGGGGGTGATCCCCCATCTTGGTTGGACTTGGGATGCCCATTACGTCTAGGCTTTGGTACGGGTAGTGACATAACCCTACTAGTGGCAATCCCTTTAGAAGTAAGATGTAGACACAAAAAAAATTACCAACTCCCAGACGAATTGGGTTTGGTGAGACAAGAAAAAAGACCAATTTTAAAAAAATCTAAATTTCTCCACTTCTAGACTTTCCTTCTTGATGTCAGAAAACAAGAAACACAATAAATTTGAAATTTCTTAATTTGCAAGAAATCTTTTTCTTTTAATTTTTGGTTTTATTAATCTACTAAAATTGAAAAAAAAAGTAAAGAGTTTTTTTGTCTATGAAACTCTAAAGAATTATTAAGAATGGAACCTTGATAGAACCGCTCTTATACCACTTATAAGAATTGGGTTACGTTGATAAACAAGAAAAATAATGTGGAAGCAAAAACCCTAGGATTAAAGACAAGAAATTAAAGATAGATGAAATTTGAGAATAAATCCCCAATTTTGAGATGAAGTGCTAAGAACCCTAGTTGATCTTAGTATTCAAAATCAGTGGATTAAGACTAAATATGATACTAATAGAGCCAATTCAAGAACTTAGATCCAAAGGTGATCTAGACCCCTATTTCGAAGAAATTATAGAGAACAATTAGTATTAGACTAATCACCTTCTTTATTTAGCTTTAATAGAAACCAAAGATATCAAATTAAGAATTAATCTTACCTCTTAATGAATCCTTCTTATAGGGTTGCAAGATAAATCTCAAGTAGACACACACAAAGGTCTAAATAAGAGAAACTCTCAATTAATAATAATGTTGTTTGATTTAAAATAACAAAACCCATCCCGATATATAAGGAAATAAACCTATCCCAGATAGCATGTGTTTTGAATTCTACTTTTATGAAAATAAATAAATCTAGGAAACTTTAAACTAGGAAACTTTAAACTAGGAAACTTTTAAACTAGGAAATTTTAAACTAGGAAACTTTAAACAAGGAAAGCAAAAGTTTCTGAATTCAACCAAAACTCATATGAGCCAAATCTTACTTTTGGGCTTGGACTTGAATCATGAAATATGTGTAGCACTTTGCCCATTCTTCTCCATAATTCTTGGACTCATTCTTGGGCTCTTCTTCCATAATAAACATCTTCTTGATTCACATTGAAGCTCGTCAATCTTAATGCATGTGGGTCAGCCTGGATGCTATCACCAAACCTCCCTGGAACGACCTCCAAAAATGAGAAAAGAACTAGGTACCTTGATTAGATATAATGAAAACTGGAGCATCGTGCGACTTCACGATCTCCTTAATTAACAACTTGGCATAATTTACAGAAGAGAAATTAGTCCTTACTGTCAATAAGTAAGAAGATTAAGTCATCCTATCCATGATGACCCAAATCGAATAAAATTGTTGGCAAGACTATGGAAGATAGGTAACAAAATCCATATTAATTATTTCCCATTTCCATACAGGTAGCTCAATCTCTTGATTCAACCCACTGGACCTTAAGTGCTCCACATTCACTTGCTGAAACACCATGCACCTAGCCACAAAATTGGCCACATTTTGCTTTATATTATTCCATTAATAAATTTCCTTAAAATCATGATAAATTTTCATCAATCCAGGATAAATAGTATAACGTGACTCCTGAGCTTCGGCCAATTCTTCCTCGCAACCCATCAATATTGGGAACATACAACCCCCTTTGGTACCTCAAGATACCATCACCATAAATTTGAAAAACTATCACCTTCTGCCTACCCACATCAATCTTGATTTGCATCAAGATAGGATCTAACATCTACATATCCTTCACCTAAGCACTAAGAGATGACTTTGCCACCTCTTGAACAATCACACCACCATTTTTGGAGTCCAAAAGATGAATGCCGAGATTAGCAAAATGGTGATATCTTTTACTAAACCGTGCCACTTCTCATCTACATAAGACAAGATATCCATAGATAACCTGCTAAGAGCATCATCATTCATATTAGCTTTTACCTGGGTGATAGTGAAGACTCATGTCATTATCCTTGATCAACTCAAGCCAACTCATTTGCCTGAGATTTAGCTCCTTCTGAGTGAACGCGTATTTTTACATCTCTTATGATCTGAATAAATATCAACATGGACTCCATACAAATAATGTCGCCAGATCTTCGATGCAAACACCATAACTAATAATTCTAAATCATTAGTTGGGTAATTCTTCTCATAAACTTTCAACTATATAGAAGCATAAGAAACTACCTAGCCATGTTGCATCAACAATGTAATACCCCGTATATTTCTAAGCTAGGAAGTGAATAATTTTTCCGACGTATCAAACCTCCTATCCTGTGAGTAGCACTTTAGTGCATGACTTACAATGAATATCCTAGCGATAGGATAGCTTGCGATGACTTAAGCATGATCATATGATTCGCTTAGAGTGATGCAAGCTAAGAGTTTTTAAATCCATCAAGTCTTAGTGTTCGATTTTGCAAGGGTCATCTTTGAACAAGAATAACGTGATTTATATGTGACATTTTTGCAGATTTATACCCACCAAATTGTATAGAATCAAATTAGCTTTCCAACTATATCAATTTCATCAAAATCCGACACCCGAGCAAGGAGTTATGGCCTTTCAAAGTAGAATGCGTCGCCTAACCAATCACAATGGCCACTGGAAAGCATTGGTGATATCATATGCGGCACCTATGTAAAGCATAGGAGATATCATATGCGGTTTATATGTAAATATAGGTGATATCACATGTGGCACCTATGTAAATATAGGCGATATCATATGCGGCGCCTATGTATGATTTCAACCACGAAAACACTTAGTTTTTGAGTTATTTTGAGGGTAGTTAAGTCTTTTAACACTCCTTACATGCCCCTAAACTTAACCTCACGAAATTTAAATCTTCTAAACATATTACAACCCTATTAACATCTCAAAGTTCATTATCCAAGAGCACCATAGGAGAAAAACAACTAGGGTTGCACAATCAAGCTTGAAGATCAAATTTCAAGAAAATTCCTCCGTCAATCATCAAGAACCTCCCTTCCAAGGTATGTGTAGTGTTCATCCACGGATTCCCTTCATTCCTGGAGTTCAAGAATCAATCTTTAAAATACAAAATCTTGGTTGGTTGTGGTAATATGATCATACCCATGTTGATGCTTGTTTGCTTTGCTATATAATAGTATCGTGACTGTACATCTCATGAAAGTTATGTTGTTGAAAAATATGATATTTAGGTGGATTGATAGAATACAAGTATGAAATCCACCTATGCCTTAAGGAATGCATGCAAGGTGTTTGATAAAATTCCTAGTATGTTAGAACTTCATATTTACAGGATTTATTGATATCTAAATAACAACTTCATGTTAGCCATGCACTCCAATATGAATTTCCATGCAAATTATGTGTTGTTATTGTTGTGGTATAAGGCATGTATGATAATGGAGATATAAATTATGTACATAAAATATATCCATGCTTTTCCTATCATGTTTGAAATGTTGAATTAATACGTGAAGTATACTATCCCCTGCTTATGATATTGTGAATTGCGGACTCAAATCTTGTGATCAAGTCATGTGTGTCAGTTTTCTCCTATCGAGTCTGGGGATTTTTGTACCCAAAAACTATAGCTGTGTGCCTAGAGCCATGTCATGTTTCACGATATCCGAAATCAAGCTATGATTCCATAGACTTCAGTCAGTCATGTGACTCAGGAAAACCTCATGATCTCAGTCAGTTGTTACATATCAGTAGCATTCCGCTAGTCAACGGAATTCAGTAAGATTAAGTCATGTATAGTCAGTTATTCATGTCTAGTTCCTCCATATGGGAGTAGAGGTTAGCACCGAGTGAACCTAAGGATAGGAACTCACCCGTCAGTTCAGGGTGTGATTCTTAGAAGCAGTCCTTGTATTCCAGAACTACATAGCCAGCGTAGGTTGAGACATCTTAACCTATCAGATTAGGGTTGATGAGGTGGTTTAACCTGTCAGTTTAGGGTTCCCACTGTTCTCATTAAGTACCTTCTAGATAAGGGTTACTCACAAGATGTACTTACCCGTGGCACGATATTGACACCCCTCCAGTCGGGGAAGAGATTGGACCCCATCTTAGCCATAACGGCATACATAGGGCATGTCGGTTAAACACTACCTCCATAGTTTCAGTATCAGTCTCAGTAAAAGAACTCCGGGCGTTCTTCAGATTTTAGTATATACAGGACTGTTAGATACAGTTGTTATGTTCTTCAGATTTAAGTATATACAGGACTGTCAGATACAGTCATCCATGTTATCATCTTGCATTATCAGTCATAAAAGTTATCAGTAAACTATGTATTAACTTACAGGTCTTGCTATCACTCATTCACGGTCTCAGTTTCTATATATGTATGTTTGCACTCCTACATTTATATTAGTCAGTCAGTGTTGTTTATGCTTGAAACCCTTTATGTTCAGCCTACCTTCCTCGTATGCTCAGTACTCCAGTTGTACTAATGCATTTGCGCTATGGTGCTTTCTTTTCATGTTACACCATAGGTTCTGAGACACGAGCTCCAGCCCAGCAGTAGCGGTAGCATTCCAGTCGCAGAGACACAGTGAATCCTCATTAATTTGAGGACAATATGATTTGATACATTTATTTATTTCTTCAGTTCAGTGTTATAGAGTTAGTTGGAGACATGTTTCTTCAACTCCTTATTCAGATAGTTTAGAGGCTTTCAGATTTATACTCAGATTTACGTTTAGACTTAGCTTTTAGATTGAGTTGTTTTGGGTATTTTCACCCATATGGACATTATGATTTTCAGACATGGTTTTATTCAGTTGAACTTTATGGCCTTATAGTTTTACGTATTCCTCATTATTATGTCATAATTTGTAGTGTACAGGTACAGATATTAGTCATGGGTTAGCTTGTGGTCCCTCGGGATCATGAGCACTGTGTAGCATTCCGATTCAGCAAATCGGGGCATTACAAACTTGGTATTAGAGACTAAGGCTCAACAGAGTCCTAGGAAGTCTGAAAGCCGCATCTAGTAGAGTCTTGTATATGGGTATGTTGCGCGCCATATTTATGTACAGAAGTCTATAAGATGTTTTAGGAACAGTCCCCTTTCTTCAGTATTCATGTCATGCTATAGTGAGCATAATCACAAGTTAAACTCTCAGTCAAATCCATTCTTCTCTTATTTCAGACCATGGCCCCAAAGAGAAGAAACCAGCCATCTCTTCATCCCGAAGATCCTTTGGGCGAACATGTTTCCCATGCGGAGTTTAGAGCCGCATTTACCACACTTTCTCAGTTCGTGGCTGCACAGAATAAATGGCCACCAATCCAATGGCCAATCCATAGAAGCTAGGGTTCGGAACTTCACCCGAATGAACCCTCCATCTTTCCATAGGTCTAAGTCTGATGAGGACCCTCAGGAGTTCAGTGACCAAGTACAGAAGGTCATTGACATCATGGGTGTACTTCTATTGAGAGTGCCGAGTTAGCCGCTTACTAGTTATAGGATGTTGCTCTTGATTGGTACAAATAGTGGAAGTCTGAGAGGTTAGATGATGCAGGCCCTATCGAGTGGGAGGAATTTGTCACGGCCTTCTTAGACAGATTCTTTCCCCAAGAGATGAGGGAAGACAAAGTTCTTGAGTTCATCAACCTCATGCAGGGGAATATGACGGTTAGGGAGTATTCTCTCATATTTACTCAGCTAGCCAGGTATGTTCCTCATGTAGTTGCAGACAATAGGGCTAAGATGAGCAAGTTTGTGTCAGGGGTCAATGATAGCGTGGTAAATGAGTGTAGGTCTACGATGCTGATCAGTGATATGACCTTAGCCATACTAATTACCCATGCCCAGCAAGTAGAAGAGGAGAAGGTTAAGACTATGGAGAGGCAGAATAAGAGAGCAAGGTCAGGTAACTTCAACTTTCCTCACCCCAAGTCAGATGAAGGAAACCGTTCACAGTTTCGTTCTAAGTCAGCCATTCCATCCCCTTCCTCTTCCAGTACTCCAGTGCCAAAGTTCAGATACGGCAACAAAGACAAAGCGCCAGGCTCTAAATCTCAGGGTAGTATTAGCAGTGCCCAAACGAATCCCCTTTGTCAGACTTGTGGTAAGAACCACAAGGATATTTGCAGAGCCGATAGTGATGTCTGTTTTGGTTGTGGAAAACCAGGCCACAGGATTAGGGAGTGTCCGCAGTCAAGTCTTCAGGGTCAACAAAATCATTCTGCATCTCAGTCTGGTTGCCCGAACCAGCAGGGTTCCATTTCTAGTGCTACCAATGGGCAACGCCCAAACAAACTCTATGCTCTTCAGTCCCGACAGGATCAGGAAAATTTTCCAGATGTCGTTACTGGTATGTTACAGATTTTTAATGTTCATGTTTATGCTTTGCTAGACCCAGGTACATCCTTGTCTTTTGTTACTCCATACATAGCAGGCGATTTTGGAATCAATCCCGAAATTCTAGCAGAGCCCTTTTCAGGCTCTACCCCAGTGGGTAAAACCATCATATCCCGGTGGGTATACAGGAACTTCCCGATTATGATATCTCAGAAATCCACGTCAGCAGATTTAGTTGAGTTAGAGATGACTGATTCTGATTTTATTCTCGACATGGATTGGCTTCATTCCTTCTATGCCACAATCGACTGCAATAATAGGATAGTTCAGTTTTAGTTCTCGAATGAGCCCGTCCTAGAGTGGAAGGGTAGCATTTCAGCATTCAGGGGTCAACTTGTTTCCTACCTTCGGGCAAGGAAAATGATTTCTACGGGGTGTGTGTATCATCTCGTGCATGTTAAAGATTCCAATTCTGAATCTCCTAGTATCAAAATAGTTCCAGTTGTTAATGAATACTCAAATGTCTTTCCCGAAGATCTTCCAGGCATTCCTCTCGAAAGGGAAATAGACTTCGACATAGACCTTCTTCCGGATACTCAACCTATTTCTATTCCACCATACAGAATGGCACCAGTAGAACTCAAGGAAATAAAAGATCAGTTGAAGGATCTCTTAGATAAGGGATTCATCAGACCCGGCGTTTCCCCATGGGGTGCGCCAGTATTATTCATGCGCAAGAAAGACGGTTCTCTTAGGATGTGTATTGATTACCGTTAACTCAACAAGGTCAGGGTCAAGAACAGATATCCTCTTCCCAGGATTAATGATCTATTTGACCAACTTCAGGGTGCCAGTTACTTCTCCAAGATAGACCTCAGATCAGGCTATCATCAGCTCAGAGTTAGAGAATGTAACATTCCGAAGACAGCTTTCCGTACTCGGTATGGTCACTTCGAATTTTTAGTTATGTCATTTGGTCTTACCAATGCCCCTGCAGCTTTCATGGATTTGATAAACCGTGTGTTCAAGAAATACTTGGACATGTTTTTCATAGTCTTTATAGATGATATTCTAGTCTATTCTCGAACTGAGAGTGATCATGCAGACCATCTCAGGATTGTTCTTCAGACTCTCAGGGATCACCAGTTATTCGCTAAGTTTAGCAAGTGCGAATTTTGTCTAAGATCAGTAGCATTCCTTAGCTATATTATTTCTGGTGATGGTATTAGAGTAGATCCTCAGAAAATCGAGGTAGTAAGAAACTGTCCCAGACCACAGACCCGTATCTCCATCAGATATTAGGAGTTTCTTAGGTTTGGCTGGCTATTACAGATGGTTTGTCGAGCGATTTTCTTCTCTTGCATCTCCCATGTCCAGATTGACTCAGACGAAGATCAAGTTTCAGTGGTCAGATTCATGCAAGAAGAGCTTTCAAGAGTTGAAGACTCGACTCACCTCAGCTCCAGTTCTATCTCTTCCAGATGGTTTAGATGGTTTTGTAGTCTATTGTGATGCATCCAGAGTGGGTTTAGGTTGTGTCCTCATGTAGCATGGTAAGGCCATAGCCTACACTTCCAAATAGTTAAATCCACATGAGAAGAATTATCCTACTCATGATCTTGAGTTAGCAGCGGTAGTTTTTGCCTTGAAGATTTGGAGGCATTATCTCTATGGAGTTCATGTAGATATCTTCACAGACCATAAAAGCCTCCAGTATGTCTTTTCCTAGAAAGATCTCAATCTTCGCCAGAGAAGGTAGTTAGAGCTCTTGAAGGATTACGACATGAGTGTTCTTTATCATTCGGGCAAGGACAATGTTGTGTCTGACGCTCTCAGTAGACTCTCCATGGGTAGTATTTCTCACGTTGAGGGTAGCAAGAAAAAGATGGCTCAGGAGATCCATCAGCTTTCCAGACTAGGCGTTCGCTTAGTTGATTCTTCAGAGGGTGGTGTATGTGTTCACAGTAGTTCAGAGTCATCTCTAGTTTCCGAGGTGAAAGAGAAGCAAGATAGGGACCCTAGCCTTGTCAAGCTCAAAGAGTCAGTTCAGAATCAGAAATTTGAGGTTTTCTCCCAAGGGGGAGATGTTGTTCTTTGTTGTCAGGTTCGTCTATGTGTTCCAAGTGTAGATGAATTGAGGCAGCAAATTCTTGCAGAAGAGCATGGTGCGCGATACTATATCCATCCAGGGGTCACTAATATGTACCGCGACATGTGGGAGATCTATTGGTGGAGTGGTATGAAGAGAGATGTTGTAGATTTTGTGGCTAAGTTCTCTACATGTCAGCAGGTTAAGATAGAGCATCAGAAACCTAGTGGTTCCATGCAAGAGTTCACCATTCCTACTTGGAAGTCGGAAGAAGTGAACATGAACTTCGTGATGGGTTTGCCTAGAACTCGTCATCAGCATGATTCAGTCTGGGTCATTATAGATAGAATGACCAACTCAGCTCATTTCCTTCCTGTTCGTACTTTTTATTCCTCCGAGGATTAAGCCAAACTCTATATCAAGGATTTATTTAGGTTACATGGTGTTCCACTATCTATCATCTTAGACAGAGTTACCCAGTTCACCTCTCATATTTGGAAAGCATTCTAAAAGGGTCTCAGTACCCAAGTCTATCTCAACACAACATTTCATCCTCAGACAGATGGTCAAGCAGAGAGGACCATTCAGACTCTTGAAGATATGCTAAGGGCGTGTGCAATTGACTTCATGGGAAGTTGGGATGACCACTTGCCATTGATTGAGTTAGCATACAACAATAGCTATCATTCTAGTATTTTGATGGCTCCATTCGAAGCTCTCTATGGTAGGAGATGTAGATCTCCGATTGGTTGGTTCAAAGTTAGTGAGGCCTTAGTCATAAGTCCTAACTTAGTATTCGACACCTTAGAGAAAGTTCAATTGATCAGAAAGAGACTATGAGCTGCTCAGAGCCGACAGAAGTCCTATGCAGATGTTCGTAGAAAGGATCTCGCGTTCGAGGTCAATGACTATGTCTATCTTAAGATCTCTCCCATGAAGGGAGTGAAGAGGTTCGGCAAGAAAGGGAAACTCAGTCCCTGGTATGTTAGTCCCTTCAGAATTCTCTGTCGCTTCGGCAAGGTAGATTATGAGCTTGAGTTACCTTCAGATCTAGCCTTAGTCCATCTAGTCTTCCATGTCTCTTTGCTCAAGAAGTGCATAGGTTACCCAATAGTTTTTGTCCCTATTCAGAGCATCGACATTCAGAACAGCCTGTATTATGAAGAAATTCCAGTCAAAATCTTAGATTATCACTCATTTATTGAGGAACAATGAACTCCCTCTAGTCAAGGTTCTTTGGCGAAATCAGTCTCGTTAGGGAGCTACTTGGGAAGCAGAAGCAGATATGCGTACCAAGTATCCTCACTTCTTCCCCGCCAATTCATATCAAGCTCAAGGTAATAGTTATCCTTAAGCTTATTCAGTTTCATGTTCATGTTTCCAGTATAAACTTGGTACCTATTAACCGTTGCATACTCAGTCATACATTCATGTATCAGTTGTCCGTGCATCAGATCTTCACAAGTTCAGTATGTTTAGCATGTCAGTCATGAGATTAAGTTTCAGTTCTTCATGTTCAATTCAGGTTCTGTTGTCTTGTATCCCCTCTCAGTAAATTCTCATTCGAGAACGAATGTTCCCAAGGGGGAGATATTGTAATACCCCACATGTTTCTAAGCTAGGAAGTGAATAAGTTTTTCTACGTATGAAACCTCCTATCCTGTGAGTAGAATTTTAGTGCATGACTTACAATGAATATCCTAGCAATAGGATAGCTTGAGATGTTTTAAGCATGCTCACATGAGTCTCTTAGAGTGATGCAAGCTAAGAGTTTGAGTCCATCAAGTCTTAGTGTTCGATTTTGCAAGGGTCATCTTTGAACAAGAATAACGTGATTGATATGTGACATTTTGGCATATTTATACCCACCAAATTGTAGAAAATAGAATTAGATTTCCAACGATACCAATTTCATCAAAATCCGACACCCAAGCAAGGAGTTATGGCCTTTCAAAGTAGAATGTGTCGCCTAACCAATCGCACATGGCCACTGGAAATCATAGGCGATATCATATGCGGCGCCTATGTAAAGCATAGGCGATATCATATGCGACGCCTATGTAAATATAGGAGATATCATACGTGGCGCCTATGTAAATATAGGCGATATCATATGCGACGCCTATGTATGATTTCAGCCACGAAAACACTTAGTTTTTGAGTTATTTTGAGGGTAGTTAAGTCTTTTAACAATCCTTACATGTCCCTAAAATTAACCTCACGAAATTTATAGCTTCTTAACATATTACAATCCTATTAAGATCTCATAGTTCATTATCCAAGAGCACCATAGGAGAAAAACAACTAGGGTTGCACAATCAAGCTTGAAGATCAAATTTCAAGGAAATTCCTCCGTCAGTCATCAAGAACTTCCCTTCCAATGTATGCGTAGTGTTCATCCACAGATTCCTTTCATCCGTGGAGTTCAAGAATCAATATTTAAAATACAAAAGCTAGGTTGGTTGTGGTGATATGATCATACCCATGTTGATGCTTGTTTATTTTTCTATATAATAGTATTGCGACTGTACATCTCATGATAGTTATGTTGTTAGTTGAAAAACATGATCTTTAGGTGGATTGATAGAATGCAAGTATGAAATCCACCTATGACCTAAGGAATGCATTCAAGGTGTTCGATAAAATGCCTAGTATGTTAGAACTTCATATTTACATGATTCCATGATATCTAAATAACAAGTTTATGTTAGCCATACACTCCAATATGAATTTCCAAATAACAAGTTCATGTTAGCCATACACTTCAATCTGAATTTCCATACAAATTATGTGTTGTTATGGTTGTGGTATAAAGCATGTATGATAATGGAGATATAAATTATGTACACAAAATATATCCATGCTTTTCCTATCATGTTTGAAATATTGAATAAATACATGAAGTATACTATCCCCTGCTTATGATATTGTGAATTGTTGACTCAAATTTTGTGATCAAGTCATGTCATATGTGTCAGTTTCCTCCTATCGAGTCCTGGGAGTATTCGTAACTGAAAACTATAGCTGTGTTCCAAGAGCTATGTCATGTTTCACGATATCAAAACTCAAGCTATGATTCCATAGACTTCAGTCAGTCATGTGACTCAGGAAAACCTCATGATCTCAGTCAGTTGTCAGATATCAGTAACATTCCGCCAGTCAATGGAATTCAGTAAGATTAAATTATGTATAGTCAGTTATTCATGTCCAGTCCCTCCATATAGGAGTAGAGGATAGCACCGAGTGAACCCAAGGATGGGAACTCACCCGTCAGTTTAGGGTGTGATTCTTAGAAGCAGTCCTTGTGTTCCAGAACTACGTATCCAGCATAGGTTGAGACATCTTAACATGTCAGATTAGGATTGATGAGGTGGTTTAACCTATCAGTTTAAGGTTCCCACCGTTCTCATTGAGTACCTACCAGATAAGGGTCACTCACAAGCTGCCCTTACCCATGGCACGGTATTGACACCCCTCCAGTCGAAACAAAGATTGGACCCCATCTTAGCCATAACGGCATACATGGGGCATGTCGGTTAAACACTACCTCCCACAGTTTTATTATCAGTCTCAGTAAAAAAAACTCAGGGCATTCTTCAGATTTCACTATATACAGGACTGTCAGATACAGTCGTTATGTTCTTCAAATTTCAGTATATATAGGACTATCAGATACAGTCATCCATGTTATCATTTTTCAGTATCAGTCATGACAGTTATCAGTAAACCATGTATTAGCTTACAGGTCTTGCTATCACGTATTCACGATCCCAGTTTCTATATATGAATGTTTGTACTCCCATGTTCATATTAGTCAGTCAGTGTTGTTCATGCATGAAACCCTTTATGTTCACCCTACCTTCCTCGTATACTCAGTACTCCATTTGTACTGATGCATTTGCGCTATGGTGCTTTCTTTTCATGTTACACTATAGGTTCCGAGACATGAGCTCCAGCCCAGCAGTAGCGGTAGCATTCCAGTTGTAGAGACACAGTGAGTCCTCATTGATTCGAGGACAATATGATTTAATACATTTATTTATTTCTTCAGATCAGTGCTACGGAGTTAGTTGGAGACATGTTCCTTCAACTCCTTATTCAGATAGTTTAGAGGCTTTCAGATTTATGCTCAGATTTATGTTCAGACATAGCTTTCAGATTGAGTTGTTTTGGGTATTTTCACCCACATGGACGTTATGATTTTCAGACATGGTTTTATTCAGTTGAACCTTATAGCCTTACAGTTTACGTATTCTGCATTATTATGTCATGATTTGCAGTATACAGGTACAGATATCAGTCATGGGTTAGCTTGTGGTCCCTCAGAGTCATGAGCACCGTGTAGCGTTCCAATTCAGCAAATCGGGGCCTTACAAACAAACTGCCCAATCCCACCTGAGATGCATTGCAATAGACAAAAAAACCATCAGTGCCCTCAGGTAGCATCAATACCGGAGTCGAAGTCAACTTATCCTTCAACTTTTCGAAACTACCCTCACAAACATCAAACCATAAGAACTTCACATTTTTCTGAGTCAACTTAGTTAATGGGACGGCAATTGAAGAGAAACTTTTCACAAACCTCTTATAATAATTGGCTGAACCCAACAAGACCGGAATGTCGATTGGATTCGTAGGCCTAGGACACTTTTTAACCACCGCAACCTTTTGTGGATCTACCATGATCCTTTCACTAGAAATAATATGTCCCAAATAAGTCACCACATTCAACCAAAACTCACACTTAGAGAATTTAGCATACAACCGCTAGTCTTTTAAGGTTTGTAACATAAGGCGAAGGTGGTCGACATGATCCTCCTCGCTCTTTTAATACACCAAAATATCATCAATAAACACAATCACGAAAAAATCCAAAAACTAATGAAAAACCTGATTCATAAGATCCATGAATGTTGTCGGGGCATTAGTCAAACCAAAGGACATCACCGAAAACTCAAATTGACCATATCGGGTTCAGAAAGTAGTCTTAGGGATATCCACCTCCCTAATTTCTAGTTGATGATAACCTGACCGAAGATCAATCTTAGAAAAAAACTTAGCACCCTGAAGCTGATCAAATAGATCGTCAATTAATGAAAGAGGATACTAATTCTTCATGATCTCCTTATTAATTGGCGGTAATCAATACATATCCAAAGGGACCCATCCTTATTACGCACGAAAAGAACAAGAGGACCCCACGGGGACACGCTAGGGCAGATAAAACCCTTGTCAAGAAGATCTTTCAACTTCTTCTTGAGTTCCTTCAACTAAACCGGAGATATTTGGTAAGAAGGGATAGAAATAGGATGAATGTCGAGAAGAAAATCAATTCCAAAATAAATTTCCCTATAGGGATGAACATCAGGAATATCATCAAGGAACCTCAAGAAATTCACAGACCACAGGGACATTATGCAAGGAAGGACTTTCAAATCTAGAATCCTTAGCATGCACTAAGTGATAAAGGCACCTTTTAAAAACCAATTTCCAAGATCTAAGATAAAAATGAACCTTCACTTAAGTACTTGGGAAACTACCTTCATTTTCAATCATTGGCTTATTTGGAAAATGGAAACTGACGCTTCGGGTCTGACAATCAAGAAACGTACAGCACGAATATAATCAATCCATCCCCAAAATCACATCAAAGTTTAACATGTCCAACTCTATCAGATCCACAAAGGTCTCCCTACCATAGACCAACTTCACAAAACCCCTATAGATCCTTCTAGTGACAATGGAGTTACCCATCAGGGTGGACAAAGAAAAGGAGTCTGAAATACACTCAGGGTCAAAACCAAAATGGATAACCATATAAGGGGTCACATAAGAGAGGGTAGACCTGGTATCAAGCAGACAGTATACATCACGAGAGAAAAGTGTGAGCATACCAATAACAGCATCAAGGGATGCCTCAGAATACTGGCGAGTGACACGAGTATATAGACGGTTCCATTCAGTACCGAAGCAAGAAGCAGAAGCAGTACCTTTTGGTGCAGAAGCTGATAAAGTAGCAACAAGAAATGTTAGAAGGAAAATCCCTCTGCATATGACCAATCTGACCATATTTAAAGCACTTGTTCATCCACTCTTCATAAATATCATGGTACACCTGACCACAGAATCTACAAGGAGGATACGATGGAGCTGACTGAGCTCCACTAGCCTAAGTCTGGGCACCCTATGTCCTCATACCCCAACTATTATGAAAATGGTGATGGCTCAATGTCTTAAGATACGAAGCACTAACAATAAAGTAAGAACCAGAATTGCCTCACTTTTTCTTAGACCATTTTCCACCGTCTCTACCACTCTGCTGCTGACTTCTACCCTGATCCAAGTATCCAAAATTCTTATTCTTCCTTTCACTGATCTCAACCTACTTCTTCTTTTCCTCTTCAACCTATTACATAAACACCACCATCCTGGATATGTCCATGTCCTTGTTCAATAGAGAAGCACTATATTCTAACATTAAATCATGAGACAATTCCAAAGAAAATTTCCTTATTCGATCTCTCATAGAGGACACCAACTCTAGAGCATAACGAGATAGCTGGTGAATCTTCAAGGCATACTCCTTAACTGTCATCCTACCTTACTTCAAATTTATCAATTTCTCAAACTTTGCCTCCCTAAACTCCTGAGGAAAGATGTGATCAAGGATAGCACTAGAGAAATCATCCCACAAAGCAAACTCAATATCATCACCCCTAGACTGTCCCACTCCCCATACCACTGATATGACACATCCTATAACTAGTAAGCAGTAAACTCCATACCCTCCACATCAATAGCATGCATCACACAAAAAATCATTTCTATTTCATCAATGAAATTTTGAGGATCTTTCCCAACTTTTGAACCATTGAAAGTAGTAGGACTTAACCTCATAAATTGATCTACTTTAGTGGCCTTAGAGATAGGAGAAACAGAAGCAACACTCTTCATTTGGGAGGCAACCACTGGATAAAGAGATGAATCGACTGACAAAACTTAGCATTAGAAACTCTATCTTGAGGGGTCTGAGGAGGGACAGGGTGCACCAATGCATCTTCATCATGGCAATCAAAAGCAGCAACCTTAGACAGGTCCTGAACTCCTAGAGTAGGATGAACTCCATCCACATTGTCCTCAGACAGGATAGAAGAGCTTCCATGAGCATTAGATCTTCTAGGAGGCATGATTTGAAAAGCGAACATATAGGAATTAGAGGAAATTCAATACCTTAGACTCTATAGCTCAAAATAGAACAACAAGAAAGGGAAACATTACTAAATGCCTCATAGCCTCTCTCTTATAAGTGTGGCGCGCTACATACCATGAAAGATACTCTACTTGACACAGCATTGTTGGACACCCAATGACACCAAACTTAGGCTCTAATACCATCTTTTTTATTCCTCGAACTAGGGCCTGGCCGTGACGGATATCTCAACTCCACCGTAAATCAAAGACCACCCTCTGCACCTATATAAATAACATAGTATCTTTCAAAATTAGATGAATTTTGAATATATAACAAGATAAGTTTAAGGAATAAAGGGTATGTTTACAACCAATAACCAGTGTCCGACCAAAGTAACCGACCAACATCACATAAGTCCACAGTAATCCGACAAAGCCTCTATACAAAGGAAAACCAAAACCAGTCTTGGTCGGGACATGTCCCCGACTCTGACAGATGATAATAAAAATGATAATGTAAACTTTCAATTCTAATCTATGAAAGAAACTAATGAAATTTCTAAATCTTACATAGAAAGAAAGCTCATCACTTCACCACAATGAACAGATGAGCCGAGCCGATCCACCTAACTCTACGGAGGAAAAGTAGAGGTATATCTGGTACCTGCATCACGTGAGGATACAACATCTGGAGATGGTTAGCGATTTTGAGTGCTAGCATATAACTCAGGCATAGAGGATAAAATAATGCCATCAATAACAATTTAAAACCATCCCAAAATTCAATACACATAATTATATGTAGTTACATTTATATATATATATATATCATGTGTCGGGGTAGGGAACAAGGCTTAAATTTTTCTTGAACCTTTAAAACCTTAGCCTGGATTGGGTAGCTCAACCGTCATAACATAAAAAGGCACCCACCGTCTATATGAGCCCAGCTCTCTCCCAGCTGGTAGGACCCCAATGCATGTGGCCGCACGAACCAAAGGGTAAACATATGCACTATAGGGGACTTAAAACTCCTGGCATACTAAGGTGACTTAGGCACCAAATCATGTAACATGATATGGGGGACTCAAACCTCCCCATCATATGATAATAATAAGGGGGACTCAAACCACATAGTTATATAGACCCCCACATCAATAATCGCAGTTTCTAGTATTAGTCCCTCGAAACCTCTACTTCCATGAATCAACTACATAACCCTCATTAAATCCCAATTAAAAATAATTATCACACATTTCCATTCATTGAACCACAATTCACATTAAGGCATACATTGTTGGTATCATCATACCAACTACCCTTGCAAGGTAACATCTACATTCCAAAACAATTATCATCACTTGGGGAAATTCACAACACTCGTGGTTTAATTTAAAATCATTTTTCTTCATTAGTTTTTCACATTTTGAAATAGTTCAAGAGTAGTTCAATAAGCATACTTTTCATATTCAAAAACCCATTTCACAATATGGGGCTGAGGTCATAACCACTTCAAAAGTCACAAGTTTAGGAAAATCAGAATCCCTTAATTTATTCACCATGACCAATGCATCAAATTTATTTTCTAAATCCACCGGTTAAACATAACATATGAAGGAACAAACATGAAATATCACATAAACAACAGTTATTCAAAACCCTCAACTATGTTTCAAAACCGACATCAATACCGTACAAACGATACTTAAAAGCATATGTTTTTCACATATTAGCTATTAGGTAAGAGTAACAATCCTGAAATATCCAAGTTTATAGATAGAATTCTACCTTTGATCCCTTAGGTTATCTACCTCTTGGAAACCCTAAGTATGGCTGTTTGAGAGAGTTTTTTGGAAGTGTTTGATTATGTTATAAATGAGAAATAACCTCTGTTAAGTTCTTTATGAGCATGGGGTTTTAATTGGGTAAGGAGGGAATTGTCCAAAGTTCTCTCTAATTAAAAGATGAAATTTAGTCTTCAGTAACTACGAGTCACTATACAACACATAAGGTTTCATTATGACTCGTCACCATGAGTCATAGCCAAGACAGTCTCTAGGGCATTCACACTTTGTTGACCCTTCGACTCAACTAATATGACTTGTAATGAGACCCTACTATTCATAGGGTCTAATCATAGTCAACACAGAACCCATTTAGGGTAAATACTAGACATCCTAAAATTTACACCCAACGACTCATAATGAGTCCTTATAACTCTTAGTGACCTATTAGTACTCACAGCAGAACTTAGTCACACACTTATTATTTAGGCTACGATTTGAGTCCAATGACTCATCAAGACTCCTTACGACTCAAAGGGTAAGTCGTAGTCAAGGTAGTGAGGATAAAATTTCAGAAATCTTCAAAGACCAAAAACCCGCGTTGTTACAGTATCATAGTTTCTTTGTAGGAATGTGTTAGCTTCCCAAAATCACCTAATATTTTAATAATGATGAACTAACATAATTTAAATATAGGATAATTCAATAGATCGCGCAAATAAAGAAAAAACTCCTTCTTGCATTTCCTTTTGATGCTCCATCAGCATTAACTTTTAGCCATCCAGTGAAAGGTGGCTTCCAAATTACTTTGGTTACCTTGACTGAGGGGTTGTACTTATATAGAACCTCCACCTCTATACTTCATTTGTAAGGGACATGTTTGTAGTTACTTCTCCTTACTTTTATAAACAAAGAAGTGAGTGCATGATCAAATATACTTAGTTAATTATAGGATATCTTTCCTCCATATATTGAGGTATTTCTCCTTTCGCATATTTCCCATATTATTATAAAAGGGATAACCTAAAATATGTAGTTAAATTTAGGATGAACCCTAAGTCCCACCATTGATTAATCACTTAAGACAAGAACGTGTTCTCTATATTTATAACTACTAGATACGTGATTTTTTATCCTCCCCGAGTTTAATATATTTTTTGGCATTAAATATTTTTATTTTTATTTTTATCAATTTTTATTTTATCTTTAATTTTATTTTTAATAAGGTTTGGTCAAAAATAAATAAAAAATAATAAATAAATTTACCTTTTCGGGATATTTTAATTTTTATTTGTATTTTATCTTTGTTTTTAAAATAATACGAAAAATTCCAAAAAATAAAAAATATGTATTTTCCTTCTAATTTTAATAAATAAGCTAGTAGTTTTAGTATTCTCTAAATTATATTTATTTTAGGCTATTTATAATTTTTTATTGTATTTTCTTAAGTTATAAAAATTATTTAGTTAATATTTTTTATTATTAGTTTTATTTATTATTTATTTTACTTATTATAAATTAAAAAAAATCATCATCATTATCCTAAACTACCCAAACCACCCCACAATCCCATAACCTTTCAACCTCTCCCCTTTTTCAACATAACTTCCTTAGCCCCTCTCATAATAAAAATGTGTACTTTTTTTTCATATCAAAAAGAGAGTGAACATCAGAGAAACAGACAGAGAGAGAAAAATTAGAGAAGAGAGTGATTAGAAAAACAAAGAAAGAAAAAATTCAAATTTCAGAGTTCCCGTTTAAGGTTTTCGGTGACGGATGCCTTTGCTCATTACTCAATTTGATTCGTTACAGGTTTTTATTCAATCTTGTATTATTTACTCTATAAATTTATTTGTGAAAATACATGTATGAAAATATTCAAGTGGTTTTATGCATTATTCAGTCTGTATGATTGATTGATTAGGTAAATTCAGTGGTATTACATGTTATATTATTAAGTTATCGGATACTTATATATTTGTACGTAGATGTATTGGATACTAAAAATATTGTGTGTCAAAGTTAAATTTTTGAATGAAAAGGAAAAGTAGATGAATCTTAAAATAGATAAACATTGTTACACGCACACACAGTGCATGACCACATACTATGCTTTACAATTTAGACCCACTACACCATGCTCTCACTGAATACACCATTCACACAGCAATTCACACACAGTTACACCACTCCACCTTTTTCCAATAATCATTTACGCCCACACAGACTCTTCATTTTCTTATTCACAAAAAGTCATTAATAATTCATGACAACATGCCTACACACACACTGATATCGAAAGGGGAAAATCAGTGAAGAGGAGGAGGGTAACAGTGAAAATTCCAGAGAAAGAAGGGATAAAAATAGAATGGAAAACCACTAAAAAATAACCCCAAAACATGCCAGTAACCATCCCTTTACTTCCACAAGAGAATCCCAGCGGATCTCATCGGCAAGCCCTTTAAAACTGGCAACCCTCCGCCGGTAACCACCTTAAAATCCATTGAAAAATGTCCCTCTATCATTGTCGGAACTCTGGCCAACACCAAACAACCACCAGATCTGTCATTGTTTTCCCCCTTTTTCCCATTTTTACTCTACTCTCATTATCAGCGAGCACCAGTCGCCCTCCCTTTTGCTCAAATCAGGTGGAAAACCATCAAAAAATATTCAATCGTCATTTCATTACTGTTCCGGCGAATGCGCCGGCAAAACAATGATATCAACGTCGATATTCCCAAAATGGACCCAGGACCATATTATAATTTGGATATAACTTGGATATGTATTATAATATGTGATTTGGGTTTATTTTAATTTAAAGAAATCAGATTTGAAGATGTAATAAAAATTAGCATAATATGGGTAACTTTGTTTATTTTATTATTTTATTATTTTTATTTATTGTCATTAATAAAGTTTAATAACTATTTATTAAATTAACTAATTTCTTTAATGGAATATTGCTTTAATTTATTATTAAGGTTAAGTAACATTTCAAACAGATAATTTTTTATGAGTTTACAAGAGAAAAATCAATGCCTTTAACGTTAGGCAAATTTTAGGAATGTTAAAAATATTCGTCTTAATTAAGAATACGGCGTACACATCTTTCTGAGACATTTAAAATTCTAGAATGCAATAATGCACCTTGACAAATATTTTTCTAAAATTAACTGTCATCGATTTATTTAATACAAGAGTTATAGATAGGTTTTTATATATACTAAAAATGAGTGAACCTAGGCCCAAACATAATTTAGCAAAATAGTTTAAGTCAATATAAGTCAATAAAAGCGATCGTTCTAGAACCACGGGACTCGAGGGGTACCTCACACCATTTCCTCGATCAACAGAATTCCTTACCTAGACTTCTATTTTTGCAGACCAATAAAGAGTTATTTCCTTTTGATTAGGGATTCGATAAGGTGAGTTGGAACACTATAACTCAATTCCAAGTGGCGACTCTAAAAATAATAAAAATAATCACAATTCAAAACCGCCACTTTAATTGGAAAAACCCTTTGACATCGACCCTCGGATGGAAAAGGGGTGTGATATCTCTGGCAACTCCGCTAGGGACCAACTAGAATTTGAGATTTTAATATTGATTTTTACTTGCTTTGATTATTTTGATATTGTGTTTGTTAGACTAATATGCTACTTGTTTCTCATTTATTGCTTTGATATTGTTGATCTATATTATAAATTATCTTCTCTCGCGCACTCCTATGAACTTTTGAAAATATGATAGAAGGAATGCAGCGTATACATCTTACCTTCTTTTTGAGATAACTGGAGTCTCAAGGCACCTGGTGAAGGATTTAGTCACACATGTTAGGCGGGGCTTGGATCAACAATGAAGTCAGAATAGCACTGCTACCGAATAAGTTATCCCTTCCCGACTCGAGTGTCCACTCGGGTAAACCAGTCTAGACACCTATCCTTATAAGGTTAAACATAGTAGAACTGAAACTTAGAATCTGGTTATCCTTATTAGGTTTTGCTTTATTTACATCATGTGTATTTGACTTAGTGGGACTCAGAATAGGGGTTGGGTCTATCTAGGACAGGTGTCCCTCTTTATAATGACCAACATGTGCATCCAACGTGCTCTTTGACATTTATTTGGGAGACCACTTGATTGTTGACCAGCTTTAGGTAACTTTATGAAATGGAAGAGAGTATTTTATCCTCAAATTTAATGAATCATTTTTTGAAAAAATTAAAAAATATATATAATTTTTAAGGTCTTCATGAATTACGAGGTTCTGATTCTCACTCTTTAGTGGGATACGTAGGAAATTCTTCTCGGGATACGGCCTAGTCTTTTAAAAATTATTCAAAAATTTATTAAGGGATATTTTGAAAAATGACTATTTTCATTAATATTATTATTTTATCTTACTTTTTTTCTTTCTTCTTTCTTATCCACAAATTAATTTTTATACATGTCTTTAATAGCCCTCAACCTTTAAGGGTCGTGAGATAAGTTTTAATAAATTAATAAAATATGTAAATATATAGCTTAATAGCCCTGAATCTTTAGGGATCATGAGGATAAATTTTAACAAAATAAAAAATATATATAAATCTTAAAAGCCCTGAACCTATGGGGTCTTGAGGTCGAGTTTTGTACGACATATATTTCACGAACTACGCACACCTGATTCTCATATTAATGAGATACGTAGGCAGTCCTCCATGGATTCAACGATCTTTTTTAAAAAAAGAAAAAAAAATTCTTTCTAAATAAAAAGAAAAGAGTTTTGATCCTTATATAAAGATTAATTATTTTTTAAAAAAAATAAAAAATGTGTTCTTTATCATTGTTAATAAATTCAAAAAAAAATGTTCTTTCTCATTATTCAAACTAAAAGAAAAAGTGTGTTTCTTCATATCTCCAGTTGCAAGAACTACGCACACCTAATTCTCATCTTAGTGAGATACGAAGGCAGCCCTTCTGGAGTTCGGTGATCTTTCCAAAAAGAGGATAAAAGAAAAAGAGTTTTTGAAAAAATATTGCATTCTAATGCCTTTGTTATTTCTTATTCAGTTAATTTAAGGTGGTTGGTTTGTGGTATTTTGGTTAGTCCTCCAAATTATACTAAGTCTAGGAAAGAGAGTCATGTATAGCAAGAATATAGAGAGTGAAATCATGGATCAGACAAAAAGTCATGAAAAATGAGAGTTTAAAATAAGATATTGTAAGTTTAAGGCAACAAATGATTGAAATGTATCGAGCTTGGGTCAGTAGGCTGCCTCCTTCTCGATTTTCCATTATTGACCTTACAAATACTTTGAGTTTTTTTATCAAAATTGCAAGGTCAGTTTTCTTTTGTTGGTTATGCGCTACAACATGCCTCAGAATTTACTGCAAGCCAAAAGCATCCCAATGCTTTCATCACTCATTCTCTAGCTCTTCAATATAAATCTACCATATTGATAGCACTACCTATAGTCTCTACTTGTGTTACTAACCATCTACTGAGGCTTCCACCTTAGATTTTCATCTGGCGATTATGCTTCCCCAATTCTCTAAAGCGCAAGAAAAAATCGCATGAAGAGCAAAGAAAAGGCTATGCAAAATTCTCTAAGACTTGCGAATTATAAAGATGTTGCATATAAGGGTTGGGCATGTCTTCAAGTGTTAACCCTCCTCCTAACATTGAGGTATCAAAATTTAAGAAACATAATGGGTATGAGAATTTTGTAAAACCATCAATTGAGGGGGGCTGAAAGTAAGAAGAAGAAAAATGTACCTATTATCATTCCAGGGGAAAAACAGAGCTTAAGAGGTCCAACTCAACAATATTTTTAGTTTTAATCCCGATCTTGCACATCAAATCCACATACTCACCTGCAACAAGGTTTCTCTTTGCAAAATCCAATAAATTTCATTCTACTTCATCAGTATTCTTTGAACAATGCATAATTGTATGCTCATCCATTTTCTTATCCACAGTGGAATGAACCATTCCCTCAACATCGTCCTTGACCCCCACATATTTACCAAGGAACTTCTAAGTCTAAGTTTCATTCGAGGTCGAAGTTTGCAAAGATAAGAAATTCAAAGGATAATTTTACACCAATTAAGGAGTAGTATGCCAGTTTATTATTGAGATTGAGAGTGTCGGGCATAATCACTCCTCTCCTTGAGTATATTCCTGATCCTTATTTAAGAAATTTTAATCCTTATGTATGATGTGTATAGCATTCTGATGTCTAGGGTCACAGTATTGAAGGTTGTAGTACTTTGAAAAGAGAAATAGAATGGATAAATCAAGAAAAATTGATCGTAGTGCAAAACATTGACACTATGAAGGTCACACAGAAACCTTCACCAACACACGATATTGCACAATATGTGGGAAGCAATGAGTTAATCATAGGGACTTAGAACTTATTTTTTGAAGAAATGTGTCTTATAGTGGTAGAAGCTTTAGTCATACTGATATGCAAACTAGTGGCTAAGATGTCAAGATCAACAATTGAGAAGTCATTCCTCTCCCTACTGTGAAGAAGTCTTGGTGGTTTATTTGTTTTCTTTCTGCAATTTGAATCATTCCTAGGTTGTAATTCAGATCTTTATCTTGTTGGTTTTAGGTTAAAACTCTTTTATCTTTATTTTTAATGAAATATAGTTTCCCTTTATTTTATTTTGAGTCTAATATTTATTTTCTATTATACAGTTCTTTCTATGCTGATTCTAGTGATATGATATGTATGAAGTATTGTCAACCCAATTTTAAGACCCAACCTAATATGACATGCATGAAGAATTGTCAACCAAATTTTAAAACCCAATCTAATTATGAAATAATGAATAAAGAAGTTGAATACGATGAAAAAGAAGAATTTGAGGAAATAAGCAAAGATTTCAAACAGTTTGAGAACATGTCAAAGCCCAATATGGATGAAACTGAAGCAATCAATCTAGGGGATCATGAAAATGTTAGGGAGACTAAAATAAGTGTACATGCTCGACCATAACAAAACAAAGATATAATTGAAGCCTTGCTTGATTACAAGGATATCTTTGCATGGTCTTATGATGATATGCCTGGTTTGAGCACTGATTTTGAAGTTCATAAGTTGCCAACTGACCCTACCTTTCCTCCGGTGAAACAAAAGTTAAGGAAGCTTAAAACCGACATGAGTGTAAAAATCAAAGAGGAAATCACAAATCAACTTGAGGCTAAAGTTATTCAAGTGTAACAATATCCTACTAGGCGAATATTATCCATGTTCCTAAGAAAGATGGCGAAGTTCAGATGTGTGTTGATTATCGTGATCTAAAAAAAGCAAGTCCGAAAGATGATTTTCCACTTCCTAATATCAATATTTTATTGGATAATTATGCCAAGCATGATATTTCATATTTTGTGGATTGTATGTGGGGTATCACCAGATAATTATGGATCAAGAAAATGCGGAAAAAACATCATTTATCATATCATGGGGGACATAATGTTATCGCGTCATGCCATTCAAATGAAAGAATGCTAGGGAAACTTACATAAGGGCGATGAATGCAATGTTTCATGATATGGTGCACAAATAGATTGAATTTTATGTTGATGATGTGATCATTAAGTCAAAAGAGCAGTCTGACCATGTCAAAGATCTGAGGAAATTCTTCAAAAGGCTTCTTAGTTATAATCTCAAACTTAATCCAGCAAAATGTGTATTTGGAGTCCCGTATGGAAAGCTCTTGGGTTTTATAGTGAGTAGATGGTGTATTGAGTTGGATCCTTCGAAGATAAAAGCTATTCAAGAACTGCCTCCACCAAAGAACAAAACGGAGGTTATGAGCTTACTTGGAAGGTTGAATTACATTAGTAGATTCATTTCCCAACTCACGACAACCTGCATGCCAATCTCCAAGTTATTGAAAAAAAATGCTAAAGTTGAATGGACTAAAGAATGTCAAGAGGAATTTGACAAAGTCATGAGATACTTGTCGAATTCACCCTTTTTGGTTCCACCAGAGCTAGGTAGACCTTTTATGTTGTCCATGTCTGTTTTAGACAACTCTTTCAGGTGTGTATTGGGTCAACATGATGTAATAAGTAGAAAAGAATAGTCCATCTATTACCTTAGCAAAAAGTTTACTACTTATGAGGATAAGTACATTATTCTTGAAAAAACATATTTCTCCTTGACTAGGGTAGCACAAAAGTGGAAGCATTGCCTTTTATCTTACACTACTTACCTCATTTTCCGTATGGATCCCTTAATGTATATTTTTCAAAAGTCTGTGCCCACAGGCAGACTCGCAAAATGGTAGATGTTGCTAACATAATTTGATATTATCTATGTGATATGAACTGTAATGAAAGTTCAAGCTTTAGCAGATCATTTGGCCGAAAATACTAATGATGAGGGTTATGAGCCATTGAAGACTTATTTTCTAGATGAAGAGGTATTATGTGTTGATGAAGTTATTTCTAATAATTGCCATTTAGGTTTGAGGTTTTTCTTTGATGGAGCTGCTAATGTGAAAGAATTAGGGATAGGAGCAATTCTTATTTCTTAATTGGGACAATAGTATCCTGTAATAGCCCAACTTCGATTCAACTGTACCAATAATATGGTGAGTACAAGGTTTGCATTCTGGGTTTGAGACTAGCTATTGACATGGGAATCTAAGAACTATTGGTGTTAGAAGACTTAGACTTATTAGTCCACCAAATCCAAGGAGATTGGGAGACTCATGATGCAAAACTTATACCATATCGCAGTTATTTGCAAGATCTTTGTCAAAAGTTTGTATTAGTAAAGTACAAACATATTCCTAGAGTTCATAATGAGATTGTTGATGCTTTGGCGACCCTATCTTCGATGCTCCAATATCCCAAAAAAACCCATATCGACCCCTTGCATATACAGATTCGTGATCAACATTCATATTTTAATGTGGTTGAGGAAGAGCTTGATAGGGAGCCTTGGTTCCATAATACCAAAGAATATATTCAGGCTGGAAAATATCCAATACATGCTGATGGTAGAAAAAAGAGAACCATTCGACGACTGGCTAGCGGATTTTTCTTTAGTGGGGGAATCTTGTATAAGTGGAATCCAGATTTGGGACTTTTAAGGTGTATAGATGCTATAGAAGCTTCAAAAATTATGACTGAAGTACATTCTAGGATTTGTGGACCACATATGAATGAGTATGTTTTGGCAAAGAAAATACTTTGAGCTGGCTACTATTGGCTCACCAAGGAGTGAGATTCCATCAGTTTTATTTGTAAGTGTCTTGAATGCCAGGTACATGGGGATTTGATACATTCTCCTCCATCTGAATTGCATATAATGACTTCTCCATGGCCTTTTGTGGCCTGAGGAATGAATGTAATTAGACCAATTGAACCTAAAGCATCGAATAGGAATAGGTTCATCTTGGTGGCTATTTATTATTTCACAAAGTATGTGGAAGTAGTGACTTTCAAGTTAGTAACTAAAAATGTTGTGGTTAATTTTGTTCACTCTAACATCATTTGTCAGTTCAGCATTCCAAAGATAATTGTCATGGATAATGTTGTGAGTCTCAATAGTCATTTGATGCAAGAAGTATGTCAGCAATTTAAGATTATGCATCAAAATTCAACTCCTTATCACCCAAAGGTGAACAGGGCTGTAGAAGATGCCAACAAGAACCTAAAGAAAATACTCCACAAGATGGTGCAGGGTTCCTGACAATTGCATGAAAAGTTGTCTTTTGCTTTATTGGGTTATCGTACTATAGTTTGGACTTCAATTGGTGTAACTCCTTACTCATTGGTATACAAAACTGAAGTAGTTATACCTGCAGATATTGAGATTACATCTCTTTGAGTAGGTGTAGAAGCCAAAATTGATGATGATCAGTGGGTCAAAACTCGATTAAAGAAATTAAGTCTGATTTATGAAAAAAGATTAACATCGGTATGTCATGGACAACTATACCAGAAGAAAATGGCACAAGCATATAATAGAAAGGTGCATCACAGACATTTTGAAGTTGGTCAGTTAGTACTAAGACACATCCTTCCCCATCAGATTGAAGCCAAAGTCAAGTTTTCTCCTAATTGGAAAGGACCATTCATGGTGAAGAAAGTGTTACCTAATGGTGCATTATATCTTACTGTTGTAAAAAGAAAAATGGAAGGAATGTCAGTCCATGGTGATGCAGTTAAGAGATATTATGTATAATATTCATGTACAATTGTGACATGTATGTTTTGTACTTGCATTTTTAAAAGATTGAAATGATGAAGGCATTTTGTTCTACTATCCAAATATTAAGTCAACCCTTGCTTAACCCCTTTGATCTTTGATTTGATTTTTCTTTCATAGCCCTCTTTTGGAATTAATTAAAGTCAAAAGTTCAAAATGAAAAAAAAATAAAATACAAAAAAATAAGAAAAATGATGAGAATGAAAAAAAATAAAATGATGGAAAAAAAAAGAAATCAAAATCAAGCAAAAGAATGACTTGCCTGAACTACGTTTGACCTAATTCTTGCTATGACAAGATACCTAGGCAGCCCTACTCTGGGGTTCGGTCTAACCAAGTGAAAATTCAAGTTACCCAGTATGAAATAAAACTGGGTGAAATAATATTTTTCTTAAAAGTTGATTCCAAAAATTGTATGTTTCACCTTATGTCATGTATATTTTTGAGCCTCATGCCACCTTTTTCTTCTAACCCTTTCCAAAAGTCAAGTTACAACCAAAAAAATACCTTCATATCGATCTTTGAGAATGTCAAGGCTAAACATATTTGAGTGCATGATGTTTCATACTTTGGGCATCATTTTCTTTTAAAAAAGAAATAAAAATGAGAGGGTCTTATTAGTGAAAGTCATTTTGGGCACCATAAGGCGAAGATGAGATGAGAAAGAAATGAAAATGAGATAAAATCATAGGCAAAAAACCATTGAGGTGCCACTAGCCGAAGGAGGATTGTGATCAAGAGGAAGCATATTCAAGAATGGCTCCATTTCAAACTCAATACGTGGGCTAAAGTTGTATTGATTAATGTGGGTAGATCAGGTTATTTAATTCGAAATGCATGTCATAATTACTGGAATCGGCTACCACACCTAATAAGTTTTTCTTTTGTCATTTCAAAAAAGAGATGCCTATTGTCTTTTTTTTCTTTTTTGTATCTTTGTCATCAATGAAAAAATCATCGTCTTCTTTCGCATATTTTTTAGTCAAATTCACTTCATGTCAAGTGAGAAAGTACTTCAAAACTTTCTACAAATTCCATCAGTTGTACAAAGCAAGACAAAGGGCCGACACACAAAGATAACATGTCTCAAAAAATAAAGCAAGGTACTTCGGAATACTTGTGACCTGACCATTTTTGGACTTGTGGAAAGATTAAAGGTGTATTAGAAGTTGAACCTAGATGCATCATGCAAGAGAAATATGATTTGATTCAAGAGTTTCAGTAGCCAGAATTCGGGGTCAAAAGTATGACAATTCAATGAATACTTATCAAGAATTGGAAAAGGAGTTGAGCATGGCAAGTGCAAGAGAGATCACTTCAAAAGCCAAATGCCACAAACCAACTATCACATGTTTTAAAACTCACAATTTTTCTTTGTTTGATACAGAGATGAGATGTTTTTTCACATAAAATTTTTTTAAAAAAAGGAAGTAATTCCACACTTTTGTTAACGCAAGAAGCATAGTTACAGCACACGATGTTGGATCTCAGTTATGATAAATTTTATTCTTTGTGAGATGTACCTACAAAAGCTATTCCCGGCTTTGATTTATCCTCTCACTATATTTTCCAAAATTTTAAAATCTAGTGACACTCACAAATTTTCCCAGTATAAACTGGAGTAAAATTTTATGTGTGTTGTATGAGAATTTATTTTCTTCTCAGGACCCTCCAGAATAATGGGACTTTACTTTCTGCTCAGGACCCTCCTGAATAATGGGACTTTACTTTCTGCTCAGGACCCTCCTGAATAATAGGAATTCACTTTCTGTTCAGGACCCTCCTGAATAATGGGACTTTTTTTTTCTAGTTCACCTTTTACTTTGAGTTCAGAAACATATTTGGAAAATTAGAAATAGCAAGTCAAGAGCCCGCATGAAGAATAGGGTGAAGAAATAACAAGTCAGGAACCCGCCTGAAGAAGAACGTGAAGAAATAACAAGTCAGGAGCCCGCCTGAAGAACAGGGTGAAGAAATAGCATGTCAGGAGCCCGTCTAAAGAATATGGTGAACATTATCAGTTGCAAGTCAGGAGTTTGCCTAAACAATAGGGTAAACATTATCAGTTGCAAGTCAGGAGCCCGCCTAAAGAATAGGGTGAACATTATCAGTTGCAAGCTCGGGAGCCCGCCTGAAGAATAGGGTAAAGATTTTCAAGTCCAAGTCAGAAGAATGTCTGAAGAATATGTCAATTGTAAAGTTCCTCTCCAATGCCAAGGATCAACATGAAGAAATATTTCACGTTTTAAGTCCAATTCAAAATAATGACTATCTCATCACTCGAGAAGTCATGATGATTCAAGTAAAGACTCTAGAAAGTTGCATAGATAGGATCTTTCACTTGTATCTTCATTTTCTATTTTTGTAATTCATTTGGATGTAAAAGAAGAAGTCGTGAATGGGAGACTCAACGGAACCTGACTTGACCTCTAACTTATTATCTCACTATTTCACCCTTTTGAACTATACGTGCCCTGATTCCCTTATAACCCGGGATATGTAGACAGTTCAAAACCAAGACTCGATCATATTTTTTCTTTTATTTTGTCTTTATCCTCATTTTTTGAATAACCGGAGGATCAAAAATCATCTCTTTGTCTACTTCTTTGTATGAAAACTCTTCAAAATTTCACACAAAGAAGGGCAAAATGAAGACACGTGATTTTTTATTCTCCCCGAGTTTAATATATTTTCCGGCATTAAATATTTTTATTTTTATTTTGTCCAATATTTTTTTAGCTTTATTTTATTTTTAATAAGTTTTTGTATAAAATAAATAAAAGTAATAAATAAAGTTACATTTTTGGGATATTTTTATTTTTATTTTTATTTTTATTTTTGTTTTTAAAATAATAAAAAAAATTCAAAAAAATAAAATATATACATTTTCCTTCTAATTTTAATAAAAAGCTAGTAGTTTTAGTACTCTCTTACTTATATTTATTTTAGGCTATTTATAAATTTTTATTGTATGTTTATAAAATATAAAAATTACTTAGTTAATATTTTTATTATTATTATTATTTATTTTATATATTTTAAATTTTTAAAAAATCATCATCATTATCCTAAACTACACAAACCACACCATAATCCCATAACCTCTCAACTTCTCCCCTTTTTCAGCATAACCTCCCCAACCCCTCTCCAAATAAAAATACATACTTTTTTTCACATTAAAAAGAGATCAGAGAAAATGGACAGAGAGGGAAAAAATTAGAGAAGAAAGAGATTAGAAAAACAAAGAAAGAAAAGATTCGAATTTCAGAGTTTTCGTTTGAGGATTTCTTTGCTCATTACTCGGTTTAATTCATTAAAGGTTTTTATTCAATCTTGTATTATTTACTCTATAAATTTATTTGTGAAAATCCATGTATGAAAATATTCAAGTGATTTATGCATTATTCAGTCTGTATAATTGATTGATTATGTGAATTCAGTGGTATTACATGTTATATGATTAAATTATCAGATATTTATATATTTGTGCGTAGATGTATTGGCTATTAAAAATATTGTGTATCAAAGTTAAAATTTGGAATGAAAAGAAAAAGAAGATAAATATTAAAATAGATAAACATTGTTACATGCACAAATAGTGAATGACCACACACTACTTTACAATTTACACCCACTACACCATGCTCTCACTGGATACACCATTCACGCAGTAATTCACACACAGTTACACCACTCCACCTTTATCCAATACATATTCACACGCACACAGACTATCCATTTTCTCATTTACAAAAACTCATTAATAATTCAGAAAATCATACTACGCACACATTGATATCGAGAGGGGGAAATTAGTGAAAGAGGAGAGGGTAACAGTGAAAATACGAGGGAAAGAAGGGAGAAAAATTGATCGAAAAGACATCGGAAAATAACCCCAAAACCCATCGGTAACCATCCCTTTACTGCCGCCGGAGAATCACAACAGATCTCGTTGGCAAACCGATTAAAATCGGCGACCCTCCATCGTTAACTACCTTAAAACCCGCCGAAAAATATCCCTCCATCTTTGTCGGAACTCCGGCCAACAGAAAACTACCCCAGATCTGTCACTCCCTTCCCCCTTTTTCCTATCTTTGCGCTGCTCCCATCACCGACGAGCACCAGCCACCCTCTCCTTTACTCAAAATTAGAAGGAAAATCACCGAAAAATGCCCAGTCATAGTTTCGTTACTGTTCTGGTAAATGCACCGGTAAAACAACGATACCAACGTCAATATTCCCAAAATGGACTCAGGACCATATTATTGTTTGTATTTAACTTAGATATGTATTATAATTTGTGATTTGGGGTTGTTTTAATCTAATGAAATCAAATTTGAAGATGTGATAAAAATTATCATAATATGAGTAGCTTTGTTTAATTTATTAATTTTATTATTTCATTATTTTTATTTTTTTTCATTAATAAAGTTTAATAACAATTTGTTAAATTAATTAATTGCTTTAATTGAATATCGCTTTTATTTATTGTTACGGTTAAGTAACATTTCGAATAATTAAATTGGTACGAGTTTACAAGAGACAAATCAATGCCTTTAAAGGTAGGCAAGTTTTAGGCACATTTAAAATATTTGTCTCAATTAAGAATGTGGCGTACGCATCTTTATGAGATATTTAAAATTCTAGGATGCAATAATTCACCTTGATAAATATTTTTTATAAATTAACTTTCACCGATTTATTTAATACAAGAGTTATAGGCAGGTTTGCTGGAATCCAGCATAGCAAGCAAGAACAGTACTTGGTCTACGTATCTCGGTGACTTCTAATCTTTGAACTTTAATTTATCGCTTTATTTTATCACGCTATTTCTGTTATCACGACTGCTGGTGATTTGTTGTGGGTTGTCTTCTTCCGTGTTTGGTGCTAGTGTTTATTGTTCTTGGTATTGGGTTGTATACTATGCTTTGTGTATATATTTTACTACTATTGCCATTTTAAAGATGTTTATGTGTTGTTGTTTGTTGATTATGGGTGACGAGTTACTTGGTGATTTCTGCATTTCATAATAGTGTTTTACTTATTGTTCCTTTTTGTGTTTTGGCCTTTTATTGTTCTTAGTAGTTCTGAAGTGTGAACTTGCTAGTACTAGTTGGGTTTGTTGTCGAAGCTTTGTGCTCTTAGTGTTATTGGTTGGTGTTGTCTTTGGTAGTTATGATTGATGGTATTGGCGTCACCCCATACTTAAAGCCTTGTTCGTCCTCGAATAACTCTTAACTGTAAGTATCATAAGTTAAGGCGAATCTACATTTCTACTTCATGCATGATATTCAAGCTAGTATAACAATGACTACACAGAATGCACGTTCCTACACTAAGCATGTTACAAACACAATTGAAAGCTTATGAACACTACTCCAAAACATCCTAGACTCAAGAATTAACTCACCTAGTTGGCAAACTCATGCTTATCATTCAATCAAGGACGTCATACTAATCACCCACATTTATCAAACATGATAAGAGAGTTACCTATAATCACTCAAAATTAAGCAATTCATAACATGATGGGTACAAGGATCAAATTATACTCACTCTCACAAAGAATTCACAAGTTACACACAATGACCAATAAGCTCGCCCTTAGTATAATGCTCCACTAATATCAGAATGAAGAATTTAGTATCAATAAGGTCTTTTTCGGATTGTAATGTAGGCTGAGGGATGGGTAGGAACTATTTAGGAATATTGTCTAACCACTCTAAGTTCTTTAATACACTACATTATACATTTAAAAACCAATCCCCAACAACCATGTTACACTTTTTCATCCACCCTTATCTTTTGTTTTGCCCCATTTCTTTTAAGTATTTTCACAAACACATGGTGGGAGCAGGCTATGCACAACTTATACAATTTGAACTAATTTTTATTTTTTTCATTATTCACTCCCAACCATAAATCATTAATTTTAAACACCAATAACTATTTCTTTTGGGGTTTCAATTTCACCTTTTCCCTCTTATTTTTCAAACTCCTCACTCAATTGATTTTTCATTAAAGTGCTTAGGAGCTTTTGTATCAAATTAAGGTCCATAAAAGAAGGAATTAGGCTATAAATGAGTCTAACAAAGAAAAAGCCAAAGGCTTAACGGGAGTTAACTAGGATTATGCACAGGTAGGACAAAAATAAGGTATAAATCAAGGCTATCAAAGAAATGACTATATCATCTCCTAATCCCACACTCTTTATTTTGCTTTTCACATACACCGGGAAAGATCTAGACATCATATACAACAAGAAATATACAAAACCTCACACGCACATGGCACATGCTTGACTCACATAGGATCATCATAGACTCCCAACCAAACAAGAGCACAAATTCAAATTTAAGCCAATAAGTACAAGAGTCACAAAAAAGAGCCTAAGAGTCTCAAAAATAGCAATTCACTCATTCAACATGCTTTTATCGAACAAAATATTGGAACCATATAATAAAAAATGGTACCAACAAGAATATCTCACACATACAAAAAATTAATTTGATCCAAAAATTGGGTTTCCCGCCACCCCACACTTAAAAATCTACTTTGTCACCAAAGTGAACTTACAGTAAGAGATAGAAATACTCCCTAAGGCCTCTAGGCCTAGCTAGTGTCATGGCATGACCCAACTCAACTCAACCATATTTCTTTATCCTTTTACTCCCTTTTGGGAGCCATTTTCTCATTTGTTTCTGACCTTTTAAGTTTGTACTCTCAAGGTCAACATCTTTCTTAACTCCAACCTTCATCATGTTGGGAAGCAGTGGGCTCATTTTAGGTCACTCAATCAGGTAGTCCAAAGAGGTCTTTTGCGGGCTAACCACCACAAACTCATCCTTTTCAATAACATTGATCATACACAAATCTTTATAGTGGGACATTATATTAGGTGCTTTGTAAACATTAAATACCACCTCTTTATTCTCTACCCTCATTTTTAGTGTGCCTTCTCTAACATCAATCAACGCTCCTCCAGTTGCTAAGAATGGACTCCCTAAGATGATTGGTACATGTTCATCTGCCTCAAAATCAAGAACAATAAAGTCAGCAGGAATAATGAATTTACCAAACTTTATGAGGACGTCCTCTATTATTTCTTTCGAATATGCCATAGAACCATCCGCGAGCTGCAAGACCATGGTGGTCGATCTACGCTTTCCTAAGCCCAATGTTTCAAACAAATATAGGGGCAGTAAATTTATGCTTGGCCCTAAGTCATTCAGTTCGTGGACCACTTTACACCTAATTTAGATAGGGAGAGTAAACTTCCCCGAAACTTTCAATTTTATGGGGATTTTCTATCTCCTTACAGCGCTCCACTCTTCAATGAGTGTTATCGCCCCCATATCTTGAAATTTTACCTTATTAAAAACCATATCCCTCAAGTACTTTGCATACTTAGGCATAGCCTAAAAAATATCTAACAAAGGTAAGTTAATGTGAAGCTCTCTGAATGTATCAAAGAACTTCTTAAACATTGCATCCTCCTTCGTTTTAATCTACATCTGAGGGAAGGGTAGTGGCGGTGTCTTTTCCACTTCAAGTTTAGCAACTTTATCTTTAAAGTACTTAGATTTTCTTGATTTTTTAGCAATTTTTCTGGAAACCTGTGGATGTAACACTCCGAATCTGGTACCCAAAATGCTACATGGTTCTCATGACCCTGAAGGACTACAAGATAACCCATGACAGATATCTGTACCAAAACATTGCATAATATAATATATAAATGCAGAAATAAAGGCTTAAAGACCGTAAGGTTTAAAACTGTAACATAACTGATATAACATAACATCTGGATGGGGTATGAAATACCCAAAATAACTTAAATGAACTATTTAAACATGATAGTCTGAAAAGCCTCAAACTGACTGAACTGTCTGAATAAGGAGTTGATGGGGAATGTCCCCAACTAACTCCAACTACTGAAATAAATTAATTAATGAGATAATAAAGTAATGGTCATGTCCTCGAAGGATGAGGACTCACTGCTAACTCTGACTACTGAGACTGGAATGCTACTGATGCTCTGGATCTCGTGCTTCTGAACCTATGGTATAAAATATCATAGCCCGAATACGTCAGTACGTTTGAATGTACTGGTATGCATGTGAGGTAGGTTGAATGCAAAAGGGTTTAAATGCATGAACTATACTAACTGACTGCATAACATAAACGTGAGAATACATGCATGACTTTATAATAACAATAACTGAGTTTGTGATAACATGTTTACTTAGTTTGAGTACTAATAACATGAGCTACTAATATCTGTATGACTAAAATAACTGATACTGAGCGAGTGTATCTGACAGTCTAGGTTCAGATGAAACTAGCTGAGTTTTGTATTATTCGGAGTTGATTGTATCTGACAGTCCTGAATCTTATAGAACTATCTGAGTTCTATTACTGAGACTAAATGACTGAGTGTGACAGTCCTGATCTTTAACAGAAACTGTGGGAAGTATTCATCTAATGAACATGCCCCAAATAATGCATTATAGCTGAGTTGGGGTCTAATCTGTAACCCCAATTGCGAGGGTGTCAATACCGCGCCATTGTTAAGGACAAGTTGTGGGTGTCGCTTATCTGACTGTGTCCCTAAAAGAGAATAGTGGGTCCCTTATCTGACAATGTTTATCCACCTCATCAACCCTTATATGCCAGTATTGATGTCTCAACCTATAATGGCTACATAGTTCTGGAATGCAAGGATGACTTCTAATAATCACACCCTCATCTGACAGTGTGTGTTCCCATCCTTGGGTTCACTCGATGCTAATTCCTACTCCCATCTGAATAGACACTGAACTTGGATTACTAAACTGAACTGGATTGAATTAAGTGAGTTTTGTTGACTGACAGAATACTACTGAGATTTTTGATATTACTAAGTTTTTTTGAGTCACATAACTTACTAAATTTCTATGAACATGGCTCGACTGAGAGTATCTTGAAAACATGACACAGGCTCTAGGCACACAGCTAAATTTTTGGGTACAAGTACCCCCAGGACTCGATAGCATAAGACTAACAAAGCATGACTTTCTTGAATACATGACCAACATCACAATCCATAATACAATAAGTTAGAGATTTCATGAAATAGAAGTTCTAAAGCACCACAAGGGTTACACATGTATCCATAATTCACTGACTAAGACATTTTATTAAACATTTGGTATGCATAAACTCGTACGTAAATGGGGATTTCATATTATCATACTAATATGGGACTTCTCCTTCGCCTAGTCTTTTAATCGAACACATGGGGATCATGCTTTGGTTATTCAATCATCAACACATCTAATAATCATGGATATATCAATCAACGTGTAAATTTAAGGGTTTATCATGATAATTATGAAAATCACCACATCCTAGGGTCAATCATTGGAATATGTAATTTCAAACATGAATCAAAACCCCATAACATCATGAACATGAATTTCAATTCAATTTAAATCATGAACATTCATAAATACACAAATCTTAGATTTTGAAAAGAGATTCTTGAGCTTCATGGGCGAAAGGGACCCATGAATCAACACATAACATACCTGGGTTGTGAATTTTTTGAAGTTCTTAGAGTTGAAGAACTTTGAATCTCTTAGTTTCTTGAAGAATGATTTGGATCTTGATCTTGGAGATTATATTTGAGAGAAAACCCTAATTTGATGTTGTAGATGGATAGTGAAATTATGAGCCTTGATCTGATATAATTAGGGGTTAAAATGGGTGGAAAAAGACCCAAATACCCTTTTAAAAATGACTTTAAAATAACTGAATGAACTATGCGATGGTGGGTGCAATGGTTCGTCCCTGGGTCGACGGTCCCTCAGTCCTGACTGTAGCACCTGGGCAGAATAGGAGTTCACTTCCTCTGCTACGATGGCTTGGGCGATGGTCCGTCGCTATCTCGACCGTCCGTCGGCCTGAGCCGTCGCCCATAAGCAGAAGGTGGTCTCACTACCTCCTCTACGACTATTTGGGTGACGGTCCATCGCTAGATTGATGGTACTTCATCCCTCATCGTCGCAACTGGAAAGTTTTGACTGTTTTCTATAAAACAACCATAACTTTTACCCCGATACCGGATTTGGACGAAATTGGTGTCGTTGGAAAGCTAATTCAATTTCCCACATGACAAAAAGTGAAAATCTTAAAAATTCTATGTATATAAAAGTGGATTCATCTTTCAAAGTAAGTTTCTAACATACTTGGAAGGATTTTAAGTTAAGTAGAAGTACGGGGTATTACAATATCTCCCTCTTGAGAACATTCATCCTTGAATGAAACTGAGTGAGAGGGGAGAAGATAAACTAACGTACATTCTGAACATGAATAACTAGAATATGATCTCATGACTGATAACTGAATATATCATACCGAACATTCATATTTGATACATGTGTAACTGATTTATGAATGCATGACTGAGTTACTGGTAAGATGAGTTTCTTATTAAACTGAACATGCATATCTGATGCATGAATACATGATTGAACTGACACATGAATGCATGACTGAATATGCAATAGTATTTAATACCAAGTTCGTGATGGAATTCTGAACATGAAATGGATATCATACTTGTCACTGAAATCTGAACATAAAACTGAAAAATCTTAAGGAAAACTATTACCTTGAGCTAGATCTGAGTTAATGGATAAGAGGTGAGGATACTTGGTATGCATGTATGCTTATACTTCCCAAGTATCTCCCTCAACGGACTGATTCCACCAAAAAAATTTGACTAGAGGGACTACTTTGTTCCTCAGTCTACGAGTTTGGTAGTCAAGAATTTCAACTGAAATCTCTCATAAGAGAGGCTGTTCTGAACATCTATGATCTGAATAGGGACTACAACTGCTGGGTCACCTATTCACTTCTTGAGAAAATAGGCATGGAAGACTGGATGAACTGAGGCTAGATCTGAAGGCAATTCAAGCTCATAAGCTACCTTGCGGAAACTACAGAGAATTTTGAAAGTACCGACATAACGGGGACTGAGTTTTCCCTTTTTTCTGAAGCTCTTCACTCCCTTCATGGGAGAGATATTTAGATAGACAAAATCACCAACCTCAAACTCAAGATCCTTTTTGCGCACATCTGCAAAAGACTTCTGTTGGCTCTAAGCAGCCCGAAGTCTTTCTCTGATCCACTGGACTTTTTCTAAGGCATCGAATACTAAGTCAGGCCCTATAAATCAGGCCTCACTAACTTCAAACCAACTAACTAGATATCTATATCTCCTACCATAAAGATCTTCGAATGGAACCATCTTAATACTTGAATGATAGTTATTATTGTATGCAAACTCAATCAAAGGCAAGTGGTCATCCCAACTACCCTGAAATCAATTGCACACGCCCTTAGCATATCTTCTAACGTATGAATAGTCCTTTTTGCTTGACCATCTATCTAAGGATAAAAGGTGTTACTGAGATGAACTTGGGTACCAAGACCCTTTTGGAACATTTTCCAAAAATAAAAGGTAAATTGGGTACCTCTGTCTATGATAATAGATAACAGAACACCGTGCAATCTGACCAACTCTCTGATGTAGATTTGACATAATTCTCGGCTGAATAAGAGGTATGGACTAGAAAAAATGAGTTGATTTGGTCATCCTGCCTACAATGACCCAATCTAAATATCATGCTTATGACGAGTATGAGGCAAACCCTTCACGAAGTCCATGTTCACTTTTTCCCACTTCCAAGTAGGAATACTGAAATCCTACATGGACCCACTAGGCTTTTGATGCTCAATCTTAACTTGATGACATATAGAGCACTTAGCCACAAACTCTGCAATATCTCTTCATCCCACTCCACCAATAGATTTCCCGCAAGTTGCGGTACATCTTTGTGGCCACTGGATGAATAGAGTAGCGTGCACCATGCACTTCTGCAAGAATTTGCTGCCTTAAGTTGCCTACACCTGGAACACATAAACGACCCTGACAACACAATACACCATCTACCCCTTGGGAGAATACCTCTACTTTCTGATACTTGACTGACTCTTTTAACTTGACAAGGCTGGGATCTCTATCTTGCTTTTCTGTCACCTCAAAAACTAGAGATGATTCTGAACTACTCTAAACCAATATGTCACCCTCCTCTTATCAACTCAGTGAATGCCTAGTCTGGCAAGCTGATAGATTTCCTAAGCTAACTTCTTATTATTGTCCTTAACATAAGCAACACTACCCATACACAGTCTACTAAGAGCGTCGGCCACCACATTGGCTTGCCTAGATGATAAAAGATACTTATGTCATAATCTTTCAAGAGCTCTAACCACCTTCTCTAGCGAAGATTGAGATATTTCTGAGAAAATAAATACTGAACGCTCTTATGATCTGTGAACACATCTACATGAAATCCATATAGATAATACCTTCAAATCTTCAAGGAAAAAACTATGGCTGCTAACTCAAGATCATGAGTATGATAATTCTTTTCATGGGGTTTAAACTGTCTGGAGGCGTAGGCTGTGTGACCTTACCATGCTCTATGAGGAAACAACCCAAACCTACTCTGGATGCGTCAAAATACACTTCAAACCCATTGGAACCATCTAGTAGAGCTAAGACTGGAGCTGAGGTGAGTCGAGTCTTCAACTCCTTAAAACTCTTCTCACAAGGATATGACCATTAAAACTTTACTTTCTTCTAAGTCAATCTGGAAATAGGGGATACAATAGAAGAAAATCCCTTAACAAACCTTCTGTAATAGACAGCCAAACCCAAGAAACTCCTGATATCTGATAGAAAGATAGGTCTGGGCCAGTTTCTTACTGCTTCTCTCTTTTGAGAATCAACCCTAATGCCATCACCAAAAATGATATGACCAAGGAATGCTACTGACCTTAGCCAAAATTTACACTTACTAAATTTGGCGAACAACTGATGATCTCTGAAATTCTGAAGTATGATTATGAGATGGTCTGCATGATCACGCTCACTGCGGGAATAGACCAGAATATCATCTATGAAGACTATGATGAACATGTCCAAGTAATGGTTGAACACCCGGTTCATCAAGTCCATGAAAGTTGTTGGGGCATTGGTAAGACCAAAAGACATAACTAGGAATTCCAAGTGACTATATCGAGTATGGAAAATTGTTTACGAAATGTCACATTCTCTGACTTTGAGCTGATGATAGCCTGATCTGAGGTCTATCTTAGAGAAATAACTAGCACCCTAAATTTGGTCAAACAAGTCATCGATTCTGGGAAGTGGATATTTGTTCTTGACCATGACTTTATTGAGCTGACGGTAGTCTATACACATTCTGAGAGAACTATCATTCTTTCACATGAATAAGACTGGTGCCCCTATGGGGACATACTCGGTCTAATGAATCTCTTATCTATGAGATCCTTTTACTGCTCTTTCAATTCTCTAAATTCTGTTAGTGCCATTCTGTATGGCAGAATAGATATAGGATGAGTATTTGGAAGAAGATCGATACCAAAGTCTATTTCCCTTTCGGAAGGAATTCTTGGAAGATCTTCGGGAAAGAAATCTGAATATCCATTCACGACTGGATTGATTTAAGACCGGGAGTTTAAGAACTAGTGTCTTTAACTCAAACAACATGATACACACATCCTTTAGATATTATTTTCCTTGTCCGATGGTAGGAAATAAGATGACCTCTGAAAGCTGAAGTACTACCCTTCCACTCTAGGAAAGGTTCATTCAAAAACTAAAATTGGACTATTCTGTTTCTTCAGTCGGCTGTGGCATAGAAGGAATGAAGCCAATCCATGTCGAGAATGACATCAAAATCAGTTATCTCTAATTTGTCTAAATCTGCTGAGGTGACTTTATGAAATATCATAACCGAACAATTCTTGTATACCCATTGGGCTATGATTGTTTTACCCATTGGGGTAGAGACTGATTAGGGATCTGCTAGAATTTTTGGGACTAACTCTGAAATTAACAGTTATATAGGGAGTAATAAAACACAAAGAAGATCCTGGATAAAGCAAAGCTTAAATATGCACATGAAAGATCTGTAACATACCAGTAACCACATCAGAAGAATTTTCTTGATCTTGCCTAGACTGGAGATCATAAAGTCGATTTGGGCGTTGCCCACTAGTGGCGCTAGAAGTGGCACCCTACTGATTCGGGCGACCGGACTGAGCTGAGGAATGGTTCTGCTGACCCTGATAACCTGATTGGGGACAATCTCTAACTCTATGTCCTGTCTTTCCATATCTAAAATAGACATCGCTACCATATCTACAAGCACCCTTATGGTTCTTACCATAAGTCTGACAAAGGGGATTAGTTTGGGCATTGCTAAAATTGCCCAGAGACTTAGAACCTGGCACTCTATCTCTATTACCATCCCTAAACTTAGGAGATAAAGCACTAGATGAAGAAGGAGCTGGAACTGCTGACTTAGGACGAAATTAAAGACAGATTCCTCCTTCTATTTTGGGCTGAGCAAAGTTGAAACTACCTGTCCTTGCTCTCTTATTCTGCCTCTCCCTCATCTTAATCTTTTTCTCCTCTATCTGTAGAGCATTAGTCATAAGCCTGGATAAATTTATGTCACTATTACACATCGTAGACCTACACTTATTGACCATACTATCATTCACCCAGAGACAAACTTACTCATCTTAGCCCTGCTATCTGCAACCACATGAGGAGCATATCTAGCTAATTAAGTAAACTTAAGAGAATACTCTTTCACCGTCATATTTCCTTGCCTGAGGTTGATAAATTCTAACACTTTTGCTTCTTTCAGCTCTAGGGGGAAGAATCTATCTAAGAATGTAGTAGTAAACTCCTCTTATGCAATAGGCCTTGCATCTACAGCCCTCTCTGACTTCCACTATTTGTAATAAGTATGAGCAACATCCTGCAAATTATATGCAGCTAACTCTGCACCAGCACTAGAAGTAACCCCCATGATGTCTGTAATCTTCTAAACCTGATCGATGAATTCTTGAGGGTTATCATCTGACTTAGACCCAAAAAAGGATAGAGGATTCGTTCAAGTGAAGTCCTAAATCTTGGTTGTAGATGAATTGGCCACTGGGTTGGCCAGAACAACAACTGGTCATTCATTCCGAGTAGCAACTAACTGAGCAAGAGTAGTGGATACAGGTTTCAACTCTGTATAAGAAACATGTTCGCCCAAAGGTTCTTCGGGCTAAGGGGCTGGCTGATTCCTGTTTCTTCTTTTGGAAGGCATATTCTATTGAAGAAAGGGAGAAATGGATTAGACTGAGAGATTGACCTGAGATTATGCTCACTAGTATGACATTAATACTGAAAGAAGGGAAACTATTCCTAAAACATCTTTTAGCCTCCAGTACATAAATGTGGCGCGCAACACACCCATGTACAAGACTCTACTAGATGCGACTTTCAGACTTCCTAGGACTCTATTGAACCTTAGGCTCTGATACCAAGTTTGTAACACCCTGAATCTGGTACCTAAAATTCTACACAGTGCTCATGACCACGACGGACCAAAATCTAACCTATGACTGATATCTATACCTGAATACTGCATAATATATTGTATAAATATGGAAATAAAGGCTGAAAGACCATGAAGTTCAAAACTGTAACATAACTGATATAACATAACATCTGGATGAGGTATGAAATAACCCAAATAATTGATATGAACTGTCTAAACATGATAGTCTAAAAAGCCTCTAACTGACTGAACTGTCTGAATAAGGAGTGGATGGGACATGTCCCCAACTAACTCCAACTACTGAAATAAATTAATTAATGAGATAATAAAGTAATGGTCAAGTCCTCGAAGGATGAGGACTCATTGCTAACTCTGAGTGCTGAGACTAGAATGCTACTGATGCTCTGGAGCTCGTGCTTCTGAACCTATGGTATAAAACACCATAGCTCAAATACGTCAGTACATTTAAATGTACTAGAATAAATGTGGGGTAGGATGAATGCAAAAGGGTTAACATACATAAACTATACTAACTGACTGCATAACATGAACGTGAGAATACATGCATGACTATGTAATAACTATAACTGAGTTGGTGATAACATGATTACTGAGTCTGAGTACTGATAACATGAGATACTGATCTATATAACTGGAATAACTGATACTGAGCGACTGTATCTGACAATCTAGGTTCTGATGAAACTAGTTGAGTTTTGTATTTTTTTGAGTTGGCGGTAATAGACAGTCCTGAATCCTATAGAACTATCTGAGTTCTATTACTGAGACTGAATGACTGTGTCTGACAGTCCTGATCTGTAACTGAAACTGTGGGAAGTATTCATATAATCGGCATGCCCTAAATAATGCATTATAGTTGAGTTTGGGTCTAATCTGTAACCCCAATTGGAAGGGTATCAATACCGCGCCACTAGTAAGGACAAGTTGTGGGTGACCATCATCTGATAGTGTCCCAAAAAGAGAATGGTGGGACCCTTATCTGACAGTGTTTATCCACCTCATCAACCCTCATCTGACATTGTTGATGTCTCAACCTATGCAGACTACATAATTCTGGAATGGAAGAATGACTTCTAAGAATCACAACCTCATCTGACAGCGTGTGTTCCCATCCTTGGGTTCACTCGGTGCTAATTCCTACTCCCATCTGAATAGACACTAAACATGGATTACTGAACTGAACTGGACTGAATTAACTGAGTTCCATTGACTGATGGAACTACTACTGAGATTACTAAATTTTTGAGATTTTTGAGATTATTGAGTTTTCCTGAGTGACATGACTGACTGAATTTCTATGAACATGGCTCGACTGAGAGTATCTTGAAACAAAGACACTAGCTCTAGGCACACAGCTAAATTTTTAGGTACAAGTACCCCCAGGACTCGATAGCATAACACTGACAAAGCATGACTTTCTTGAATACATGACCAACATCACAATCCATAATACAATAAGTTGGAGATTTCATGAAATAGAAATTCTAAAGCACCACAGGGGTTACACATGTATCCATAATTCACTGACTACGACATTTCATCAAACATTTGGTATGCATAAATTTGTACATAAATGGGGATTTCATATTATCATACTAATATGGCACTTCTCCTTCACCTAGGCTTTTAATCGAACACATGGGGAGCATGCTTTGGTTATTCAATCATCAACACATCTAATAATCATGGATATATCAATCAACGTGTAAATTTAAGGGTTTATCATGATAATTATGCAAATCACCACATCCTAGGGTCAATCATTGGAATATGTAATTTCAAAAATGAATCAAAACCCCACAACATCATGAACATGAATTTCAATTCAATTTAAATCATGAACATTCATAAATACACAAATCTTGGATTTTGAAAAGAGATTCTTAAGCTTCATGGGTGAAAGGGACCCATGAATCAACGCATAACATACCTGGGTTGTGAGTTTCTTAAAGTTCTTGGAGTTGAAGAACTTTGAATCTCTTAGTTTATTGAAGAATGATTTGGATCTTGTTCTTGGGGATTATCTTTGAGATCAAACCCTTATTTCATGTTGTATATGGATAATGAACTTATGATCCTTGATCTGATATAATTAGTGGTTAAAACGGGTGAAAAAAGACCCAAATACCTTTTTAAAAATGACTTTAAAATAACTGAACAAACTATGCAATGGTGGGTTTGATGGTCCATCGCTGGGTTGACGATCTGTCGATCCTGACTGTCGTAACTGGGAAGAATAGAGGTTCACTGCCTCTGCTATGATGGCTTGGGCGATGGTCCGTCTCTAGCTCGATAGTCTGTCGGCGTGAGCCATATCCCTTAGAAAGAAGGTGGTCTCACAACCTCCGCTATGATGGTTTGGGTGATGGTCCATCGCTAGCTCGACGCTCCGTTGGCCCTCATCGTCGCACCTGGGCAGTTTTGACTACTTTCTATAAAACGGCCATAACTTTCTACCCTGATATCGGATTTGGATGAAATTGGTATCATTGGAAATCTAATTCAATTTCCCTAATGAATAAAAGTGAAAATCTTAAAAATTCCACGTATATAAAAGTGGATTAATCTTTTGAAGTAAATTTCTAACATACTTGCAATGATTTCAAGCTAAGTAGAAGTACGGGGTATTACAGTAGAGTTACCACATCAACATCTACCTCTTTAGTTGCCTTTGGAGGTTCTCCTTGAAGATCTTTACCACTTCTCAAGGTGATTACCATAACTTGTTTTGGATTTTCTATATCTACTGGAAGACCACCTTGATGCCTAGTAGTCAATTCTTGTTATAACTACCCCAACTATAACTTTAAGCTTCTTTGTCCCCTTTCTGATTTGTCAATTTTTCCAGCTGATTTTTCATATCCGCAACCATTTGTTCTTGACCAGCTATGATTTGTTTCATTATATCTTCTATGTTGCTAGTTGATTGATTTCCTTGTGCCTGTGGTTGCTGAATTTATTGTTATGCATTCCACGGCTGAGTCTGTCACTTTATGTTGTAGGCATTAACATAATATAGCCTTTGAGCATTGCCCATATACATTACTGATTCCAGATTTGAAGTGCACATGTCCACTGAATGGCCACTATTTCTACAGATCTTGCACCAACCACTAGTTTACTGAACTGTATTGACTGTTGTTGTAACTTGTGGAGCTCCCAATTTTAGGCTGTTGAACTGAGTATTTATCATATTTTGCAATGCTATAACTTGAGCTAATAAAGCAGTGAACTGGTCCCTCTCTAATACACCCATAATTCTTTTTATGGCACTTCTAGCATCTGAATGTCACTTGAAATTTCCTTATGCAATGTGGTTCAACAATGTGTACAGCTCATCATAAGTCAATTCCAGCTCTTGACCACCTATGACTAAATCTAGAAAAATCTTTGTACTGTGATCAAGTGCTTCTACAAAAGTATGAGAAAGTACCTCATTGGATTATTGGTGATGAGAACAATCCCGAAGAAGAGTCTTAAATCCTTCCCAAGTATGATAGAGGTTTTTATCTGGCTTCTATTTGAAGCTCACTATCTCACTGCAAAGTCTTGTAGTCTTGCCAGATGGAAAAAATCAGATGAGGAACTTTTTGGCTAAGACGTCCCATGATATGATTGAATTGGATGGCTACACATTCAACCACCTTTTTGCTTCCATCAACAGTGAATGGGGAAAGAGTGTCAATCTCACATAATCTATATTTACCCCAGTCGAAATGAATGTATCAGTAAGCTCAATGAAATTCTACAAGTGGACTTGTGGATCCTCGTGTGAAATACCTACAAACTGTCTACTGCTGATAAAAAGATGCACCATATTGTGCTTTAACTCGAAATACCCCCCAGCAGCCGATCTTTGAATTGGGGAAGTCAAGTTCGTCGGAAGTGGGACAACCACTTCTTAAACCGTCCTGCGCGCTTATTGTTCTACAACCATTATAGCAGGATTCTCTTGGTTTTCATAGATTTGCAGAATTTAAGGAAGAAGGTGTTCTTCTCTCCTTCTTTGATAAAAAAGTTGCTCAGGTTTAGTGCTTGGTTCAACCAAGTCCTGATCCCTTGCTAGCTTTTGTAACCTATTTCCTACAAAAACACAACCAAGACCAAGCATAAAAACACCAAATAAATTTAAAAGTAAAACTAAAATAAACAATTACCAAATTCAAAGTCCCCGACAAAGGCGCCAAAAACTTGACAACGCCCAAGTTCACACGCAAGTGTATATGGTCTTATAAAGTAGTAAAGTGGCGTAATGAAAGCCAAGAATCAATCCCACCGGGACTTGGTTAAACAATGATTCTATTTTCATTCAAAATTTAGATTCAACTAGTGCAAAAGTAACTAAAAGAGAAAATAGAGTTTGTAAATTGCAAGTAAAGTAAACATTGTATAAAGTAAAGATCTTGGAAAATCAATAGGAGTAAAACCGAGGGTTGAAGAACTTTGAACAATCGTACTGTGTTATTAAGTTTCATTTGTCAATTCACTTATCTTGGTTGTCGATTCATAGGGCTTATTGCATGATCATGGTCTCCCAATCTCTAACCAATCACCTAATGTGGATATTACAACTACATCATTGAGAGGGGATGTAATAATCTAATTAAGTTATTTAAGCTATCATCCTACGTTTGAATCAAGTAAGGCACCTAAGTACATCCCTGTCCTAGATACTAATTCCTAATCCTTATTTCATAAAAGACTACAAACCATACTTTGTTCAATCCTTCATTCTACCTCTCTATTTCCTCTCCCGAGTTCACAAGGCTGATAATTATGTATTCTAAGGGTGATCAAGCCTCAAAATAGTTAAAACAAGATTGAACACACAACCAACAATAATAAGAAAATCAACGAACTCAAAATAATAGTACTTATATTTTTGGTTTTAACCCCGAAAAGAGGGTTTCTAACCACTCATACTCATAATCATGATCCAAAAGGTTGAACACATAATATAATCTAAAAGAAATCTCAAGAAATAATGTAAAATCTAAGTTATGAAGTTGTATTAGCCTCTTTTGTGCTCCAATACGCTCCAAGATGAATAATAATATTTACAAAGATGTATTTATGGTAGATAAGTACTCCCAAGCCTTGTAGGATTGAATTTTAACTTCTGGCCATGTGTGAATTGGCCCTCACATGGAATTTTCTAGAAACAGGAGTGGAAGTTGAGTTGCACAAGCTGGAAATGGGAGTAGAAGTCGTATCGCAAGGCTTAAAAGGGTGTGTGGAGGTCGCGACGTGCCCTCATCGCTAGGGATTATTGTTTTGGGTCCCTTTTTAAGATTTTTGTCTATAGAACTAACCAATTGTCCTTTCCTACCGCCCACATGCACCCTGGACATTCCAGGACTCCAAATTGTATCCAAGTTGTGTATTGTGCTTTCATTGATCCATTTCGGGCCTTTTTGAGTTGTTTACACTTGATTTGAAACTTTTATATCCTTCATAAATCATCATAATCCATTCACCAAGAATCCTATAGCATTAATCACACCTACATAAATCTCAAAATAATACAACATCCAAAACGGTGAACTAGAAACTCGAGCAAAGCATAGGCTTCATTCACTTAGATTTATAACTTATTGTTTTGACTCTTGTCTTGATCCAATTGATCCTTGAACATTACCAGAAAGTTTTTTCACATATAAATACACAATAACAATGTTAGTAACTCATTAAACATGTTAGAACCCAACACTATAGACTAGACAACACCTAGCTCAAACTAGTCACCTTAGTTTTCTCGGTTGAACTCTAAATGATCAATTTGAATGAAAACTTATGTGAAAACACCATTAAACATTGTAAACACTTACATGGACACTTAAATGCACATTTATATCATTATCAACACATTAAGAACATGAATCATCCTCAAAACAAGACTAAAAAGACTTGAATAGTAACACTAGAATGCATAAATACACCCAATATCATTGGCGTAGGCTCATGTCTTCAGGTGAGGCTTGGGTCAGGGTAGGGTTCATAGTTGGGGGCATGGACTAGGGTAGGGTAAAGGGGTAGGATAGGTAAAGGGTTTAAGGATAACTATAGGTTGAGAGTAGGGTCGTGGAACATAGGGTCTTTATCGGAGAAGTCATTAGAGCTAGTGAAAATTTTTAAGAAAAGGAGAATCAATATAGCTTGTATCCAAGAAACCAAATAGGTGGGTTACAAGGTGAGAGTAGTAGATGGTTATAAGTTTTGGTACTCAGGTAGCATGAGGAATAGGAATGGTGTAGGTATTTTAGTAGATGATGAGCTTAGGAAGCAAGTGGTAGAGGTTAAGAGGGTCAATGATAGGATGATTTTAATTAAGCTAGTTATTGCAGGGTCTTCATGGAATATTATTAGTGTGTATACACCCTATGTAGGCTTGGATGATGAAGAGAAGAAGAACTTTTGGGAGGATTTAGACGAGATAGTGAAGAGTGTCCCCAATAATGAGAAGCTTCTCATAGGAGGGGATTTTAGTAGGCACATAGGGTCTGCTTCGAAAGGTTATGATGATGTGCATGGAGGACATGGTTTTGGTGTAAGGTCTATTGAAAGAGTGGCACTTCTGGATTTTTCTCAGGCGTTTGGATTGGTGGTAGTTGATTCATACTATCCCAAAAAGGAGGTTCACTTGGTTACCTTCTGTAGTTTGATGTCCAAGACTTAAATTGACTTTTTGTTCCTTAGAAAAAAATATAGGGGTATTTGTAAGGATTGTAAGGTCTTATCGAGTGAGATTCTTTCAACCCAACATAGGCTTTTAGTGATGGACTTGGAGATCAAAATAGAGCTGATAAGAAGAAGTATGGAGGATCAGTGGAGAATTATATGGGGCAGTCTGACATTAGCTAGTGCACTGGATATAGGGTATAAGTTGATGGTGACGAAAGCTCGGGGTTGTGGAGGGGATATAGATAGTATGTGGGACAGGACTGATAACTGCATCTAAAAGATATCTAGAGATATGTTGGGAGTCTCGAGTGGTTATTCAAGAATGCACCAAGGGGACTGGTGGTGGAACTAAGAAGTGAAGGGGAAGGTGGAGGCCAAAAAGAGAGAATATGTAAATTTAGTGGAGAGTAAGGATGAAGAAGATAAATGGAATAATAGGAAAAAGTATAAGATTACTGAGTGAGAGGAAAAGTTAGCGGTCACGAGGGATAAGGATGTTGCTTTTGGGAGTTTATACATAATATAAGATAGTAAAGGTGGGGTAAAAAGTTATACAAGATTGCCAAGGTTAGATAGAGGAGGACTCGAGACCTAGATCAGGTGAAGTATATTAAGGATATGGATGGAAAATTTTTGGTAGAGGAGGGTCATATTAGGAAGAGATAGCAGTCATACTTTTATAAGCTCCTGAGCAATGAAAAGGATACTAGCATTGTGTTGGTATATTTGGAGAATTTCGAGAGGTTTCACAATTATGACTATTATAGGTGCTATAAAGTTGAAGAGTCTAAAAGGGATATTCATATGACGGATAGAGGTAGAGCAATGGGGCCAGATAAGATTTCATTTGATTTTATGAAGTGCACAAGAGGGGAAAGTATAGAGTGGTTGACTTGATTGTTTAACATAATTTTCATGATAGCAAGGATGCCTGAATCTTGGAGGTGGAGTATGATGATTCCTTTGTATAAGAATAAGGCTGACATTTAGGATTGCAATAATTATAAGGGTATCAAGTTTTTTAGCACACTATGAAGGTTTGGAAGAGGGTGGTAGAGTTAAGGTTGTGGAGGATTGTTACTGTCTCTGAAAATCAGTTTGGATTTATGCCAGGGCGCTCGACTAAAGAAGCTATATATATTGTCAGGAGACTACTTGAGCAGTATAGGGAAAGGAAAAAAGATTTTAACATGGTGTTTATCGACTTAGAGAAGTCTTATGATAGAGTTCCCAGGGAGGTTCTTTAGAGGTGTTTGCAGGATAGAGGTGTATCTATAGTATATGTTAGGGCTATTAAGTATATGTGCGATGGAGCCAAGACTCAGGTTAGGACTGAGGGTGGGGACTAACAGAAATTTCCTATATTGATGGGGTTACATCAAGGATCGACGCTTAGTTTTTTTTTCCGTGGTGGTGAATGTTTTAACGCGGCACATTCAAGATGAGGTGCCTTATTTTTTGATTTTTGTGGATGATGTAGTCTTTCTTGATGAGACTTGTCGTGGAGTAAATTCTAAGTTAGAGGTTTTGAGGCAAACTCTTGAGTCTAAAGGGTTTAGGTTGAGTAGGTCCAAGATAGAATATTTGGAGTGTAAGTTCAGCGATGTGTCTCATGAGTTTTATGTGGTTGTTAAGCTTGACACTCATTCTATCAGTAAGAGAGATAGTTTTAAGTATCTGGGGTCGATGATTCAGGAGAATTGCAAGATTGCCGAGGATGTCACTCATCGGATCGGGGTAAGGTGGATGAAATGACAGCTCACCTCTGGTATCATGTATGACAAAAAGGTACCTCCCAAACTTAAAGGAAATTTCTATTGACTGGTAGTTAGACCGGCTTTATTGTATGGGATGGAGTGTTGTCCTGTTAGGAAGACCCATATCCAGAAGATGAAAGTGACGGAGATGATAATGCTTGTGTGGATGAGTGGGTGTACTATATAATATAGGATTAGAAATGAGGTTATCAGGATAAGGTAGGAGTGGCTTTAATGGAATCCAAGATGAGGAAAGAGAGGTTGAGATGGTTAGGTCATGTGATGCGGAGGAGCACGGATGCCCTAGTGTCGAGGTGTGAGATGTTGGCTAGGGATGGTTTTAAGCAAAGTAGATATATGCCAAAGAAATATTAGAGGGAGGTGACTATACATAACATGGAGTAGCTTCAGCTTACCGAGGACATGACCCTGGATAGGAAGTTGTAGAGGAGGCAAATTAGGGTAGAAGGTTAGTCTGAGTTAGGATGTTGTATATTTTGGTGTATACTTGGAGTATCTTGCTTTTGGTATTATTTTATATGTTAATTTCAATTGTAACGTTCTATTACTATTCCTTATCTTATCTTAGATTTCTATATTTTAAGTTGGGGGTCTATCGGAAACAACCTCTCTATCTCACAATGAGGTAGTGGTATGGACTGTGTACACTGACCCTCACCAGACCCCACTTGGTGGGAACATACTGGGTATGTTGTTGATGTTGTTTTTGCTTCTACTTTAGGGTTCTCACAAAAATGGCACCTGGAGGGAAATTGAATTCCCCTTCTTCTTAAAGTCATCTAATGGAACTTTTTCTTACCACAACTTCAAATAAAAATAATATTTTGATAGGTATACTTTTGATCCACATGAAGTTGTACATGTTGGAATAAGTAAGTAAATGAATTACAAGGCATAAATCATAAGAACAATAGCATAAATGAAGATAAACAAAAAAAGAGTAATATCATCCCACAACCTAGTAAGGTTAGTACAAGAGCCTCTAATCAAAATAATATAAGTACTATCAAGTAAAAAATACAACAATCTTGAAAATAGAAAAATTGTCCAAAAATAAAAGATAGAGAAAAGGTTAACTTTGGCTCCGAGAACTCACCCTATCTCCGAACTCTGGCCAGCATAATCACAAAGTCAATGATGATAACTACTACTCGGGTCTACATCAAAAATCTATAGAAGTATAGTATGAGTACCAAAGCCACGGGTTCTCTGTATGCATCAGTGGTTGACTCAGCCAAATCATAATATAACTATAATAAAATGTTAAATAAATAAGATAAGTCAATAGTAAAAAGGGTAATCCTGGAATGATACTCCAAATTTTGAAAGTAAACAGCAAAAATAAAGATATTAAAGAAAACATAGCTATCTCTACATAATTGGGCCCCCAGAAGTCCAGAACATGCAAATAAAGTAAATAACCCAATGCGATCCCCCATAAGCTCAGAGGGTGCAATCAAGGTGAAGTAATAATAGTAAAGGTACCAACTATCCATATATAAAAATCAAAATCATGGATTCTTTTTACTGTAAACACCGAACTCAAACCCGATTCCATAACCGTCATAAATAACCTCTCAATATCAGACTTGAACTATAATTAATATCATGAATAGTGGACTTGAATTAGAATTAATATCATAAATTATGCCGGAATCGAAACGGTCATAATACCATAAATTGTCAAAATCAAATTTGAACTATTATCTCCTAAACACAATGATAGAATGATCCATAATACTGAATCATCCTTCCACTTCAAGAATCGATTAATTTTGCTTGATTTAGTGAGACCTTTGTGTCACTTGAACAGTGATACTAGGGCTTAATTACTGGATATAAGGTTTTGGAAATGCTGAATGATAAAATAGTGAATTAGATATATTGGTTCCATAAGGAAGTTGGTAAATGAAAGCAAAGAGTAAACCAAGCTGGTGTCGGCTTATGCAAAAATCCATTTTGTAGAGGCTAGTGAAGTCATATAAAATGCTTATCAATTAGAGGTGCATAATATCAATAGATCAGAATTGGTTATAAATAATGTTACATTTAAAAAAATATTTACTTCTTAAGAAAAAAATGTAAGACTTAAAATAAATGGATGAAATGAGGTGTGTTACAAGTAGGCTATATCAATTTTCGGAATAGTTGAGCTCATTTTTATGAAAGGCAAAATACTTGATCTCATTGCTTATTTTTTGATGGATCCAATTTACCTTTTTCCTGATACTATGAAAATACCACCTTACTATTGACCTACTTGAGAAGATCCAACACAGGTGGGGCATAGATTAGGCATAGATGGGGTACAGATGATACTGTTTGGGGTATTTTTTTGACTTGGGTGTTCATGATCATCTGGTGCATGCGTGAGTGTCCTTCTGACACATCCATATAAACATTAACATTCCTTTTCTTTTGTATTTGACCTCCCATTGACTTGAATGGCATGATCATCTTAAATTTCAACCTTTACCGGCACAAATGAGCATTATATATGAGATTAACACCAAATCAATGAAAAAGAATAATAATTTAAAATTAAAAAGTATTAACAAATCATCAAAATAATGATTTATCAGTTATTCAATTTTATACAGTATTCTTGGCATCTGCTAGACCATGGGTTAGTTTGGGGTCACTTGTGACTCTAGGCATCGTATTATGACTAGGGGTAGTCTCGGGTCATGACAAACATGGGATTAGAACATTAGGTTTATAGTTTCCTAGGGTGTCTGTAAGCGATATTAAGTAGAGTCTTATTTATTGGTGTGAAGCATGCTACACTTATGAGTTATGGGAAATAAAATTTTATAGGAAAAGTTTCACTTCATTCATGTTAATATCATGCCATAAAGTGTGAACACTAGTAAACCATATTCTAACTCGTGCTCTATACACTTACAAAATATTTCTCCCAAGAGAACTAACAGAAAAAGGAATAGAAATAGCAATGGTAATGGGAATCAAAAAACACCACCACTATCTCTAGTAAACCCTTTAAATGAACAAGTCTCTCATGCATAATTTAGGTATACTTTTATATCAATAGCCCAGTCCTTGACCACCCAGAATAACCAGCAGGCTATTGTACAAACCAACCCAATAATGAATACAAAAACAACCAGAGTCTGAGACTTCATTGGCATGAATCCTCTAATATTCTTTGGGTCTAAGTTTGATGAGGGTCCACAGGATTTCCTAGATAGTATTCAAGAAGTTACTAAGATTATAGGTGTCACTCCAACTAAAATGATTACTTTGTTGCTTATCAGTTGTAAGGAGTGGCTTATATCTAGTACAAGTAATAGAAAGAAGATAAAGGTGTAGATGCATGATTGGTATAGTGGGATAAGTTTATTGCTACATTTCTAGATAGGTTCTTCCCACTTTAGCTAAGGGAGACCAAGGTGCAGGATTTCATTAATCTAAAGCAGGACAACATGAATGTGAAGGAGTATTCTCTCAACTTTTCTAAGTTGGCAAAGTATGCTCCGACTATGGTCGCTGACTTTAGGGCTTTCATGAGCAAGTTATGTCAGGTGTTTCTTAGGATGTGGTCAAAGAGTATAGAACTACTATGTTTATTAAGCATATGGACATCACTATATCAATGGTTCATGATCAACAGACTGAAGATGACAAAATTAAGGAGAAGGAAAAAAAGAGTAAGAGGGCTATGATGGGAATGCCACCTACAATCATAAAATGTCCCAAATTGTATATGACATCGTCTCCATTAACAAATCTAAATATAGTACATAAACAAGAAAACAAGTACGCAAAAGAAATAGAATAGATATACATTGAATAAAACATAAGATCACAACACTAAAGATGCATAGTGTATGAATTGCAATGATGAGGATAATAATAATGATGTGATATGATTGAGGTTCTCACATAACCTACGTATATGCCTACTAAGCCTCAGGGCTTTTAGGTAAGACCCATGGGGGGTTTTCAACATATATACTTTCTCAATACTCAATCCAATCTTAATATCACTACAAGAAAATTGTTAAATTGTGATGGAATATTTGAGACGGAACACTTCTGTCATAATTTGTGACAGAATTCTGATGAATTTATGATGGATTATTTTTGCATAAATACAAAGAAAAATAAAAAAAATCACATAAATATTCAAAGAGTAACAAATTTGTGACTAATTTTTGATTCATTTAAATATAATTTTTGTGACACACATATTTTTTTCACAAATTAAAGCTGATGAGAAAAAATAATAACTTTCTGACACAAATCCATTACTAATTTTGTGACAGATTGAGAATTCCATCACAATAAATTTTTTTAAAAAAAGTAATTAATGTAATAAAAATTTGTGATGAATTTATTCCATCACAACAAAAATTAAATTTTTTTTATATATGACAGATTTATTTTCGTCAAAAGTAGAATTGGGCGTTCCCTCTAAAATGTTTTTCATTTTCCCTCTTTTTTATTTTACATTGGTTTTTGCCTCAGTTCCCTCAAAACCCTTCATTTTCTTGAATGAGTTCGCATAGGCATAAGCAGCCATTTTTTGCAAGCAGTCCATTCACTTAGTTCGCATTTTCTTGAATGAGTTCGTATTTAATTTCTTCCACAAACACTTAGTTCATCTCAATTTTGATTCTTCTTCTTCACTCGTTGAGGTAATTTATCTCAATTTCTATTTTTTGCAACTTATTGAGGTATGTAATAGGTCATTTTTTGCAACTTGTTGATGTATGGAATAGATTATTTTTTGCCTGTTGAAATAGATTGTTTTGAATAGATTGTTGGAATTTATCTCAAGCAGTCGTTGGAATAGATTATTTTGAGGTATGGAATAGACTAAGTTAGAGTTCTTTTTTGAGGTATGGAATAGACCAAGTTTTATCAAGAATAAGTTAGATTAAAAAATTTGTTAACTTGTTAGAAGGAAAATATGAGAATATAGATTGAAATAGAAAGATGCATCTCTCTATTGGCGTATTGATGAAAGAACTTGATATGTAATTAAGCTAGACCAGCCGTCTTCAATTTCGCACCTGTGCAGTAATGAATTTTAGTTGTTAGTTTCTGTAATGGACATTCCAAACCCCACAGACTTCACTTGATGATGGTTGAAGTGGGGTACTTAATTTACTGATCAATTATATACACACTCAAACACATACACACGGACGTTTATATGTATATATATATAAATGGCAGTTTACCTAGCCGGTAGTGAGTTGGCCAATTACTCAATTAATGAGGTTGAGAGATGATTTTTACATTTTTAATTCTATAGGGGAGATTATGGATCATTATAGCTAAAATTATTTAATAACTTTAGGTAAACATAAATTGTCAGCTATGGGAAAATGTGAGGGTAGTTCTATCCCATCATTGAGTGCTTAATCTGGAAGTTTAGGCAAGTTTGTAGGATTGGATTTTTTAAAATTTTTTGTTTTTACCCCTGCCTAGGAGCTCCCACACCTTTAGTTCCCTTGGTGAGGGGTGCTTACCATCCGAGGAACCTCCTCTTGACTGTAGAATTAGTTTCAGTATTTCATCAAGACAAGTTTCATTGTCATGGTTGTTATAGGGAAAAAATATCGAAGAATATAGTTTATCCCATATTATGATAAGGATACCTTTATACTCCAATTAAAGTGGGACAAAAAGAAATACTTGGATGCGATATCCTAAACTATGAGATAAGTCACGGGATGGAAGAAGTATAAATAACTTGATAGGTAAGGGGGAACAAGAAAATAAAAGTAAACACCTTAATTAGTTGGATCGGCTATATGTTGCTAGTCATGCAGAAAGGGAAAAAGAGAAAGGAGAAGTTGGGCTTTACGATCTAGACTCGTATGTATAATGTTTTAAACTATCACGTCTATAATGGTGCTAGTGGTATTGAGCTACACAAAATCAAGTTCGCAACCTCAAACTTATGTTATGACTTATGTGGCTTGTGGAATAATCCATGTCGTTTGCTCTTCAGTTCCCTAATATAGACTAGCAAATCAAGCTAGAGACCATAAATAATATCCTTATATGTGGGTATTTTGAACTACCATGAGGATAACATACATATGAACACTTTTGTCTGAAGTTTGTCAATACTGATAACAAGTTTAAAAATAGCAAATTGGAAACTGAGTAATGGGTGCAATTCTTTCTAACTAGTTGTCTATGCTTAGGCTACAATTAGCTTGGACTAGGAGAAAGTTAAAATTTACCATGAGACATGGTAAAAGAAACACTATAATCATATGCTAAACTTTGGTTGGAAGATAAATTGTAACAATAGAACAATAGTACTGGTGCAAAGTCATGTGTACACCAGTAGGGGTGGCACAGTACTGATAATATAGGTCATTAGTTGCCACCTTAGTGGAAGAGGCGTATGTAATTAAGGTCAATGCACAAAAAGACATTGAGAATATCTAGCTAACGTGTGAGTCCAACTATTATCCACTATATCCATAGATATCCCTATTGGGTCTAGTAGCAGCTCGTCAACCACTACGCAGTTGGTCATATTAGTTGTTGGGGAAAAGTAAGAGAAGATATTTTATACAAGTTATTTACCTTTTTAAAAAAATAAATTTCATAAAATGTAAAATTTACTCTTTATAATTATATTTTAGGTTTGTCCCTAATGGTCATTCTATCTCAAAGACCATCACAAAAAGTTTTATGAAATGACAAGATGCTACACATGGAGGGGTGTTACTGAATCCACTCGTAAATTCTATTGGCATGAATTCATGGTAAATATTATTTTATATTAAAAATTTATAATGTTGTTGTTGTTGTTTTTTTTATGTCTCTAACTAAATTTTTTTCTAGAAATTATATCAGTGGAATCCTACACAGAACTCCATAATCGAACACACCTGGAAGAAGGTGGCATCCAACTTATATACAAAAAGAACATATCATTGGTGAAGAGAAATAAACAAACTAGATTTTGTGTCGGATGATGTTTGGCAAAGCTGGAAGACATATTGGGCTTCTAATAAGTTTAAGAACAAATCTCGTATTGCAACTCAAATTCAATGTAGTAAAATTAATAGTCTAGGCACTGGTCCAAGAAAGCATACTGGTGGTTCCAGGTCAACAGTGGAGCATACTATAAAATTGGTAAATTTCGTACTTTAATAAATTAAGTCTTTAACTTTATCTCTGATTTTAATGTTGAACTTTTTTTCTGGTAACAGAAATGGGCCGCGAACCAAATTTATGGGAGATATTTAAGAAGTCGCACCTAAAAAGGGATGGAAGCTTTGTTGATGCCACGTCGAAGAGCATTTAAGTAAGTTTGCTAATAAGCTTCTCATTCTTTAGATCTTGAAAGCATGAGATCAATACAACTCTGTTGGCCTTTTTCTTATTATAACTTGTGGTCGCTGATGGCCTTTATCTAACTCCAAAAAATCTCTTTTGTGGTCACTGAGCTCCGACTGCAGCATCTACTATATTCCGATGATCATCATTAGTTTTTGTTAGTCCTTCAGCTTTTCTCTTCCTAGCCATTATTTATGTGTGTATTTGTGTGCTTAATTTGTTGTAATTGCACTCTTTTGGGCTGACAATGGCACTGAGAGAAGAAAGTTGAGGAAGAAAATGGGGATTAGATACCTCTATGGTCCTAGTCGTAAAAGATGGATATTAGAAGTTTGTGTGTTTTTGACCTGACCAAAAAAATTCTCATTGGTGTCCAGAGAAATGGGGATTAGATACCTCCATGTATTTGTTGATTTCTTTGATTTTTGTCCAGAGAAAGTGGATATCAAGTTCACCATACTTATAGAAAGTTCGGACTAAGGTAGGTCGCTGAGCTAAAGGAAAAAAAGTAAGGTACCTATTGAAATCTAAAAAATACTTACTGGCACCTAGTGGAGACCCAACTAACACTTGTATATCTGAAGGAATAGAGCATATATAGTACCCTTGAGAACTCTGACACCAAGTGAATGAACCATAGTAGTTTCCTTCTTTCCTTCTATCTTTGCATACCCCTTCATTTCAAGGAGTAAATCTCAAACATGGACCTGAGATATGTAAGAAGAAAAAAAGGTGGTGGGATGGAAGATGTCATGTTAATCTCATAGATAACTCTTCCTACCAAGGCTTAAATAAATGGGTTATTATAACTATAGTGTTCTTTTGTTGGATCTGAACCAATTTAACAAATAGATTAATTGAATATGATAACATTTATTTCATTAAAGAGATATAGTGAAAACACTAAGAGCAATTTGCATTTTGTTCAGAATGAAAAGATATATCACCTGAGCAACCATAATCTAGGACATGATAATGTACTTTTGGTGAAGTAAATTGTATTAGAAAGGCATCTAGGACATGATAATACACTAAAAGTAGTTCCAGTTGTCCACCAATATCTTTTAGGGAAACAATTGATTGATGTCTCTATTATGAATCTTTCACCGAAATAAGCTATTTTTATAATCAATTCACCAAAATAATATGTTTTTTAAAAAATTTACAAAAGTAATATAAACATGGCTCCCAGTAACGTTTTATGTTTTAAGAAAACTTAACGGCTCAAACGGAATTGTTGTTAGACATTAGAATAGAAAACGTTACTCACAGTAACGTTTTCACATAAAACATTACTGTCAGTAACATTTTAGACATAAGATGTTACCATCAGTAACGTTTCTCTGTAGCTCTGCCACATAAATTTTTTTGTACAAATCTGACATTAAATAAGTTATTAACAATAATGTTTTAGCTGTAAAACGTTACTTCGAATAACAATTCTATCAAATCAACTCCCATCAATTTTTTTGACCGAAGTTTCTCCTTAAAATCGTAATCATCAGTCACATTTTCAGATAAAAATGTTCCTGTGAGTAACATTTCTGCAAAAGATAGGGAGTGTTGACAATAAATCTTTCAGAGTCTTTCAGCGGCCTTCTAAAGAAAGCTCGAGGCTAGACATGGTGACACTTTCATTAGAGCAAACAGTTGAACGGTGTACCCGTAGATCTCAAACAGCGCACCAACTTGTAGAGCAAAAGGAACTATGGACAAGCACATTCAAAGTAAAGTGGGAGAAGAACAATGAAAGTTCAAAAAGGCACCGATGTCCAACTCGTAATCAAACTTAAGTGGATACTCTAAAAATTCCTAACCTGTTTAAAGTCTAATGAATTCTGTTTTGTGGATTATTTCTATGTCTAATAATTGTTTCATGAATGAATTGAGTAGAAATCTTGTACCAACATTCCAGCTAGCATTTGTAGCATTAGTACTTAAAGACATAAGAGTTGTCGGTGTTTTATGTGAAGTGATTTCCGATATAGCTTGCAACTCTTTTCTATCTTTCAAATGCCATCTGAGAGTATAATGTTTCATCTTACAAAAGTCCCGGGAGGGAAAAATTTGCATACAAAACTTTGTTGAAACAAATTTATAAACTACAGCTCACTCGAGATATTAACAACTTTAGATTGATATCATTTAGCTGAATTCTTAAAAATTTTGCCCGGTTACTTTTTTCATGGTTTTCCCAGTACTCTGGTAAATAATGGACTCACATTAAGATGATAAATGATAATAGACATAGGAAAACATAGACCATGATAAAGATTGGAAAAGATGTCGATACCAAGTTTTTTTCCCATAAAAGTACACACACGATTGAAAATCAAGTCAGCATTGGAAAAATTTCCAATGAAACATGTGATACAAAATCCATTGTTTATAGTTATGGCCCTCTAGAAGTTGGGAAGTTGTTCCCAACGCTATGCTATATTCATGACATAAGCTACAAAATAAATAAGCTTCTTGTTTCTTAGGGAAATGCGGACCAGCTACAATTCAAGAAACTGGGAAAGAGCCATTGAACCAGTGCTCAGGCAAGACTTTAGCTGAAACCAGAGGTATCGGGTGTTTCAAGACTACGACTTCCAGAATGCCATCTGCCCTAAACTGTGGGGAATATAATCTAGGATCAACTAGTCCTAGCAAAATACCCACTTTAGAAAATAGACAATAGTAACAACAACACCACAAAATAGACAACAGAGAAATTCATTTAAAAGTACTCACTCTTGTGCCTTACTCCAGGCAGTGCAACACGAATGTATTGAAGTTCTCACACACTTTCTAGGATTGAAATTTGAGAATAAAAAAAAAAGATCGAAGACTAATCCTTCCCATCCACTGGTTTTCCCTAACTAAAAATTTATATCAAATTAGTTCTAAGGTACATAAAGCCATATATTTATCAATAACCCCAGCCAATCAATATTAGTTCAAATTTGCTAATGTACATAAAGCCATATATTTATCAGTTATGCAAATAGGAATATACTCTCCTAGATAATAGTAATTCACTTCACAGGTTCAACTTAGGACACAAAATCTGACACTAAAACCACTGCCATCTACTTGTAGCTATTGGAAAAGAACCTAAACATTGAAGTCATTATGAACAACTTAAGCATAATCCATCGCCCATCTTAGATCAAATTAATGATCACACAAAGAAAAGGGAATAAGATCAACAACAACAATAACAACATTCCCGATGAAATCCCACAAGTGAGGTCTAGGAAGGTAGAGAGTACACAGATCCTGAATATTTTACACAATGCAGCCATAGACCCTCTTCATTTCCCTCATACCTTCCAGATATCTCAAAGCTCAAGGCAACTTGTTCATCATCTATTCTTTCTTCTCATATAAATTTGGGAAAAAGATATTTAATACTAAAAGGATAGTGGTGCCTCATCTTGGTATTTTGCTATTTCCAGTGTTTAGGTAGATTTATGACAAAGAAGAGCATAAAGGGCCAAAAGGAAACAGTGGAAGGAAAAGAGGAGTACTCATGAAATATAGGAAGATATGATACTACTTTTGGCAGGACTTTCTTTGTAAAGTTATGAAAACATTTTATGGCTGATGAAGATTCTCTTGTTTAGGACAGAGCACTTATTCACCAACAAAATATCCCTATATATCTTTGGTATGAACACTAAAAATATTAATTGATGATGCGTCACTTACTGTACAAGATGTACTAGCATTACTGCCTTATCTTAATGTTACTATCTAGTCTATCTTACAAGGGTATTAGAAAAGAAAAAATTCAAATGTCATACCTATAATTTAAACTTGCAACTTATACTACAAGCTTTTCAATTCAAGATCATTCAGCAACACAAGTACATTTTATCCTATTCTTACAGTTAAATTTGTTAATGGAGTTCAATACTTCAATTGAATCAGCTTTCATAAAATATGGCTCAGACCTGCCCTGCGTGCACTAAACAATGAAAAATCCTTGCTAGTATATGTGGTTATAGCCCTATACACCAAACCTATATAATCGACAAACCATTGCAAAAACTAAAATAGTGAGCTATGATTAACTTTATTACTGGCTATTGGTGATATCTGAATATCCACTAAGAATTGAACCACGCCAAACTATTTCTTATTCTTCATTTTTGCTAATACATATTGATTTATTTGTTTTTTTATCTAGTCATTTTTTTGTCGCCATTTACTTTTCAATCCCACTTTATTTACACTTTATTAGAACCAAGGGTCTATCGAAAATAATTTCTTTACTCCATAAAGGTAGAAATAAGGTCTGCGTACATTCTATCTTATCTAGACCCCACCGTAGAATTATAAGGATTTATTGTCATTATTTACTTTTCAATCCCACTTTATTTACACTTTTTAAGAAGCCACCAACTACCCAACAAATTTCATAGCATATAGCACCTACTATACCTGTCAACTCTCGATTATCTTACAACATAATGTTAAGCTCCGCAGATAACCATAGCACCTACTATACCTGTCAAATGATCCAGTACTGAGATCTTTATGAAAATCCTAGAAGTTCACCTTGGACTTCATGTACCACCATCTACAGTTTCCCTAGGACTTAAACTCATGCTATATTGAACTTCAAGTCCTCTTAGCCTGAGAATAATTAGTTTAATAGCTCCCGCAAAGTCTAACATCCATGATTCTCTTGGATATAGATGAGTGGGTTCTAATTCCTCACCACATGTGAACTTAGTAGTTTAATGGAACAAAATTTCACAGAAATCATAATTTAGAACATAGTTGACTAAAATTTGAGAAATACAAAAGTTTAAAATAGAGAGTCAAGTTGAGTCTAGAAAAATAGAGTAAATTCGTACCCAAAACACCTTCCTATGACGTTGAGCCTAGGGTTCCGTAATCTGAAACAAAGACGAACGAACAATTACTCAGATGCATGGAGTAGCCAGAGGCGTCGAAAGAGACGAGATGGAGTAGCCAGATGCGTCGAAAATGACGACAACAAATTTTTTTCTTCTCGGAATTAGGGCACTAGCTACCAAGTGAAAGAGAGAATTTTCTTTTCAATTAGGGCACTGGTTGCCAAAGTATTAGTCATGATAGTTTTATTTGGTTGGAAAACGTTATTAACAGTAATGAATTACTTATAATACGTTATTATAAGTAACGTTTTATCGTTCGTTAAATATCAAACAACGTCAGTTTTTACTTTTATATTTTTAATAAAATAATAAGGTAATACGTTACTGAAAAATACGTTTATACTAGTTTTGTAAAAAATTTAAAAAACATATTATTTTGATAAATTGATTCAAAAAATAGCTTATTTCAGTCAAAAATTCCTCTATTATTAAGGAGGGAATTGAACATTGTACATTATCCTCGAAAACAATACACTCTATTTAAAACTTATACAATGTAATACTTTTTCAACTGCACACGGCTAGATGAAAAATTAAGAATACAATACAATGTAGCATTTCACATAAACCTCTACAACCTGCAAAAAGAACTCTTCAGAATGGTATATATATGAATATGGTTTTCAGTAGTTGGTTAATTTACATGACAAATCTATGAAAACCATTTGGGAAGTTTAGAATGGTAACATAAAATTGAGTGCAAGATAACATAAAAAAAGCTCCTTTTACTTTTAACGAAAGAGAAGTCTCGCTTCATGGGACATCCGATAACGTTGGAATTATACAGTAGGGAAAATGATGTTGTCGTGTATACCTGTTGTTTGAGTTATATTACTTCATTTAATTTTAACATAATATTGATACTATGGAAATCTTTTGGTCTTAAACATGCTATGGAAAGAGACATTCTTTTTTAAATAGGCTCAAAAGAAAAGTTAGACAAACCAATTAAAACGGAGGGAGTATTTGGCACTGAGTGATAGTTGAGTGATTGATTCTTGATGAGATTATATATCATTAGAGAGAAAACAAGTTCCAAAACATTGGAAATAAAGAGCTTAGGATAAGATAATTAATGAGTATAATGGAAGGGCAGTTAATTTTTCTTTTACTACTATTGAAATGCTTTTTTTGTATTTGATAAAGTTGCATTTGTCAAGCATTGAGGGTTGTCTATAATGTATTAGCTCTGCACCTTGTGCAAATTCGTGAGGTTTATGAACTTTTTTGCTACTTAAAAGTTCAAAGCTGCAGGCTTTAAATGTGATTTTTTTGCATGTAGTTGTAAATCATAGCAGTCAACACACTAAACCCATTACAAAGTTTGTTTACTGAGCCTATTCTGTATTTCTAGTTTTTAACAACTTTTCTTAGGATTTAACAAACAATATATATTTCTTTATCATTAGATCTCTTACTTGTATTCATGCACTTGCATATGATCATTTGCAACATGGTCAAATCTATCTGATGTTGATTTTCCTCCTATATTTATGAATTCCAGTGGCCCAAAGTTCTCTAAAAATTGCTAGGTTGTTTGTTTGACTAAAATAGAGCTACAAGAGCTTGTTCTTGTATAAGTGCACCTGAATTCTCTTGATAATTAAAGTCAGCTAAAGTCTAACTGGGTACATGGTTGTGTAGAAAGGTGAATAGCTAACCAAGGCTTTTTACTATATGCTAGATATATATTTAATCAGATTTAAATTTGCCATGGTTCAAGTAGGATTTGGAGTGAGAAGTGAGAGTGTTTTAACTTGGACGGTGTTCTCCATATCAACTCGTGGGTTATCACAAAATTTGTAAATAGCTCCTCATTTGGTCCTTGGTGGTGGTGGTACAGCTAACAAAAAGAGCACGTCGTTTGTGTAAAATTGTATTGGTGAACTCATCCCTCTTCTTGTTTCTCAAGGCAGGGTAGCATACTACTCCACAAAGATCGGAAAACCTGACAACATATAGTCTAGGAACTGTAGGTTTAACCTCACTGCTTGTCATCTCACTCAAAAAACTCAAAACCTCTTGAATTATATATAATAATTACGTGATTTGTTGGTATTTCATATTTGCCTAATACCATTTTTTTGTTTTCATACTATTTTTGTTGGCTGATTATTTGTATTCTTTAGGATAAAATAGAGGTTGTCATAGCTACTGCTCTTTCGAGATCAGCAGATGATTCGTCAGAAGATCAAGAACTCGATATAAATCGCATGTACTTTGATGTTGCGGGTGGAGAAAAAAAAACAATGTGTGTAAGGATTGGGTTTTCAAGCTTCAACCTTGTATAAAGATATGACATGCAATTTTACTGTAGTGTACTATCATGTTGCTGAAGAGCGCATCAAAATACTTGAGTAAGAGGTGTCGAATATGAGAGAAAATCAAGAGAGAGTTCTTCAAGAGCGTGTAGAGTCGGAGGTGCAACAACGACTAGAGCAAGAGGTTTTCCGTTTGAGGAAACAAAGTGATGATCAATTCAAATCTATGGAGGAGCAATGCTCTCGGATGATGAGGGATATGGTATCATCTTCACACTTATTTAGTAATCCTACTCTCTCTAATAGGGACTCATCTAATGCTTAAGTGTTTAATATTTTGAGACTTTAGTTACTTGAAGTGTCGACTTGAACATTGTCACACTTTTTTGGATAGTTATATGCTTTAAATGTTAAACATTGATAAACTTTTGCTTATTGAAGTTGTGATTTTGCAAGTTTAAATTAACTTCAGACATTTTTTATTGTAAATTTTGTATTATGTTTTATATATATATATATATATATATATATATATATATATATATTAGTGTGAGAGAGAGTGCATAGTATTTCGTAATTATTATTTATTAAAATTTAAAAAATTCAAATAAAATTTGTGAAAGATTTAATTTGTCACAATCTATCCTAAATTTGTTACAAATATAGGTAAGAGAGTCATATTGTGACCAAATTAGTCTATCACAAATTATTTGTAATGAAATATATTGTTACAATTGTGGTGACTAGATTTAGAAATTTGTTATGGAAATTATTCTGCCACTTTTTTATAATGGAATATTTTGTCAAAAAATTGTTACAAAGTTTTGATGGAATTTAAGTCAAATATAAGGATTTATATTTTGACGGATGATCTGTCTCAATTCCATCACAAGAATTTTGTGATGGAAATTAAATCTGTCACAATGATTTTATGACCCAAGGTTCTGAGATGCACATTTTTCCGTCACAAATCCATCACAATCAATGATTTGTAACAGATTTGTGACTAAAATCTCTGTCATAATTTCGTCATTTTCTTGTAGTGATATCAATATCTGCTCTTCGATCGTGGACTACGGCAAAGGGTTTGTAAAAGTGTCTCATTTCTATCAAAATCAATGTTTTCCCAATGATACATATGTCTCATGAATGTATGTATGATATGAGGATGTAATACTCACAACCCAACTAGCATGAATATCTCGAATCCATTTCAACACATGTACATGTGAATGCAGAATCTACTCAATATGTCAACCATCCATTATTTAGTATAAACAATGTACCTTGGAATAAATATGCATGTAAGGCATTACTAATATCATACTAACCCCAAATTGAGTATTTTCAATCTTGAAGAAAACAACCAATGCTAGATAGGGTCTATAATTACCAGTTTAAGTCCCCACACGGGCATTATGTCAACTACAAAGGCATAAAATTCACATACAAGGTCAATAATGTTATATAAAGCCCCCACATAGGCAACACATAGTAATTATCATCTGATGTCACCAATAAAAATAATATAAGACCCCACACGGGCACACAACAATAATAATATCATTGAAATACGATTTCCATGATTATTACCCATAGCCATATCATGTTTATATATATGTGTGCGTGTATATATATATATATATATATATATATTAACTACCCAACCCACTCTGAAGAAAGTTATGTCATAACCTACCTCGAGACATCAAAATCCAAGCCTAAAGTCCTTCAATATGGATCTTTCCCCTTACAAACCACCTCAGAATCTACTAAAGCATAAAAATATAGAATTTACCCTTTAAAATAAAGTCAACGATACCCATATTGTCCACTTTCTAGTTGAGGCCAAAACGGACCCCTAAAATAGATTTTCGAAATGAAAAAGTAAAACAAGAATTTTTGCTTAGAAAAACCTTATCCATGATTAAAGGAATCCATAGAAAAAAAACACAAGTGAAAACGGGTTTAAAATGAGGTTTTAATCAAAGAATTTCCTCTGTAAGCCTTTTGGGCCAAAAACTCTCAAATTTCAATTTGAAAATCTAGAGTTAAAAGTGTTTTAGATGACATAACCAAAGTAAAATAATTGAAATACTGATTTAGAGCTTAACCAAGCTTGAAATTAGAAGAAATCACCCAAAAATCCTTCAACCAAAAGCTCAAAGTCACAAAAATACAGGAAAATCATGAAAATGGGTTTTATACCCACCCAGCTATGGCTGCTAAAGTGGTCATTGCTTAAGCTATGGCTTGACCGCTTAAGTGGTCCAACCCAAAGGTTTGAGGTCGCTAAAATGGTCTCTCAACACTAAAGTTGTGACTGCTAAAGTGGTCAAGTATCTACTTTAACAGTGGTTGATCAATCAGTTGGGGTCTTCTAAAGAGGTACATAGGCCGCTAAATCAACTATTGCTTAAGCAGTTATCGCTAAAGAAGCTATTGGTTATCCAGTTCTTTGGCTGTTTAAGCGGATACATCAATTTCCTTGCTAAGTTGCAAAGCTGTCGATCGACCCCTCGATATTCATTTAGAATCTCATAAAGGCAAATAAAATTTGATACTAGACTAAATTCGTCGTTTTGGACTCAATAGTGACATCAAATTTTCGAAAAGAGTTTGTTTTCACAAAATTGATCCCCGAGATCCAATTTCACTAATTTTTTAATCAAGGATCGAAATGAGGTCTAAAAGCCACAAAACCAAACCAACCACGCTACCAACCTAAAATTGAGATTTTGGATCTACCAATACAGTCCATTTTGCCATCCAACACAAAAAATAACAATGTCGACCAAAGTCAACTATGAAGCCTTTCTAACCTCTAAAAATCACAAACTCGCACAAATTATTTTGGATCACATAAAAAATTATGCCAACCATCCAAACACCCTAGAAAAAACACTTAACAACTACGAAGAGGGGGAAGATGATCAAAACATATAAAAGTAGAAGGTTCACAGAATTCAGTCATTATAAAAACCACCACTAAGAATCTAGTTTGTTCTTAAACTAAAGGTAAGAGAATACTTGAATTGGTGAAAAACTGGGGATAAATACTACGCATGTCAGACTCGACCTCCCAAGTTTCCTCACTAATGGAATGGTGTCATCGCTGAACCTTAACCATAGGAATATCTATAGAACACAGTTGTTTAACGTCCCATGCTAAAATGGACATTGACTCCTCAATAAAGGAAAATCTCTCTAACGGCATTGTGTCCCTACGCTTGACATGAGACTTATCCAGAATATAATGTCGTAACATGAATACATGTAAAAGTAGATGAACGACTGAAAAATTTGGGGGCAATACTAACTCGTAAGCTACATCCTCGATAGTTCAAAAATCACAAATGGCCTTACATACCTATGGATAAGCTTGCCCTTTTTCCTAAATCTCACCACACCCTTCATGGGTGACACACAAAAGAAGACTTGATCACATACACTAAACCTCAAGGCACTAAGTCTACGATCCACATAGCACTTCTGCTAACTTTGAGCCACTCAAAGTCTATCTTGAATGACTCAAACTCTATCTAAAGACTCGTGAATCAAGTCCATACCTCAAGGTCTAATATCAGAAGTTTTAAACCAACAAACCAGAGACTGACAATGCCTACCATATAATGCCTCAAAAGATGCCATCTCAATTCTCGAATGGTAGCTATTATTATACGCGAACTCTACCAAGGCTAATGCTACTCCCACTGACCTCTAAAGTTTATAACATAAGCATGGAGAATATCCTCCAAAACCTAAATAGCCTATTTTAATTGACCATTAGTCTAAGGGTGAAAAGTTATGCTAAGATTAACTCGAGTACCTAATTCCTTCTTAAAGGACTTCCAAAAATTAGAAGTGAAAACTGAACCTCTACCAGAGATAATAAACACTGGTACAACATGGAGGCGAACTATCTTACGAACTTAGCTATGGGATAACCTCATAGTACTTAAAGACACTTAAATAGGGATGAAATAAGTAGACTTGTATTAATCCATGATAACCCAAACACTATCAAAACCACGATAAGTATGAGGCAACCCAACCATAAATTCCATAGTGATCCATTCACACTTCCATTTGGGAATGGGTAAAACCTCTGAAGCAAACCACCAGGACTTAAATGCTCGATCTTTACATACTGACAACATAGGTAACGAGCTAAAAAATCTACTACATCCTTCCTCATATCACCCCACCAGTAGTGCTATCTTAAATCATAATACATTTTGGTCACTTATAGATGAATAGAGTACCTAGAATGATGGTCCTTCTCCAAGATCAATCTCACCCAATCACCCATTTTTAATATACATACTCGGCCTCTAATCCTGAAAATGCCATCAGAATCAAGTGGGCTTCCTTAGCCTCACCATTCAACACCTTATCTGAAATTAGTCTCAAACTAGTATCATCAAATTAATGAGCCTAAATCTTCTCCATCAAGGATAATCTAGTCTTTACAAATGCCAAAACACATCTAGGTGTTGAAATATCAAGACTAACCATCTGTTTAGTTAAAGACTGAACCTCTAAGGCTAAATTCATCTTCTAGGTCAAAATATTCACCAAGCTACCCATACTAGTCATTTTCTGACTCAAGGCATCTTCAACCACAATAACCTTGCCTGGATGATAGATAATAATGAGATCATAATCACTAAGAAACTCAAGCCAATGACACAACCTCATATTAAGATCTCGCTGGATGGAAAAATCTTAGAGTCTATGGCGATTCGAGAAAATCTTACAATGAGCTCCATACAAATAGTGACTCTAGAACTTTAATACAAAACAACTGCGCTCAACTCCAAATCATGGGTAAGTTAATTCTTATCATGAGGCTTCAACTGATGATAAGCATACACAATCACCTTACCATCCTACATCAACATGACACCTAACCCAATGCCAAAAGCATCATAAAAGATGGTAAATCCTATGCCATCCTAGGTCAAAGTCAAGGTAGAAGTTGATGTCAATAAATCCTTGAGCTTTCAAAAGCTTGTATCACAAGCATTAGACCACTAAAAATAAATCTTCTTCTGAGTCAACTTGGTTAAAAGAGCCACAATATATGAAAAACCCTCAATAAAGCATCTATATTATCCTGCTAAACCAACAAAACTGTAAATCTCGATAAGAGAAGTCGTCCTACCCAATCATAAACCACCAAAAACTTGTCTAGATCAACCATGATATCATCTTGGTTACAATATGAACCAAGAAGGAGATATACTCAGCCAAAGCTCACACTTGGAGAATTTAGCATAAAACTTCTTATCTCGCAACCTCTGAACTATAATTTGAAAATGCTTCTCGTGGTTGTAATAAACCTCTAGTTTACTCCTTAATTTGAATGTATTTATAGTATTTTGAGCCTCTAAAGTGGTTATAGGTCATTTGTGACTTGCCAAAACTATCAATTTAGATATAGGACAGTTCGTTTAGATTTTAGGCTCATTTTCCTATTATGGATCTTTCGTTATTAAGGAATTAGTCTTGAACAAAAATTCCTAGAAAATGTCCCAAATGAGAATTTTGATAGTGCCATCAGCTCTGAAATATTCATTTTAGGCTAGGGAGACCTTTGGTTTAGGTCCCGGGGCATTTGGACTCATTTTGGGCTTCTAAGTGGATTATATAAAAATAAAACTATAGGAGTAGGCCCTATATTTAGTCAAAACAATATCAGATAAAAGTTTTGATGGTTTAATTGAGTCCAAAACATTGAATTTTGTATGGTAGCATAGGCCGTTTGCATGTACGGGATTTCAAATGAAACTTGAGCACCCGATCGAAGTCCATATTTAGAATTAGCAAAATTTGATATTTGGTACCTGATATGAATAATTTAGAGCTCCTGGATTCACTTTAGCAGCAAGCACTTTAGCGCCTCATGATCTACTTAAGAGGTCTTGGCCAGTTGGTTAAGGCCCGCTTTAGCGGCAAGGGGGGCGCTTAAGCGGACCTCGTTTTAGCACAAATAAGGCTACTTTAGCGGTACTTTCACCTAGAATACTAGACCGCTTTAGCAGTTGAGATGTTGCTCTATCACCAAGGTGACCACTTTAATGTCACCTGAGGATGGATAAATACCCTTTTCTTCATCGGATTCTCCATCATTTATTTCACCATTTTCACACCATTTTGAGAACTCAAAGAGAATAAAAAATAGGAAATCATCTATTGGATATAATTTAAGCTATCCTATCACTCCTTGGTCTTTTCCCATCAATTTCCATCTATTTTTATGGTAAATTCTTAGAAATTAGGTCTTAAAATTCCTTAGCTTTAGGGGTTTATTTGGGTCCTGATTCTTGCACCATTAATGCTCAACTTTTTCTTATTCATTTCTTGTTTATCGAGGAACCTCATGAAAAATTCAATTTTGAGTTCCACTTGCGAGCCCAACAACCCTATTTTGACCCAAATTTGGACCCGACCCTTAATATAGCAATATGGATCTCGTTTTACTCCTAATGACGTATAGATTATTATTTTGATAGTGTGGTTCCATTTTGGGTTGTGTAGCATAGGCGGATGATTTATGGGTGATTAAAAAATTTATATTTTGGCATTGAGGTAGGCTTCTCTCTACTCTTCTTTATGAGATAGTGTATTATATATATATATATATATGTTTATATATATATATTTCAAGTTAGATAGGGATACCATGATATGATTTTGGATACAATTCCATGACTTAGCCTAATTTAGAAGTTTGGGTATAGAAGGGTGAATCGACCCTTAAGGTAAAATACATATCATGCTTGTAGGATCCTATTAATCTAGATTATGATCATGTTAGACATAGTTGAGGCTAAGTACCCTTTAGTCTAAGGTTTACTACTTGACCCAGTGGGTTATCATGGTTTCCTAAATTATGGTATTATGGTTTTATCGTTATGTGTTATTGGGTCAAGGCCATGATTATGATATTAATTGGACTCCAAATGAGTGATTTATCCTTGTAAAGGACATAACTACAGTCTATAAATATTTAGGCACTTATAATTGTATTGTTTGGATACAAGTCATGACATTACATAGATTCAATGCCTTCATGCTCACTTAATGGTACAGTTCCAACTAAATCTTGGTTTTACTATTTTTTTCCTAAAAAAGGGTATTTATTCCCATTTTTCACTTTCAAAATGGGTTCATTAATAACGGGAATCTTATCACCTTAATGAATGATTTATGTGCACTTGACACTAAAAATAATATTTTAGAAATTTGACCGAGATAGATTTCGGTCCATGATCTTACCTCTACTATTTACTTTAGTTGAGAGAGATTTTGATCCTTCTACACTTTTGTAATAACTTAGTCCCAAAGTTTACCTTAAGAAATAGATTTATGGGCTTACACTCTTTTAGCCACAGTTCAAGTACGTGCATTTATTATATATATATATATATATATATATATTACTGGATGAAGTAGATTGATGATAAACTTGATTATTGGAAATCCTAAATCGAGACCAGGTTGGTGTATACGAGTACTCCCAACCCCCCTAGGGGCTCCTTCATCCGTGTGCCATTGTGCCAAAGAAGAGAGGTTGTCGTAGGTCCTACCTTTATGAGTCATCGAGATGGAGGAGGTGTATACACTGGATTAATTTATGGCACTTGGATCGGCTATGGTATTTTAGATTATACTTAGCATTTATTTTTTCATGCACATTACCTATCATTAGTATATTATTTAGTCGCTATATTTATCAGCCTTATGGGGGTTTGCATAGGTATAGGTTATGAGTGTTGTTCTTTATGTTGTGTTGATTGATCCTTTTAGGTTATGGGTCTCAGTTTAGGTATTATTTGTTTAGACTAACTGGTTACTGTATTATTATTATTATTATGGTGCAGGTTGATTGGACTGGTACTGGGATTTGAGGTATGATTTTGATTTCTTTCTCTTACAGTTATTTTATTATGAATAATTATCTCATGTTTAGATGTTTGAAGTAGGGACCTTAATTATGCCAGCATTGTTCTTATTATGATTAGGAAGCCTTAAGATATTAGTATGACTACTCTAGGTTGTACCTTTGAATTAGTTTATGTGTGTGTATGCATATATATATATATATATATGCATGTGTATTTGTATGTGTGTGTGTGTTGATGGATATATGTATGTACCTAGATATAACATTACCATATATCTCTCTCTTCCTTCAGTTATTCATGTTGTATATCCATTTCTTAGCCTTATATACTACTATATAGCCTTCTTCTACTCTTTATTTCTATATTGGCTAGTAATATATGTTATAGTACTTTAGTGACTGAGTATGGATAGAAAAGGATAGTTCATCCTTACTGACGTTCATAGAAACTCGACTGGAACCTCTATCCCACCTGGCGATAATGTGGAGGGGACTCGCTCTATTTATGTAGTGCAGACCTGGTCTAAGGTCCCTTCTCCTAATTGTATTGCACCAAGTAGGGTTCCACCTATCCCTACTAGTCCTCTTTGAGCTTCTTAAGCTAGTGACACTTATTCTCAGTCACCCTAGGGAGATATCTCTAATGCAGAGTTCTGTCAGTCTATTCTTATGCTTACTCAGTTGGTGGCATCAAAGTCTCATCAGTCTTATTATATGGGTTTTATTGTTAATTCATATGAGGTCACTCAGGTAGTCTTATTTATAAGGTTTAATCCCCCAAACTTTACAGGCTCTAAGGTTGAGGAGGATCTCGGGGATTTATTGATGAGATGGAGAAGATTTTTATGGTGATGCGTGCTATTGATTCTGAGGGTATAGAGTTTGTTGTGTATTAATTAAAAAATATAGCTTATCAGTAGTATGAGGAATGGGAAGCAATGAGGGGTGATGATACTGAACTGGCATTAAGGGATGAGTTTTCAAGGGCTTTCCATAATCACTTCTTCCTTTAGGAGGTGAGGAAAGCTAAGGCTAAAGAGTTTGTAAACTTGAAGCAGGGAAATATGAGTGTTAAGGAGTATGCTCTAAAATTTCAATAGTTATCCGATCATGCTTCGGAGTTAGTGGCTAACATAAGATTCAAAATGAGGTTTTTTGCTTCTAGGTTTTCCCGTGATTTCGTATTAGAGTGTAGAGCTGCAATGTTGAACAATGAGTGATTTATATGTAGAAAGTAGATGATGAAAAGAAGGAACAAGTATAGATGGGAGAAAGGCAGAACAAGAAGTTTAAGTATTTAGAGTAAGGTGGGGGTCAAAAAAATAGTGGAAGATATAATAAGTAATGGACCAAGAAGAAGAATTATGGAAATTCTTATTTGATGGTTCTCCTTATCTTAAGACTTCTGGTGATCATCATTTTTAGGCTAGCAATGGTCCTAAGGAATAGTGTGCCTAGTCTTAAGTTAGTGGAGCTCAGTTAGCCCCACCTTATCCTTCTTATTATTTTTGTGGATAGCCTTACCATGGTTATTGTAAGAAAGGGAGAAACTTGTGTTTCAATTATGGTAAGACTGGTCAGCTGCAGAGAAATTATTTTATAGCTAAGGTTTCCACAGGAGCTAATAAAACTTCGGTCGTTGCTTCTTCGGCTCCTGCTCCTAAGGGAGCCGCTTCTAGTACTGTCACTGGCTAGAATCATCTTTATGCACTTGCTACTTGTAAGGAGTCTGAAGCATCTCCTGATGTTATCTCTGGTATGTTACAGCTCTTCTTTTGTGGTGTTTATTGTTTGTTAGATTCAGGTTCTACCCTACTTATATGACTCCTTATATGGTTGTACACTTTGGTTTTGGTCCTGAAAATATTTTTGACCCATTTTCTATTTCTACTCTAGTGGGTGATCGTTGCTAGAAAAAATTGTAGTGATTGTGTGATGTCCATCTTTCATAGGGAGACATTGGTGGATTTGGTAGAGCTTTAAATGGTGGATTTTGATGTGTTCTTAGAGATCGATTGGCTCCATTCGTGCTATGATCTTTGGATTGTAGGATCCAAAAGGTTAGTTTTCAATTCCCTAATAAACCGGTGATTAAATGGGAAGTAAGTTCCTTAGTACCCAAAGGAAGGTTGATTTTCTATCTTAGAGATCAAAAGTTAATTTCCAAAAGAGGTCTATATCATCTAGTTCAGGTTAAGGATTCTGATTTTGAAAGTCTTTCTTTGCAATCTATCCTTGTAGTTAATGAATTTCCTAAATTATTTCCCGATGATCTTCCTAGAATTCCTCCCGATAGGGAAATAGATTTTGGTATTGATCTTCTACCAAATACCTGTCCCATTTCTATTCCTCCTTATAGGATGGCTCTAACTGAACTAACTAAGCTAAAAGAGCTGCTAAATGATCTTCTTGGTAAAGGTTTCATTCGGCCTAGTATTTCTTTTTGGGCTGCTCCTGTGCTTTTGGTCCAAAAAAAAAGATGGGTCTCTTCGGATGTGTATAGACTATTGCCAGTTGAGTAAAGTGATAGTGAAAAATAAGTACCCTCTTTCTACGGTTGATGATCTTTTCGACCAGCTTAAGGATGCTATGTGTTTTTCTAAGATTGATCTTTGTTTGGGCTATCATCAATTGATAATTAGGGAGGTGTATATTCCTAAGACTATTTTTCATACCTGATATGGTAATTATGAGTTTATGGTTATGTTATTTAGGTTAACCAATGCTATGCCTGCCTTCATAGATCTTACAAATCTGGTGTTTAGGTAGTTTTTGGACTTATTTATGATAGTTTTCATTGATGACATCTTGGATACTCTCAGAGTGAGGAGGATTATTCCAGTCACCTCCAAATCATGTTACAGACTCTTAAGGACCAGAAATCGTATTCAAAGTTTTCTAAGTGTGAGTTTTGGGTGAATATTGTGACTTTTCTTAGGCATGTTGTTTTGAGTGAGGGGATAAAGGTGGATCCACAAAAAGTTGCAGTTAAGAAGTGGCCTAGACCTACGACTCTAACTGATATTATGAGCTTCTTAGGTTTAGTTGGGTATTATAGGAGGTTTGTGGAGATTTTCTCATCTATTATTTCTCCACTGATAAAGTTAACTCAGAAAAAGTTTAGATTTTTTTGGTCCAATGCTTGTAAGGATAGCTTTGAGAAGATGAAGTATAAGTTGACTTCCATGCTAGTTTTAACCCTGCCTAAGGGTACTAATGGTTTTGTTGTATTTTGTAAAACGTCTCGTGTAGGACTGGACTGTGTTTTTATTCAACATAGTAGGGTTGTAGCCTACGCTTCAAGACAACTTAAGGTTCATGAGAGGAATTACCTAACTCATGATCTAAAGTTGATGGTTGTGGTCTTTGCTTTATAGATTTAGTGCCATTATCTATATGGGGTGCATGTGGATATCTATTCAGATTATAAGAGCTTGTAGTATGTGTTTATGTAAAAGGAATTGAATCTCTGGCAAAGGAGGTGGCTTGAATTACTCAAGGATTATGACATGAGCCTTCACTATCATCTAGGTAAAGCTAATATTGTTGTTAATTCTCTTAGTATGTTGTCTATGAGAAGCTTATCTCATATGGATTAGAAGAAGTGAGGGTTGGTGAAGATATTTATAGGTTGGTTAACTATGGAGTCCTTCTCTTAGACTCTGAGGTAGGGGAGTGATTGTTCAAAAAATAGTTAAATCATCTTTTGGTGTTGAGGTGAAGGAAAAGTTAGTTATGGACCCCATACTTATGCAGATTAAGGATGATGTGGGTTAGCAAAGGTTAATAGGTTTTGAGATTGGAGAAGATGGCATCTTGAGATATCAAAAGAGGTTTTGTGTTCTTGCTGTTGAGGGCTACGGGAAAGAATCTTGGCGGAGTATCATGATTTTAGATATATATATCATCTAGGTTTGACTAAGATGCATTATGACTTGAAGGAAATCTATTGGTGGAACAATATGAAGAGAGATATGGAAAATTGTGTTGCTAAGTGTAGGGTTTGTCAGCAAATCAAGGTCAAAATTTAAGGCCTGGTGGCCTGTCTTAAGAGATAGAGTTTCCCATGTGGAAGTGGGAGATGATTAATATGGAATTTTGTTATAAGTCCTCCATAGTCTCTCTATTAGTATGATTCTTTTTGGATTATTATGGATATAATGACTATGTATTCTCACTTCTTGTCTATGGGGACTAACTATTCATGAGAGGATTAAGACAAGTTGTTCATTCTGGAGATAGTCAAGTTACATGGAGCGCCTGTGTCTATCATTTTAGACTGAGGTATGCAGTTTTCATCTTATTTCTGGCATGCATTTCAGAAAGGTTTGGGTACTCAGGTGAACCTTAGCACCACTTTCTAGCTCAAATGGATGGACAAGTAGAGCCTACCATTCAGACTTTGGGGGATATGCTAAGGGCCTATGTGATTATTTTAAGGGTAGTTGGGATAACCATTTTTCTCTTATTGAGTTTGCTTACAATAACAATTATCATTCTAGAATTCAAATAGCTCCTTTTGAGGCTCTTTATGGTAGGAGATGTAGGTTTCCTATTGGGTGGTTTGAGATAGGTAAGACTAGGTTATTTGGTCTTGACTTGGTTCATCAAGCCATGGAGAAGGTGAAGGTGATTGGAGAGAGACCTAAAACTGTTCAAAGTCGTCAAAGGTCTTATGTGGATGTGAGGTGAAGCGAGTTGGAGTTTGAGGTTTGTAATTGGATGACTTTAAAGGTGTCTCCTATGAAATGAGTCATGAGGTTTGGGAATAACAGAAAGCTCAGTCCTTGTTATGTTGGTCCATATCAAGTTCTGATTAGGATTAGTAATGTCACTTATGAGTTAGATTTTCCTTCAAGTTTGGCTTCTATTCATCATGTATTCTATGTGTCTATGTTGAAAAAGTGTATGGGTGACCCTTCTTTTATAGTGCCTGTTAAGAATGTTGGTATTTTGGATACTTTATTTTATGGGGAAGCCCCGATTGAGATATTGGACAGGCAAGTTTGTAGATTAAGAACAGAGGATGTAGCTTCAGTAAAGGTTCTTTGGAGAAACCAAAAGGTGGAAGAAGATAAAGGTGAAGCTAACGAAGATATGAAGGCTAAATACCCATTCTTATTCCCTGTGTTGGATGAGAGTGCTTGAGTTATGAGTTTCATTTTCCTCTTGTCGTATTTTGAATTTGTCATTCAATTCTGATATAATCTTGCTATTCTCATTCTAAAGACTTCCTAACTCCATATTCAGGGACGAATGATCCTAAGAAGGGAGGGTAATGTAAGATCCCTCAAAATTTCAATGGTTTTATTTTTAACCCTCTCGCATGCGTAATGACAATTTTTGAATTGAATTATGATTAGGTATGTTAAAAGGGTATTTTGGGAATGTTGTGGAATTTTTTAAAGGGGTTTAAGGTCATTTTAGGAACCTGAGGCAGTCAGGATCTGTGATATTGGCGTGCCACGGAGGTTAGCCTCAGGAATAAGGTTCTGGCACGGAGGCTACCCTCCACAATAATGGCGTGCTAAGTTGATATTTTAATTTTCCCCAAATTTTTTTTTTTACTTGGGGTGAGGGCCTTTAGGTCTTTTTACCCCTTGTACGACTTTTAAATATAAAATAACCCTGTTCTCTTCAGTTTTCAAATATCAAATCATTATCTTTCTCTCTTAATCTAAAAACCCAAGAACATTCAAGGGTTTTATAAAGGATTCAACATCCAAGCTCCAAACATCAAATTGACGTCAATTTTTTGTGTATTTCAGGCATGTGTCTCATTTCTCAACTTTAATTTTATATTTTGGCATTTATTTACTCATTATCCAAGTGGTTTAGATTTATGGGTTTGAAATTGGGTTGAGTGGTTTTTATTGGTATCACTTGAATTACTTTTCCTATGATTTAAATTGATGATTTATGTTTTAAATTTATGATTTTCGGACTCAATCAGTGCATTCTTATGGAAATTGAAATGGGGAACATGGGTTTCCCCAAATTGATTACTTTTTGGCTTGGTAATGGCATTAACCCCATCCCACTTTGTAATTTTTTTTTTAAACATGGATAATTGCATAATTCAATTTATTTATAAACCCATTGCATTGCATTAATGGATAATTGCTTAAAACGGATTTGAAAGGACCTTGGTGGTCATGGTTTGGATTTTAAATTTGAACTTGGGAGTCAAATGGTTATATGGAATGGAATGACATACTTCTATAAGCTTTCAAGAATAATTGTTGCGGCGATACCAAGTGGTAAATTCCGTATTAAATGATTCCTAGGTTAATAGATGGGTTTTTGTGCAAATTATTTTAAATTGGGCTTAAAGGGAATTGTGTTGCTCACCGTGAAGGTGTGGTCCCGGGGGGACTAACACTGTGGTTTTCCGGCATGGGGCTCAATAAAATTGTGTGCTTGGTTCACAAATTATATTTTTGAATGTCTAGAGCCTTGGTATCTTTATCCCTTCCTTCGGATTCCTTAGTTCGTGCGGTTAGCATGCACTTGGGCGGCCCTTTCAGCAGGAGGAGCTGAACCCATATAGCCCATGGGTGCCTTTAGGATGGAGTGATCTAGATAGTTCAGGTTAATGGTTTAATCACTCATGTTTATGGCATTGGCACTATTTGATCACTTTTCCTAAGTTGCATGCCAGTTCATATCCCACTGACTGCCCCTAGACGCTATATCATTTCATGATGTAAGGTTCAAAGGGTTTTCTATTGCTCTTGTTTAGCATTAGGTGATTCGGTATTCCTGTGGATCTGCTGTGAATGGGTAAGCCTCTATTCTTTGAAAAGGCCTTTTTTGTTGGTTTCTTTATTCACTTAGTACTTCTTTTTTGATACTTTTGTCATAGTCGGGGGCATGTCCCAACTTAGTTTGGTATTCTAGTTTTAGAGGCTTTTTTGGACAAGTGTAGGTTGGATGTTGGTTTTGATTCATAGAGATTACATTTGGTTATCTATCTTTCTTATTACTATTAGGTTGGCTTCCACTGTATTTTTTTATATTATATTCTGGATGTTAGGGTAAGGGGTGGTCTTCGGCTTAGGGTGGGCTTGAGATACCCATCACGACTAGGCCTTGGTTCGAATCATGACAAATACCTACCTTAAATTGGGTTGCCACCCAAGTAGCGCCTGATTTAGTGTCGTGTCACAACCCACATCATTACATATTAACCATTTTCCTTTATTATTTTCCTCCTACTAGGAGGACATCTTCTCCTTCTTTTCTGACCTCTTGAGTGTGTACTCTCAAGGTCTGCATCTTTCTCAACAATAGCCTTTTCAGACTCCTTCTCAAGTTTGTCAACTTTAGTCTTAGATGGTGGCTTGGGTAACTCCATGAGACAATCCGAAGAGGTCCTTGGTGGTTTACATTCCACCCCATACTCATCCACTTCTATCACCATGATTATGCATAAATCCTTATAATACGAAGGTGGATTGAGTGATTTGTAAACTTTAAATACCACCTCTTCATCATCTAATCTCATTTTGAGAGATACCTCTCTAACATCAATAGATGTTCCACCCATTTCGAAGATGAACGTCCCTAGATGATTGGTACCTTGACATCTGTATCATAATCAAGAACAATAAAGTCAGCAAGAAAACTGAACTTACAAACCTTTATGAGCGCGTCCTCAATGATTCCTTCAGGATGAACTCTTGTTTGGTCTTCCTGTTGGAGAACCAAAGATCATGGCCTGTACTTCTTCAAACCCAGCGTATTGAAGATTGACAGTAGCATCAAGTTTATGTTTGCCCCCAAATCACTCAAAGCATAGAACACATCATTATCACCAATTTGTATGGTGAGGGTGAAACTCCCTGGGTCCTTTAACTTCTTGGGAATCTTCCTCATCACCACCGAACTACACTCCTTAGTAAGCACCACTGTCTCAATATCCTGCAGCTTTGTCTTATTAGTCACAACATCCTTCAAGTACTTGGCATACTTAGGAATACCCTGCAAAATATCTAACAAAGAAAGATTAATGTGAAGTTCTCTGGACATGTCAAAGAACTTCTTGAAACATGCATCATCCTTAGCCTTTTTGAGACTTTGAGGGAATGGTGGTGGTGGTCTTTCTGGTATACTCTCAGCAGGATTTGCTTTCAATTACTCAGACTTCCTTGAATTTTCAGCCCCCTTACTTGCAACTTGTTTTTCATCTTCCTATTGTGGGACCAACTCTCCCTGTACCTCTGAATTTTTCTTTGGAGGTCTATCAATAAAATCTCTACCACTCCTCAAGGTGATTTCCATAACTTGTTTTAGATTTTTTGTGTCACTTGGCAATCCACCTCAGGGCCTGGTATTTTGTGCCTCGGCTGGCCTCGCAACTGTGTCTCTAATTTCTTCTGCGCAAGTTGCTGATTTTTTATCACAGCAACCATTTGTTCTTGATTGGTCAAGATCTTCTTCAAAGTCTCATCAATGTTATTGGCCTGTGTGTTATGTTGTTGCTGAAACTGCTGAGGCTGATTAGTGCCCCATGAATAGTTGGGTTGACTCTACCACTTGTGATTGTAGGCATTACCATAAGCACCCTTGTGTGCATTACCCACAATACTTACGAATTACAGATTAGCTCTACATAATTCTAAAGAGTGGCCACTGCTACCATAAATCTCACACCTAGATAGAATTTGTTAAATGCATTCACCTAAACCTGAGATTGACTCACTCCCAATTTTCTAAACTGTGTCATCATCTGATTCTAAAGAGTTGATAATTGGGCAGCAAAGGTTGTGACACTATTAACCTCAATCATACCCACAAACTTTGTCACTATAACTCGGGAGATTCCACCATGCCAAATAGGATTATCTTGCGCAATTCAATTCAGCAAGGTATAGAGCACATCATAAGTTTTCTCCAATACTTGAACAACTGTAGTTGAATCTAGCAAAATCTCATATTATGGTCAAGAGATTCAACAAAAGTGTGAGCTAACACCTCGTTGGACTATTGGTGATGGGACATTTCCTAAGGAGATATTTGAACCTCTCCAAAGCATGAGATAGATTTTCATCTAGCTTCTACTTGAAGCTTAAAATTTCACTGCGTAACCTCGCAGTCTTGCCGGAGGAAAAGAAATGGATGAGAAACTTCTTTGCCAAATCATCCCATGTAGTGATGGAACCAGCTGGATCAGCATTCAACCTCTTCTTTACTTCTCCCAAAAGTGAGAAGGAAAAGAGAGTGAGCCTCACATAATCAATATAAAATTCAATGGGGATGAACGTGTCACTGATCTCTAAGAAATTCTATAGATGGACCTTTATATTTTCATGTGACAAACAAATAAACTACCACTACTGTACAAATACAGTACCATGTTCTTTTTTAGCTTAAATCTATATCCACGTTCCAATCGGTGGATTGCAGAGGTCACATTAGTTGTGAGTGGGATCGCTAATTCGCGTACTATCCTGTGGGCTTGTGAATCTTCAGCGATGGGTGTAGGAATATCATTCTCTTATTGAATTTGCAGTATCTGGTAGAGAAGTACTGTTTATCTCCTCAATTGGTGTAAGCTTCACTCAAGTTTAGGATATAGATCAACCAACTCCCTATCCCTTGCGAGCTTACTTGTTTTTCAGACCTGAACTTAAAAATTTCCAATCTAAGATCAAGTTATTAACACTTATAAAATAAAATAGTAAAGCTAAAACTAAGACTGTTGCTAATTTACAAGTCCCTAGCAGCAACGCTGAAAACTTGTTGTGCCCAAGTGAACATACAAGTGTACATGGTCCACCAAGTAGTAAAATGGCTTTTAAAAGCAAAGTATCGATCCCTCGGGAAATTTTATTAAACAACTATTCAATTCTAGGTTCACTAAGAAGATTAAACAAATTCGGAAGTAACTAAAAATATTTCAGAATTGAAAACTAAAAGTAAATAATGTGGTGATGTAAAGTACATTAATAAGAATGGGGAGAAACCCAGGGCTGAGACACTACGAATAATCCTACATTGCTATGAAATCTCATTGTTTTAGTTATTTACCTTGGTTGTTAATTCACGAGGTTGATGACATGATTATGATCTTCCGAGCCTTTAATCACCTATCTAACTTAGCCTCACAACTACATCATTGAGCGGGGATGCAATAACTAAGCTAAAGATATTTTTATTTCTTCTCGTACATGAACCAAATAGGGAGGATTAGGTATATTCCTATCCTAAACATAAATTCCAACTTCAATTAATTAAATAATTAAGATCTTATTTCATATATCCAACATTTTATTCGACCGTTCCTCCTTCCTAGCTCACAATCGAACAATAAGTTTATTCTAAGGGCCGAAAATCTGTAGAATAGTAAAAACAAGTATATATATGAACAACCAACAATGATAAATAACATAAACCAACTTAATTACATGATCAAGTAATTATGTTCTTGGACTCAACCCCGGGTGAGGGTGTTTAGCCACTCATGGAATTACAAAGAATCACAATTAAGGAATTCATGTTTATAATCCAAAAGTAAACTAAAGGAAAGGATAAAAACCCTAAGAGAAGTATACTTAGGTGTATTCCATGCCCCAAAGGTCTTCCAAGGTCGGTACAATATAATTGGAGTGTTCTATTTATACTAGGAGAACATTGGCCTCTTTTTTGGACACTAGCACGCCATTCTTTATCGCGTAGTATAGGGAGTGTAGGATGCCTCTATCATGGTGAAACACTGTCATTGCAATTTTTATTTTACACTAAGGGTGTGGAACAGCCTTATCTTGGAGGCTAGAGGGCATGTCACGCCCCTAAGCGTAAAATTCCAGCTTTGGCTATCGTTTGTCCCATGTGTTTGGCTTTAATATTCCACGCTTCGTGGTTTCTTTTATTCTTCAATTCTATCTTGTATATCATCACATTATAAATTTTATCATCTAAAAAATATTCATATAACATAAAACACCACTAATTAATGCTTTAAACACAACTGAATCCAACAAGACAAACTAGAATAGCACATAGCTCAAGCTAAGAATACTAGTTTTCCCGTTTAAACTCTAAATGAATTTTTTTCTTCCAAACTTTTTTTGAACACACCTTAAACATTATAAACATGTAACTTCATAATTATATTCTCAATTAGTTGAATATTCACTGAGTACGTACACGAGAAGTCCACAAAACTAAGTTAATTAAGGCTAGATAACAACACTTAAGAATATAAATCCACCTAAGATCAACCATCTTGTCACGATAAAAAATATGAATTATTCAGGCATCTACCCAATTCTACCTTAGAAATAAGAACTCTTACCAACCAGTCCTAATTATAATGCAGAACCCATAACCTAGCCTAAACCTGCACAAAAGCACAAGACAAGGAGTAGGGAAATCTAAGACTTATCATCCATGATCAAGAGGGCATGAGCTATTGGAGAATTGTCACTGGCATAGCTAAAGAAACTCTAATAGACCTTCAATATGGCTATATCTATGAAACGAGATATAGTAAGTATATTATCAGTACAACAACACATACTAATAAGCATCATCGACTAACCAGTCTTAGAAATAATAATAATATCAAATAGGAAAGAATCATGACTTTAAGGTTCTGGTTATAAACTCTCAATTGTACTTTTATCAACATATCACCCTTAGCATCTCTGTGACCTACCTGTTATTTAATATTTTTGTATATATTTTTCATTTGATAAACTATTTGATATCACATAATTAGTTTCAACTCCATGTAGCCTTATTTCCTAACTTAATACTGATAGGCCTACAGATTTAACTATATAATTACCTCGGGGCCACAGTGGTAACATGTTTTACTTGTCTCCTAACTAGCATAGCGCATCTACATATGTAAAATTTATGTATATCGATTTATTCTTGTTTCCTTATTCATAGGTAAAACAAGTACAATAATTTCCCCCATTAGCAAATTCCTCATTATCCAGATAGTCACAACACATAAAAATAAATATACATCCAATGCATATGATGAATGTATGTATACAATATGCACCACCTCTCTCTTCCTTCAAAACTTATAATCATGAACATCACATCAATATCATGAACATCATAAACATTATAAAGGATAATAAATTTGACAGAACTGCAATCCACTTATAAGGGCTTCTACACTGGCTCTTTTGGAAATGAAAAGAAAAAAGAGAAAGAAGTAATGGCTGTGATGACTCAAAAAAGTTCATCCAACTAGAAGCGATCCCCATGACAAGATTTATAGAACATCTCATAAATCAAGACTCAACATTGGCATAACTTCTTATTTGAAAGTCTTTGGGCTATGTCTGCCTCTAAATCAAAAGTTAAAGAAAATCTAATAAGCCAAAACACAATGTGGTAGTGTCAACTTTTGCCCATGGAGCATAGCTTGTTATTTGAATGTCCTTGATCTAAGACTTGCCTTTAAAATAAGAATTATAAAGCATCTCATAAATCAAGACACAATGTGGTAGTGTCAACTCCTGCCCATGAGATGCAACTTGCTATTGAAAGTCTTTGGGATAAGTCTTGCCTCTAAGAAATTTTTTATAGAATATCTAATAAATCAAAACATAATGTGTTTGTGTCAATTGTTGCCCATTGACCGTAACTTGTTGTTTGGAAAGAATCACAGAAGAAAAATAATAAACGACGAGGAAAAAGATAAAAATAAAAAAATAAAATCAAAGAAAAGAAAATAGAAAAGAGAAAATGAAGAAAATAGAAGTTGAGAGGGAAAAAGGAAAAACAATAGAAGAAGAAAAATAAAAGTTAAGAAAAAAATGAAGAGGAAAAGCAAAATAAAAATAAGAGAAAATACAAAGGTTGAGAAATTTAAAAACAAAAGAAAAATTAAAAATAGAAATTGAGAGGAGAAAAGAAAAAAAATAAATGTTAAATTTTTTTAAAAAAAATAGAAAAGACGAATTAAAAGTTAAAGTAGAATTAAAAAAATAAAAATTAAAAAATAAAAAAGTATGAAAAGTTATTTAAAAACATTTAACATATAAAGAGATAAATAATTGCTTATTCTACATTAGTGTTTGAGGACTTTTTTAGGAGAACAATAAAGCAAAATCAAACATTATGAGGTCATTCCTATAGTTTACCTTCAGAGAAAGTCTGGCAACGTGAGCAATTTTGAATTGAAAAAGGAAATGGAAAATATACACCAAATTCTTGGTGGTCCCATTGAGCACATAATTGACGCTTTATAATGGCCCTCACAGTCATTTTTTTTATTTTTATATATTTTTGGGATCTAGAACTTTTCTATAACTGTCTCAAGTTATTTATATGACTTGTTGGGACTAACAATGTGATTTTCAGGTGATTCATTTGAGAATTTTTGTGATACCAAATATATTATGAAATATTTAATCTAAATTAGCATTTAGTAGAAATATAATTTATGATCCTTCTAAAATATTTTTGATGTATATAAAATTCTTTAGTTATGGTATATCTATGTTACTTTATAAATAGATTTATAGACTATTAATATTTTAAGTTGAGATAGTAAAATTTGATATATTAAATATTATTATTATATAATAGAGGTTTTATTAGCAATAATTTTTTATTAATTATGATATATATTTTACCACGAACCTATGCAATATTAGAGTATATACATAATGGAATTAAATTTGTTGTTGACATATACGTGTTTTTATTATATATATGACAAATAAGTCACTTAAGAAGAAGGGGTGGACAAGTGTCCATTTCAATGGCCAAGTGTCAAAGTAATATGCCAAAATCCATTTCAAGTGGCGATTAATCACATGGTAAGATTATGCAGTAACAAATTAATAATCTTTTCTACCTAATTATTGGCCAAAACCATCTAATAGCTATCACATATGCATTGATCTAATAGTTATCACATATGCATTGATCTATTTCTTGGCAGCAACTATATATATGTGTTTGTACGTTTATTTCAGATAGGGTGTTGTGAGAGTATACATTTGACAATATAGTTGGTCACCGAAGGAAAAATAAAAATATAAATTATCTACATCATGTTATTCAAGCTTGGGTTCTAGTGGAGCGCTATTTGGAGGCTTCTCAGAGAGGTTTTTAGCTTTGGCGTTCAGGTAGGCTAGGCTTACCCTAATTTTAGATTGAGCTTATTTACGATAACTGTGTACTATTATGCTAGTTTTGGACTAGTACTTGTAGTTTACGTATTATTTGATATATATATATATATATATATATATATATATATATCATGCCTTATTTATTAGATTAGGATTCCGTTCTAGTAAATTTTGGTCCCTTCTCTTTAGTATGATATAGCATCTATCATTTTAGGACGTGAAATTTAGTTGTGAAACCTTTGATTCATCCTTTTTTAATTAAGATATGCAAATGGTTATTTAAATATATTTTTATTACGATTTAGGGTCAGTATATACTTTGTTTATGTCATTGATTGTGAATTTTGGTACCACTTTAGCACTGATTATGATATGGTTTGAGTTTTAATTTTATAGTTGGATATGGTTATTATGAGCTTCGTTTTGAGTCTGGCATCTGATTATGTTGATTTGGGAGTTTTGGTATTGATTATGGTTGTTATGAGAGTTGTGGTTTCTCTGAGTTTGGTTCGATTCCGGCTCCTGATTATGAGTACTATTTTATATCATATATGTGGCCTCTTATTATTATCCACTATTTCTAGTTTGAATCCGGCATATGGCCTCTTATTATTATCCATCACTACTGGTTCAAACCCGACATTTGGCCTCTTGTCACTACACATTGGTGTCGGTTCAAGAACGATGCGCATCTGGATGACTACTATAATTTCTTGGGATTGGTTCAATTATGGATTATTTATGTTTGTATTCTTTAATTACTTTTGTGTTTTCCACCGACTTATCGGGGTACGATTGGGTTAATTGTCTTCTTCAGAGTGTCTGGCGGCTCAGTCAGGTTATGTGTGGTTTACCTTTTATTACTACATTATTTATCTTTCTTTATTTATTTTACTTACTTCGTTATCGCAATTTCATAGCTTGATAATTGTTTACCTTTTCATTCCTATTTACTGTTGACTTAGATTACACCCTCCCATTATAGTTATAATTTTCCCTTATTGAGCTCAGTCATCCAATGATTCCTACTGAGTACCCATCGTTTTTTACTCATATTATACTTCTGCAACTTTACCCTGATGCAGATTCGAGTACTAGCAGTCAGCGTTGACATGATTCCTATCATTGAGTACTGATTCAGAGCAAGGTGAGCTTCCTGTCGTCCGGGATTGATCCTCCTCTATCTATTGTAGTTTAGTCTTTTGTAATTGAGTTGTTTGTATATATTGTATATGTTTTGGATTTTATCTATTACTCTGTGTATCTTTTAGTAGTGGCTCTATTACCGTAGTTACCAGGTCTTGGAAGGGATTTATGTGTATATTTTTGTCCTTTTCCTTCACTCATTTTGATATAATTTATATGTTTTCTTTCTATTATTCACTTGTTATTGATATTGTTTTCATTATATATGGTCTAAACTGGGTTTTTTCCATTAGCCTGTTACCTATCGTTCTGAATTATGGCTTTTCTTGCCTACTGGTGGGATAAGGTAGGCGTCATCATGACTAGAGAAATTGGGTCGTAATAGCTTTGTATCAGAGCTTGTGTTTTACAGGTACTATTGGTACTAGAGTCGAGGTTTAGTAGAGTCCTAGGGATCGGTACGGAGACGTCTGTATCCTATCTTCGGGAGGCTACGAAGCATTTTTAGGGAAAACAATTATTTTTTTGATCCATTTCTATGTGTTGGGTCTAAGTTGATTTTTAATAATTATTGGTTCACGCTTTACACAAATGGCTATGACACGAGGTGCGAGAGTCGGAGATCAAGATCCTCAGCCTGCTGCTAGAGATCTAGTTAGGGATCGAGGTTGGCCTAGTGGTCGGGGGTAGGACAACCCCGATTTGAGATCAGTCTAGGTATCTATCACCTGATCCTGTCATAGATCTTGAGACTAAGAGAGATCTAAGCATTTAGCCACTACGGCAGTAGGTGGACTAGGGAAAGCTCAGGATCCACCCAATTTTATATCCTCTTTAGTCCTTCGGGATGCATTGGTACAGCTATTGGGGCTAGTTAGTGATCTATCGATTGGGGGAGCTCAACCAGTAGCATCGGGTGGTGTAGATTTAGAGGCATAGCCAACAGCAGTGCCTAGGGTAAAGTTCTACTAGCACCAGTAGTCCCACAGCCGACAGTAGACCAACCAGTTGTATCTTCAAATAAGCAAAAGTTGATGGGACAATTTTTTGGATTAATTTCACCCAGGTTTTCCAGGACCCCAGGAGAGGATGATTATGAGTTCCTATCTAGTTGCGATGAGAGTTTATGAAATTTGGGGTTGGCTGAGTTGCAAGGAGTGGACTTTAATACTTATCATCTAGACGTGGGAGTGAGAAGGTGGTAGAAAGGTTATCTTTATTCTAGGACAGTTGGATCTCCACCAGTGACTTGGACTCAATTCTCTAAGGCTTTCTAGGGGAGGTATATGCGTTGCAGAATGCACGAGCGTCTTTGAGATGAGTTTCTACTTTAACATAGGTTCTATGTTTGTGGCTTAATATAAGGCGATATTCTAGAAGTTATCTAGATACACCACTATGATTTTGCCTACAGAGTATGAGAAAGTTTGATTCTTTGTTAAGGGATTAAGATTACCACTTCGTAAGGCGACACAGAGTTTGGTGACTTCAGGGAAGTCTTTTTCTAAGATAGTTAAGCATGTTAATTCTATAGAGGAGATGGATTTTAAGGCCCGGGGCAGCAATAAGAGACCTCATTACCAGGGTAGTTATAGTGGGAGACACAATGGTTTATATCTCACAGGCCAACAGTTTTAGGGTAGGTAGCCCCAACAGCAGTCTTATTAGTATCAGGGTCAGACTAGTAGGCCAGTTCAGGTATCGCTTTAGATATCAAATAGGGGTCAGTTCGATTATAGTGGTTTTAGTGGTCAGAGTAGTAGTCAGCCTCAGAGGGGTGTTCAGTCAGGATCATAGAGTTGGGGTAGTCGTTCTGGATTTGCCAGACCATCTAGCCAGAGTGGAGAGCGGGGTGCTTGGGCATGTTATGACTGTGGCATTGTTGGTCACTTCACCTGTGACTTTCCTCAGTATGGGATGATTACTCCTTCAGTTCAGACTGCACAATCGATCATATCAGTACTGTGGGACAGAAGGTTGGACAGGCACTAAGTCCAATATCGGACAGGATCATTTATATACTATACCAGGTGGACCATAGACTGAGGCTTCGGATGTTGTGATTACAAGTATGATTTTCGTATGCCATCAACCAGTTTTTGCTTTGTTTGATCCTAGTTCCATATTTTCATATGTTTCTTCTTATTTTGCATCGTGGCTGGGTTTATGTTAGGAGTCCTAATTTGTGCCATTATGTGTAACTACCCCCGTGGGTGATTCTTTAGTAGTGGATCGGGTATATAAATCTTGTTTGTTGATTGTTCAGGAGTGTGATACTCAGATTGATCCCATTGTCCTATATATGGTAGATTTTGATGTGATTCTAGGCATGGATTGTTATCTCCTTATCATGTGCTCTTGGATTATGTTGCTAAGGCTGTTACTTAGCCTTGCCTAGTGTATCCCTGGTTGTGTGGTGGGGTTTTTATAGCCACGCATCAGCAGAGATTATTTCTTATATTCAGGCTAAGTGACTGATATCGAGGGGTTGTGAGTCATTTATAGCATATGTTTGGGATGTTAATGTTGAGAGTCTATCGCTTGAGTCCGTCCCTATTGTTTCGAGTTTCCTGATGTGTTTACGACTGACCTACCTGGACTTCCTCCTGAGATTGATATAGTGTTTATTATTGACCTCGAGCCAGGCACCCAACCTATTTCTATAGCTATATATCATATGGCTCCTGTTAAGCTTAAGGAATTGATAGTCAGCTTCAGGATCTTTTGGGTAAGGACTTTATCAGACCGACTGTATCGCCATTAGGTGCTCCAATTCTTTTCGTGAAGAAAAAAATGGATCTTTGTGTATGTGTATCAACTACAGGAAGTTGAATAAGGTCACATAAATAATAAGTATCCTATATCATCTTCAGGATGCAACAGTGTTTTCTAAGATAGATTTGAGATCTGGTTACCGTCAATTGAGAGTTAGGGATGTGAACATCTCTAAAACAACCTTTAGGACTTGTTACGGTCATTATGAGTTTTTGGTGATGTTTTTTGGGCTGACCAATGCCCCAAGAACTTTTATAGATCTGATGAATTACGCGTTCAGGCCGTACTTAGACTCTTTCGTGCTAGTATTTAATGATGGCATTCTAGTATATTCAAAGAGTAGGAAAAAGCATGGGTAACATTTGAGGAGTATGCTTCACACTTTGAGATATCATTTGACTTTATGCCAAGTTCTCAAATTGTGAGTTCTGGCTTGAGTCTGTAGCTTTCTTGGGGTATGTAGTTTCCAGGGACGGTATTATGGTGGACCTAGCAAAGATTGAGGGTATTCATAGTTGAGCTAGGCCTACATCACCTACTGAGGTTTGCAGTTTTATTGGGTTGGTAGGTTACTATAGGTGGTTCGTTGAACGTTTTTCTTCTATTGCAACCTCTATGATTAGATTGACTAGGAATGAGGTTCCATTTAAGTGGTATGTGAGTTGTGAGGTGAGCTTTCTGAAGCTTTAGTATTTGCTTACTTTAGCTCCTCTTCTGACTCTTCTAATGGAGGGTGAGGGTTTTACTGTCTATTATGATGTATCTGGTGTTGGTTTGGTGTGTGTTCTGAGGCATCAAAGTCGTGTGATTGTATATACATTGAGGAATCTTAAGGTGCACGAGCACAAATACCTCACTCATAACTTAAAGTTGGCATCGGTAGTACTTCCCCTTAGGATTTGGAGGTATTATTTATATGAGGTTCGCTGTAAGATATTTACTGACCGTCACAATCTTCAGTATATTATGACTCAAAGGAGCTTAATTAGAGGAAGTATAGATGGATTGAGTTTCTAAATGACTATGATTTCACTATTCTCTACCATCCAGGAGAGGCAAATATGGTAACTGATACCTTGAACTAAAAGGCGGTGAGTACGGGTAGCTTAGCCTTCATTTCAGTTTCTCAGCGGTTCTTGGATTTAGACATCCAGTCCTTGTCTAACTTGATGGTTCTTTTGAATATTTTAGACCCTCGGAGGTTCATTTCTATGTTGAGTCCATATCTACCTTGTTGGAGAAAATTCAGGGTCGTTAATTTGAGGATACCAGGCTTTGTAGCATTCGAGGATAGGTGTTAAAAGGTGAGTCTAGAGGGGCTACCTTAGATTCCAAGTGTGCTGTGAGGTTTGATGGTCATATTTGTGCTCCAAGGGTTAGAGATCTGATTCAGTTGATTCTTCACAAGGGTCATAGCTCCAGATACTTTATTTAGCCTGGGACAGCTAAGATGTATAGTAATTTGAGACACCATTACTAGTGGAGTGGTGTATGGAGAGATATAGCAGGATTTATCAGTCAATGTGTTTGTTGTCAGTAGGTAAAGGCTGAGCACCAGAGGCCTGGTGGATTGCCTCAGCAGCTACCTATTCTTGAGTGAAAGTAGGATCGAGTTACAATGGATTTTGTAGGTAAATTATCTACACTTCCCGTAGTTTTGATAGCATTCGTGTATCAATTTACCAAGTATGCATATTTTATCCCCGTAGGAGTTTCCTACAGCGCTAAGTGATTAGCCCGTGTTTATATTAGGAGGTGGTTTTCTTACATGGGGTACCTGTATCTATTATTTCAAACCAAGGCTCGCAGTTCACTTATAGCTTCTAGAGGATATTTTAGGAGTTGGAAACCTTGGTTGACCTTAGCACCACATTTCACCCTAGACTGATGGGCAGTCTGAGCGGACTATTCAGGTCTTGAAAAACATGCTATGTCATGACCCAAACCAGGGTCTGGCCATGACGGGCATCCCAAGTCCACCGTGGACCGGAGACCACCCCCTTTGCCTAGTCACACACAACACAATACACTAACAGTGCCTAAATTCCAAACATATAACAAGATAGAATAATTAGAACTCATGAAGTTTAAGACACAACCACAACCAATACCCATTCCATATAATTCACAAAGCCTCTATGACAATCGAATCCAACCAATGTCGGGACATGCCCCCGGCGATAGCCAAAATAAGTTCAGAGAAAGTCTATGATGAAAGATAAACCAGTAAGTAACGACCTTCGGAAGAAGAAGGTCTTTACTTCAAGTTTACTACTGACAATCCAGAAATCATATCACTACATAGGAAAAGCAGAAGTGTCTCCAGTTCTTGCATCGTGTGGGGATACAACATTTGGAGAAGGTTAGCAGGTTGAATGCTATCATGTAACTCAGGAATAAGGACAAAGTAATGACAATTCAAAATGTAGGTCAACTCAATGTACATGTTCACATACATGCACGTATACATATACATATATAAAATGCTGGGATAGGGAATAAAGCATAATATGAACTTTAAAACACTATCCTGGACTATGTAGCTCAACTATTATAAAAAGGCACCCACGGGCTATATGGGCTCAACTTTCCCTCAGCTGAATGGGATCCAGTGTGTGTAGCCGCAAACCAGAGAATAATCATCTATAATATATTAAAAGTGTGAAGGGCCTTAGAAATATTGTTTGGACTTTTTGTCCTTCATTAAGAATCTTAGTTTTAGACAAAATCGTCTTCTCATTATTTTTTCTTAATATTTAATAGTTGAAAATTTATTAAGTCCACCCATAGGTGATAGCGTCCAAGCACACACGCAAGTGTATGTAGTCTACCAAGTAATATAGTGTCCTTAAAGAAAGCCGAATATCGATCCCACAGAGACTTTTTTCAACAACTAGCAAATACTAGTTCACATATTAAGATTAACTTGATGTGAAGTAACCAAAAAGAGTTTGGAGATTTATAAAACTAAACTTAAAGTAAACAGTGCATAAAATAAAAGACACGAAACAATCAATAGAGTAAAGCCCAGGGTTAAAGAACTTCGAACAATCATACTACGCTATTGAACTTCATTCGTTAAATCGTTTATCTTAGTTGTTGATTCGTAGGGTTTATCACATGATCATGGTCTCCCGACCTCTAATCGTCTACCTAACTTGGATATTACAACTACATCATTGAGCGGGGATGTAATAATCCAATTAAGTGCTTAAATCTATCATCCTACATATGAAACAAACAATGCTTCTAGGTACATCCATGTCCTAGATGCTAATTCAAATTCCTTACTTCATAAAGGAATAAGAATCTTACATTGTTTATCCCCACATTTTATGTTCCCATTCCCCCTCCCGAGATCAAAAGGTCAACAATATGTGTATTTTAAGGTTGTCTACTCCTTAAAATAATTAAAACAAGGATAAACAAACAACCAAAGATGGTAATCAATTCAAACAAAATCAATTCAAAACGATAGTAGTCATGTTCTTGGCTTTAACCCCAGAAAGGAGACGTTTAGCCACTAATAGACATAATCATGATCCAACTAATTGAAGACATAATTTAGCTCTAAAGAACACAATATAGTAGATCTCTATCCTTATCCATATTACAAAATCAAAGAACATAATCTAGGCATACATGGAACATAAACACTTAGGACCTCATCTGACAACAAGCTATATGCGGGTTTAACTTATTCATATAAGCCTAACGCTCTTATCCACCTAATGATTCAGCCACAAGTCATCGTTTTAACACTAGCCCTCAAATATATTAAAAATCTAAATTTAAAGAATAAAGTGTTTAGTATCCTCCTCAATTGATCCAAGACGTCTAACAGTATTTTACATAACGTGCGTAGAGTCCTATTTATGGACATGAATTTTGGCCTTATGTGGACTTGAGCTCGCGCCGCACTTGCTGCAAAGGGAGAGTAGAGCTTACGTCACAATCTGTGTAAAAGGGAATTTCAGCTCGTGTCACACTTTCTGGAAAGGAGTAGTGCAGCTCGCATCGCATTCCCATCGCGAGTCCTCTCTGGAATGTGCAAATTCTTGTCCAACTTTATCTTGTGCCTTGTTTTTGGTCCTAATGCTTGTGGTGTTGTTTAGGCTTCATTTATAGCTTTTTTTCATGTCCATAAATCATCATAATAAACTCAAAAAGCATCCTACATCATTACACACCATGTATTAGAGCTCAAAACAACACAATAACAAGAACGATAAACTAGAAACTCAAGCTAAGACTATGCTAGCCCACGTTAATCTTTAAGTTATTGTTTTGACTCGTGCTTGATTCAATTGACCTATGAACATTATAAATAAGTTTTTACACACATAAATACATAATTAAACCATTTGAAACTCATTTAACACATTAGAATCCAACGCGATAGGCTAAAACAACACCTAGCTCAAGCTAGTAAAACTAGTTTTCTTGTCTAGACTCTAAATGATCCTTGTAAACCCAAACTTGTTTGAAAACACTTCTAAACATTATAAATACATCCTTTAACACTTCGATGTTTATTTATATCATAATAAACACATTAAGAACACAAATTATCCTCAAAACAAGGCTAAATAGGCTAGGATAACAACACTAGAATGACTAAATACACCCAATATCACCACCCAAAACTTAAAGCCTTGTTCATCCTTAAACAACACTTTACTCTAAGCATCATATGGTGAGGAGACTCTACACTTCTACTACAAGAAAGACACTTAAGTTAGTACTAAAATGACTACACAGGATGCAAGTTTATACACTAAGCATGTTATGTACACAATTGACAGCTAAAGAACACTACTCCAAAACATCCTAGCCTCAGGAATTGACTCACCTAGTTGGAAAAATCATGCATATTTCTCAATAAAAAACATAATGCAAATCATCCACATTCATAAAATATGTGCCCTAAAATCAAGAGAGTTACTCATAATCACTCATATAAATACAATTTATCATAGAATGGGTACGAAAATAAAGTTACGCTCACTCTCACAATGAATTCACAAGTTACACATAATGAACCATAGGCTTTCCCTTAGTATAGTACTAAACTAATATCAGAATGATAAAGCTTAAGATTAAATAGGTCTTTCATGGTTGTAATGTAGGCTAAGGGATAGATAGGAACTATATCGGACAAGAATAATGACTATCTTCCCTAAGCGTTGTAATACATCACTTTTGACAAATGAGACCAATCTCTAACAACCCATGTACACCACTTTCATCTACCACATCTTCTATTTTTCCCCCTCTCATTAAGCTCATTCACATACATTATGGTAGAAGTATACTATGTATATATCATTCAATTTTTCCCTTTTTCACACCCATTTTACACTACATACCCCTATGAAAGTTACCCTCAACTTAAGTGATTTGCCTTAATTGAGGTTCACATTGTACAAGGAGGACCAGGGCCAAAACAGGTTCATTGTAACACACATGGGCTAAAAATGGGAATTTATTTAGCACAACTTTCTTGAACTCCAAACCACAACACAAAGATCTTTACACACCAATAACTATCACTTAGGGGCTTTAATTTCACCTTTCTCCCTCTTGAATTTTAAAATCCTTACTCAATTAATTTACACTAAAGCGCTTAGAATACTTGAATCAAATTAAGGTCTATCAAATAAGGGATTAGGCTACATATGAGGTTGCCAAAGAAAAAGCTAAAGGCTCAATGGGAATTGAACTAAGATTATGCATAAAAGTAGGTTAAAATAAGGTATAAAACAAAGATATCAAAGAAATGCCTATATCATCTCCTAAATGCACACTCTTTATTTCACTTTGTACACACCAAGAAAGTTCTAGTCATTATATGCAACAAAGAATATACAAATACCTCATATCACACATGGCATATGCTCAACTTTAAGTAGGATCATCATAGACTCTTACCCAAATAATCACATGAATTCAAATTTAAGCCAATAGGTAAAAGAGTCATAAACATGAGCTTAGGAATCTCAAAAATAGTAATTCACACAATCAACATGCTCTTTACAACAAAAACACTTGCATCATGCAGTCAAATATAGCACCAATAAGAATATCTTATTTATTCCTAACCTAAAAAAATTTTAATTTACCCTAAAAAATGGGAATTTCCCCTCCCCATACTTAAAAATCTTCTTTGTCCCTAAAGTATACATAAAAGTAGAGATAGAAATACTCCCAGAAGCCTCTAGGACTAGCTAGTAGCATCTTCATACACATCAAGGGGGTATAGGGACTCCACACTTAGTCTTTGCCATGATCCTTAGCTCAGGTTTTCTGGAACTCAAACTTCCCATCAACGTGTGACTCAACAAAAACAAAAACTAGTGTAGTAAAAACTAAAAAACTAAAAATAAAACATACCTACTTAACTTGGGTTGCCTCCCAAGCAATGCCTGATTTAGTGTCGTGGCACGACCCAACTACGACTTATCCACATTCCTTCATTCTTTTCCCCACACTTGGAGGCCATTTTCTTATTCATTTTTGACCTCTTGAGTGAGAACTCTCAAAATCAATAGCTTTCTCAATAATAGGCTTTTCAGGCTTATCAATCTACATCATGTTGGGATTAGGTGGTTGTAGCTTAGGTTGCTCATTAAGGAAGTCGAAAAAGGTCTTTGACAGAACCATCTCCATCACCCTACATTTATCCCCTTCAATCACAATAATAATGCATAAGTAATTGTAATGGGATAGTGTGTTAAGCAGTTTGTACACTTTAAAAACTGCCTCTTCATCCTTCAACCTTATTGTGAGCATGCCCTCTCTCACATCAATCAAAGCTCCTCTCGTTGCTAAGAATGGACATCCTAAAATGATCGGCACCTGTTCATCTACTTGAAAATCTAAAACAATAAAGTGAGAAGGAATAATAAACTTACCAACCTTTATGAGAACATCTTTTATGACTCCTTCAGGACGGGTTATGGTCCCATTTGCCAGCTGCAATAGTACCGAGCTCGGTTTAGGCTTTCCCAAGCTCAAAGTATTGAACAAATATAGGGGCATCAAGTTGATACTTGCCTCTAAATCACTAGGTGCAGAACCACTTCACTGCTATAAATTTGAATGGGAAGAGTGAACTTCCCAGGATTATTAAGCCTTTTAGGCATCTTTTGAGTTATCACAAAGCTACACTCCTCAGTGGGTGCTACTGTCTCCGCATCCTGTAGCTTAACTTTATTAGATACCACATCTCTTAAGTACTTAGAATACTTGGGCATTCTCTGCAAAATATCTAAAAGAGGAAAATTAATGTGAAGCTCTCTGAACATGTCAAAGAATTTCTTGAAGCATACATTCTCCTTTGCCTTTATATGCTTCTGTGGTAAAGGTAGTGGTGGGATCTTCTTCACCTCTTCAACAACTTTTGTTTTTTAGTACTCAAACTTTCTCAAATTTTCAGCAACTTGGTCATTTACAAGTTTAGGACTCAAATCAATATCTACCTTCTTATTTTTCTTTAGAGGTTCTTCATAAAGATCTTTACCACTCCTTAAAGTGATTGCCACAAATTGTTTTGGATTTTTAGTATCACTTGGAAACCCACCTTGAGGACTGGTATTTTTTGCCTGCTATATTTGACCTAAATACAACTCCAAGATCTTTGTAATGGTCTATTGATTCTTTATATCTTCTGCCAATTTTGATTGGGTAGCTAGAATCTGTTTCATCATCTCCCCTAAATTGCTATTTATGGTATGAATTACTTGAGCTTGGGGTTGCTGAAACTAATGTTGCAGGGCATTTCATGGTTGATTTAGTGGATGAGTCTGCCACTTTAGATTGTAGGCATTCCCATAATTCTGCCTCTGAGCATTGCCCACATACATCATGGACTCAGAATTTATAGCACACATAACTGCCAAATGGCCATTGTTACCACCAACCTCACACCAACCTGTAGCATGTTGAATGACATTAACTATTGTTGCAGGATATATGACTCCTAACTTCATGTTACTTATCTAATTTTATAGTACCGATCTGGGTGGATATAGAAGTAAATTGGTCTATCTCCAACACACCTGTAATATTTTTTAAAGCATTCCTTGAGTTTGAATGCCACACAAGATTTCCTTGAGCAATGCAGTTCAATAACGAATATAGATCATCATATGTTAGCTCCAAAGCTTGACCACCTGCAGCTGAATCTAGCAAAATTTTTGTGTTATGGTCAGGTGCCTCTACAAAAGTATGAGCTAATACCTCATTGGACTATTGATGATGTGGACAGTCCTTAAGAAGTTCCTTGACCAACTCCTATGCATGATATAGATTCTCATTTGTCTTCTATTTGAAGCACATAATCTCACTATAAAGTCTCGCAGTCTTTCCAGATGGGAAGAATCGGATGAGGAACTTCTAGGCTAAGTCATCCCATGTAGTAATTGAATTTTCTAACTCATCATTCAACCACTTCTTTCCATCCCCCAACAGTGAAAAGGGGAAGAGTGACAGCCGTACATAATCGGTTGACATACCTGTAGGGATGAATGCATTACTGATCTCCAGAAAGTTTCATAGGTGGACTTGTGGATCTTCATGTGAAGGCCCTATGAACGGTCCACAACTGATCAGAAGCTAAACCAAATTCTGTTTGAGCTCAAAATAACCTCTAGCAGTGGATTTCTATAAGGAGAGGTCAAATTTGTCAGAAGTGGGATTACCACTTCTCTAACTATCATATGGGCTACTTGTTCTTCATCCATGAGAGCAGGATTATCTTGATCTTCTACTATTCATGGAATTCGTGGGAGAAAGATTGCTTCTCTCCTTCACTGATGGAAGTGTTGCTCGGGTTTGGGGCTTGGTTCAAGCAATTTCTTATTTCATACAAACTTACTACCTAAAAACCTATTTCCTACAAATACAAAACTAAGACCTAGCTTAAAGAACCAAAGAAATCTAAAAAATAAAACTAAAACTAAATAACTGCCAAATTGCAAGTCCCCGACAACGGCGCTAAAAACTTGATAGCACCTAAGCACACACGCAAGTGTACACGGTCTATCAAGTAATATTGTGGCCTTAAAGAAAGTAGAATATCGATCCCATAGAGACTTGTTCCAACAACTATCAAATTCTAGTTCACTTATTAAGATTGACTGGATGTGAAGTAACCAAAAAGAGTTTGGAGATTTGTAAAAGTAAACTTAAAGTTAACAGTGCGTAAAATAAAAGACTTGAGATAATCAATAGAGTAAATCTCAGGGTTAAAGCACTTCGAATAATCTTACTAAGTTATTAAACTTCATTCATTAAATCATGTATCTTGGTTGTTGATTCATAAGGATTATCATATGATAATGGTCTTCCGACCTCTAATAATATACCTAACTTGGACAGTACAACTACATCATTTAGCGGGGACGTATAATCAAATTAAATTCATAAATCTATCATCCTACATGTGAACCAAGCAAGTCTTCTAGGTACATCCCTGTCCTAGATGCTAATTTAAATTCCTTATTTCATAAAGGAATAAGGACCTTACTTTGTTTATCCCCATGTTTTATATTCCTATTCCCCCTCCCGAGATCAAAAGGTCAACAATATGTCTATCCTAAGGTTAGATAATCCTTAAAATAACTAAATTAATGACAAACAAACAACAAAAGATGATAAGCAATTGAAATTACATCAATTCAAAATTATAGTAGTCATGTTCTTGGCTTTAACCCCACAAAGGGGGCGTTTAGCCACAAATAGACATAATCATGAGCCAACTAATTGAAGGCATAATGAAATCTATTAAAAAGATAAAGTTATAGAATAAAAACCCTAAATAAAGTGTTTAGCAGCCTCCTCAATTGCTCCAAGATGTCCAAAAGTATTTTACATAATGTGTGTAGAGTCCTGTATAGACTTGAATTTTGGCCGTATGTGGACTTGAGTTCGCATTGCACTTATTACAAAGGGGGAGAAGTTATCATGTCATGAGATTTGGAAAAGAGAAGTGAAGCTCGCGTCGCACTTTCTGTAAAGGAGGAGTGCAGCTCGCTTCGCACTCCCATCGCGAGTGCTCTCTGGAATGTGCAAATTCTTGTCCAAATTTATTTTGTGCCTTGTCTTTGGTCCTACTGCTTGTGGTGTTGTTTAGGCTTTATTTATAGCTTGTTTCATGTCAATATATCATAATAATCAACTCAAAACGGATCCTACATCATCACACACCAAGGATTAGAGGTCAAAACAACACAATAACAAGAACGATGAACTAGAAACTCGAGCTAAGACTATGCTAGCCTACGTTAATCTTTAAGTTATTGTTTTGAATTGTGCTTGATTGAACAGACCCTTGCACATTATAAAAAAGTTTTTCCATACATAAATACACAATTAAACCATTTGTAACTCATTTAACATATTATAATCCAACACGATAGATGAAAACAACACCTAGGTCAAGCTAGTAAAACTAGTTTTCTCGTCTAGACTCTAAATGATCCTTTTAAACCCAAACTTGTTTGAAAACACTTCTAAACATTATAACCACATCCTTTAACACTTAGATTCTTATTTATATCATCATAAACTCATTAAGAACACAAATTTTCCTCAAAACAAGTCTAAATAGGCTAGGATAACAACACTAGAATGCATAAATAGACCCAGCATCAATGGGCTATATAGTTCCAGTGTTACCCCCTGAACGGGCCCTAATGCGTGTTTGCAGCATGAATCGTAGATATCATAAATGACCAGGTATTACCTTATACCCTTAACCTTCCATGATACTTATATAGGTGTATAGGCTTGGGGGATTCCCTTATACGCCACAAGAACACGATCATCAAGACCAACCCTCATGTCTGCAAACATGAGTTTTAGTGTATGTCCTTCGGACTCACACCTTCACATCTAGTAATAACAACCCCTATTACTGCCCAATTAAAACATTTAACACATAACCAAACCACAATCACAGGAGTCGATTATTAAGGCAATATTAAGTGGTAACGTCATACCGCTTATAGCTTGCTACCAATATCATTAGCCAACACTTAGGGGATTTCCAAGTACCCCATAGACTCTATTATTAAAATTACCTAAGGGATTTTGATGTACCCTACAAGGTTTTTAAATCCATCCTTGACCATTTATACCATGCATTAGATTCAAGAAAAGAGCCAAGCTAAGTGATAATGCAAAAACCAAATCAATTATGCAAGTGGGTTGAGTTTATTACAAAGTTCCATACCAAAACAATTAATTTAGGAATTCCATTGTACCCCTATTTCCATCCACCATTCCCACAAACCCCAATGCATTTACCAACCATTAATTTAAGCACAATTGTTTCATAAATATCAAGGAAGAAGCATTTAAACAATTTATATTAAAAACTCTTAACTCATAGTGCAAAACCCAACATTAATATCTCATACGATACTTTAAATTATGTGCTTTTACAAAATTGACAATGAGGGAAGAGTAACATCCTTAAAGACCAAGTAGTATGGAGAGAAATCACCCTTGGAAGCCCTAATTGATTAATATCTTAGAAACCCTAAATGTTCTTGACCTTGAGGATTTGAGAGTGTTTAAGAGTCTATTTCATATGTTTGTGAGGACTAAGAATAACCTAAAGAGGTTATAAGGCGTGTGTTTCAAGTTGGGCAAAAGGGGAAATATCCATAATGCCCTTGAATTAAAAGTTGGAAAAGATGTCTCCTTTGACTACGAGTCAACCATTGACTTGTAACCCCTTTTTACGACTCGTAACCATGAATCGTAACCAAGATAGGGACCAAGATCCCAATGCACTGCAAACCTTATGACTCAACAAACTTACTTATAACAAGATCATACAGCTTGTAAGGTCAAGTCATAGTAAACATAGAACTCAATTGGGTTGAACACTGGACATCCTACGATTTCATCCCAGGACTCGCAACTTATCCTTACGTCTCTTAGTGAGCCACTCATACTCAGAGCATAATCAAGCCACAAACTTACATGATTTTGTTACGACTCCTCCAAATAACTCATCACGAGCCTTTACGACTCATTCCCTCAAATCATACCCAGGACATAAACTCAACAACACACACTGGTCACCCTACGACTAGGGTTACCTGTCCTATCAAGACACCCTATGACTCATGGGGTCAAGTCGTAACCAAGGCAGTGAGCTCAAAGCTCAAGAAATTTTCAAGGGCCAAAATTTGAGGTGTTTCAATTCTCCCTCACTTGTATCATTCATCCTCGAATGATGGGATAAGGAATTTACAAACATTATTATACCCAAACATCATTAATCTTACCTTTAAGACAAAAAATATGAAAACCTAGGAATTTACAATTTTCCTTTAATAAAGACAGAATACAAAGATGTGAAGGTCAACACATACCTCAAGCACGATTTTCTTGAGCAGGGGATAAGAATGTTTACTTGGACTTTATCTTCTTTTCATCTTCCCAAGTAGCCTTTTCAACCATATGGTTCCTTGGGAGAACCTTTATCGAAGCTACGTCCTTAGTCTGCAACCAATAAATTTGCTGATCTAATTTTTCAACTGGGAGTTCCTCATAAGATAGGGAATCTAAAATACCAATATCCTTGATAGGCACAATCAAGGATGGATCACCCACACACTTCCTCATAATTGATACATGGAACATCGGGTAAATAGAGCTCAAACTAGAGGGAAACTCCAATTCATATGCAACACTATACGGAGGTGATCGGCATGATCTACCTCACTCTTAGAGTACACCAAATACCATCTATTATATACAATGATGAATAAATCCAAAAACTAAAGGAAGACCTTATTCATCAAGTCCATTAATATTGCTAGCACATTAGTCAACCTAAAAGACATAACTAGGAACTTGAAAAATCCATATTGGGTACGGAAGGCAGTCTTATGGATATCCACTTCCCTAATCTTTAACTGATGATACTTAAATAAAAGATCAATCTTGGAGAAAAACTTAGCACCTTAAAGCTGATCGAACAAATCATCAATCCTTGGAAGAGGGTACTTATTATTTATCATCACTTTGTTGAATTACCGATAATCAGTACACATCCAAAGGGAACCATCCTTCTTGAGCACAAACAAAATAGGTGCACCCCATGGGGACACACTAGGTCGGATGAAACCCTTGTCTAGAAGATCCTTTAATTGCTCGTTAAGCTCATTTAACTTAACTGGAGCTATTCTATATAGGGGAATAGAGATAGGACGAGTGTTTAGAATGAAATCAATCTCCCTATCAGGAGGGACACTAGAAAGGTCATCATGAAAAACTTCAGAAGATTCATTCACCACCGAGATGGATTGTAAGGAAGGACCCTATGAGATAGAATCTTTAACACAGACAAAATGATAAAGGCATTCTTTGGAAATCAACTTCAGGGCTCTAAGATATGATGTGAATCTTTCCTTAGGCACCAGAGAACCCCCTTCCCAATTAATGACCGGCTCAATAGGGAACTTAAAAATGACCTTATGGGTCCAACAATCTAAAGAGGCATAGCATGAGTACAACTAGTCCATACCCAATATGATATCAAAATCAACTATGTATAATTCAAGCAAATCCACCAAAGTCACCTTACCAACCCCGGATACCACACAAACCCTATAGACTCTCTTAGCCGCCATAGAGTCAGCCACTGGGGTAAAAATAAAAAGGGGGTCCAAAATATACTGAGGACAAAAACCAAAATACAAAGCCACAAATGGGGTCACATAAGAAATAGTGGACCCTGGATCAAGTAAACAATACATATCACGAGAAAATAGTTTTAACATACCAGTAAAACTATCCGGTGATGCTTCGGACTCCTAACGAAGAGTGAGAGCATAAAGTTGGTTCTGACCAGTGTCGGAGCCAGATGGGACACCTTTTGGTGCAGAAGCTAATGAAGAGGCAATTGGAACCTTGTTTTCCCCAGAAGCAACCTTACCCACGGAATAATTTCTAAGCATATGCCCTGGCTGACCACATTTGAAATACTTGTCCCTTTTCTCATCACAAAAAAAACTAATGCAATCGACCATAAAATTTGCAGGGAAGATATAATAGAGCTAATTAGGCCCTACTATCCTAAGATTTGGCACTCTATGCCTTAAACCACTATTATGCTAGGAATAACGATCACTCGACTATTTTAAATCAGGAGCACTAGCCATAGAGTAGGAATCAGAACTCTTTCACTTCTTCTTAGATCACTTTCCACCATCTCTACTGCTTTGTTGTTGATCTCCACCCTAATCAAAAAACCTAAACTACTTATTCTGCCTTTCCCCTATTTAAGTCTTCTTCTTCTCTTCCTCAACTTGTTGTATATAAACCACAAGCTGAGAAATATCCATATACTTGTTCAATAAGGTATCCTTACTTTCTAGAATCAAATTACAGGATAACCCAAAAGAAAATTTCCTCATTCTAGCCCTCATGCTAGAGGCCAACTCCAGAGCATACCTAGACAACTAATGAAACTTCAAGGCATACTCCTTGACTGTCATCTTGCCTTGTCTCTGATTCATGAATTTTTCAACCTTTGCCTCCCTCAACTCCTAGTAAAAGAAGCAATCAAGAAAAGCTCTAGAAAAGTCCTCCAATAAGGCAGACTCAGCATCCACACCCCTGAGCATCTCCCACTATTCATACTACTGATGCGCTACATCCTTCAACAGATAGGTTGGAAACTCTACACCATCCATCTTAGTAACATACACCACACAGAAATTTTTTTCCATTTCATCTATAAAACTCTGAGGATCCTCCTCAACCATTATACCAGTAAAAATAGGGGGATTTAGCCATATAAATTGGCCATCTCTAGTGGCCTCAGATGGCGGAGAAACAAAATACGCACACTAAATCTGAGAGGCAAACAACTGAGTGAGTAGATAGATCGACAGGCAAAACTCAGAATTAGACATGTCAGCTTGAGGTGTCAGGTCAAGGATAGGAGAAACTGGTGGATATCTATTAAGACCATTAGAAACAATGGCCCTAGACCTAGTTTGAACCCCTTGAGTAGGACGAGCTCTATTTCCATTATCCTCAGACGGGATAAAAGGGTTCCCACAGGCATCAGATCTAAAAGGCAAATAATTAGGAATTAGAGAGATCCAAGATGTTAGAATCTACAGCAAGAAAATAGAGCACAAGAAAGAAAATATTCCTAAATGCCTCGTACTCTCCAATATGAGTATGGTGCGCTACACAACCATAAAAAAGACTCTACTTGACATGGCTTTATGGACACACAATTGACCATGAACCTAGGCTTTGACACCACTCTGACATGACCCAAACCAAGGCTTAGATATGTTGAGTATCTCAAGTCCAACCCAAACTGGAGACCATCCCTAATACCTAAACCATTGACAATCTTACACTTATGTTGGATGAATTCCGAACATATAACAAGATAAAATAATATCAACTTAAGGACATTATAATAAGTCTATAACCAAAATCAACCTTTCATATTCAAACAACCAACCAATACCAATACCAATGCTAACACTAATACCAATACCGACACTGCCTATGCCAACCATAGTCCGACAAACCCTCTAATCAAAACTAAAGAATATCCAGTCAGGACATGCCCCCGACCATAGCTGAAACCAAGACCAAAGTAATAGTAAAGACACAATGAAATCCATATCATGAAATAGGGTCTTTTAAAGTATGGAAGCTCACCACTTCAGTCTGACTCAAAAGCTATCACCGAATTACCTAGTCACTGAGTAAGAGGCGTGAAAGTATGACCAGTTCCTATATCCTGTAGGCATACAATGTCCGAAGATGATTAATGGGGTGAATTCTATCATGTAACTCAGGTATTAAGATAACGTAATGCCATCAATCTAATACCAAGTCAAATAAATGCACATAACCATATGCAAATACATACATATATATACTATATCGGGATAGTAAATAAGATTTAGAATGCATTTTAAAACCTTAATCTGGGTTTTGTATCTTTACCATCATAAGTCCACCCACGGGTTATAGAGTGTCCAGTGTTACCCCCTGAATAGGTCTCGGTGTATGTTAGTCGCACGAACCATAAATATCATAAATAGCTAGGGATTCCCTTGTAGTTTTCGCCTTCTATGATATATATATATGTGTATAGGCTTGGGGGATTTCTTTATACCCAAAAATCACACGATCATGAACACCAACCCTCATGTCGGTAAACATGAGTTTCTAGTGTTCGTCATTTGGCCTCACACCTTCATGGCTAACTATCACAACCCCCTTTGTTGCGCAATTAAACATTTAGAACATAAGTAAACAAAAATCTTAGGATTCAATTATTAAGGCATTATTAAGTGGTATAGTCATACCGACTATAGCTTGCAGGTAATGTCATTAGCCAACTCCTAGGGGATTCCCAAGTACCTCGTAGACTCTATTATTAAAATTACCTGGGGGATTCGAATGTACCCCACAAGGTTTTTAAAACCATCCTTAACCATTTAAACATTTATACCATGCATTAGTTTCAAGAAACAAGCCAAGATAAGTGATAATGCATAAACCAAATCAATTATGCAAGTTGGTTGAGTTTATTACCAATTTCTATACTAAAATAATTAATTTGGGGATTTTATTATAGCCCTATTTATATCCACTATTCCCACGCACCCCAATGCATTTACCAACCATCAATTTAAGCATAATTGTTTCATAAATATCAAGGAAAAACATTTAAACAATTTATTTTAAAAACCCTCAACCCACAATGCAAAACCCAACATTAATACCGCATGAAAGACACTTTAAATTATGTGCCTTTACTAAATTGACAACTGAGGGGAGAGTAACATGCCTTAAACACTAAGTAGTGTGGAGATAAATCACCCTTGGAATCCCCAATTGATTAATCTCTTGGAAACCCTTAATGTTCTTGCCCTTGAGGATTTGAGAGTGTTTGACCATCTATTCGATGAGTTTATTACCAATTTCTATACTAAAATAATTAATTTAGGGATTTCATTATAGCCCTATTTCTATCCACTATTCCCACGCACCCCAATGCATTTACCAACCATCAATTTAAGCATAATTGTTTCATAAATATCAAGGAAAAAAATTTAAACAATTTATTTTAAAAACCCTCAACCCATAATGCAAAACCCAACATTAATACCGCATGAAAGACACTTTAAATTATGTGCCTTTACTAAATTGACAACTGAGGGAAGAGCCACATGCCTTAAACACTAAGCAGTATGGAGCGAAATCACCCTTGAAAGCCCCAATTGATTAATCTTTTGGAAACCCTTAATGTTCTTGACCTTGAGGATTTGAGAGTGTTTGACCGTCAATTCGATGTGTTTATAAGGGCTAAGGATAACCTAAAGAGGTTATAAGACATGAGTTTCAAGTTGGGCAAAAGGGGAAATATCCTGAATGACTTTGACTTAAAAGCTTGAAAAATATGTCGCCTTTGACTACAAGCCAACCATTGACTCATAACCCATCCTTATGACTCGTAACCATGAATCATAACAAAGAAAGTGACCAATATCCCCAAACACTGTCAACCTCACGACTGAAGAAGCTTACTCTTAACAAAACCATATGGCTTGTATGGTTAAGTTATAGTTAACACAATACTCAATTGGGTTGAACACTGGACGTCCAACAATTTCATCTCACGACTCATAACTTATCCTTACAGCTCTTAGTGAGCCACTCGTACTCAGAGTAGAATCAAGTCACATACTAATATGATTTAGTTACGACTCCTCAAAATGACTCATCATAAGCCTTTATGACTTGTTCCCTCAAATTGTACCCAGTACATAAAATAAACACCACACATTAGTCACCGTACGACTAGGTTCACCTGACCCATCTAGACATCCTACGACTCATGGGGTCAAGTTGTAACAATGGCAGTGAGCTCAAATCTTAAGAAATTTTCAAGGGAAAAAATTTGAGGTTTTTCAAATAGGTACATATGTTATTAGGGCTGAAAGTGACTACAGAGCTAGTGATGACACGGAAGCACAAGAAGTTACACAACTTAGAACTGATATTGGGATAGTTTGATAACAATTTGTATCAATTACAACTAAAAAGATAAGCACAGCAGAGGCGTAGAGATCTTCTTCTAGAATATATGATTCTGATACATATGAGGAAGCAAAGTATTTAGATCATGAAGTGGTAGTTTTTTTATCCAAAGGTCAAGGAAATCAAGGTCAAAACTATTATGGTGGTAGGTATTGAGACCAAAGTAGACAACAGGATAGTGATTGGAGGCACAATGATGACTACAAAGAGAAGAGTGAAAGATATGTCCCAATATATAGCTACCGAGTCTAGAATGGAAGTAATGTTGTCAAAATTAGTAAAAGGCTAAGAAAGTCAAGAGAGATATCTTAAGGAGATCAAGGTAGATCTATCAGGGTTGAATTATAAGGTTGAGTCACATGCTACTGCAATCAAATAGCTCGAGCAGCAGTTCGACCAGATGTCAGCCATGTTGAATCAAAGGCAGTCTGGCACTATTCTTAGTAATACAATGCAAAACCCAAAGAATTATTTTCATTTCCATGCAATTACTACTCGGATTGGCAAAACCACCATGGATCTGCCCGTGTCCACTTTAAATGAGCCAAAGAATGACGTTGATCTTATTTCTATTGAGGGAGCACCTGATGTAGAATAAGAGAGGTCACTCAATGTTGAGAATAATAGTATGGATGACAAAGGTAAGGGTAAGGTTGAGAAGCTTGTTCTTGAAACCATTCCAAGACCCTGAGCACCTTATCCTCAGAGATTTAAAAAGACGTATAAGGAGATTAAATATAATAAGTTTCTATCTATGTTAAAGGAGCTAAATGTAAACATTCCATTTTTTGAGGCATTGGAGCAAATGCCAAGCTATGCAAAGTTTATGAAAGATCTGGTTACTAGAAAGAGGACTGTAAGCCCTGAGCCTACAGATAATGTTCATCATTGTAGTTTTGTATCCTCTAGATCATTAGTAGAGAAGAAGGAAGACCCTGGATCCTTCACCATTCCATGCACTATTAGGACTATTAGCTTCGCTCGAGCATTATGTGATCTGGGAGCAAGCATTAATCTTATGCCGCTGGCTGTGTTTAAGCAGTTGGTGATGGGAGCACCCAAACCAACATCGATAAGATCATTGATGGTTAACTGAACGGCAAAAAAAAAAATTGGTATTCTATGTGATGTTTGGTAAAGGTGGCATTTTTTATCTTCCTAGCTAATTTTGTGATACTTGATTGAGAAGTGGACTTCCAATTCTCTATCATCTTAGGAAGACCTTTTCTAGCTATGGTTAGGGAGTTAGTTGATATGGAATTAGGACAGATAAGGTTTAGACTCAATGATGAATAAGTAATCTTCAATGTATGCCAGTCAATAAAATAACTGAATGATATGAGCGTTGTGTTTGTGTAGACACTATGGATGATACAGATATGGGTACAATGACTGTTCCTATTGAAGAAAGGCTGGGTGTTAAAGCCTTAAAAGTAGTGATCATAAACTTCGACAGTGATGGTATTGATGACTATGATGAAATGGTATGTGCACTTAATAGGAGTGGTTTTTTATAGTTTTGTACCAAAGAAGCTCGACTTGAACCAGAAGAATAGAACCACTCCACCTGTTCGCTCATCTATTGAGAAGCAACCCATCTTAGAGTTGAAGGCCCTCCCTTCTCATTTGCGATATGCATTTTTTGGGGACGAAAACCCTTTTTGATAGTCATTACAGCTGACGTAATACAGAAAGAAGTAGAAGTTTTATTATCAGTTCTACAGAGATTCAAGAGAGTAATTGGTTAGCCCATTACAGATATTATAGGTATTCCACCTGGTCTTTGTACTAATAAGATCCAACTTAAACCAAATTTTTTTCTAAGTATAGAACATCAACATCGGCTTAATCCTCATATGCAGGAGGTGGTGAAGAAAGAAATAATTAAGTGGTTAGATGTTGGTCTAGTGTATCCCATTTCTGGTGCAGTGTATCATATTGTTGGTGTATTACCGTTATGCCTAATGAGAAGAATGAGCTAGTGCCAATGAGGACAGTTATAGAATGGAGAGTTTGTATGGATTATAGGAAACTTAATACATGGACCCAGAAGGACCACTTCCCCATACCCTTTATAGACCAGATGCTTGACAGACTTGCGTGCAGGGGTGGTATTACTTTCTGGATGTTTATTTGGGGTACAAACAAATCACTATTGTGCCTGAAAACCAAGAGAAGATGACCTTCACTTGTCCTTATGGGACTTTGCATTCAAGTGTATTCTATTTGTGTTATGTAACTCTCCAGCCACATTTTAGAGATATATGAAGTCAATCTTCTTTGATATGGTAGAAGACACCATCGAAGTATTTATGGATGATTTTTTGATAGTTTGTAATTCTTTTGATGAATGCTTGGTTCATATAGTAAACGCTCTTCATAGATATGACGAATGCAACTCAATAATTAATTGGGAAAAATGCCATTTCATGGTTAAAAAAGGCATTGTGCTTGGGCACAAGATTTCAAAAAGGGGTATAGATGTAGACAAAGCTAAAATTGAAGTGATCGAGAAATTGCCTCCACTAATTTCTGTGAAGGGTATTCAAAGTTTTTTAGGATATGTGGGTTTTTATAGGTAATTCATCAATGATTTCTCAAAGATTGCCAACCCTCTTTGAAAGCTTCTTAAGAATTAGGTGAAGTTTGATATCAATGAAGTATGCTTGAAGGCTTTTGAATGTCTAAAAGAGAAGTTGATGACAACTCCTATCATCATTTTCCCTTATTGGTCCTTGCTATTTGAGATTATGTGGATGCAAGGGGAGTGGCCTTAGGAGCTTTCCTAGGAAAAATAGGAGAAAATATCCTTTATTCCATCTACTATGACAGTAAGTCATTAAACCCTACTCAAAAAAACTACACAGTTACTAAACAGAAGTTCTTAGCAGTGGTTTTTTCCTTTGAGAAATTTTGGTCTTCTCTGATTGGGATAAAGGTAATTGTGCACACTGATCATGCAGCATTGATGTACTTGATGTCAAAAAATGAAGCAAAGCCTAGATTGATTAGGTGGGTTCTTTTTCTTCAAGAGTTTGATTTTGAGGTCAAGGATAAAAAAGGCACTGAGAATAAAGTTGTAGATCACGTGTCTACACTTGAAGAGAAAGCAATGCAGAAAGTTGAAGATGGCTTAAAATTGATGATAGATTTCAAGACGAACAGGTGTTAGCTGCTTCTCAAGATATAATTCCATGGTTTGATTAATATGAAAATTATCTAGAAAGTGATCTAGTCTAAGAAGATATTTCCTTCCAGCAAAGAAAGAAACTTATGCATGAGGTATGGAAGTTTTTCGAGAATGAACCTTACTTATTCCGAATCTTTATGGATGGGGTTATTCGTAAATGAATTGTTGAAGTGGAGATGATGAACATCCTTGAGGATTTTTGTTCTTCACTAGTTGGGGGTCACCATAGAGGAACCCACACAACCCATAAGATCTTACAATGAGGGTATTACTGGCCTACAATACACAAGGACGCTCATGACGTTGCTTCAGCCTGTTACCAATTCCAATTTCAAGGCAATATCTCAAGGCATCATGAACTTCTTATGACCCCTATTTTAGAATTAGATTTATTTGATGTATGGGGTATGGACTTCATGGGACCTTTTGTGAGCTTGTTTGGTATGAAGTACATTCTTGTAGCGGTGGATTATGTGTCAAAATGGGTGGAAGTGGTTGCGCTCCCATATAATGAAGGAAGAAGTGTCACCATCTCTTTAAAGAAGTCTATCTTTTCTCGATTTAGCACACCACGTGCAATCACTAGTGATGGTGGGTAGAATTTCGGTAATTGCTTGTTCAAGAGTTTTCTTGAGAAGTACGGAGTGAAGCATAAGGTGGAAACGCCTTACCATCCGCAGACCAATGGATAGGTTGAGGTGTCCAATAGAGAGATAATGTCCATTATGGAAAAAATGATGAATGTCAATCAGACTGATTGGTCGAGAAAGTTAGATGATGTATTATGGGCCTACCAAACAGCTTTCAAGACTCCTGACAGCTCCCAAGCGCACACGCAAGTGTACGTGGTCTACCAAGTAGTAAAGTGGCCTTCAATAAAGCCGAATATCGATCCCACGGGGACTTGTGTTGATACCAACCCAATCCTAGTTTAACGATTGAGAAAAAATAAACAATAAAGTTTTAGAATTGAAAACTAAAAAGAAACTAAACTAATGCAGAAAAGTAATAACTTCAGACAATCAATGGGTAGAGATCCAGTATTAAGGCTTACGAACAATTATACTACATTATTGACCTTCATTCATTAAATCGCTTATTTTGGTTGTTGATTCATAGAATTAATCGCATGATTATGGTCTTTCAACCTCTAATCATTTATCGAACTTGGAAATTACAACTACATCATTGAGCGGAGATGCAATAAGCCAATTAAATGTATTAAGCTATCATCCTATGTGTGAATCAAGTAAGGCTTCTAAGTACTTCCCTATCCTAGATGCTAATTTAAATTCCTTATTTCTTAAAAGAATAAGAACCATAAATTGTTCATCCCCATGTTCTATCTCTCTATTCCCTCTCCCGAGTTCACAAGGTCGACAATTGATATATTTTTTGGGTGATCAATCTATCAAATATTTAAATCAAATATGAACACATAACCAATAATGATAAGCAAAATTAAACTAACTTAATTCAAAATAAAAGTTTTCATGATCCTGGCCTTAACCTCAGAAAGGGAGTTTAGCCTTTTAAGAAAATATTCATCATCCAATTTCTTGGATTGATAATAAAAACCATGAAAAAAACTAAAGTTAAGATAATAATACCCTAAAGAACGTGTAGAGAAGCCTCCAATTCTCTAATGACATCCAAAAGTGATTAAAAACGTGTATATAGATGTATTTATAGCAATAAGGTAAGCCCAAGCCTTGTTGGACAAGGATTAAGCATGCAAGTCAGGCCTAGAATAGAGCATGCGTTGCGGGCACCATTGAACCATTCTGGAGGGGGCATCGCGGGCTCCATTGTGCCGGAATAGAGCCCGCGTAGTGGGCAAAAATTAGTGATACACTGTGTTTGGTGACTTCTGAAAATTTTGGTGTGTTTCACGCGCCTAGACGACTTTCCATGCTCCCTTACTCGCCCAATACATTTCAGGTGTCTAAATTTGCGTCAACTTGCGTATTGTACTTCCATGATCCATTCCAAGCCTTTTTGAGTTGTTTCCACTTTATTTAAAGCTTGTATATCATTCATATATCATCATAATCCATTCATAAAGTATCCTATAGCATTAAACACAACAATTTAGATCTCAAAACAACACAACATCTAAAATGGTGAACTAGAAACACGAGCGAAGCATACGCTTCATTCACTTTGATCTTAAGCTTATTGTTTTGACTCTTGTCTTGATCCAATTGACCCTTGAACATTATAAATAAGTTTTTTCACATATAAATACACAATAAAAACCTTATGAACTCATTAAACACGTTAGAACCCAACATGATGGACTAGACTAACACCTAGCTCAAACTAGTTACACTAGTTTTCTCGGTTGACTTCTAAATGATCAATTTGAATCAAAACTCGTGTGAAAACACCATTAAACATTGTAAATACATACATGGACACTTATATTCATATTTATATCATTATCCACACGTTAAGAACATGAATCATCCTCAAACAAGGCTATATAGGCTAGAATAGTAATCCTAGAATGCATAAATACACCCAACATCAACTCCCATATGTGTTTCTCCATATCAATTGGTGTACGAAAAGGCATGTCACTTGCCTATTAAAATTGAACATAAATCACTATGGGAATTGAAGTAGTTGAATTTTGAGTGGCAGGATGCAGGAAAAGAAATAATAAGTAAAATGAATGAGTTGGACGAGTTCCGACTCCAGGCTTATGAGAGTTCTGCACTTTACAATGAGAAGATGAAGTTGCATCATGATTGTAAAATTGAGAAAAGAATATTTGAACAAGGTAACCAGGTATTGCTATATAACTCAAGACTTCACTTATTTCAAGGCAAGTTGAAGTCTAGGTGGTATGGGCCCTTCACTATGGTGAAAGTATTTACATATGATGTTTTAGAATTGAAGCATGATGGTGAAGCCCCGTTCAAAGTAAATGGGCAAAGGGTAAATCACTACATGGGTAACACTAAAGAAGTTAAAGTGATTTTTGAGATGGACCTTGGTGAAGTCTGAGTAACCAAGGCAATTGTGTCATGCCGCGACATTAAATCAAGCGCTACATGGGAGGAAACCCATGAGGCTAGTTGGTGAAGTCTGAGTATCCAATTTAGCCATATCATGTCGTGATCTTAAATCAAGCACTGCATGGGAGGCAACCCATGTTTTGTACATAATAATATATAGGGTAAGATACGTTCAATGTGCAAGATTGAAGATTTCAGGAGTTAGCCAGAAATTGCAGAAATTTGGTCATACGAACTCTTCACATGTTGTAACCAAAAACTATGACTCGTGAGCAGGAATCGTAAGGACCTAAAACTTAGATCACATTCAGGTAATTGGTTTCTGGAATCCTTACGACTCTCAAAACAAGTCATAATCTCTGACTATGACTCGTAACCTTGAATCGTAATGACTCTAGACCCAGGTAAGGTTCCAAGTCTTTACGGAGGGAGTATGAGACCCATAATCATTGGTTGTAAGTCGTATATGTGACTCGTAACCAAGCTTGACAGCTCAGGGGTCGCGGGTTAACCCAACCCAGATTAACTTTTAAACAAAAGAGGGGAACCCAAATCGGGCACCCAATATTTCAAAATGAATACTCTCTCTATTGTTGTGGACTTTCAAGCTATAAGAACTACACATTCACTCAAAAACATCAATCAACCAAGTGAGTCCTCCCAAAATTCGAAAGTTCATCAAGAATTAGGGACTAAAAAGAGTTTGAACTCAAGAAATCCAAACCTCAAGAAATCAAGTTCTTATACTTAAAAACTTTATGTATTAAGTAAAATCCAAAAATGGTTTGAGGTTTAAGGATTTCTTAAGTCAAATATGTATATACATGAGTAATCAAACCCTATTTCTTGATATTTTGGCTTCGTAATGTAATAGTGAGAGTGAACTGAGATTTTTTTCTTTAAAAGTATGTTTTTGGATGAATGTAGGGGGTAGTAAAGTGTGTTATGGTTATATAATGTTGGGATTGAATATTGGAATCAACTAAGGCTAAACCCCCTTGTTATAGTGGATACGGGGCTCCTAACAACTCTTAAAGACAAGTAACAAGTCGTCACGAGACTCGTAACAACTGATAATATTGAGGATTAGAAGACTGTGGGTTTTGGTATTGGTACGGCTCAACCATGTGAGTCGTAATCAATCCCTATGACTCGTACATAGAAGTCGTAAAGACTGGGGTTGCTTATACATAGTATAATATGTTTCTAGTTAGCTTACAAGGGTTAGTGACGAGTCGTAAAATAACCTTACGACTCGTTAAGAAGACTCATAACCTAACAAAAAAACACTGACTCATCTACGATTTACTTTATGACTCGTTCATATGAGTTGTACCCAATGGTCATGACTCATACCCCTAGTCATAAGTAATCCAGTACATGTACGCTGACACCAAAGTTTCTTGTTTCTCTATCCTTTTCATAAGAACTCTTTAATTAGATTGATGTATGTAGGTACTCATGGCTCTTAAAGGTGACTTATCATCCAAGCAAACCCCAAAGAATAACACCAAAAAACAATTGGCCCCTAAGTCTGATTACCAACTGAGAAATGATGAAACCAATATGTCAAGTGATGACTTCGTAGAATACCTACTGAAGTGGAAGGAAGACCCAAGGGAGAAATGACCTCAGGAAAAGAAAATAGTCGCAAGAGAGGACACACCACCAAAGGGGCCCAGAATGGAAAATCCAAGTACTTCCCCACCACACTCATTATCATTTTTTGAGGATGACGATGATGATGAAGAAGAAAAATATGATGATGATGCAGGTGCAGAAGAATCCAGCTCCTATGAGGTAGAGTCGGAGAATGAAAGTGAGGAGAAGGAGAATGCTAGTCCTATTAATGTCCAACTACCACCACCACCCCAAGTACAATTATCCATTGAACCTACTCTGGTGCCCATCGTTGAACAGTGAGGGCACTCGAAATATAGAAAATATATAATGTGAGGTTAGAGGTGAGCCCAGCCATAGGAAATCCAAGGAGGGTGATATACCTAGAAAGAAGATGAACTACAACAGGCATGTCTTAGATGCCTGAGTTTGCAACTAGGTTTCAAAAGTATGAATTTCAGTGGATGACCTCAGCACCTAGCAAATTTCGTTTGGCATTAGTGCAGGAGTTTTATGTTGCATATAAAAGGGGAGTTAAAAAGTCAATACCCTTAGGGAAATTTGTAAAAGGGTGGTGATCCAATCATATTATTGACTATCCATAGAGTTCTGATGAATATTTCCCCGAAAACCATTTCTAGATTCTTACATGGACCTGACTTTTAACCACCTATGAACACAGCTGAGATTGAGTACCGCATAGATGAAATGTAGAAGATTACAAAGAAGCAAATGAGTTCAGCTGACACAATGATGCATTTCAGATAGATAACGAACATTATCGCCGTAAATAGGGAAAAATCAAGTTGGGTGAAAGGTGGTCCGGGAGTTACCTCGCAATAGATTGCAAAGCAGACTCAGAATTTCAAGGCCAAGGTATGGTAGACGTTGCCTCGACATGGATTATGTCTCACTACTAGGGATAATATGCTCAGTCCAGTCCACGTAGCATTGATAGCAGGACTTATGGCAGGTTATGAGTTTGATGTTGCATATTTCATCTCCAGAGAGATATGTGAATGAGTAGTAGGTGGTCAAAAAGTAATTCTGGCATTTCCATGTTTGTTGACATAGATTTTCTTGGAGTCAGGGGTGCTAGAATGACATAGACCTAACCAGGGCCTAGTCGTTGGGCACCTCAAGTCCGACCCAGACCAGAGACCGCCCCCAATACCCAACTATAACCACCCTGTACCCTATGCCGGATGAGTCTCGAACATATAAAAAGATGAAGCAACAGTAAAGGAAATATATATAATAAAGTCCATAACTATGAAAAACTAAATATCCGACCAAATATCCAACCGGCATCAACCCTAATGCCAATACCAATACCAAGGTTGACACCAACACTGACACTGCCAATGCCTATAGTTTTCTGACAAAGCCTCTATCTGGAATCAATAATATCTTATCGGGACATTCCTCTGACCATAGCCAAAATCAAACTAAGGAAATAACAAAAACAAAAGAAGTCCATAGAATGAAATGGAGCCTTCTGAAGTATGGAAGCTCAGCACTTCAGTCTAACTCAAAGTTGTCCCCAAATCCAAGTCACTGAGCAGGAGGAATGGTAGTATGGACAGTTCCTGTGTCGAATGGGGATACAATGTCCCAAGACAATTAGCGAAATGAATGCCATAATGTACTCATGAATGAGGATAAAATAATCTCTTTATTCAAACCAATGTAAGAAACTATGTGCAATCACATACATACATACATACATATATATACATACATACCTACATATATATACATATATATATACATACATTTTTTATACCGGGAAAAGGGAACTGGGTTTACCATGCATTTAAAACCTTAACCTAGTTGTGTAGCTTTACCGTCATAATCCACCCATTGGCTATATAGGTCCAGTTTTACCCCCTAAACGGGCCCCAGTGCATGCAGTCGTATGAATCGGAGATATAATAGGGGTTGGGGATTCCCATGTACCCTTCTCCCTCTATGATACATATATACAAGTATAAACTTAGGGGATTCCTGTGTACCCCACAAGCAGATGGTCACTAAAACCAAACCTCAGGTTGGCAAACATGAGTTCCCAGTATCCGTCCATTGGACTCACACCTTCACGGTTAGCTATCACAACCCACTATTATTTCTTAATTAAAACATTTAGCACATAACCAAAGCACCAATTCAAGGAGTCTATTATCAACGCATTATGAAGTGGTATCATCATACAAACTATAGCTCTTAAGCAATGTCATTAGTCAACTCTCAGGGGATTCCCATGTACCCCACAAGATCTCCAATTAAACCAAAACCATGGCCATCAAGGCCTTCCCAAACCATATAAAGTCAACCAAAACAATTTAAGTTCCATTACCTCTTATGCAATGCAAGTATTTCAATAATAGTCCCATTCCCACTGGCATTTTGACAAACATATTTGGGGAATATAGTTCCCAAAAGCAAAACCAAGTATCAATTGACCATTCCCATGTAACCACACGTTCAAACCACAATTAAACATGAAAAACCATAAGAAAAACATGAGAAAACATTATCTAACCATAAACAACCAGAACCACCAACATCTATTCCAAGACCAAAATAAATCCACAATAATACCATGAAAACCATTCATTAAAACATGCTTTTAGTTGAACTAACAATGAGGGAGGAGTACCATGCCTTAGACACCAAGGAAGATGAAGAGATTCACTCTTGAAATCCCCTAATTGATCGCCTTGTAGAAACCCTAGCCATTTCTTAAACCAAGAGCTTGAGAGATATTTTAAGAGTGTTTGATTTAGAATAATAGGTTAATGAAGCCTCCAAAGGTATTTTATGTCATGGGGTCAAAGGAAATTAAAAGGGGAAATGTCCAGAATACCCCCAACTTAAAACTATAGAAATCTCGCAGGTGGGTACGAGTGGACTCTCCAACTCGTCACCACAACATACGACTGGTACCCTTAAGTCGTCACTAGGTCAGAAAGTTTGACACCATATTTTTTCCAACATACGACTCCCTTACCCAATCTATCACTATACCATAGACTAGTACCCTCAAGTTGCACCCTAAGAAGAATATCAAGGGCTAGACACTAGTTAACTTACGATTGGACCCTACCTTCTCGATACAAGTCCCTATGACTCGTATAGAGTCTCTCGTAACTAAGACAGAAATTGGCCAACAACACACTAACCAACTTACGACTAGGGTCCCTGGACCCGTACCTATACCATACAACTCATATGGTGAGTTGTTACAAGGGCGGCGAGTTCAAAACTCAGGAAATTTCCAAGAGAAAAAACCTAGGGTGTTTTAATTCTCCCCCACTTGGATCATTCATCCTCAAATAATGGAACAAGGCAGTACAATCACGATTAAACCCCCAAACACCCCTACGTTTACCCTTAAGACAGTAAATAGATTACCAAGGAATTCACAATCCACTCTTACCTTTAACTGAGTTAGATAACAAGGATACCAAGGAAATTAATTTTTCCTTTAAGAAAGTTAGAAAACAAATATGGTAAGGTCAATACATACCTTACGCATAAATTTTTAGATCAGAAAATAGAAATGGATACTTGGACTTCATGTCCTCTTCCAATTCCCAAGTAGCCCTTCGACCCTTGTGGTTCCGACATAGAACCTTCACCGAAGCTGCGTCCTTGATCCTTAACCAACGAACCAAACCTCCTCATAAGACAGAGAATCCGATATACCGACATCCTTGACAGGCATAATTTGTGATGAATCACCCACACACTTCCTGAACATAGAATATAGAATACTGGTGAATGGAGCTCAAACTAGAAGAAAACTCTAACTTATACGCAACATTGCCAACCCTCTTAAAAACCAAGTATGAACCAATATACTGGGGACTGAACTTTCTCTTCTTCCCAAACCGCATTACTCCATTCATGGGAGATACCTTCAAGAACACCCTATCCCCAAACTTTAAATCTAACTTTATATGCCTCACATCTGCATAGGACTTTTGGAAACTTTGGGCAGCCTTGAGCCTATCCCGAATTACCTTTACCTTTTTCATATCTTGGTAAACCAAGTTTGGTCCAAACATATCCGCCTCACCAACCTCGAACCGCCTAATCAGAGACCTACACCTCCTACTAGACAAGGCTTTAAATAGAGCCATCCCAATGCTAGAGTGGTAGCTATTATTGTATGCAAACTCTATAAGAGATAAGTGCTCAAACCAACTACCACCATAGACAATCACGTAAGCACAAAGCATATCCTCTAACATTTGAATAGTCCTTTCTTCTTGCCCATCCGACTGAGGGTGGAAAGCAGTACTCAAACTTACCTTAGTCCCCAACCCTTTCTAAAATGACCACCAAAAGTGAGATGAAAATTGTCTACCATAATCTAAGATAATCAAAATAGGTACCCTATACAACTTCACAATCTCTTGGAAATACAACCTCGCATAGTCCTCAATCGAGAAATTTGTCTGCATAGGCAAGAAATGAGCAGACTTTGTCATCCTATCCACGATGAACCAAATCAAATCAAACTGATTCTGATATCCAGGAAGATCAGTAATGAAATCCATGTTGATCACTTCCCACTTCTACTCTAGCAACTCATTTCTTTACACAATCCTCTAGGCCTTATATGCTCACCTTTCACTTGTTTACACACCATGAACTTATCCACAAAACTAGCCACATGTCATTTTATATTATCCACCAATACATCTTCTTAAGGTCATGATATATTTTCATCGAACCAAGATGACCGACATACTGTGACTCATATGCCTTAGCTAAGATCCTCTCTAGCAAACCATCTGTATTAGGAATACATAACCTGCCTTGGTACCGCAAGGTACCATCACCACTAATATCGAAAGCCATCACCTTCTACTCACCTACATCATCCTTGATCCTTATCATGACAGGATCTAATATATACTTCTCCTTGATTTCATCACCAAGAGATGGCTGCACCACTTCCTGCACAAACTTACCACCATCATTGGAGTCCAAGAGGAAAACTTCAAGGTTTTCCAAAGGATGAATATCCTTTACCAACTACCACTTCCCCTTTTCCACATGAGTAAGACTCTCCATGGACAACCTGCTAAGACAATCAGAAACCACGTTAGCTTAACCTAGGTGGCAGTGAAGACTCATGTCATAGTCCTTGAAAAGCTCAAGCCATCTCTTTTGCCCAAGGCTAAGCTCTTTCTGAGTAAACACATATTGCAGGCTCTTATGATCATAAAAGATATCCACATGCATGCCATAAAGATAGTGCTGCCATATTTTCAATGCGAATACCACAACTAATAATTCCAAGTCATGAGTCAGATAATTCCTCTCATACACCTTCAACTATATAAAGGCATAAGCTATCACCTTACCATGCTACATCAAAATGCAACTAAGCCCCACACGAGATGCATCAGAGTAGACCACAAACCCATTTGTGCCTTCGGGTAAAGTCAATACTGGAGCCAAATTTAGCTTATCCTTCAGCTTCTCAAAACTACCCTCACAAGCATCCGACCACAAGAACTTTATCTTTTTCTAGATCAACTTAGTCAATGGGACATCTATAGAAGAGAAACTCTCTACAAACCTCCTATAGTAACCAGCTAAACCCAATAAGCTCTAAATATCGATTGGACTCGTGGCTCTAGGCCACTTCTTAACTATTGCAAATTTCTGTAGATCCACCATGATCCCTGCACTAGAAATAACATGACCAAAAAAAGTTTCAACGTTCAACCAGAACTCATATTTCGAGAATTTAACATATAACTACTACTTTTTCATGGCTGCAACATTATACAGATGTGATAGCATAATCCACTTCACTCTTTGAGTACACCAGATATCATCTATGAATATAATGATGAACAAATCCAGAAACTAATGGGAGATTCCATTCATCGAATCCATGAATATCGCCGGGCATTGTTCAACCCAAAAGACATAACTAGAAACTCAAAATGCCCATACTAGATTTGGAAAGCAGACTTAGGGATATCCACCTTCCTAATCTTTAACTGATGATACCTAGACCGAAGATCAATCTTAGAGAAAAACTTAGCACCCAGAAGTTGCTTAAATAAATCATCTATCCTTGGAAGAGCATACTTATTCTTTACCATCTCCTTACCAGTAGTCAGTTCAGATCTAAAGGGAACCATCTTTTTTATGCATGAATAACACCGGTGCATTCCACGGGGACACACTAGGATGGATGAAACCCTTGTCTAAAAGATCCTTTAGTTTCTTCTTAAGCTCCTTCAACTCAAATGGAGTCATTTTATATGGGTGAATCAAAATTAGACGAGTGTCCAGAATAAGATCAATCCCAAACTCAATCTCTCTTTCAGAAGGGACATTAGGAAGGTCATCAGGAAAGACCTCTAGAAATTTATCCACCATCGAGATTGAATGCAAAGAGGGACCCTCCGAGTTAGAATCTTTAACCCAGACTAGATGACAGAGACACCCCTAGGAGATTAATCTCTAAGCTCTAAGATATGATATAAATTTCCCCTTAGGAGCTAGAAAACCACCCTCCCATTCAATAATAGACTTATTAGGGAATTTAATGACGGCCTTATGGGTTCGACAGTCTAAAGAAGAATAGCACGAGTATAACCAATCCATCCCTAATATGACATCAAAATTAACCATATCTCATTCAAACAAACACACCAGAGTTCCCGACCACCCACAGATACCACACAACCCCTATAGACTCATCTAGCCACCACATAGTTACCCACTAGGGTAGAAATAGAAAGAGGGTCTAAAATACACTGGGGACCAAAACAAAAATACACAGCCAAAAATAAGGTCATATAAGAAAGAGTGGACCCTGAATTAAGCAAACAATACACATCACGGGAAAAGAGTTTCAACATACCAGTAACAATATCAGATGATGCCTCAGACTTCTATCAGGTAGTGAGAACATAGAGACGGTTCTGACCAGTGTTGAAACTAGATGGTGCACCCTTTGGCGTCGAAGATGATGTAGAGACAACTAGAACCTTATTTTCCCCAGAAGCAACCTTACCAATAGGACAGTTTCTAAGCATATGCCCTACCTAACCATAGTTGAAGCACCTAAACAACTGGACCCCACTAGCCTGAGATTTGGCACCCTGTACCCTAAAGTTGTAGCTACCATGGAAACACCTATCACTAGATGATTTTTTGGTAGGGAGAACTAGTCATTGAGTAAGACCCAAAATTGCCCCACTTCTTCTTGGGCCACTTCCCACCATCCCTACTATTCTATTGGCCACTACCCTTCTTAGAAAATTTGAACTTTTTTCCCTATCTCTTCCCTATCTCAGCCTGCTTCTTCTTCTCTTCCTCAACCTATTGTATATACACAACCAACCTAGAGAAATACATGTCCTTGTTCAATAAGGTAGCCTTACTCTTTAGAATCAAATCTCGAGATAACCCAAAATCAAACTTCCTCATTCTATCCCTCATGCTAGAAACCAACTCTAGAGCATACCAAGATAACTAGTGAAACTTTAAGGCATACTCCTGGACTAATATCGTGCCTTGCTTCAAATTAAAAAAACTCTTCCACTTTTGCTTCCCTCAACTTTTGAGGAAAGAAACGATCCAGAAAAGTACTAGAGAAACGATCACACATGGATGACTTAACATCATCACCCCTTGACTGCTCTCAGTCCTAATACCATTGGTATGCTATATCTTTTAGTTGATAGGCAACAAATTCCACACCCTCCAAATTAGTTGCATGTACAACACAAAAGATCTTTTTCATCTCATCAATAAAATCTTAAGGATCCTCCTCAACCTTAACACCAGTGAACATAAGAGGGTTCAACTTCATAACCTGGCCTACCCTTGTGGCCTCAGAAGATGGAGTAACAAAAACACCACGCTTGGCCTAAGAAGCTACCAACAGCACCAACATATGAATAGACTGACGAAACTCAACATTCATCACATTAGCCTTAGGAGTCTGAGAAGGGATGGAGGGAACTGGTGGAACTCTTGGAGGATAATCAGGAACTGGACCCCAAGATCGGGTCTAGACCTTATAAGTAGGATGGGTCCAATCAATATTGTCCTTAGGAAGGACAGAGAAGTTTTTGTGAGCTTCAGATCGTCGAGGAGACATGATCTGAAAAGCAAATAAATAGGAATTAAAGAAGATTTTTGGACCTTAGACTCAACTACTTGAAAATAGAACATAAGAAAGAGAAATATTTCTAAATGCCTCGTAGTCTCTCTCTTATGAGTGTGGCATGATACATACCCTTAAAAGAGACTCTACTCAACACAGCTTTGTTGGACACCTAATTGACCATGAACCTAAGGTTCTGATACCAGTATGACATGACCTGAACTGGGGCCTAGTCATGTCGAGCACCTTAAGTCCAACCTAGACCGGAGACCATCCCCAATACCTAACCATAACCACCTTGTATCTTATACCAGATGAATCCCAAACATATAACAGGATAAAGCAACAGTAAGTGAAAGAAATTTAATAAAGTCCATAACCATAACCAACTAAATATCCAACCAAATGTCCATCTGGAATCAACCCCAATGCAAATACCAATACTGCGACTAACACCAATAATGATACCACCCATGCTCATAGTTGTATGATAAAGCCTCTATTTGGAATTAATAAAATTTGATTAGGATATGACCCCGGCCATAGCAGAAACCAAACAAAAGAAATAACAAAAACAAAAGAAGTCCATAGCATAAAATGTAGCCTTCCAGAGTATAGAAGTTCACCACTTTAGTCTGACTCAATGTTTTCCCCAAATCTATGTCACTGAGAAGGAGAAATGGTAGTGTAGCCAGTTCCTACATCGTGTAGGGATACAGTGCCCAAAGATGGTTAGCAAAATGAACGCTAGTATGTACTCAGGAATAAGGATAAAATAATATTATTATTCAAACTAATATAAACAACTATGTGGAATCACACACACGCACACATATATATATATGATGGAAAGTGAACTGGGTTTAGCATAAAATTTAAAACCTTAACCTAGGTTGTGTAACTTTATCATCATAATCTACCCACGGGCTATATAGGTCCAGTGTTACCCCCTGAACGGGATCCAGTGCATGTAGTCGTACGAACCGGAGATATCATAGGAGATGGGGATTCCCCTGTACCCTTCACCCTACATGATACATATATACAAGTATAAACTTGGGGGAGTCCCGTGTACCCCACAAGCAGATGGTCACCAAAACCAACCCTCATTTTGGCAAATATAAGTTCTCAGTGTTTGTCCATCAAACTCATTCCTTCACGATTAGCTACAATAACCGGCTACTATTGCCCAATTAAAGTATTTATCACATAATCAAACCACCATTTCAAGGAGTCCATTATCAAGACATTATAAAGTGGTATCATCTTACCGACTATAGCTTGCAAGCAATGTCACTAACAATCTCTTAGGGGATTTCCATGCACCCCACATGATCTCTAATTAAACCAAAACCATGTCCATAAAGGCCTTTCCAAACCATATAAAGTCACCAATTTAAGTTCCATTACCTCTTATGCAATATAAAGATCTCAATAATAGTCAAACTATGTGACAAATACATTCTCATTGGCATTTTAACAAATATATTGGGGGCATATAGTTCCCAAAAGCAAAACCAAGTATCAATTGACCATTCCCAAGTAACCACATGTTCAAATCATAATTATAACATGAAAAACTATAATAAAAATATAGGAAAACATTAAAACATGTTTTTGGTTAAACTAATAATGAGGGAAGATTAACATGCCTTAGACACCATGGAAGATGGAGAAATTAACTCTTGAAAGGCCCTAATTGATTGCCTTGTCAAAACCCTAGCCTTTTTTTAAACTAAGATCTTAAGAGAGATTTTAAGAGTGTTTGATTTAGTAATAGGTTAGTGAAGCCTCCAAAGGTCTTTTATGTCATGGGGTCAAAATTAGTTAAGAGGGGAAATATCCAGAATACCCCAACTTAAATCTATAGAAAACTCGTAGGTGGGTACGAGTGGACCCTTTAAATCATCACCACAACATACGATTGGTACCCTCAAGTAGTCACTAGGTCAAAAAGTTTGACACCACATTCTATCCAACATATGACTCCCTTGCCCAACTCGTCACCATACCATATGACTAGTACCCCAAAGTAGTATCCTAAGCAGCACATCAAGGTCTAGGCACTGGTCAACTTACAATTGGACCCTACCTTCTCTTCATAAGTTCCTACGACTCGTATGGAGTCTCTCATAACTAGGATAGAACTTGGCCAACAACACACTGACCAACATACGGCTAGGGTCCCTGGACCTGTACCCATACCATATGACTCGTATGGTGAGTCATTACAAGGATAGTAAGTTCAAAACTCAAGAAATTTCCAAGGTCCAAAACTCAGGGTATTTCACATAACCCCCAGATGTTGGTCAATACATTAAGTTAAAGACTACCACTAATTTAGGGTTTATTAGAGATGCAGCAAACCTCATGACCAGGCAAGAAAAATAAAGAGCTGAAATATCAGTTGAAATACTCAAGAACAAAGATGTGAATTCCGAGGTTATTAGTTTAAATAAGATAAATAACACTCTGGTTAAAGGGGGAAGTCTGAGCCCCAACCATATAATGTAGTGGGTACATCCAGTGCCCCCATTCCCCCACAATTAGAACCACCACACCAATCCTCATCCAGATTAGCTTCGGCAGGTTTCATAGTCATATCACAAACTACATGAAACCAGGTTATAACAAAGTTGACTACTTTGGAGAAAAAGTTCTGGTTAGTAAAGGAGTGTGTGCAACCCTGGGTTCAAAACAAATTGGAAGATCAAAGAAAGAAAATTCGGAGAAGATTAGATGGTTTTGAGTGGAAGTAGCCAAACTTCTGATATTTTAGAGGTGAAAACTGAGGTAGCTGAGCTGCAAAAGTTGGTTAATTAATTGAATAAAAGACCAATTTTCCCTATGCTTATTATCATAGAAGTCCAACTAGAGGTAGAAATTGAAAACATTTGGAGTGTTCCAGTTGTAGAAAAAGAAAAAATGAAAATAAAGAACAAAACAAGAAAAAAAACACTGAATCTAAAAATATGGAGACAGTGATACGAGATAGCATTGTGAGTGAAAAATTCTGACAGAAAAGGGTCATTGAGTAGGCTGCTGGTACCGGTAGTTTGAGACCAGCTATGGATGCTGAGAAAGGCAGTGACATGGCCCCAACACCTGATATACCATTGACCACACTAGCCACAACTGGTACCACTACTGTTGAGACGGTCCTGACAAGTGATGTGACCAATGCCAAGAAGAGTGGGCCCAAGCTGAGGGTTCCCATGATGATAGAGTATGAGAATATACCTGGAGTGCCCAGATGTGTCCTCTCTCCATGTATTATATTACTAGATAAACTGGGGATAGTGCATAGTTTTTAGATAGGGGTGGGGGGTGTACCATAGTCGCCACGGGTTATGTTGCCTTGTTTCAAAACCCGTAGGCCTCAATCTGAAAAATTATGAACTGACATGTATCTGTGTATTGTGTGATGCTTAATTGAGAAAATGATGTCCATAGGCAATTGATAACAAGTGCAAAATTTGAAAATAGAAACCCCTCCTGAAAATTTTTATGTACTACTATGTGATCTGTGTGCACGTGACTGCTGAAATCCGTTAATGGCATTAGAATTAGAAATGGAATAACCATGGCATGTAGTTAAATAAACTGGATAGGTAGTGACTGATGATGCAACCCTATACCATGTGAGTGTAAGGGAATACCTAGTTCCCAGTGTGTACGGAATCTAGAACCTGCCCGATTGCTTTTGCCTAGAATGTAGGATAGACAGTTAGGAGATGATCATAGGCCATTTTTCTGATTAGTCCACTCAAGCCTAAATGCCAAACCAAATGATATATGAATTCTTTGTCCCAAAAGAGCCTAATAGACCGATTTTTTATGATTACCCTAATTTAACCTTCTCATTTAACTACAGTAAACCTATTTTTGTCCATGATCCTCCTTGGGCATTATGTAGCTCTACTCAAAAAAATTGCCTAAGTTAAGGGTGGCTATTATAGGGGTGCGTAGAGAAAGATGAGTATGAAGAAAAAAGTGGAGAGAAAAATGAATACGGGCAGGTGCGGTGAAAATAAAAGAAAACCAAAGAAAAAAAGAAAATTGCAAGAAAAAAAATAGAAAAAATAATAAGAAAAGAGAACCACATCCGGCCTAAAATAGGCATGAAACAAAATAAAATGGATATATAAGGGTAAATTCAAGAAACAATGATAGAAAAAGTAGAACCCAAAGAAAATGTAGTTCCAAGGAGGTTAATTCACTTAAAAAAATCCCTAATATATCGTAACCATCCCCAAGCCTACGTTACAAGCCTAACAAAGTCCTTTAGTTATCCTAGCCTGAACATCTAAAAATATGGGTAAAGACCATAAGGACAAGCCTATGGCATTCTGTGTACACAGATTGGAACTTCTTTGTGAGTGTGAGTGTCTCTAGACCATCCTTGAAATGATAAAATAAATCAAGCTGAGTGATAGGGACTTCTTTGAATGTGAGGGTGCATAGGTTACTATGTCAAGTCACTTATCTATCCGGGTAGTGTATAACTTAGACCTAGTTGTTCTTTATAAATGTAATGCTATCATTAGATTCCTAAATGTCACATTATTTCACCGAATTAGTATACACAGTAGCCCATTTGAACAATGAGATAGAAGGCGGTAAAAAGGCGTTCTTATGCTAAATAATGAACTAACTGCCAAATATGTCACAAATTCTTCAAAGTTGAGCATCGTATCTTTATGGGCGTGAATTGTGGTTTGCCTAAGGACATGCAAAAGTCTAAGTTAAAGGTGTTGATGAGTCATGGAAACATAGCACATTCAATGCTTAAAATAAAGAATTTATGCTTGGACTTAGACCATTCTGAGGGATATAATGTGCTTGTGTCTTGAGTGTAAGGAATTTAGGAAGAAAGTGGCTTGGAATGAATAATGAAAGAAAAAGCTCTGGATATGCTGAATTCTAAGCAGCTTACGAGTCTGACAACAAGTCGTCAAATCATTATATGACTCGTATCCTTACTCGTAACCAAGAAAATAGCAAAAGGCAAGTTGAAGAATCTAAGTAAAGAATAACCACAACTCATAAGGAGTGACTACGAGCCGTGAGGAGCAGTCGTAAAAAGATAAGAAGCAAAAGCTAATGTTCAGAGGCAAAGTCATAGAAGGCCATGATTTGAAAGATTTGAGTATGACTCATAATGATAAGTCATAAAGAGGCCAGTGTTCAAATCCCTTAAAGTCTAAGTCTCCAGTGATGACGAGTGAAAACCTTGAGTGGTAAAGACAAACTTCAACTCATGGTGATGAATCGTGAGGACAACAAAAGCTTGAAGCCCTGAAGATAAGTCATTAGAATACTTACTATTAGAATTATATGACTTGTAAGAAGACCTTACGAGTAGACCACATGAGTCGTAACGAGTGCCAGCGTACTTTTCCTATTCTGTTTTTATTAGGATTTCTTTATTTTTTTTTGAGATACTATAAATACCTTAAGATTATTCTTTTAGTTTGTTACACACTTTTACATTACTTTTGATACTTTGAACATACTTTGATCATTGAGATTTTCTTCTTGAGATTTTGGATTTTTATTCAATTGGAGACTTTGGATTTTCTCTCTTTAATTACATAAGTTCCTTATTGATTATCATGGATTTTTGCATGAACATAAGCGACTAATTTTATTGACTAGGGTTGTAGGAACCTTAGTGGATTATATGTGTAAGAAAAGTAGGAGATTCATCTATTTGTCTATCATTACATGTATTGCAATCTTCTTCATATTTATTGAAACCAAGTTGCTACAGAGACTTGGGAACTGCCTGTATTTGAGAACGTTCTCACAAAGGATTTCAAAATTAGGAAAAAGAGATTACAATAGTGATTCGAGCTACCAACACTTGTCTAATAAAATCGAGACTCAAAAAGTGAGAGGTATATGAGGTTAAAGACAAGGGACAACAAGGAAACAACCTAAGACTTACAAGGTAAATTGTGAAATCTATCAATATGTTCACAAGACGATTGATAGTACATAGCTTGTCAACTTTGCATGCAGAGGGGGAGGGTAGGTGAATTGAGTATGAGAATCTTATGTAGTTGAGAAGCCAGGGGGAACACATTCCTAGTGTTCGTCTTTTGTTGTTTACACACTCAAGCATTCAAGTTTTGTTACTTGTTACTTTTGACTTCAAATTCCCCCCATTTATTTTTTGTATTGCTCATGAATTTTGTCATGTTTGAGATACTGTTCAATGTTTACCTTGTGGGTTCGACCCCAACCTGGTTTGGATTACAATATTTGACATTGACCGCGGCATACTTCTTTGGAGGTTAGTTTTGGGCGACATCAATTTTGGCGTCATTGTCGGGGAAGACGGTGTGAATTATTAATTAAAGTTGATGAAATTCGCGGGTTATATTTCTTATTCTTGATTTGGTATACGCCTGTGTATGCAAAATAGTAAGAGTATAGTCAATCCCTTCCTCCCATTAGATCTATAGACCGGAAGAATTTGATAAACACCACGAAGGATGTCAGAGCAAGTTTATGATGGTGTTCCTGCTGGGGTTCGAGACCCTCAGATTGTACCTTCTCCCCTACCTGCTGATCTTGAGAATTTTATAGATAGGCAGACAGAACAATTTTTAACAGAGACAGCTGAAGAGACAATAGTGGTTGATAAAGCCAGGTTAGAACAGCAAGCACAACTAGCGAGGCCAATACCAATAGTGATCCATATGCATCCATTGATGGCATTCAGAAGAGATCTGGGGGTGGAAGAGCTCGATTTATACCTGCATATCAGTTTCTAGCACGGTATGATAAGGATAAAGATATGGGGTATGTAAAGTTTGCTAAGACTGGAGCCATTTTCCACCTGTGTGACCCCCGAATATGAAGTTTGATATTATTAGTGCAATGATTCAGTTCCTAAATATTAAGGGTGTCTTCTCAGGGGCAGCATAAGATAATGCAAACATGCACTTAGACAATTTCACTGGGATATGTACTTCATATACCATTCCAGGGGTGGATCAGGAAGCGTTGGAATTACGATTTTTCCCTTTTTCACTGACTGCTGAAGCATCATTATGGCAGGGAGAACTTTCTAGAGGCTCAATCATAACTTGGCATGAGCTGGACAAATAGTTTTTGAATCAATTTTCCCTCCTACTAGGATACTACAATTGAAAAACGAGATCTATAATTTCAGGAAGTTACCTGCAGAGTTTATGTATGAAGCATGGTTCTAATTCAAAAAGAAGTTGAGCATGGTTCCTCATCCCAGGATCAAATTTGTTAGAGATATTATATAGATCCTTGAATGTTAGCCCTAGGGAAATAGCTAAATAAATAAATAGAGGTGCCATTTGTGTCTTTGTTGGGAGATGGCCCAAGAGATATTAGATGAGATTTCTATCATTAAATGAGGATGGCATACTCGGGAGGCTGATAAAAGAGTTGTAACATGACCCAAACTAGGGTTTGGCCGTGTCAAGTATCTCAAGTCCAACTCGGACCAAAGACCACACCCAATACCCATATCATTAACGACCTTACACCCCATGTCAAATGAATTTTGAACATATAACAAGATAAAAGAACATTAATTTAAAGACATTATAATAAGTCTATAACTAAAACCAGCCTTCCACATCCAAACAACTATCCAATACCAATACCGACACCACCCATGCTCACCGTATTCCGGCAAAGCCTCTAATCAAAACCAAAGAATATCCAATTAGGATATGCCCCCGACCATAGCCGAAACCAAGACCAAAGAAATACTAAAGATATAAAGAAATCCATAGCATGAACTGGGGTCTTCCAAAGTATGAAAGCTTACCACTTTAGTCTAACTCAAAAGATATCCCCAAATTAGCTAGTCACTGAGCAAAGAAGTGGAAACATGGCTGGTTCTTGTAAAGTGTGGGTATACAATATCTGAATAGGGCTAGCGGGGTGAACGCTAGCATGTAACCCATGGATAAAGATAAATTAATTCCATCAATCTAAAACCAAGTCAAAATAATGCACATAGCAATATGCAAATACATACAAATATATATACCATGTCGGGATAGGGAACAAGATTTAGCATGCACTTTAAAATGATAACCTGGGTTGTGTAACTTTACTGTCATAAGTCCACCCACGGGCTACATGGGTCCAGTGTTACCCCCTAAACGGGCCCAGTGTGTGTTAGCCGCATGAACCAGAGATATCATAAATGGCCAGGGATATAAGACCCTACAAAATTTCTAACTTAAATCAGTCTTTTAAGTTTTTCAAGGAGGTCCGATACTTAGAAAATTCTAGCTAAGTTCCCAGACTTAGTTTATTTTTGTCCTTCGAAAGTTGGTAATCTTATTTCGCCACCTTAATGTCCTTTAATGGTTCGCATTTTTGTTAATTCATGATCAGAGAGGTCAATAGGTGTTCCTGGACAAGTTTTGGATTTTTTGAACCTCGTTTAGACCACGTTTGGTGTACCAAAATAGTGGACCAACGCGATCTTGGTGCGCCGTGTTGCCTATTGCGTTGGTTAACATTGTTGCAGGGACTGCCAGTAAAACTACTGAGGCTTGGTGCGATCATGGCGCGACGCATCGAGTATCACATCGATGCATTGACGCGCCGCGTTGCCAATCGCGTCGATGTCCAGTTTTCAGCCATTAAATGTCCATATTTTTAAGGGCAAAAGGGTCAATTTCTCACCCCTATATAAGCCTATAACACAAGATTCATCCCTTATTTCACCAAAATATTATTGTTACTCTCAAATACTCTCAAGAACAAGTCAAGGATTTTCATAGGAACTTCAAATTCAAGAGATTCTACCGTTAGTTTTCAAGAATTTTCCATCCAAGGTATGTCAAGTGTTCATTCATGGATTCCTTTCATCCATGAAGCCCAAGAATCCAACTTTAAATTATAAATTATGATATTTATGTTGTGGATTGATTATGTTCATGTAGGTATTATTGTTGGACTCCCAAGTTAGAATCTTTATGTGTTGTTCATGAAACTACACTAGTATGTGGGTTGAAATTTATGAAATTGAGTTGAATTAGGGAATCATGTGGTATTAATTTGATATCATGCCTAAGTTCTAAGTTATGCATACTAGGTATTTGATAAAATGCCTAAGAGAATAATACTTGTGCATTATGACTCAATAGAACCTAAATGATGAATTCACGTTACCATAATGTTCAAAATGACTTCCATGCTATTGTTATGCCTTGTAATAGATTGATGTAATGCTTATGAGATTAGACTTAGGGAATTATGACATATTTATATGCAGTCTTATTCAGGTGTAATCCTTTGTTATGCAAATACTTCATGAAAATACCCAATGATAGTACTATGAAATATTGACCATGGTTATGTGTTCAAGAGTATCATGTCTTGTCAATTTCATGCTATTGAGTCCTGGGAGTACTTGTACCCGACAACTTAGCTGTGTACCTAGAGCCAGCAGCAGTTTTATGAAAAATCTCAGTCACGCCATGATTAGTAGTATTCTCAGTCAGTTTCAGAACTCAGTAGAATTCAGTCAGTTACATGACTCAAGAAAACTCAGTAATCTCAGTTAGTTATCAGATCTTAATAGTATTTCGTCAGTTAATAGAACTCAATGAACTCATCCAGTTCAGTTCAGTAAATCATGTTCAGTGTATATTTATATGGGAGTAGGATTCAGCACCGAGTGAGCCCAAGGATGGGAACTCACCTGTTAGTAGAGGGTGTGATTCTTAGAAGCAAGCCTTGTGGTCCAGAACTACGTAGCCAGTATAGGTTGAGACATCAAACCTTCTAGCTGAGAGTAGATGGGGTGGATTAACCTGTTATATAAGGGTCCCACCATTCTCCTTAGAGTACCTGTTAGATGAGGGATTTCTCATAGCTTATCCTTACCAGCAGCACGGTATTGACACCCTTCTAACTGGGGTTAGAGGTTGGACCCCAAATCAATTTAGAAAAAGGGGCATGTTGGTTAGATGAATTCTCCCACAGTTTTAGTTACAGAATCAGCATTGTCAGATACAGTCACCCAGTCTCAGTAATAGAACTCACATAGGTCTACAGAACCCAAGACTGTCAGATACAGTCACTCAGCTCAGTATGGAACTCAGCCAGTTCCATCAGAACCTAGACTGTCATACACAGTCTCCCAATATCAGTTACATCAGTTATATAAAAAATTAGTAACTCATGTTATCAGTATTCAGAGTTAGTAGTCAGTATTACTCACGAATCCAGTCACATTAACACACTCATGTATGTATTCTCACGATCATATTATATAGTCAGTTAGCATTGTTCATGCATATGAGCCTTTTGAATTCAGCCTACCTCACTTGCATACCAGTATATTCAATCGTACTAACGCATTTGCGCTATGGTGTTTTTATACCATAGGTTCAGAAGCACAAGCTCCAGAGCATCAGTAGCATTCGAGTTTCAGCAGTCAGAGTCAGCAATGAATCCTCATCATTCAAGGAAGTTATGATTTGATTATTTCATATCTTTAGTACTTAGTTATTTCAGTAGTTAGAGTTAGTTGGGGACATGTCCCGTCAACTCCTTATTCAGAAAGTCTAGAGGCTTTCAGACTATAGCATGTTCACAGTTATTTCAGTTGTTTTGGTAATGATGTACCGCATTTCCAGATGTTATGTTTTATCATATATTTGAACCTTATGGCCTTTCAGCCTTTAATTCGATATTTTTACATCATATTATGCAGTGCTCGATTACAGATATCAGTCATGGTTTGCTTGTGGTCCTTCGAGGTCATGAGCATCGTGTAGCATTCTGGGTACCAGATTCGGATGTTACAAACTTGGTATCAGAGCCTAAGGCTCAATAGTGTCCTAGGAAGTTGAAAGCCACATCTAGTAGAGTCTTGTGCATGGGTATGTTACGCGCCACATTTATGTACAGGAGGCTATAAGTTGTTTTAGGAATAGTTTCCCCTTCTTTGGGTATTCATGTCGTTCCAGTCAGCATGAGCTCAAGTTTAACTCTCATTCTAATTTGTTTCTCTCTTTCTTCTATAGAACATGCCTTCCAAGAGAAAAAATGGAAATCAGTCAGCCCCTTGGCCCGTCCAAGCAGATCCCTTGGACGAACATATTTCTTATGCAGAGTTCAGAGCTGCATTCACTACTCTTGTTAACCCAGTTTCTTCCCAGAATGAATGACTAGCAGTCGTTCTAGCCAACCTAGTGGCCAACACCACAGCATCCAGGATTTAAAACTTTACCCGAATAAATCCACCATTTGTTTCTGGGTTTAAGTCAGATGAGGACCCTCAGGAATTCCTTGATCAGGTTCAGAAAGTTACAGATATCATGGGGGTGTTAGCTATTGAGAGTGTTGAGCTAGCAGCATATTAGTTATAGTATGTGGCTCACACATAGTTTAAATGGTGGAAAGTAGAGAGGGCTGGTGATACAGGGCCTATTGAGTGGGAGGAGTTTGCCACTACTTTTCTTTATAGATTCTTTTCCCTAGGGCTAGGGAAAGCTAAGGTTCTAGAATTTATCAACCTCAGGCAGGGAAACATGACAGTTAAAGAGTATTCTCTTAAGTTTACTCAACTAGATAGATACGTTCCTCATGTAGCGGCAGACAGCAGGGCTAAGATGAGTAAGTTTGTTTCTGGGGTGAATGATAGTGTGGCCAATGAGTGCAGATCTGCAATGTTGATTAGTGAGATGGACATAGCCAGGCGTATGATCCATGCTCAACAGATAGAAGAGAAGAAGATTAAGATGAGAGAGAAGTAGAATAAGAGACTAAGGATAGGTAGTTTCAACTTTGCTCATCCTAAGTCAGAGGGTGGAAGTCGTTCTTAGTTCCGCCCAAAGTCATCTGTTCCATCTCCTTCCTCAGCCAGTGCTCCAGTGCCGAAATTCAGAGATGGCAACAGAGATAGGGATACAAGCTCTAAGTCTTAGGGCAGCGTTATCAGTGCCCGAACCTATCCTCTTTGTCAAACTTATGGAAAGAACCATCAGGGTACTTACAGAGCTGGCAATGATGTTTGCTTCGGATGTGGCAAGATAGGCCACAGAGTCAGATATTTTCCTCAGCCAAGTCCTCAGGGTCAGCGTAATCGTTCATCGGCTCAATCCAGTCGCCTAAATCAGTAGGGTGCCACTTCCAGTGCTACTAGTGGGCATCGCCCAAACAGACTCTACGCTCTTTAGTCCCGACAGGATTAGGAAAATTCTCTTGATGTGGTTACTGGTATGTTACAGATCTTTTATTTGCATGTTTACGCTTTGCTAGATCCAGGAGCTTTTTTGTCTTTTATTACTCCTTATATAGCAGTTAATTTTAGAGTCAGTCCCAAAATTCTAGCAGAGCCTTTCTCAGTATCCACCCCAGTGGGTAAAACTATCATAGCCTGATGGGTGTACAAGAACTATCCGGTTATGGTATCTTAGAAAGTCACTTCAGCAGACTTAATTGAATTAGAGATGACTGATTTTAATGTCATTCTCGACATGGATTAGCTTTATTTCTGCTATTCCACAGTCAACTACAGAAATAGATTTGTCCAGTTTCAGTTTCTGAATGAACCTATCCTAGAGGGGAGAGTTAGTACTTCAATTTTCAGAGGTCATCTTATTTCCTACCTTTGGGCATGGAAAATGATATCTAAGGGATGTGTCTATCATCTTGTTCGAGTTAAGGACTTTAGTTCTAAAACTCCTAGTTTTGAATCAGTCCCATTAATGAATGAATATTCAGATGTTTTTCCCAAAGGTATTCCAGGAATTCCTCCCGAAAGGGAAATAAACTTCGGTATTGATCTTCTTCCAGATACTCAGCCTATATCTATTCTTCCATACAGAATAGCACCAGCAGAACTCAAAAAATTACAAGAACATTTGAAGTATCTCCTAGATAAAGGATTCATCAGACCTAGTGTGTCCCCGTAGGGCACACCGGTCTTATTCATATGAAAGAAAGACGGTTCTCTCAGAATGTGCATTAATTACCATCAACTCAATAAAGTCACGGTCAAGAAAAAATATCCACTTCCCAGAATCGATGACTTGTTTGACCAACTTTAGGGTGCCAGCTATTTCTCCAAGATAGATCTTAGATCAGGCTATCATCAGCTCAGGGTTAGAGAATGTGACATTTAGAAAATAGCCTTCCGTACTTGGTATGGACACTTCAAATTCTTAGTTATGTCCTTTTTCCTTACCAATGCCCCAGCATATTTCATGGACTTGATGAATTGTGTGTTCAAGCAGTACTTGGATATATTCGTCATAGTCTGCATAGATGACATCCTTGTTTACTCCCACAGTGAGCGTGATCATGCAAACCATCTCAGAATAGTATTGCAGACTCTCAAAAATTATCAATTATTCTCCAAATTCAGTAAGTGCGAGTTTTGTTTAAGGTTAGTATCATTTCTTGGTCATATCATTTCCGGTGATGGCATTAGAGTTGATCCTCAAAATCCTGAAGTAGTAAGAAACTGGCCTCGCCCTGTATCTCCATCAGATATCAGGAGCTTCTTGGGTTTGGCTGGCTATTATATACGGTTTATTGAGGGATTTTCTTCTATAGCATCCCCTATGTCCAGATTGACTCAGAAGAAAGTCAAGTTTTAGTGGTCAGATCATTGTGAGAAGAGTTTTCAGGAGTTGAAGACTCGACTCACCTCAACTCCAGTTTTGGCTCTTCCCAATAGTACAGATGGGTTCGTAGTGTATTGTGATGCATCCAGAGTAGGTTTAGGTTGTGTCCTCATGCAGCATGGTAAGGTCATAGCCTACACCTCCTTACAGCTTAAACCCCATAAGAAGAATTATCCTACTCATGATCTTGAGTTAGCAGCCGTAGTTTTTTCCTTATAGATTTAGAGACATTACTTGTACGGTGTTCATGTAGATGTGTTCACAGATCATAAGATCCTTTATTATGTCTTTTCTTAGAAAAATCTTAACCTCTATCAGAGAAGGTGGTTAGAGCTCTTAAAAGATTATGACATGAGTGTCCTTTATCATCCGGGCAAGGCCAGTGTAGTGGCCGATGCCCTCAGTAGACTATTTATAAGTAGTGTTGCTCATGTTTAGGATGGTAAGAAGAAGTTAGATCAGGAAGTCCATCATCTTGATAGACTAGGTATACGCCTAGTCGATTCAGCAAAACGTAGTATATGGGTTCAGACCAGTTCAGAATCATCTCTAGTTTTCAAGGTGAAAGAAAAACAAGATAAAGATCCCGGTCTAATCAAGTTGAAAGAATAAGTCAAAGATCAAAAAGTAGAGTTTTTCTCCCAAGGGGGAGATAGTGTTTTGCATTGTCAGAGTCGTCTTTGTGTGCCAGGTGTAGATGACTTGAGGCAGCGAATTCTACAAGAAGCACATGGTGTGTGCTACTCTATTTATCCAGGGGACACTAAGATGTACTGCGACTTGTGGGAGATCTATTGGTGGAGTGAGATGAAGAGATATATTGCAGAGTTTGTGGCTAAGTGCTCTACATGTCAGCAGGTTAAGATAGAGCATTAGAAGCCTAGTGGGTCCATGCAGGAGTTCAATATTCCTACTTGGAAGTGGGAAGAAGTGAACATGGACTACGTGATGGGTTTGCCTCGTACTCATCGCCAGTATGATTCAGTTTGGGTCATTGTAGATAGGATGACTAAATTAGCTCATTTTCTTCCAGTCCATACCTCTTATTCAGTCGAGGATTATGCCAAACACTATATCAGGGAGTTGGTCAAATTACATGGTGCCCTGTTGTCTATTATTTTAGATAGAGGTACCCAGTTCACCTCTCACTTTTGGAAAGCATTCCAAAAGGGTCTTGGTACCCAAGTTCATCTCAGTACAGCCTTTCATCCCCAGACAGATAGTTAAGCAGAAAGAACTATTTAGACTTTAGAAGATATACTGCGAGCGTGTGCAATTGATTTCAAGGATAGTTGGTATGATCACTTGCCTTTGATTGAGTTTGCATACAACAACAGTTATTATTCCAGCATTTGGATGGCTCTATTCGAAGCTCTCTATGGCAGGAGATGCAGATCTCCAATCGGTTGGTATGAATATAGTGAGGCCTTAGTTATAGGGCCTGACTTAGTATTTGATTCCTTAGAAAAAGTACAGTTGATCGGAGAAAGACTCCGAGCTGCTCAGAGCCGACAAAAGTCTTATGCAGATGTACGCAAAAAGGATCTCGAGTTTGAGATTGGTGACTATGTTTACCTAAAGATATCTCCCATGAAGGGAGTGAAGAGATTCGTCAAGAAGGGAAAGCTTAGTCCCCGATATGTCGTTCCCTTCAAAATTCTCAGTTGTTTCGGCAAGGTAGCTTATGAGCTCGAATTACCTTCAGATCTAGCCTCAGTTCATCCAGTGTTCCATGTCTATTTGCTTAAGATGTGCATAGGTGACCCATAAGTTGTAGTCCCTATTGAGGGCATTAATGTTCAGAACAACCTCTCTTATGAAGAGATTCAAGTCGAAGTTCTTGACTACCAGACTCGTAGAGTGAAGAATAAAGAAGTCCATCTAGTCAAAGTTCTTTGGCGGAATCAGTCCGTTGAGGGAGCTACTTAGGAAGCAGAAGCAGATATGCAGACCAAGTATCCTCACCTCTTTTTCGCTAACTCAGACTCAGCCCAAGGTAATAGTTTTCCTTAAGTTTTCTCAGTTATCATGTTCAGTTTCATTACCAACTCGGTATTCAGTTTCATGCTAAGAATTTTATTATAAACTTGGTATCAAATACCATTGCATATTCAGTCATATGTTCATGTATCATGTCAGTCACATATTCATGCATCAGATATGCATCCTTATTATGAAAAACTCATCTTATCAGAAATCTCATTCATGCATTCATGAATCAGTTACACATACATCAGATTTGCATGTTCAGTATGATATATTCAGTTTATTAGTCATGTCAGTCATGAAATCACGCTTCAATTATTCATGTCCTATATATATTTCAATTTATATTTCCCCATATCAGTCAGTCTCATTCGAGGATGAATGTTCTTAAAGGGGAGATATTGTAAGACCCCGCAAAATTTCTAAGCTTAAATCAGTCCTTTAAGTTTGTCAAGGGGGTCCCATACTTAGAAAATTCTAGCTAAGTTCCCAGACTTAGTTTATTTTTGGCCTTCGAAAGTTGGCAATCTCATTTCACCACCTTAACGTCCTTTAATGGTCCGTATTTTTGTTAATTCATGATCAGAGAAGTCAATAGGTATTCCCGGACAAGTTTCAGATTTTTTGGACCTCGTTTAAACCATGTTTGGTGTCCCAAAATAGTGGAACAACGCGATCTTGGGGCGCCGCGTCACCTATCGCATTGGTTAACATTATTGCAGGGACTGCCAGTAAAACTACTGAGGCTTGGCACGATCATGGTGCGACGCGTTGAGTATCACATCGATGCATCGACGTGTCGCGTCGCCAATCGCCTTGATGCCCAATTTTCAGTCATTAAATGTCCATATTTTTAAGGTCAAAAGGGTCAATTTCCCACCCCTATAAAAGCCTATAACACGAGATTCAACCCTTATTTCACCAAAATATTATTGTTACTCTCAAGAATAAGTCTAGGGTTTTTATAGGAGCTTCAAATTCAAGAGATTCTACCGTTAGTTTTCAAGAATTTTCCATCCAAGGTATGTCAAGTGTTCATTCATGGATTTCTTTCATCCATGAAGGCCAAGAATCCAACTTTAAATTATGAATTGTGATGTTTATGTTGTGGATTGATTATGTTCATGTAGTTATTGTTGTAGGGTTGCCAGGGTGGAATCTTTATGTGTTGTTCATGAAACTACGCTAGTATGTGGGTTAAAATTAATGAAATTGAGTTGAATTAGGGAATCATGTGGTATTAATTTGATATCATGCCTAAGCTCTAAGTTATGCATACTAGGTGTTTGATAAAATGCCTAAGAGAATAATACTTGTGCATTATGACTCAATAGAACCTAAATGATGAATTCACGTTACCATTTTGTTAAAAATGACTTCCATGCTATTATTATGCCTTGTAATAGATTGATGTAATGCTTATGAGATTAGGCTTAGGGAATTATGACATATTTATATGCATTCTTATTCAGGTGTAAGCCTATGGTATGCAAATACTTCATGAAAATCCCCAATGATAGTACTATGAAATATTGACCATGGTTATGTGTTCAAGAAGTATCATGTCTTGTCAATTTCATGTTATCGTGTCCTGGGGGTACTTGTACCTGACAACTTAGCTGTGTGCCTAGAGCCAGTGTCAGTTTTATGAAAAATCTCAGTCACGCCATGATTAGTAGTATTCTCAGTCAGTTTCAGAACTCAGTAGAATTCAATCAGTTACATGACTCAGGAAAATTCAGTAATCTCAGTAATCTCAATCAATTATCAAATCTCAATATTATTTCATTAGTTAACGGAACTCAATGAACTCAGTCCAGTTCAGTTCAGTTAATCATGTTCAGAGTCTATTCAGATGGGAGTAGGATTCAGCACCGAGTGAGCCCAAGGATGGGAACTCACCTGTTAGTAGAGGGTATGATTCTTAGAAGCAATCCTTGTGCTCCAGAACTACGTAGCCAGCATAGGTTGAGACATCAAACCTGTTAGCTGGGGGTAGATGAGGTGGCTTAACCTAATATATGAGGGTCCTACCATTCTTCTTAGTGTACCTGTTAGACGAGGGATTTCTCACAGCTTATCCTTACCAGTGGCGCGGTATTGACACCCTTCCAACTAGGGTTACAGGTTAGACCCCAAATCTATTTAGAAAAAGGGGCATGTCGGTTAGATGAATTCTCCCAGAGTTTCAGTAACTGAATCAGGATTTTCAGATACAGTCACCCAGTCTCAGTAATAGAACTCAGATAGTTCTACAGAACCCAGGACTATCAGATATAGTCACTCAGCTCAGTATGGAACTCAGCCAGTTCCATCAGAACCTAGACTGTCAGAAATAGTCGCCCAATATAATTTACATCAGTTATATCAGAAATCAGTAACTCATGTTATCAGTATTCAGACACAGTAGTCAGTATTACTCATGAATCTAGTCACAGTTACACACTCATGTATGTATTCTCATGATCATGTTATTCAGTCAGTTAGCATTGTTCATACATATAACCCTTTGCATTCAGCCTACCTCACTTGCATACCAGTACATTCAATCGTACTGACGCATTTGTGCTATGGTGTTTTTATACCATAGGTTTAGAAACACGAGCTCCAGAGCATCAGTATCATTCCAGTTTCAATAGTCGGAGTCAGCAGTGAGTCCTCATTATTCAAGGATGTTGTGATTTGATTATTTCATATCTTTTAGTACTTAGTTATTTCAATAGTTGGAGTTAGTTATGGACATATCCCATCAATTTTTTATTCAGACAGACTAGAGGCTTTCAGACTATAGCATGTTCACAGTTATTTCAGTTATTTTGGTAATGATATACCACATTTCTAGATGTTATGTTTTATCATATATTTGAACCTTATGGCCTTTCAGCCTTTAATTCCACACTTTTACATCATATTATACAGTGCTCAGTTACATATATCTGTCATGGGTTTGCTTGTGGTTCTTCGGAGTCATGAGCACTATGTAGCATTCTGGGTACCAGATTCGAGGCGTTACAAGGGATTCCCTTATACCCTTCGCCTTCTATGATACATATATACGTGTATAGGCTTGGGGGATTCCCTTGTATCCCACAAGCCCACAGTCATCAAGACCAACCCTCATGTTGGTAAACATGAGTTTCCATTGTCTGTCCTTTAGACTCATACCTTCACGGCTAGCTATTACAACCCCCATTATTGCCCAATTAAAATATTTAACACATAACCAAACCAGAATCCCAGGAGTCAATTATTAAGACATTATTAAGTGGTATCATCATACCGACTATAGCTTGCAAGCAATGTCATTAGCCAACACTTAGAGGATTCCAAAGTACCCCTCAGACTTCATTATTAAAATCACCTGGGTGATTCCATTGTACTCCACAAGGTTTTTAAAATCATCCTTAACCATTTATACTATGCATTAGTTTCAAGAAACAAGTCAAACCAAGTGATAATGCATAAACCAAATCAATTATGCAAGAGGGTTGAATTTATTACCAACTTACATACCAAAACAATTAATTTAGGGGTTCCATTGTACCCTTTTTTCCATCCACCATTCCCACGCACCCCAATGCATTTACCAACCATCAATTTAAGAACAATTCTTTTATAAATATCAAGGAAGAAGCATTTAAACAATTTATGTTAAAAAACCTCAACCCATAGTGCAAAACTCCACATCAATATCTCATGAACAATACTTTAAATCATGTGCTTTTACAACATGCCTTCACATCCTTTTCAGCTTCCTAAGTAGCTTCTTCAACCTTATGATTCCTTCATAGAACCTTCACCGAAGCCATATATTTGGTTCACAACCAATAGACTTGCCGATCTGAAATCTCAATTGGGACTTCCTCAAAAGAAAGAAATTAAAAATGCCGAAACTATCTAATGGGACAACCAAGGAAGGATCAACCACGCGCTTCTTCAACATCAAAACATGAAAGACCCAATGAACAAAACCCAAACTAGAAGGCAACTCTAACTCATAAACAATGTTTCCCACTCTCCGCAAGATCAAGTACAGGTTGATATACCAGGGACTGAGCTTCCTCTTTTTTCCAAATCTCATCATTCCCTTCACGAGAGACACCTTCAGGAATACCCAATCGTCAACATCAAACTCTAACTCTCTTCGCCTAATATCCTATAGGAATTTTGGCGACTTTGGGAGGTCTTAAGACTTTCCCTTATTACCTTTACCTTCTCTATATCCTGATGAACCAAATCAGGACCAAACAACCCAGTCTCACCAACTTCAAACCACCCAATAGGAGAACGACATCTCCTACCATATAAATCCTCAAATTGAGTCATCCAAATGCTGGAATGATAGCTATTGTTATACGCATACTCTATGAGAGGAAAATGGTCAACCCAATTACCACCAAAATCGATGACACGCGACCTTAGCATATCCTTCAAAGTCTAAATGGGCCTCTCCGCTTGCCTATCCATCTGAGGATGGAAAGTGATGCTAAAGTTCACCTTAGTTCCCAAACCTCTATGAAAAAAATGCCAAAAGTGAGACAAAAACTCATACCTCGATAAGATATAAAAGAAACTGGAGTACCATGCAACTTGACAATCTTCTGAATGAATAACTTCATATAATTCTCTATGGAAAAGTTAGTCCTCACTATTAAGAAATGAGTAGACATGGTCTGCATATCCAAGATGACCCAAATAGAACTAAACTGACTATGAGACTGCAGAAGATCGAAAATTCATATTAATAACTTCCTATTTCCATACAGGCAACTCAATCTCTTATGACAAACCACCGGGCCTCAAATGCTCAACTTTCACTTGCTGACAAACCAAACACTTAGTGAAAAAATTTGCCACAACTCTCTTTATGTTATTCCACCAATAAATCTCCTTCAAATCATGGTACATCTTCGTCAAACCAGGGTGAATCGTATACCTCAACTTATGAGCCTCGGTCAAAATACTTTACTACAACCCATTGACATTGGGAACGTACAATCTAACTTAGTACCTCAGGATACCATCACCACCAATCCCAAAGGACATCACCTTCTGTTGACCCACATCATCCTTAATCTACATTAATATGGGATCCAAAACTTGTTTTTCCTTTACCTCTGCACCAAAAGATAATTTCACCACCTCTTGAATGATCATACCTCTACCCTCAGAGTCCAAAAGATGAACTCCAAGATTAGCCAAATAGTTAGTATCCTTCACCAAATCTCCCTTCTCCTCATTAATATGAGATAGGCTCCCTATAGATAACCTACTAAGAGCGTCAACAACAATATTAGCTTTGTCTGTATGATAGTGAAGACTCATATCATAGTCCTTGAGCAACTCAAGTCATCTTCATTTCCTGAGATTCAAATCCATTTGGGTGACCACGTATCGCATGGTCTTTTAATTAGAATAAATATCAAAATATACTTCATACAAGTAATAGAGCCAAATCTTCAAAGCAAAAACCATAGCTAACAACTTCAAATCATGATTCGGATAATTCTTCTCATACACCTTAAGTTGTTTAGAAGCATACGCCACCACCCTGCCATGCTATATTAAAACACAACCAAGTCCCACACGGGATATATCATAATATACAACGAAACCATCAGTGCCCTCGGGTAGGGTCAAAATTGAAGCCAAAGTCAACCTATCCTTCAACATCTCAAAACTATCATCACAAGCATTAGACCAAAGGAAATTCACTTTATTCTGAGTCAACTTAGTTAATGGGGCAACAATCGAAGTGAAACTCACCACAAACCTCGTATAATATCCAGCTTAACCCAAGAAGCTCTAAATTGGAGTCGTGGGTCTAGGTTATTTCTTAACCACCACAACTTTCTATGATATCCACTATGATCCTTTCATTAGAAACAACATGACCCATAAAAGTAATAATATTCAACAAAAATTCGTACTTCAAGAACTTAACATACAACTACTGATCCTTAAGGGTTTACAATACTATACAAAGAAGATTGGCATGATTCTCCTTACTCTTCGAATTTACCAAATTATCATCAATGAACACAATGATGAACAAGTCAAGAAACTGACAAAATACTAGTTCATAAGATCCATAAATACCGCTGGGCATTTGTCAAACCAAAGGACATTTCCAAAAACTCAAAAGGACCATACCGGGTTTGGAAAGCAGTCTTAAGGATATCTATCTCTGAAATCTTCAACTGATGATAACACGGTTGAATATCAATCTTAGAGAAGTACTTAGCACCCTAAAGTTGGTCAAAGAGATCATCAATTATACGGAAAGGGTACTTATTATTCACCATCACCTTATTCAATTGGCAGTAGTCTATACACATATGAAGGGACCCATCCTTCTTATGCACGAATAAAATAGGAGCACACCACGGGGAATCACTAGGGAAAATAAAACCATTATCAAGAAGATCTTTCAACTGCTCCTTAAGTTCTCTCAACTTAGTTGGAGCCATTCTGTAAGAAGGAACAGAGATGAGATGGGTCTCTGGAAGAAGGTCAAACCTAAAATCAATTTCCCTATCTAGAGAAATACCAAGAAGGTCATCAGAAAACACTTTGGGAAACTCACTAACCATGGGGATAGATGATAAAGAAGGACCATCATATCTAGAGATCTTAACCCAAACTAGATGATATAGACTCCCCTTGAAACTCAATTTTCAGGCTTTTAGATAAGAAATGAGCCTTCCCTTAGGAACCAGGGAACTCTCTTCCCATTCTATAATTGGCTCATTAGTAAATTTGAAAATGACCTTACGGGTCCGATAATCTAGAGAGGCATAGCACGAATGTAGCCAATCTATCCCCAAGATAACATCAAAATCAAACATATCTAATTCTACCAAATCCACCAATGTCTCCCTACCATAGATAGATATCATATAACTAGTATAAACTCTTCTAGCAATCGCAGAATCACCCACTGAGGTAGACATAGAAAAGGGATTTGAAATACACTCAGGACCAAAACCAAAATGATCGCCACATAAATGGCTACATAAGAAAAAGTAAACCCTAGATCAAGTAAGTAATACACATCAAGAGAAAAGTTATAGCGTACCGATGATAACATCGGGAGAAGCAGATTCCTGATGGGTGGCAAGAGCATACAGATAATTTCTGCCAAAACCGGTACTAAAAGCAGCACCCTTTGGTGCAGGACTTGAAGAAGTAGCAACAGGGACCTTATTAGCTCCAGAAGCAACCATTGAAGGACAATCCTATTACAGGTGACAAAGTTGATGTCACGACCCGAATCGGGGCCCTGGCCGTGATGAGCATTCCCGAACCCAAAGGCCTGGAATGCCCTCTGTCTATCTGGTAATCATACACATAATTCATATGATCAAAGTAATACGGAATAGACACAATAATACAGAAACATGGTCAACAATTTAAAATAGTTAAAGTCCTGAAAACATGCCCAACAATATTTAATAAACATTTGCAACAGTCTGCAAAATCTCTACTGATATACTATCTGAATAACTGGGACAAGGCCCTCAGCAGACCAAAAACCATACTGAAATAAATACCTAAATAACTAGGCCTTCCAAAGAAAAGAAGGCTCACCAACTAAACTCTGTGACAACCCTGTCTGTAGACTCTACTGAGGATTTAGACCCCTAGACTGCGCCTCAGTACCTGGGAGGAAGGGGGTCAGCACAATTGTACTGGCACGCGAAGCAATCCAAAATAGAGTAATTGAACGTATATATATATATATATAATACGTGAGAGAAAATGTTCATCAACCATTATGCATAAAATAGTTTCTGAAAAACACATGGGCACCTTCTGAAAACATGTAACCTGACTGTAAATCTCAAACTCTGATCTGTGTATTACTTCTAAGTTAGGTGGTATCCCCTACAAGTATGATATTCCACGGGCGATATGGAATCCTCCATTGACTCGGAAGGAAAGCCTCCAACCCGAGTATGCCGCAAGGGTTGGAGTTCCTGAATCTGATACGCCACATGACACTTAAGTCAGCGTATAATAATATACCCGGGTCGGCAAACCACAGTTTTAGGCAATGAGTTTCTTGAACTCAAGCCCTCTTCAGGGAACCACCTAATATCTCTGTATGCACATTTTTAACATTTTTTGTACATGCAATATTTTGAATGTCTAAAATCATGATAGTCTAAAATGTCTATTAGTCTGAGTCTGATATAGCATTGGTCTGAATTGGTATCGTTATACCAAGACTTGCAAGTCATGATTTCTGAGCCATAATACATTAAGCTAAATATTTCATTTAAAGCATAATTTAGACCACCAAAAACATGCAACTGATATAGATGATTTCGTGTTTCGAAACTCAAGTCAAAATCATGCAAAAACTTCATCAACATATGGTGGTCTAGTGCCTTTAGCAAATCCATCCACTCTTTCATTACATGAATTATGAACATTAAACATTCATGCTAGATTCCCTCTTTAGTGATTTAAAACCACCTTTAAATCTTAACAAGAGTTCAATTATTTCATATAGTGCTTTTCAAGGATGCATTGCAAAACAATTCATATGCTATGAGAAATCTGAAAAATTCATAATAAGAGGGAATTCACCGAAAAGCATGCTCTCAAAAAGAATTCATTCTTAAATACATGGCTTCATACATTCATATTCTCAAATCACTTTGGGAAAGGTCAAAAGACCAAAACAATGATGTTAAAACATTTAATACATGAATATATACATAGATTCAAAAACCCCATTCTAAAACATGATTTTTCTATACCCATGAGAATTTAGGAAAACCCCGCGTACCTCTATTTTGGAAAATAATGGGTGTTTCTTGAAGCCTGTGGATTGGGGATTCCGGATCTCTAATCAATTTTGAAAACCCACGATTGAGTCTTGATTTATTTGGGTTTTTAGTTTGAAACCCTTGGGAGTGTTCTTGAGAATTTTTAGATGAATGTGGATGTATTTTGGAGAATTGAAGACTGAATTTCGTGTTTATGGATGAATAAGGGTGGGAAAAGGACCATTTTACCCCAAAAACGGAGTGTTTAAGTCACTTGAAACCATAAGATATGCACCGCATATGATATCGCATATATTTACATAGGCGCCGCATATGATATCTCTTATATTTACATAGGCGCCGCATATGCTATCGCATATGCTTTCCAGTGGCCATGTGCGATTGGTTATGCGACGCATACTACTTTGAAAGGCCATAACTTCTTGCTCGGGTGTCGGATTTTAGAAAAATTGGTATCGTTGGAAAGTTAACTCAAAGACCTATCATTTGACACATAGTAGGATCTCTAATTCGACATATACAAAGAGTTATGGTTGATGGAAATTGACACAAATTACAACATCCAGTAAAACATAATTGATCGAAATAGTTTCATCTCGTCCTTGAGTTGAAAGACCTCTATGGTCTAAATTCATGCTCAAATGGATTCACATACTACATAAACATGCCAAATTGGCATAGGATTTAAGGCTTTGGGATTATCAATGCATCAGAGTCATGGTTTTTATTCTAGCCCAAAATGCGGGGTGTTACATTATCTCCCCCTTGGGATCATTCATCCCCGAATAATGGATAGAATGTCGAAGTCTTAAGGGTATGGGATAACGCGAACATGATATGTTCCCTAAGAAAGAATACACTGATCGGAAACATGACTATAAGATTGGAACTACTGATGTTTTAAATGCTTATGCTGGACATGCATAACCGAGGCATGGAACACACGACTGAAGCTACTCATAGGCTGAATTCTCATAATGAATCATGCATATCTGATGCATGGATCAGTGACCGAGTTGTTCTCATGAATGCAGGGCTGAATACACTGATAAGCTGAACTTTTCTATTGAATATGCATTTCTAATGCATACATATCTGACTGAACTGACGTATGAATATATGGCTATATACGTAATAATAACTGATGTGAAGCTTGTAATAAGAATCTATGCATGCAAATGAATGGGGTATCTCTCCCTTGGTACCCTATGTCCCTCTATGAATGCTCAATTTACTAAGATACTCAAAAAACTAAGGCGATGCACAGGGCTCCTACGAATTGAATCATAACTGAACATCTGGAATCTGAATTTAATGCATGATGCATGAACTGGGCTATACTCGTAACTACTGGTATACTCTATCTTGGAATAGTAGCATGTCTGAGATTTCGAGTAGCATGAATAAGTGCAAAGACGAGAAAACAAGTCACGCAAATTTGACTGCCAAACTGACTTATTGTCCATACAGACTGAATTATACTACACCCTCATACTTAACTGGAGTATCTCTTCAATACAATTCTCTAAAGAAATTCTAGCAGTAATAGGGAGCCATGAATCTTGGGTATGAATTACCCAAGACATCCAACTGAGGAATCACCACATTGACACTACTCTGCAGTCTGGAATATAGGCATACTCCTGAATTAGGATAGAATTACCAGGCTTTTGGCATTACAACTTCTTACTTTCAAGCTTAGCACACTTCTCGAATATCACTTAACTATACTATTCTCCTTAAATATCATATTCATTCAACTCAGCTTAAAATTCTCATATGAGCATTGACAAATCTTTCTACTAATGTCAGAAATAACTTAATTCCTTCGTCGTGATCAAGCCTAACTCTAAGTCACAAAAATACAACATACCAGACCACGCTATTATTATAAACCATATGATGTAATCTTATATATCTCTTTTAAAGATCACATCCTAAGTATAACATGCCTTACCACTTCAATGACTACTCTGAACTCTTACTATGAAGTCGCTAGTGCATATAGCGTTCCTTTACAACAATCTCAACATGTCATTCAAGCCTATCTTTATAACCACATATGAACTTCAAAGCAAACACTCATAAAGGCATACTTCACATATTCTCTAAACCACTATCAATATCACTCCCACGAGCTACCCCAAGAACATATACATACAAAATTCTACTAACCATCGCATAAATAAAAAACTTGGCCCCAAATCTTACTTTATACTTATGGCCTTATCTAAACAAGCGTACTATGATCTTCCATCAACAAGGAATAATTACTCACTACCACTATCATCGCATAAGGAGGAGTCACAAAAAGGTTAGAACATAAGATCTGGAGGCATAGAATGATACGATATGAAGCTTGACACTCATCTGAGGCCTGAGGAATAGCAAAACAACAACAAGGACTCACCAAAGCTCTCTGAATTTAGGGTATTCATGGCTATAAGCTGAATCTCACCAATCATTTGGCATAAAACATGAGTTATGGAAATAGAACACATTATAAAGCATGAGTACATGACTCTCTATCATATGTATGAACGTGAACTGATCATGGAACTAAATCATAAAGCATGAGTAGGTATTAGGATCACTGAGAAATACTGAGATAGGAATAGGTTGAGATTCACCCTCACTTTTTGATGTTCTATATCATCATGACATCACTACAAGAATCTGAGAGTCTTACTTGGTTATTCGTTTAGTCATCTCCCCCTTAGCTTCAAGCCATCATCTTAAGTTTTGGGAGGTACCTAACTAGACTTTAAACTTAACTGCACTCTGGGTTCTGAAATATGACAATACACAAAATTAATAAAACTTAACCCGAAAGACCACATATGAGAGTGGAATGCCCACTGCTAATACTACCTCCTGAGGCACACTCTATCATTCTATAACCCTAATAGTCATCATCTATTACTCGAACACTTACTAACTTTGAATCTTCATGAGTATCCCCAAAGTTGAAGTGCACACCTTCTAGTGCCTCTACTCTTATTTTTATTAGCACGACTTTCAAGGACTCGAGCTTAGATTATAACACCTAACATGGGTATCACCAAGTCTTCAATGAGCCACTCTATTTCTATCGTAGTCTACCAACATAACAACTTCAAACTTATTTTCCTCTACCATGAGAATCAAGTTCATATCAAAAGGCTCAACGTTATCAATCAAAGGTCCTTAACTTGGCTATTTAGAACACCATATACCATCTAGCTAGTCTTTTTCCACCTAGCAACTCAACGGTACCAGTAGCCACACACAACATGTAATAGCCTTAGAAAAATACTACAGCTTCATACCACCTTAGGCATACTTCTACATCACATAGACAACGTCATGCTTCATTACGAATCAAATAAACTTAGGCACTTGCATACACTGTTCAAGCCTATAGATCACTTCCATATAACTAGTATCATTAACCAAGAAATCATCACATCTACCTCCATGGCCATCAATTGTTTCAAACTTAATGTCTAGTGCTAAACATGATTTACAACCAACCTTACACACAATCCTCACTTAGAAACTATGAAATAAACATCAAGAAACACTAGTACACTAGAACTTCATAACCACAATAATCAATCATGACCTTACGGTTTTCCTTGTCATAATCCATTAGCACGTACTATTTCAACACATCAAGCTTACAAATCTAATCCCACAAAACATGTATCATCAATCTCTTTCCACTATTCACCACCACACTATTTAAATTTAAGCCTATAGTCTAGCATTAATCATTTACCACCAATGAAGAGTACAACATAATATAAATATACTAATCCTTCAAATTGGGATATTCTACCTAAATACTTCAAAAATATGCTACATACTTTCTCACAAGTAGTATTAGTTTACAACTACCAATGAGAATAAGGTTAAGGGGTAAGGTCACATAATAGACATGATCAACCTTAAGCTTATATTATAACCGTACAATCTTATCTACTTATACGGCTTTCTCACATCATACTTACTTACCCCAATGGGCATTTAGACTACCTTCAGATACCCCATATGACAATGAGTCTATACTTACAACCTACTGGCTAATCTAGCCATTTTCATTCATAGCCTATAAGGGGTTTCTATAACCACCTTAAGTATCCACTCTGGGCTCTTTCTCTATTTTGAAAAGAAGAAAACAAATAACATTCTGAGTTAACACTTCCTCCACGGACTACCATACAATTTATAAATGGTACCACCACATTAGTCTACAACCACAAAAGGGTAAATCATTCTCAATCAACGGTTATTCAACTATAAATATTTAATCACAAAAGTCACCCTCACTCTGACCTCTAACCTTATGACTTCATATCATAAACTTCTTGGTCTAATTTCACTACCAATAGGTCATGACACTGACACTCTAACTTATACTACTACTCGGGTGGAAATACAGTTCCAACAAACACAAGAACAACAAGATGAACAACAAGTTGCTAGTGAATCGAACTAGGCCTCACGCGGCTTTACTAGACTTTTGTTTTCAACAACACACTGATATCAAGATTACAAGAGATAGAAGCTTGATACACAATATTCAATGACTCAAGAATACACATCTTACTCTTGTCTTAACTGAATGCCTCATAAGAACGATGACACAATTTTACACTAGGGAACTCCTCTCCCGTCCTTTGTGGGACTTCTGAAATTTCTACTAGATAATCAGAGAATATCTGGAAAAACCAGAGTGAGAAAGAAATTAGGATAACTTTTATTTTTGTATGGGTGACACCATAAAACGAATTAGAGTATGAAGGAGGAACATTCTAACTCTATAGCACGAACTAGAACATAGAGAAAGAGAGACATTCCTAAACGCCTTGTAGCCTCCTGCTTATAAGTGTGGCGCGCTACACACCCATAAACAAGACTCTACCCGATGCGATTTTGTAGACATCCTGGGACCATGAACCGTGCTTTGATACCAAGTTTGTCATGACTCGAATCGGGGCCCTATCCATGACGAGCATTCCTGAACCCAAAGGCCTGAAACGCCCTGTGTCTATCTGGTAATCATGAACATTATTCATCTGATCAAAGTAATACGGAATAGACACAATAATATGAAAACATGGTCAACAATTTAAAACAGTTAAAGGCATGAAAATATGCCCAACAATATTTAATAAACATCTGCAACAGTCTGTGAAATCTCTACTGACATATTATCTGAATAACTGGGACAAGGCCCCCAGCAGACCAAAAATCATACTGAAATAAATACCTAAATGACTAGGCCTTCCGAAGCAAAGAAGGCTCACCAACTAAACTCTGAGACAACCCTGTCTGTAGACTCTACTGAGGATCTGAACCCCTAGACTATGCCTCAGTACCTGGGAGGAAGGGGGGTCAGCACAATTGTACTGGCACGTGAAGCAATCCAAAATAGAGTAATTATATATATATATATATATAATACGTGAGAGCAAATGTTCATCAAACATTATGCATAAAACAATTTCTGAAAAACACATGGGCACCTTCTGAAAACATGTAACCTGTCTGTAAATCTTAAACTCTGATCTGTGTATTACTTCTGAATTAGGTGGTATCCCCTACAAGTCTGATATTCCACGGGCGATATGGAATCCGCCATTGACTCGGTGGGGAAGACTTTAACCCGAGTATGCCTCAAGGGTTGGAGCTCCAGAATCTAATACACCACACGACACTTAAGTCAGTGAATAATAATATACTCGGGTCGGCAAACCACGGTTTTAGGCAATGAGTTGCTTGAACTCAAGCCCTCTTCAGGGAACCACCCAACATCTATGTATGCCCATTTTTAACCTTTTCTATACATGTAACATTCTGAATGTCTAAAATCATGATAGTCTGAAATGTCTATTAGTATGAGTCTGACATGGCATTGTTCTGAATTGGTATCGTCATACCAAGACTTGCAAGTCATGATTTCTGAGCCATAATACATTAAGCTAAATCTTTCATTTAAAGCATAATTTAGACCACCAAAAACATGCAACTGATATAGATGATTTCGTGTTTCGAAACTCAAGTCAAAATCATGCAAAAACTTCATCAACATATGGTGGTTTAGTGCCTTTAGCAAATCCATGCACTCTTTCATGACATGCATTATGAACATTAAACATTCATGCTAGATTCCCTCTTTAGTGATTTAAAACCACCTTTAAATCATAACAAGAGTTCAATCATTTCATATAGTGCTTTTCAAGGATGTATTGCAAAATAATTCATATGCTATGAGAAATCTAAAAAATTCATAATAAGAGGGAATTCACCAAAAATCATGCTCTCAACAAGAATTCATTCTTAAATACATGGTTTCATACATTCATATTCTCAAATCACTTTGGGAAAGGTCAAAAGACCAAAACAATGATGTTAAAATATTTAATACATGAATATATACATAGATTCAAAAACCTCATTCTAAAACATAATTTTTCTATGCCCATGAGAATTTAGGAAAACCCTGCGTACCTCTATTTTGGAAAATAATGGGTGTTTCTTGAAGCCTGTGGATTGAGGATTCCGAATCTCTAATCAATTTTGAAAACCCACGGTTGAGTCTTGATTTATTTGGGTTTTTAGTTTGAAACCCTTGGGAGTGTTCTTGAGAATTTTTAGATGAATGTGGATGTATTTTGGAGAATTGGGGACTGAATTTCGTGTTTATGGCTGAATAAGGGTGGGAAAAGGACTATTTTGCCCCAAAAACGGAGTGTTTAAGTCACTTGAAACCATAAGATATGCATCGCATATATTTACATACGCGCCGCATATGATATCGCCTATATTTACATAGGCGCCGCATATGATATCGCCTATATTTACATAGGCGCCGCATATGCTATCGCATATGCTTTCCAGTGGCCATGTGCGATTGGTTAGGCGACGCATACTACTTTGAAAGTCCATAACTTCTTGCTTGGGTGTCGGATTTTAGGAAAATTGGTATCGTTGGAAATTTAACTCAAAGACCTATCATTTGACACATAGTAGGCTCTCTAATTCGACAAATACAGAGAGTTATGGTCGATGGAAACTGACACAAATTACAACGTCCACTAAAACTTAATCGATCGAAATAGTTTCAACTCGTCCTTAAGTTGAAGGACCTCTATGGTCTAAATTCATGCTCAAATGGATTCACATACTACATAAACATTCCAAATTGGCATAGGATTTAAGGCTCTGGGATTATCAACTCATCAGAGTCATGGTTTTTATTCTAGCCCAAAATGCGGGGTGTTACAGTTGACCACACTTAAAGTACTTATTTCTTCCCTCGACACATATCCCATAATGGCTCTACCTACAAAAATAATAAGGGGATAAAATGGGGCCGACTAAGAACCACTATCCTGAGACTGGGCACTGTTCCCTAAATCTACTATCAATTTTAAAGCAAAGATTATTGGATAGCTTAGGATATGGAGCACTAACCATAGAATAAGAACTGAAATTTAACTAATTCTTATTAGACCACCTCCTGCCATCCCTACCACTATTCTGATCACCTCTTCCTTGTTCAAAATACTTGGATCTCTTACTCTGCCTTTCCCTTATCTCAACTTGCTTTTTTTTCCTCATCAACCTGCTGCATATACACTAAAAGCCTAGAGATATCCATATCCTTGTTCAACAAGGCAGCCTTGCACTCCAAAACTAAGTCACGGGAAAAGCTCAAAGCAAATTTTCTCATTCTCTCCCTTATAGATGACACTAACTCTAGAGCATAACGAGATAACTAATGAAATTTCAAGGAATACTCCTTCACAAACATTCTGCCTTGTTTTAAATTCATGAACTCCTCAGCTTTTTCCTCTTTTAACTCTTGAGGAAAAAAATAATCTAGAAAAGTCTACTACCTGACTGGCTCAGTATCATCTCCCCTCACATGCTCCCACCCCTCATACCACAGATATGCCACATCCTTTCAGCTAGTATGCAGCAAACTCAACACCCTCAAATTTAGAAGTATGATAATCTTAAAGATCTTTTCCATCTCATTAGTGAAATTTTAAGGATCATCCTCATTCTTTGAACCAATGAAAGTCAGAGGTATTAACCTCATAATCTGGCCAAATCCAGTGACCTCTGAAGATGGGCAACAAAAGCAACATGCTTAGTCTGAGAGGCTACCAACTGGGTAAGAAAATGGATTGAATGGCAAAACTCAATATTAGACATATCAGCCTGAGGTATTCGAGGAGGGCTAGAGGAAATCAATGGAACTCCACGAGGGAATTTTGGACCTGGACCCTTGGACTGGGTTTGAACACTATAAGTAGGATGATCTGCATCCACATTTTCCCCAAACGGGACTGAAGAGTTTCTATGAGCATCAGATCTTCTGGGAGACATGATCTAAAATGCGAATAAATGGAAATTAGAGAAGATTCAAGGCCTTAGACTCTATAACCCAAAACAGAACAATAAAAAGAGGAAACATTCCTAAATGTCTTGTACCCCTCCCCCTATAAGTGTGGCATACTACACACTCATAAAGGAGACTCTACTTAACACGTCTTTGTGGACACCTAATTGACCATGAACCTAGGCTCTGATACCAACTTTGTCATGACCAAAACTAGGTCCTAGCCGTGAAAGGCATCTCAAGTCCACAATGGATAGGAGACCACCCCCCTTTACCTAGTCATACAGAACACAATACACTAATAGTGGCTGAATTCAAAACATATAACAAGATAGAATAATCAAAACTCAAGAAGTATAAGATACAACCATAACCAATATCTAGTCCACAGTAATCCACAAAGCTTCTATGATAATTGAATCCAACCAATGTTGGGACATGCCCCAAAAGATAGCCAAAATAAGTCTAAAAAAAGTCTATGATAAAAGGTAAACCAGGAAGTAACGACCTTCTGGAAGAAGAAGGCTCACCATTTTAAGATGGATGTTAATAATCCAAAAATCCTACCACTGCATAAAAAAAGTAGAAATATCTCTGATTCTTGCATCGCATGGGGCTACAACATCCAAATATGGTTAGCGAGTTGAGTGTTAGCATGTAACTCAGGGTTAAGGATGAAGTAATGAAAATTCAAAATCCAATTTAACTTTATGTACATGTTCACATACATATGTGCACACATAAATATATATAAAATACTGGGATAGGGAACAAGGCTGACCATGAACTTTAAAAATATTAGCTTGGATTGTTTATCTCAATCGTCATAAAAAGGCACCCATAGGCTATATGGGCTCAACTCTTCCCCAGCTGAAAGGGCCCTAGTGTGTGTAGCCGCACGAACCAAAGAATAATCATATATACATATACACCATGGGGGACTCAAACCTCTCAGTCATAAATCAAGAATGACTTAAGCATCCAGTCATTTAACATGGGGGACTCGAACCACCTAGTTATTTAATAAGGGGACTCGAACCATCCGGTCATTTAGACCACCTAAACCGGTCAATGTGGTTTCAATATTGGTCCCTCAGGACCTCTACTTTCATGGCCTAGCTACACGACCCTCTTTAAACCCACTTAAAATATTTTGACACATTTCCATTAATTGAACCACAATATTTCTTAAGGCATACATTGTTGGTATCATCATATCAACTACACTTGCAAGGTTACATCATCATGCCAATACAATTCCATTCATTTAGGAAAAATAACTCCCTTTGTTCATTAATACAAAGTGGGGGGAACATCGACCCCTTTTGCTTATTAAATCAAACCATCATGTTTCAATAACCTCTTTATATTATGCAATTATTCCAAAAGTAGTTCAATGTAATTATACGCATACTCAACACCAATTTCACAAGATTGGATTGGAGTTATTACCAATTCAATTGTCAATATTCATAAAATTAGGGGAAATCACAAACCCCTAGTTTATTCACCATGCCCATGCACCACACAAGTTCAAAACCATAAATAAAGCATGAACAATCATATGTAAACCATGGGAAGCATTATTCAGAAAATAAACAATCAAAACCCTCAACCCATGTTCCAAAACCAACTTCAAAACCACATGAATAACACTTTAAAACTCATGCTTTAACAAAATAATATTCGTCGAAGAGTAACATATCTGAAAGTACAGAGAATTATGGAGAAAAATCAACCCTTAAGCCCTTAGATGCCAATTGCTTGAAAACCCTAGTGTTTTTGCTTGAGAGAATTTTGAGATAGTTTAAGAAATTATTTTAATTTTTTTGGAGTGATAATAATACCCTAAAAGGGTTTTAAGTCATGGGTTATTATTGGGAAAAAAATAAAATGTTCAAAGTGCCCTTAATAAAAATACTGAAAAACTATCGCCCAGTCGTTACGGGTGACCTTACGACTCGTAAAGTCATCGTACAACTCATAATAGTTAGCCGTAGGTTGGATAACATCCATGGGCACCAATACTAGTTTGGCTACGATTCATGCCCTACGATTCGTGCCCTACGACTCATATTCAGACCTTATGACTCGTGAGGTCAAATCATAGACAAGACAAAAACTTTGGCCACCTTTTCTAGTTTGGCTACGAGAGCCAATATATGACTCGTAATGAGACTTGACAATTCACTGAGGACCAGTCGTGACCAAAATAGGGACTTAGCCAAACACGTTAGTCGACCTATGATTAGGGTCCTATGACCTGTAATAATTCCTTATGACTCACAGGGAGAGTCATAGTATGGATTGTGAGTTTAAAATCTCAAGAATTCTAGGAGCAAAAATTTGGGATGTTACATGCTCCGCGCTTATATGTTGGATTTTGGGGGTCAATGGGACCAATTTCTACCTTCAAAGAGTTTGCATTTAATAATAGATTTTATTCGAGTATTTAGATGGCACCACTTGAGGAATTGTATGGTATGCAATGTCGATCTCCTATTGGTTAGTTTGAGACATCGGAGACTACGCCTCGTGGCACGAATTTTCTTTGTGAGTTGTTGGACTGAGTTTGGGTGATTCAGGACAAGATATGAGTTGCTTAGTGTAGACAAAGGAGTTATACTAACTACAGACATCTTCCATTGAGGTTTAGAGTTGGTGATAGGGTCTTTCTGTAAGTATCACCCATGAAGGGCATGATGAGGTTTGGGATGAGGGGCAAGCTTAGACCCATATATATTGGACCCCTTGAGATCCTGTAGACAGTTGGGGAGGTAGCATATGTGTTGCCATTACCACCTTCTTTCTCAGCCATCCACCTAGTTTTTCATGTATCTATGCTGCAGTAGTACATTCCAAATGAGTCACACATGTTTTGTTGGGACTTAGTTTAGTTGGACGAGAGGTTGGCATTTGTAGAGGAGTCAGTTTCTATTTTTTCCAATGATGTCAGATAGTTGCGTTCCAGGGGCATTCCATCCAAATGAAGAGGCTACTTGAGAGACCAAGTGTGGTATGTGTACCCAGTATCCCTACACGCTTGAGCGTTTAGGTACTTTCTTATCCTTTACTTTTGTGAAAGAAAGTAGTAGTGGATGTTGTATTGACCCTCACGGTTATTTTTCTTGTTTTTGTACATTTTCAGGGTCTAGAGCTTTTCTATAACTTTTCCAAATTATTTATGACTTGCTCGGACTGATAGTGCGATTTTTGGGAAGTTTGTTTGAGAATTTTTGTTATACCAAATATATCATGGAATATTTAATCTAAATTAGCATTTGGTAGAAATATAATTTGTTATTATTCTAAAATATTTTTGATATGTACAAAATTCTTTAGTTATGGTATATCTATGTTACTTTATAAATAGGTTTACAGCTTATTAATATTTTAAGGGGAGATAGTGAATTAAGATATGTTATAATATTATTACTATATAATAGAGGTTTTATTAGACATAATTTTCTATTGATTATGGTATATTCAAAATTGATATTTATTTTACCACAAACCTATGCAATACCCGAATATATATAATGGGATTAAATTTAATAGTTGACATATAGATGTTTGTATTATATATATGGCATGTGTGTCACTTAAGAGGAAGAGGTGGACAAGTGTCCATTTCAATGGCCAAGTGTCAAAGTAATAGGCCAAAATCCATTTCAAGTGGTGATTAATCGCATGGTAAGATTATGTAGTAATAAATTAATGATCTTATCTACCTAATTATTGGCCAAAATCATCTAATAGTTATCACATATGGATTGATCTATTTCATGACAGCAACTATATATATATGTGTGTGTATGTGTGTGTATGTGTGTGTGCGTATGTGTTTGTGTTTCTGTTTGTACGTTTATGTTAGGGAGGGTGCCCGTTCTAGTAATTCTTGGTCTCTTATCTTTTATTATGATATAGCATATATAATTTTAGGATGTGAAATTAAGTTGCAAAATCTTAAATTCGACCCTTTTAAATTAAGCTATGTGAATGGTTATTTAAATATATTTTAATTATGATTTAGGATCAATATATACTTTATTTTTGTCATTTATTGTGAATTTTGGTACCACTTTGAATTTTGATATGTTATGGTTTGGGCTTTAATGTTATAGTGGGTATGATTACTATGAGTTTCGGTTCGAGTCCGGAATCTAGTTATGATAATTTGGGAGTTCTGGTAGTGGTTACTGTTGTTGTGAGAGTTGTGGTTCCTCTGAGTTTCAATTTGAGTCTGGCATCTGATTATAAGTTTTGTTGTATATCATATATGTGACCTCTCGTTATTGCCTACTATTTTCGGTTCGAATCTGACATATGACCTCTTGTTATTATCCATCACTACCGGTTCAAGCCCAATGTTTGGCCTTACGTTACTACCTGTTGGTGTCGATTCAAGCCCGGTGCGCATCTGGATGACTACTATGATTTTTTGGGATTAGTTCAGTTATGGATTATTTATGTTTGTATTCTATTACTTTTGTGTGTCCCACCAACTAATGGGGGGTGGTTGGGTTAATTGTCTTCTTTAGTGTTCCTGGTAGGTTTATGGAGGTCCCGTTAGGTTATGTATGGTTTGCATATTATTACTACATATTTATCTGTTTTTATCACTTTTACTTACTTCTTTTTGCAATTGCATAGCTCGATAATTATTTACATTTCTATTCCTATTTACTATTGACTTAGATTATACCCTCACATTTTAGTTATACTTTTCCTGTATTGAGCTAAGTCGGTCGATGATGCCTACTAAGTATCAGTTGCTTTGGTACTCATACTACAGTTTTGCATCTTTACCCTGATGCAGATTCGAGTACTAGCAGTCGGCGTTGACGTGATTCCTATCTTTCATTATTGATCCAAAGTAGGGTTAGCTTGTTGTCGTTTGAGGCTAATCCTCCTCTATCTGTTCTAGTTTAGTTTTTGTACTCGAGACTATTTGTATATATTGTATATATTTTGGATTCTATCTAGTACTTTGGGTATCTTTTAGTAGTGGCTCTAGTACCTGCCTTATTAGGTCTTAGGAGGGATTCGTTTGTATAGTTTGGTCTTTTTTCTTTTCTCATTTTGATATACTTTATATGTTTCTTTTCTATTTTTCACTTATTATTACTACTACTATTTTTATTATATGTGGTCTTTTCTGGGTTCTGCCCGTTAGCCCGTAACTTATTATTTCAGACTATGGCTTGGATTGCCTACTGGTGGGATAAGGTAGGCGCCATCATGACTTGAGAAATCGAGTTGTGACATAGCTAAACAACTTAGTGATGAGACCCATTTCCTTTATAGTATCCAACTTTGTTACAACTTAGTCCCTTCTCCTATCTCAATAAAGCGAGTCTGATATACTCTAAATAAAATTAAATGATAAAAAAGAAAGAAACGCGCAAATGGCAAAATGATAATACTTCCTCCTCCTTGCAAGAAATACACGACACCCCTTCTAGGATCCTGTTGGACAATTTCTGAAAATGTTTTGAAAAATAATTCTCAACATATATTTGGATAGTTGTAGTTTCCTCATCACTTGTCATGTAAATTTTAAGGGAATCCTCAGATGATCAAAATGAATTTTTTTTTATTATGTTTATTTAAACTAGATAAGTACTGCTCGTGTGGGGTACGGATCCGATATTTGAAAAATTTATATAATATAAGATGACCATTTTTTATTTACAGTCTTATTCACTTGAGAGGAATTAAATCCTAAATAGCAATGATAACTTATAAATAATCATAAATTCCTAAGAGAGAATACCTATAAATTTACTAACATGTTAGTGATACACAATGTCATCTTTATATAGTGATTTTAATATAGAACACAAGAAACACTTTTGCAAACATGTACATTCAACTGTAGTAAATCTTGTTCCCTTCTGGACAATATTTTGAAGAAGAAAACATCTTCAAATCAATATATAATAGTTTATTGATAAGATTTCTCTTAGGGAAGGAAGATATGAGGAAATTTGTTGCATTTAATCTAAGCCTACTATCATAAAGTTATTTTCGATGAAAATAGTTGAATTCTCTATTTTTATTATTTCTATTTCTCCATTTTTGTTAGTGCTAAAAGTCTAGGCAAAAACCAATATCATTCATTACAGATGACTTAATGATATTAATTATTTTAATAAAGAAATACCAATGCTCATGAGTCGCTCCTGCCAAATTCAACAACGCTTACACAGGGATTGGCCTGTAGATCAACACCAATCAGTTAATGTTAGAATCATAAGCAGGTATAGAGGAAGGAAAGTAGAGTAAAAAAATTTAAAGCAACATATTATTATCAACAATACACTACTATTGATCCTTAACAATTTAACTAAAGATAAACCTCAATAACAAATATGTTGTATTTTCATAGTTAGACACCTTCTTAAGAACCACCAATTGACTCAAGTTCAGAATCACCTCCTCTTTTTCTTTTTCACTTATCTAAAAGGTAAATGACAAACAACAAGAGTGATTTTTGCATAGCAAACTATGTTTCTTTAACGTTAAGAGTCTTGCACAGTGGCTATTACCATTGATCAAATGTTCAAAGAGTTTTTTTTTTTCAAAAAATATTTCTAAATTATGTATGAAATTCAAATTTCATACTTTACTATCCTTGTGCACAATAAATATCTCGAAGATGAAAAAATACATCAAACAACTAATTTAATATTAAAAATCAATGGTTGTTAAACCATATGCGCACTACACATGAAGCCTCTAAATCTCACTACAACTGAAAACATTTGTTATCATCAATTGACCAAATTTTCTCACTTTTGTCAATCCCGAAGCAATTGTAAGAGTTAGATGTCTTATGATTTTCTTATCAAATCTTTTATCTTTCTCAACTAATAGGAATTGGTTGTTATCTGAATGGCAAAATAATAGAATCATTAACATATAATAGTAGAGCCAAGTGATAGACTCGATTAGGCATTATCCAGCGAGGAATTCCAAAAGTGAAATCACCAATGAAAGCAAACAATAAGGAATAGATATTTCAAGTGGGAACGATATTAGCCAACTCAGTCGAAGTTTATTTTACTTCAAATGGGGTGATAGTTTTGGTTGCTAAATGAAATAATACCCAAGGTATAAAACTTACTCAAAAGTGATAGCTTAGATGTGTTTTTGATCATTTATAAACAGACAAAGTTGAAACCTGCTGAAATTGGGGAAGACCTAATAACTTGTTGGAGCACAATCCCAGATTTGGGCATGGGAGGAACTTGAATTGAGGGAGATGGCGGCATATTTGTACTTGTGTTATAACCGCTCTAACTTTTTGCATTTCCTTTAAAGATTCTGAACTTGAACTTTCTCTTACTCTGAATTCTGAACCCTAAATCATAAAAATCATAATGCTCCTAAACTCAACATACTCCTTGACACCTTTTCAAATATCACAAATATAAAAATAAAAATACGTACTGATTGAAATCGTTCGTAGCAACCTAAGTGTATCTAGGAGTTCTCAAAAATAGAAAGAAACATACACGCACTGATTGGGGAATTTGGGGGAAAGAGAAAAATTAGTTGTTATTGGATAATGATTAGCTTTCAACATTCAAAAACTCTGTAATGGAGAAAGATCAAGAAGACAGTAGGGTATGCAAAATATGGCATTGAATTTAGGAGACACCTCCATTTCATATAATTTAAAAGGTTTAAAATGCCCTCAAATTATGTTTTATTGTCAGTAAATAGCCGTATTGATGTCAATCAATGCTTACCCACTCTTCTACTATAGTAGAAATACTGATTCCTCAATTTTTGAAATTGAATATGCTTACTTTAAAACTACTTATATAATAAAATCTTTAAATAAAAAATACTTTCAAATAAATTTATTTTATCATGTCGGAATAAAGAACAATTGTATAAAACTGGGAGTCGAGAGATATCCGAAACGATAAAATGCATCTGAGAATAGAAATATATATGGAATGCACACAAAATCAATTTTAACTAGATCATTATTAAGGATCATAACTTATTTCTAAATAATAATACCCACTTTATTTCTAAATACGTGTCATTTTAAATAACTATTTATTTATTTTCATATATATATATATATATATATATATATATATATATATAATTTAAAAAGAAAAATAATAAATAAGGTCTAGTTAATAGTTTTATTAAAGGGCATGCAAACCAAATATGAAAATATGGTCTTATATTCCCTTTTATGGTAGAGAGAAAGAAATATAATTCCAAGGTTTAAAATTATCCGTCCCAAATTTTCTAATTTGATTTCTCATTTTACTTGTCTTTTTTCATTAATCAAGAGGAGATAATTTTTTTTTTCATGTTTTACCCTTTGCATTAATTACTTTTTCATCAAATTAAAATATAAATATTATTTAATAAGAATATTATAATAAACTAATTATATTATTAATTTTTTTTTTTAATTAATATGTCATCTCAATTTTGGGATAGGTAATTTGAGATCGAGCGAGTATGAATAATTCAATTGCCACCTTCCATTGGCCATTTCGTCACTACTCCAAACGCGTTTATATTCCAAAAAAACTCATAGGTGGTGCTAGTCTGTCATTCAATCATTAATGGTAAATTAGCATTCAACGCTCTATAGAGGGCATTCCCGTCATTATACATGCAGCTGTTGGGACTCGGTTATTTCTGTTTTCATATTCTGGATTACCAAACTAATAGAGTTTTTAATATGAAGCTCAGAAGGAACTCAAAACTACTAGTCACTGGCTTCAATTTCACTTCTCCATCTCCCTCTCTAACTTAGTATTCCAAAACTCAAACCCTATTCTCTCTCTTCTTTGATCTGAGCTTGAGTTTCTTCTTCTTCAGCTGACTGCTACTGCATTCAATTTACTTCTTCTGGTGTTTGTCAACTCAAGAATGGCCTGAGTTTGGTTCTTTTGGATCTCTCTGTTTCTTACTTCATCTTTTAGGTAATTTATTTCGACTTCCTCTACTTGCTTATGCTTTCGCTTAGCTCCCATGATTTTGTCTTTATTTTGGACTGAATGCTTTCATTTAGATCTTGAACTTTTATCTGTCTACTTTATGCTATCGGCTTCTGATACTTCATCCTGATTTTATTTTTTTTGGACTTATTGTTTTTTAGTCCTCTAGATTTAATTTGAAAAAAAGAGGTTCCGGCTTTCATGTGATTTTCTGATCTTTGTGTGGTTAAAATTAAACAGATGGAAACTGATCTTTATTTTTGCATTTCTGTTTGTTTTTTATGCCAGTGATTTCTGCCTGCGGACGGCTATAGGCTTGTGCAGCAGTAGCATCAATGACAGACGACAGTAAATTCTGTTTTCTCTTAATTTCCACTTTTTTGTTGTTGGCTGTTGTGGTTAATGTGACTTTGGCTGCCAATTATGTGCCCGGTGATAACATTCTGGTCAACTGTGGAGGTCCTAACAATCTTCCAGATGCTGATGGCCGGAAATGGGGCACAGATATTGGCTCAAAATTTATGTTGAGTACTAAGTCAACAATCTCTGATGCTGCTGATCAAAAACCCTCTGTCCCTCAAGTTCCTTTTATGTCTGCCCGTGTTTTCCAGTCTGAGTTCACCTACAGTTTCCCTGTAGCACCTGGTCGTAAGTTTGTCCGTTTGTATTTCTATCCCTCGTCTTACAACAAACTTAATGCTACTAATGCCATCTTCAGTGTCACCTCTGGATCATATACTTTACTTAGAAACTTCAGTGCAGCACAAACTGCTGAAGCTCTCACCTATGATTACTTGACCAAGGAGTTCTCTATCTATGTGCCATCTGAAACTTTGAACATGACTTTCACACCTTCTCCAAATATTTCAAATTCCTTTGCCTTTGTCAATGGGATTGAAATTATTTCACATCCTGATATCTATAATACAGCAGATGGATCTACCTTAATTGTGGGTCAGAAATCCCCTTTCATTATTGACAATTCTACTGCTTTGGAAAATGTTTACCGCCTTAATGTGGGAGGCAATGTAATCTCACCATCAGGTGATACTGGTATGTTTAGGTCATGGGGTGATGACTCCCAGCATATTTTTGGAGCAGCCAGTGGAGTTACAGATACTGCCGATGATGAAAATGTCACAGTAAGCCATCCTGAAGGAATGCCATCCTACGTTGCCCCACTTGATGTGTATAAGACAGCTAGGTCAATGGGTCCAACTGCTCAAGTTAACCTGCAATACAATTTGAGTTGGGTATTCTCTGTTGACCCGGGATTCTCTTATCTTGTTAGGCTCCATTTCTGTGAGATCACTAGAAATATCACAAAAGTCAACCAGAGGGTGTTTGTCATCTTCATGAATAATCAGACTGCGGAACCTGCAGCAGATGTCATTGCTTGGGCTGGAAGCAACGGAGTTCCTTTCCACAAGGATTATGTGGTCTCTGTTCCTTCTGGGGCTTCACAGCAGGATCTTTGGCTTGCACTCCATCCAAACGTTGCTTCAAAATCAAATTGGTATGATGCAATTTTGAATGGAATAGAAATTTTTAAAGTAAGTGACACCAATGGAAACCTTGCTGGGCCTAATCCTGTTCCAGTTGCTGAACCAGATCATATTGACCCTCTGCCATCCAAAAAAGGTCAATCAAAAAATAACACATCAGCTATTGGCGGAGGCATTGGAGGCGGAATTGCTGCCGCAATTCTTATTGGTTTAATTGTATGCCTTGTCACGCGCCTTCGGAAACGTGGGAAGGTCCAAAGTCCAAGCGATGGACCATCAGGCTGGCTCCCACTTTCTTTGTATGGAAATTCACATACTTCTGGTTCCGCTAAGACCAACACTACAGGCAGTTATGCTTCGTCCCTCCCATCAAACCTTTGTCGTCACTTTTCATTTGCTGAGATCAAGGCAGCCACCAATAACTTCGATGAAGCACTGCTTCTTGGGGTGGGTGGCTTTGGCAAAGTATACCAGGGAGAAATTGATGGCGGCACAAAAGTTGCTATCAAACGTGGTAATCCTCTCTCTGAGCAAGGTGTTCATGAATTCCAAACTGAAATTGAAATGCTCTCAAAACTTCGCCATCGCCATCTTGTTTCTTTGATTGGTTATTGTGAAGAGAACTGTGAAATGATCCTTGTATATGACTACATGGCTCATGGTACCCTTCGTGAGCATCTTTATAAAACCCAGAAGCCTCCTTTACCTTGGAAGCAGAGGCTTGAGATTTGCATTGGTGCTGCTCGTGGGTTGCACTATCTTCATACTGGTGCGAAGCATACCATTATCCACCGTGATGTAAAGACCACTAATATCCTGTTAGATGAGAAGTGGGTGGCAAAGGTTTCGGATTTCGGGTTGTCTAAAACAGGCCCTACATTGGATCATACCCATGTCAGTACCGTGGTGAAGGGCAGTTTTGGATATCTGGATCCAGAATACTTCAGAAGGCAGCAACTCACAGACAAATCTGATGTCTACTCATTTGGTGTAGTGCTGTTTGAGATTTTGTGTGCTCGGCCAGCGCTGAACCCAACTCTTCCAAAGGAGCAAGTGAGCTTGGCAGAGTGGGCTTTCCATTGCTACAAGAAGGGAACTTTTGACCAGATAATCGACCCATATCTGAAAGGGAAGCTTGCACCAGAATGCTTGAAGAAATTTACCGAGACAGCAGTGAAGTGCGTCTCTGATGTTGGTGCAGACAGGCCCTCAATGGGAGATGTGCTGTGGAACCTTGAATTTGCTCTGCAACTTCAGGAGAGTGCAGAGGAGTGTTGCAAGGGTTTTGGAAGAATGGACATTGAAGAAGGCTTTGATGTCACATGCAAAGGAAAGAAGGATTTAAATGCATTCCCGGGTTATGATGAAAGCACGACTGACTCAAGAAGCAGTGGGATATCTATGAGCATTGGCGGCCATAGCCTTGCCAGTGAAAACTCAGACGGGCTAACACCTAGTGCTGTTTTCTCTCAAATCATGAATCCAAAAGGACGTTAAAATCTCCGAGCTTGAAAGAAAATACACATTGCCACCAGCTTATTAAGGCGATGTGCTATCGGCCTCTTTAACAGCAGCAGTCGCTTTTTCCTTTTTTTTTTTTTTTTTCCCTTCCTTGTACTGCCTTATTTTTTTTACTCACTTTTTATTTTGTGATTGATATGTTTTATTTAAACTCCTTTGTAAGTTGTATCTACCAATACTAAAAGTGTGAAATAATTTCTCGTTGTACTATTAACTGATGAAGAGGTTACTCACTATGACAGTCTGATCTCATGTGTCATGTAGAAGTGATGCAAAGCTAATAGCTAGTGATTGTGTTATATATTGTGTTTCTGCCTGGGAAGAAAATGAAGAGATCTTTCGTCCCAAAAAAAGATCACAAAAAGCAAAAACGAAGAGGTTCAAAGGCTATTTCTATACAAAGTCCAAGTTGGCGAGGTATAGTAGTGTTCTATGACGTTTTGCTGGAAAAAATTCCTACTAATTGGCGCTATATCCCACTAGAAAGTGTTTGTTGCCAATATTACTCCATTCCTAGTTATTGTGTCTGGTGGAGTAGTTTTGAGGTTTCTGCAAAGTGGCTTGGACATGACAATATTTTTACAAAAATGAAATTGTTGAGCCGGTCCTATGTTGACCCAGACATCTCAATTATCAGGAGATTTGAGGGAGTTTAGTCCCATGTTCTTTTCAAAAATTTGTTTATAATTGCAGGTTTTTGCAATAACTTTATGCTTTGTTTAATTATCCATCAGTCATTTTGATTTGTGCCAGTTGTATAAACGTTTGCAAGTTGGGCGGCAAGTGTGTAAAACAATTTGAAAAGGATGGAGTGGTTGAGTTGCATACATGATGGAGAGGCATTGACGTCTTTCAATTATACTATTATGAAGTGGTGTATTTTTAATGGTTTAGAATGTTTTGGGTAAAACTTTGGGGAGTTGGGGTAGTGGTTCTCACCATCACTTCACATTAGGGCCAGTTATTGATGGTGCTTGCTGAGCACACTCGTTTCGTACTTTCTTGCTCCTTTTTCCTTTTTCTTGTATTCTGCATCCTGTGTAGGTATTGCTCGAGTAGCAGGTCGTGGATTTTGTTCCTTCAACTTGAAATTGCGGAGATCGAGGTTGTGGCTGGAAGACTTTATAGCTTGCTGGATTTCTCTTTATTTGTCTTATGCTTACCCGCATTTAAGATACATCTTATTGATATTTTTCGTTAATAGAACTTGTACTAAGGACAACTAGACCTAAGATGTATCTTGAAATACTTGTTTTATCTTATATATACTTTGGGATTTGTTCTATTCTTCTCATTCCGCTTTTGATTCACTTGACTATTAAGTTTGGTTTGGGATAGGCTTACTTTTCTGGAGGGTGTGACAAGTGTCATCATGTATCAATTTTGGATCGTGACACAAACTATCCTACAAAC